>OZ012736.1:150797899-151397899 GCA_963859935.3 Lathyrus sativus | reverse complement strand
CGATCGAAAAAACCTGACGAAAAGGTATAAGACAAGGTCATCGCAACCATGTCTGGGTTCGGGAGTCGGTTACACAAGGGGAAGGTATTAGCACCCCTCACGTCCATCGTACTCGATGGGATCCACGCTTGCTGTGTTTATTTGACAGGTTGGTTTATCTATCTACGCTAAAAGTCTGGTCTGAAAAGAAAAGAAAATGACTCGGTAGAACACAACAGTTCCATGCCTACGTATTCCCGTCTGGAACGAGAAATCAGAGTCAACGTAGTTCGCCTAACTACGGGCTACGGGGGAAGGTTGCTCGCCGAGATATCGCATCTCGTGCCTACGTACTTTCACACGGCGTGAAAGATCAGAGCAAATGTAGTTCGGGCTAACAAGACCACCGATTTGGTTCAAAATTTTTACCAGAGTAGGGTTAACAGACGGTTCCAGCAGTTGGTGTATGCAGCTCGCTCGTCGGAGACTTAGGCGTTTACCGTTTGCGGTAGAACCGGGAGTTAACAGAACTCTCCTTACGAAAAAAGGGTTTCTGAGGATTAAAGGTCCCAGAGGACAAAAAGAAGTTTGATCTTTGTTTTTTAAGCCTTTTACGGAAGAAGTGTTTTTTATGGATGTTTGCAACTAATATCGCACTAGAGACTATGACCTGAGAGTGAATGCGTCACATGTCACCCAAAGGGTACCATACTAAACATCCGAGTTGTTGAAAAGAAACTCTCCAATAACCCTTTCTCAAGTAGCTTAAGGCTCGTAGCATACGACATCAATTAACCTTTATTACTGTATTTTGATTTGTTTGAAGATGAGAAGTGAAAGGACGCACTAAAGGAGACTAATCCAATCCTAAAGTTATCATGCAAAGTTGATCCTATGATTGAGGTTAGGAGGGAGCTAACTAATGTTATCATGCATGGTTAGAACCCTAATGTCTGTCATAACCTCTCTTGAACAAGAGAAGTCAAAGTCCCTAGGGGAACATGGCAAAGGAAAGCAACAGCAAAAGAATAACTGTAAGAAACAATACTGTAAGTAAAATGCATGCAATGCAGCAATACAAGCAGAAGGAGACAAACTCAACTTCTAGAGCAAGCAAGCAAAAGCAACGCACAACACAGGCAAGGGAGACAAGCTCAACCTTCAGCCAACAAGCAAAGCCAAACAGTAACAGACAAGCAGAGGGAGACAGACTCAACCTATAATGCAGACAAACAAAGGGAGCAAGCTCAACCTTTCAATGCACTTAGGCCTAAACAAACTATATGAAAGCCTATTCTCATGCAACACACCAAACAGTCACACAAGTATAGCAAAGCAATCAGAAAACAGCAGCAAACAAGACAGCAGACAAGCAGCCCAACAGCAAAGCAGTCCTCTAACAGTAAAACAATCCAACAGTCTGTAGTTTGATCTCCATGCCCAAGCTATCTTCAAGATAAGGCTTCATCTTCAAGCTTCATTGATCCACCAAGAGAGATGATAATCAACATCAAGATGATTGCATGATGATGGGAAGCATGATGGAAACCAAGGGAATCCATCATGGCACTCAACCATACATCTAAGATAGGCATCCTCAAAGGTTCTACCTTTCGTGATATGCCACACATCCTTCCAAAGGAGGGATGAGGCTTCCACATAGGGACCTTGTATCATAGGATGGGAATGGAATGCACACAAAGCAAACCATGTTTATGAAAGAAGAAAACAACTTCTAAGGCTCTACAAAACCCTAATCTTACAAGCTCAAAGAAAGCTACTCAAAGGGAACCAAAACACAAAATCAAGCACTAAAACTAAGCACACAAAAGCTCTAACAAGTCTAAAACACTATCCAAAAGGAATGGGAAACTTATTTCATGATATGGGTCACCATTGAGGTCATTCTAAAGGAAAGGTCATGTTAGAAGCAACATAAAACTAGTCTAATTGTTAATTCTAAGAAAAATATGAAATCAAATCCTAAAGTTCTAGGGAATTTTCTAAGGGATCCTAAGAGGGTTAGGGACCTATGGTATAAAATCCAGGGATTGAATCTAAAGGGAAAGTCACCTAAGAATTTCTAAACCTAAAGTTATCAAAGGGGAACCCTAAAATGGAAGGTCATGGGAACCTAATCCAAAATAGAACCTAAAGTCATCTAAAAATTATGAAATAAATCCTAGGGGATCATGCACATCTATGCTAACAGCCAGGCAAATCTCCATTCTAAATTCTATACCAATTAATCATACAAAAATCAACAAAAAAAACATGAAGAATTATGCCAAAATTAAAGAAATAAAGAAAAATGTAAAAATACCAAATAAATGGAAAATTGCACAAAAATAACATCAAGCATGCCAAAAAAATCAGAAATAAAATCAGGAGCATCCACATATTTTTGTTATATTTTTCTGATCAAAAATGAATTTTATATGAATTAAAAATGACAAAAGCAATTAAAATAAATTCAAAATGAAATAAAAGAAATTAAATGCTGAGAAATAATCAGGGGCGTTGGATCTATGGACTAAGTCAATCCATCTGATGGCTCAGCACGCGCCAGCACATAAATGGAACGGTGCATTTTGGGGGAGTCAAAGTCAAGTCTCAGATTAGATCACAAGCACACGATTGGGAGACTAAGTCTCCAATTCACCCAGATCCAATGGTTGTGGTTCATCGTTATTGTTTGAACCTGGTTAAATGGAGGGAATCAGGACGGTGGTTCCGGTGGCTGCGCCACCGTCTTCTCCGGTGAGGCACGAGTTGCAGGTCATGAAAACAAGTCAAGTCTTATACCAATCTTCTCCATTTTCCACGCTGAATCCAAATATGCCATTAGTTTCTCCTAATTCTCACTGGATTTTAAAACACGATAGATACCATAAAAATCACAAAGATCTTGATCATCACCAATCTCACAATCAAGGCCGCAAATCTCTTCCTCATTCTTCAGAGATCAACTTAAGCTATCTAAATCATGATATCACTCTAAGATCAGGTTGATTCAAATCCAAAAAGAAAGTTGATCATGACTTAGATTGTCTCTAAACTCCACAATTATGATCTAAAATCCATCTACATCCTTCTCTAAGTCCTAACCACAGTTCAAATCATGCTAACTCAACCTAGAATTAGAGCAATCGTGAAAGTTACCAACCTGAGTTGTAGCTTGAAATTGGAGCAGTTACACAGTGATTCTTGCTTCAATCTTGTGCAGATTCGTTCCTTGATGAAGGATAAAGCTATTAGAAACCTTGATTTGCTCTGAAATGCTCCCAATCTGAAAACACGATTTGCACTTTTGCTCTTGAAACTCAAC
Source organism: Lathyrus sativus (assembly GCA_963859935.3). Lineage (NCBI taxonomy): Eukaryota > Viridiplantae > Streptophyta > Magnoliopsida > Fabales > Fabaceae > Lathyrus > Lathyrus sativus. The sequence continues at coordinate 151,394,592 of OZ012736.1, read as the reverse complement.
CTCCAATCTCTGGTTCCAACTCTAAATGATCACCAACCTTGCACTGAATCTCCTTCTGAACTTATATAGAGGTAAATGGAAAGTTCTAGAGGCCCATGGAAAGCCCAAACTGAGATATCCAAAAATCAATTTTGCTTGAAACTCAAACATGGCATACACGATTCTGAGCTAGTTCCTTCTCCAAGAAGCTTCATTTGTCTTGCTTGTGGACTGTGGAGAATGAAAGAACCAGATTTCGCCCTTGTTTGTATCCTATGGCCAAGGTTTGAGGTGTAACTTCCTCATGAAGTAACAAAGTAAAACACCATGAAATAAACCTCAAATTGAAATTCTAGTAATGCCAAAGTGTTCAAAATGATGTTTTTGGTCAAAATGAGTACTCATTTGGTCTTGTTTGAACACATGTGATTAAATTTGAATTTTTTTAACTTAAATGCGTTTTAATTTCCCCTTTGTCAAATTTCTTCAAACCAAGTCTTGCCCTAAGCCAAATCAATGCCTCATGGATACACGGTTGACCTTAAAATCCCATTTTGAGCAAGTTTTGTGTTGGGAAAAACTTCATTTGAAGCACACAAGATAGTGAAAATGACCCATAATCCAAAATGACCTATAATCTTACTTTCCCAAAATACCCCTGACTTGTAAACCTCATAACTTGAGTTCTACAAATCAGATGAAAGACTTCTAGTACAATTTGGAAATCTAAGATCAATACCTACAACTTTCATTTTGGTCAAAAGTTGAGGAGAAACATCCTTCTAGGTCAAAAGTTCCTTGGAAGTTGGTTGACTTTTGCAGACAAATTTCACATTCATCTGATGACCTATAACTTGTCTGAGCCATAACTTGAGTTGTATAAATCCAATGGAGGACTTCTAGTACTCAAATTAAAGCTAAGAACATGCTCTACAAGTTCCGTGTTGGGCAAAAGTTGAGATGAAACTTGCATCTTTAGATAAGTGGTCTTGAAGTTAGACACTAAATAGGGGATTTTACCCTGAGAACCCTAGTTTAGCAACTCCTTACACTTTGAATTCTTCTTGAATTGATCTTGGAATAACATCTCAAATGCCTCAACATAACATTCCATGAACACCCTGACTTATAATTGAGTCTTAATCTCCTCCAATTGCACAGTTGACTCAAGGTTGATCAGACAGAAAACCCTAATTGCAACACCTTCAACTGTGACTTTCCACACTTGGCATAATGACTTGACTGAGCTCCACCATAACCCTCAAGGCACTCCATGAGCTCTATCCCCATACCCTATCCATGATCAAGGCTTCACAACCCACTAATGGTCTTCAATTGGCCCCCAAGTTAGGAGATGAACCACATACCATCATCCAAACTTCTCAAGAACACAACCCACTTTCTGATGACTTTAGTGACCTCTCAAGCTTGAATAAAACCTCTAGATAGGCTCCTCTTGATACAAACCACACTTGATCCCCTGCTAAATGAATAATGTTATGCTATGCACATGCTAGATCAATGATATGCTAATGCAATGAAACAAAAGCCAAGTAAGAAAAAGGTTAGGCAAATTTTGGGGTGCAACAATATGCGATCATCCGGTTGATCGGATAAGTGCTTATTTGCTGAAAATGTTGTTCTGTTGCCATTTTTCTGCTGTTGGCACAATGTTAATCAGTTAACACATATGGTTAACCGATTAACCATTTCAAATATTTAAAATTTTCAAAGTTTTCAAGGTGTTAATCGGTTAACGCCTGGTGTTAATCGATTAACATGTACAAATTTCCAGATTTTCAGCCATTTTTAAGTGGTTAATCGGTTAACCGATTAACACTGTGCCATGATTTGAGTCCTAATGTCTATCATAACCAACCTTAAATAAGGAAGATTAGATCCTAGGGGAGCATGGCAAAGGAAGACTAAGGAAGAAGAAAGATCAAACACAAATGAGAGTGAAAATAGGGAAATGTTTAGAAGTGAAATGTTTTGGGATATATGTCGCTGTTTTGGTTGTTTAATCAAACTTCGTCGACTTGTGTTTGTTTTCCACTTGGATGCCTACTTTCGTAGTTTGTCGTTCAAAGTGATATTCATCTTTTGTGCTTGCATATTCATGTTTGCTTGCCTCCTTGCATTTGCATTTCATCTTGTGTTTTGCATCTTTATTTCTTGCATTAATAAAGGTTGAGATGTGCTTGTGGTGGTGTTTACCCCACACTCTGTTCCTCCCTTTGCTTGTGTGTGGCATTCCATGTTTGCATCCCTATTTTCACTCTCATTTGTGTTTGATCTTTCTTCTTCCTTAGTCTTCCTTTGCCATGCTCCCCTAGGATCTAATCTTCCTTGTTTAAGGTTGGTTATGATAGACATTAGGACTCAAATCATGCATGCTATCATTAGGGTAGATGTTTTCCCTTTTAATCCTAACCTTAGGACCACTTTGCATGACAATGTTAGGGCCGAGTTTCCCTTAGACCTTCCGTGCGTCTCTCTCTTCCTCATCTCAAAACAATTCTAACTCATCTAATAAATGAGATGAACATTGTGCGCTACGAGCCTTAAGCTACATGGGGAATGATGAGTGAGGGGTCTCCTCTCGCTTGTCTAGAGTGTTTAGTGTACGTCCCGTTTGGGGGCGATATGCGACGCATTCGCCCCTATGTCATAGTCTTTAGTGCAACGTGAATCATAAACCGAATTAATTCACTTCACTAAAAAACACAAAACAAACTTCAAACATTTTTTCCTTCAGGATTAATCGGAAACCTTTTCCGTAAAAAGGAGTGTTGTTAAGCTTCGGTTCTACGGCAAACAGGCTTCGTCCCTAACTGTTGGAACGAAAGTTTAACCCTACTCGGTTAAAACGCTTAATCAACCTGTGGTTTCGTGTCAGCCCGAACTATGTTTGCTCTGATTTCTCGTACCAGACAAGGATACGTAGGCACAAGACGGTGATGTCTTGTGTAACACCCCAACTCTACTACTTGCGGATAACAGGAAAAACAACAACTCATATAACAAACAGAGTGCAACAGCGTAAAAATTGCACGCATGACGATCGCAATGAAGGTGTGACGGTCGTCACACGCCCAGAATTCTTCATATCAGAGATGTTACATTCAACTGAACAGACAACATGCATTTATGCAGCCACATTTCAAATAACATACGTAGCACGAAATTGGATGAACAGACAACAACATTGCTTAACATTTAACTCATAATGCAACCAATTCTTATTTCGACGAAATTGTAGTAAAGCTTACAACACGTTCAATTAAAATAATTTAATGAAAATGCCATAACAAGTGCAGCAGCAAAACATCAACTAAAATAATAACGGCAAACGTTCATCCCCCTAAGAGTGCTACGTATCATAGCGACCAACGACACCTTAAACGACAAAATGGAACTTCATTCCGGGCTACCTGCAAATTACCACCAATGGCGGTAACATACAACGTAAAGGGGTGAGATATCAACAACATAACATAAGGCATGATAGATGTCATATTAGAAATCATATCACATCAATATAATCTTCGCAAACTTATAAACATCAACGACAATCGTTTGCAAGCAAATTCATATCTCACGTATGCCACAACAACTGACGACCAACATAATTATGCAGCTTTATGTGACTCAGCAATGCAACTCAACTGTGCATATGAATGTGGTACCATTTAGGAGCCAACACCCCAAAACTCGGGATAGGAGCCAACGCTCCAAAACTTGGGATAGGAGCCAACACTCCAAAACCCATTCAGGAGCCAACACTCCAAATAACGCCAATTCAGGCCAACCAAGATGATATGCCATGAAATGCACCTATTATGGACTACAACACAACCGTAACGGCCATACAATAAAGCTTTATGCTTACAACCAAACTGTCCATAACAGAGCATCATTCTCATACAACTCAAGACATTATCATTTTCCACCTGTTCACGTATGAGAGCAATAACAGCCTTAAATCAACAATTAAGAATTCAACATACGATCGTAATGACAACATATCTGCTCCTATTCACATAATTAATTACAAATCTCTATCAAGGTTTAATTACGAAACAATTAGGACAACTACCCTTTTGCCCCATTAGGGAAACCTTAGAGCATCGTACTACTAACGATATAACACATTCATTCCTACATAGAAAAACCTCGTCCCTAACATTTATCGATTAACGAAAATTATACCTATGAATCGATTCCCTACATGAAATCGATCATACCCACGGTTATAGAATTGAACCCCACCCTTACCTTAGAATAGAGGCCAATTCCAAGCTTCCAGTTCCGGTTCTGGTTTACGGTAACTCTCTTGCAATTCTCTTCCAATTTTCACCGACCGACAATTCTTCCGTTCTCCCTTTCTCTCAACTACGATACTTTCTTTTTAGTTATGTTTTTATTTTCCAAAAACCGACAAAATGAGAGTAAGTGAAATATGGAATAACCGTACTAAAATTCCCCACGTTCCAATTCTCTGGATTTTATTACTATGATGATCGTAACAAGTTCCTGACGAGCGTCACGACCGTCACATGTCTGTCACGATCGTCATATCATAAAAATTTCATTTTTCTTAGACAGAACATTTCTTAAGCTTTCCAACGCTTCGAACGGGGACTAAAACCGACTTACGGATCGAGAGATATGAATTTTCAAAGTTTTCCCTAAAACTGCTACAGGATTATGCACTTTTGCCTGAAATTCGACCGATTCAATTCCTTTATTCAAAACAAACAAATTTTCAAATACGAATACAATGCGACGAAACACGGTAAAGTCATAACTAAATTTAATCGAAATAAAACGGGTGTTACAACTCTCCCCTACTAAAAGAATTTCGTCCTCGAAATTACCTCAATCGAACAGCTCGGGATAGGACTCCCGCATCTTGCTCTCCAGTTCCCACGTCAGGCTTTCGCCAGCAGCTCCCAACCAAACCACTTTCACCAAGGGAATCTCTTTTCCTCTCAATGTCTTCACCTCACGATCATCAAATCTCATAGGCCTTGTCTCTACAGTAAGGTTATCACGCACTTGCACATCGTCCATAGGAATGACATGCGATGGATCTGAAATATACTTGCGGAGCTGCGATACGTGAAATACATCGTGCAGATTCGACAAATTAGGCGGCAATGCCACTCGATATGCGACCTTCCCCACCCTGTCCGATATCTGGTACGGACCAATGAAACGAGGAGTAAGCTTCTTAGATTTCAAAGCTCTGCCGACTCCAGTCACAGGCGTGACTCTCAAAAACACATGATCTCCAGCTTCAAATTCTAAATCCTTCCTGCGCTTATCATGATAGCTTTTCTGTCTACTCTATGAAGCTTTCATCTTTTCTCGAATTAACTTCACCTTCTCAGTAGTCTCCCGAACCATCTCTGGTTCGAGTACTACACTCTCTCCCGATTCATACCAACACAACAAAGTCCTACACCGCCGACCATACAAAGCTTCGAACGGTGCCATTCCGATACTAGAGTGATAACTGTTATTATAAGTGAACTCTATCAACGAAAGGTAAGTATCCCACAAACCACATTCCTCTAGAACACAGGCTCTCAACAAATCTTCTAAAGACTGAATAGTCCGTTCAGTCTGACCATCTATTTGAGGATGGTATGCTGAACTCAACCTCAACTTAGAACCCAATGCCTCTTGCAGACTCTTCCAAAACTCAGAAGTAAACCGCGGATATCTATCCGACACAATGCACAACGGAACGCCATGTAACTTAACAACCACTCTGACATAAATCTCTGCCAACTTCGATACCAGAAAAGTGATGTTAATAGGAATAAAGTGAGCTGACTTTGTAAGCCTATCAACAATCACCCAAATAGAATCACATCCTCTCAAGGTATTCGGCAAACCTGTTACAAAATCCATTGAAATGTTGTCCCATTTCCATTCTGGAATCTCTAACGGTTGCATCAACCCAGCAGGTTTCTGATGCTCGACTTTCGACTTCTGACAAGTCAAACATGCATACACAAATCGCGCTACATCACGCTTCATACCAGGCCACCAAAACAGATTTCTCAAATCACTATACATTTTCGTCGCTCCTGGATGAATACTCAACTTACTTCTGTGACTCTCTTCCAAAATTGCTTTCTTCATATCTGCGCTATCCGGAATACAAATACGACCACGAAACCTCAACATGCCCTGCGCATCCAACTGATAATCATTATTTTCCGAATGATCTACTCCAGGCATTAAATCTACTAACTTCACATCTAATTTCTGAGCCTCTCTGATGCTGTCCAGAAAATCATTATTAATCTTTAACATGCCCAACTTTACACTCTTCGGTGTTACTTCGCAAACTAAACTCAGATCTCTGAATTGCTCAATCAATTCCAACTCTTTAGCCATCATAGCTGACATATGCAAAGTCTTGCGGCTTAAGGCATCCGCTACAACATTAGCTTTTCTCGGATGGTAATGTAACCCAAAATCATAATATTTTAATAGTTCCAACCACCTTCGTTGTCTCATGTTCAGTTCCTTTTGATCAAACAAGTACTTCAAACTCTTATGGTCACTGAACACTTCGAATCTTGAACCATAAAGATAATGCCTCTAAATCTTCAGCACAAACACAACAGCAGCAAGTTCTAAATCGTGCATAGGATAATTCTTCTCGTGGACTCTCAACTGTCTTGAAGCATAAGCAACTACTTTATTATTCTGCATGAGTACACCTCCTAAACCAAACTTAGAAGCATCGCAGTATACCACAAACGGTTCTTCTGCATTAGGCAAGGTCAACACCGGAGCAGACGTCAACCTCTTCTTTAACTCTATAAAACCTGCTTCACATTGAGCATCCCACACAAAAGTTTTCCCTTTACAAGTCAACTTAGTTAACGGAAGGGCCAACTTAGAAAAGCCTTCAATAAACCTTCTGTAATAACCAGCAAGTCCCAAAAAGCTTCTAATTTCCGTTGCCGACTTTGGAGTTTCCCATTGCAACACAGCATCAACCTTAGATGGATCTACAAAAATTCCACTACCGGATATAACATGACCCAGAAAGCTAACTTCTTCCAACCAGAAGTCGCACTTCGACAGTTTCGCAAACAACTTCCTTTCTTTCAACACTTGCAGTACTAACCTCAAGTGCTCAACATGTTCCTCCTTCGATTTAGAATAAATTAAGATATCATCAATGAATACTACTACAAACCGATCCAAATACTCGTGAAAGATACGGTTCATGTACTCCATAAAAACTCTCGGCGCATTAGTAACACCAGAAGGCATTACCGTAAACTCATAGTGTCCATATCTAGTTCTGAACGCCGTCTTCTGAACATCATCATCTTTCACCTTAATCTGGTGGTACCCTGACCTCAAATCAACTTTACTTAACACCTGCGCCCCAACCAACTGATCCATCAAGTCATCGATTCTGGGAAGCGGATATTTATTCTTAATTGTTACTTTATTCAGTTGTCGGTAATAAATACACAACCTCATACTGCTATCCTTCTTCTTTACTAGTAATACCGAAGCTCCCCACGGTGATACACTTGGTCTAACGAACTTCTTCTCAAGTAAGTCTTCCAATTGTTTCTTCAACTCTGCCAATTCAGATGCAGACATCCTGTATGGCGCCATAGACACAGGTCTGGTACCAGGTACAAGATCAATAGAAAACTCAATTTCCCGTTTCGGAGGGACTTCAGGAATTTCATCTGGAAACACTTCCGGAAAATCACAAACAACTTCCAGCTCATCAATTATCGCTTGATTCTCCACGGATAATGATGCCACCAACGCAAACACCTGAGCACCTTCTAGAAATATCTGCTTCATCTGTTTCGTAGTTACCGAACGGGCTCCCTCCTCCTCAGGAGTAGAAAACCTCACTGACTTATCAAAGCAATTAATATGAACGCAGTTATACTCCAACCAGTCCATGCCTAAAATTACGTCTACCCCACTTAGTGGCAAACAGACTAAGTCAATCAGGAAATCCCTATCAAACATTGACAGAGGACATTTCAAACATACTAGAGATGTAGTCACTGATCCCTTAGCTGGAGTCTCAACTACCATCTCCCCATTCATGTGAGATAACACGAGACCCAAACGTTCAACACAATCAACAACAATAAAACAATGAGAAGCACCAGTGTCAATAATAGCAAGTAAAGGAGTACTATTAATGAAACAAGTACCTTCAATCAGCCTGTCCTCGCTGGACGTCTGAGTTCCAGTTAGAGCGAACACTTTTCCACCAGTCGTCTCTTTCTTAGGCTTCTAACACTTGTCACGCATGTGTCCCTCTTCACCACAGTTGAAACAAACCATTCCTTTGTGTTTGCATTCAGTAATAGCGTGTCCCAACTCTCCGCAACGGTAACATTTCACTGATCCAAAGTTACACACATTACTCTTGTGACCATGTTTCCCACACTTATAGCAAACAATGCCAGCAAGAGCGTCTCCCCTACTAGTTTTCTTACCATCAGTCGCTTTCTGTTTCCCTTTGCCAGCCGGAGGATCATAAGGTCTACCGCGAGTCTGATGCGACTTACTTCTCCTCTCGCTCAATAGCTTGTAATGAGCATTGCTATCTTCTTCATAAACCTTACAGCTTTCAACCAATGAATCAAAAACACGGATCTTCTGATACCCGATTGCTTTCTTGATTTCAGACCTCAATCCATTCTCAAACTTGATGCATTTAGAGAACTCAGCGGTTTCAGCGTTGTAGTGCGGATAAAACTTAGCCAACTCCTTGAACTTCGCCGCATATTCAGTAACAGATTTGTCTCCTTGCTTCAGTTCAAGAAATTCAATCTCTTTCTTACCACAGACGTCTTCCGGGTAATACTTCTTCAGAAATTCCCTACGGAATACAGTCCAAGTAATCTCCTCACCCGCAGCTTCCAACACCGGACGGGTCTCTAGCCACCAGTCATCAGCTTCGACTGCTAGCATATGAGTCCCATAACGAACCTTCTGCGCTGGAGTACAATCCATCACACGAAAGATTCGCTCCATCTCCTTCAACCACTCCAACGCACCATCAGGATCATGCTTACCCTTGAAGGTAGGCGGATTCTCTCGTTGAAACATTGCCAAACTGCGAGACCCAGCATCTCCAGCAGGATTCGGTTGATGTTCCATAGCATTAGCTAGATCTTGCAGCGCGGCAGCAATTGCAGCATCATTCCTTCCATCCATTTCACTTAAACAGCAACAGCCAATCATCAGATTTCGCAAATAACGGGACTTTCGTGCTAGGCACGATGACTGACTCGACGACACTAGACAACTTGGTCGGACGGACCGACCTGCTCTGATACCACTAATGTAACACCCCAACTCTACTACTTGCGGATAACAGGAAAAACAACAACTCATATAACAAACAGAGTGCAACAGCGTAAAAATTGCACGCATGACGATCGTAATGAAGGTGTGACGGTCGTCACACGCCCAGAATTCTTCATATCAGAGATGTTACATTCAACTGAACAGACAACATGCATTTATGTAGCCACATTTCAAATAACATACGTAGCACGAAATTGGATGAACAGACAACAACATTGCTTAACATTTAACTCATAATGCAACCAATTCTTATTTCGACGGAATTGTAGTAAAGCTTACAACACATTCAATTAAAACAATTTAATGAAAATGCCATAACAAGTGCAGCAACAAAACATCAACTAAAATAATAACGGCAAACGTTCATCCCCCCAAGAGTGCTACGTATCAGAGCGACCAACGACACCTTAAACGACAAAATGGAACTTCATTCCGGGCTACCTGCAAATTACCACCAATGGCGGTAACATACAACGTAGAGGGGTGAGATATCAACAACATAACATAAGGCATGATAGATGTCATATTAGAAATCATATCACAGCAATATAATCTTCGCAAACTTATAAACATCAACGACAATCGTTTGCAAGCAAATTGATATCTCACGTATGCCACAACAACCGACGACCAACATAATTATGCAGCTTTATGCGACTCAGCAATGCAACTCAACTGTGCATATGCATGTGGTACCATTTAGAAGCCAACACCCCAAAACTCGGGATAGGAGCCAACACCCCAAAACCCATTCAGGAGCCAACGCTCCAAAACTCGGGATAGGAGCCAACACTCCAAAACCCATTCAGGAGCCAACACTCCAAATAACGCCAATTCAGGCCAACCAAGATGATATGCCATGAAATGCACCTATTATGGACTACAACACAACCGTAACGGCCATACAATAAAGTTTTATGCTTACAACCAAACTGTCCATAACAGAGCATCATTCTCATACAACTCAAGACATTATCATTTTCCACCTATTCACGTATGAGAGCAATAACAGCCTTAAATCAACAATTAAGAATTCAACATACGATCGTAATGACAACATATCTGCTCCTATTCACATAATTAATTACAAATCTCTATCAAGGTTTAATTACGAAACAATTAGGACAACTACCCTTTTGCCCCATTAGGGAAACCTTAGAGCATCGTACTGCTAATGATATAACACATTCATTCCTACATAGAAAAACCTCGTCCCTAACATTTATCGATTAACGGAAATTATACCTATGAATCGATTCCCTACATGAAATCGATCATACCCACGGTTATAGAATTGAACCCCACCCTTACCTTAGAATAGAGGGCAATTCCACGCTTCCGGTTCCGGTTCTGGTTTACGGTAACTCTCCTGCAATTCTCTTCCAATTTTCACCGATCGACGATTCTTCCGTTCTCCCCTTCTCTCAACTACGATAATTTCTTTTTAGTTATGTTTTTCTTTTCCAAAAACCAAAAAAATGAGAGTAAGTGAAATGTGGAATAACCGTACTAAAATTCCCCACGTTCCAATTCTCTGGATTTTATTACTATGATGATCGTAACAAGTTCCTGACGAGCGTCACGACCGTGACGACCATCACATGCCTGTGACGATCATCATATCATAAAAATTTCATTTTTCTTAGACATAACATTTCTTAAGCTTTCCAACGCTTTGAACGGGGACTAAAACCGACTTACGAATCGAGAGATATGAATTTTCGAAGTTTTCCCTAAAACTGCTACGGGATTCTGCACTTTTGCCCGAAATTCGACCGATTCAATTCCTTTATTCGAAACAAACACATTTTCAAATACGAATACAACGCGACGAAACACGGTAAAGTCATAACTAAATTTAATCGGAATAAAACGGGCGTTACATCTTGGCGAGCAACCTTCCCCCACCTTTCCCCGTAGTTAGCCGAACTACGTTGACTCTGACTTTCCCATTGCACGAGGGAATACGTAGGCACAGAGCGGCGATGCTTTGCCGAGTCTCTTTTCTTTTCTTTTTGTCCTGTGAGCCTGTAGCTAGATAGTTAAACACACCTTTAGATAGACAACAAGCGTGGATCCCGTCGAGTACGACGGACGTGAGGGGTGCTCATACCTTCCCCTTGTGTAACCGACTCCCGAACCCAAGACTTGGTTGCGATGACCTTGTCTTTTCCCATTTTCGTTAGGTTTTTCCGATCGTTTCCTTTCCCTCTCTTCGGGATAAATAACGAAAGGTGGCGACTCTTCTGTTTTCTGCCGGGTGTTTTTCGCAGTAGCGACACTCATAACATGGATCAAACTGAACAGATGCAGATGTTTATGTATGGTCTCAAGATGAAGACTAAGCAACTAATTGATATGGCAGCTTGTGTCTCATCAAACTTTACAACAGCCATTGGTATAAATAAGATCGTTGAAGTCGTTGCTGCAAATGAGCATTTGGAATTATATGACCGTAGTGTGAGTAAACCTGAAGGAACAATTGACTTGAAGTTAGCTAATCAAGTTGTGAAAATGGAAGATTAAATTACAGCTGAAGTAGAAAGAAGGCTTAAAGCGATGAATGTAAGTACTCAGGTTGTTGCTCAAGTTCAACCTGTCCATGTTTTGAGTTGTGAGATTTGTAGTGGACCTCATTTTACTGCACATTGTGTTGCGACTGCTAAACAAATTGAAGAGATAAAGTATCTGAAGCTGAATAATCCCTATTCTCAGACTTATAATCTAGGGTGGAAGAATCATCCTAACTTCTCCTGGAAAGATCATAACTAACCTCAATATTAACAGCACCAACAGGCTCCCGAGAAAGCAAAATGGGAAATAACTATTGAAAAGATGGGAGCTCACAATATTTAATTCCAAGAAGAGGCATGGAATAATCAGAGGAACACCGCAGCTTCTATAAAAAAATCTTGAGGTTCAGATGAGACAAATAGCATAAAAACTCTCCATGCAACCTCAAGGAACCTTCCCGAGCACGACAGTACTGAATCCAAAAAATCATGAGAATGTTAATGTTGTCACAACAAGAAGTCGGGGAGTCATGGAAGAAGAGGAAGAAAGAGAAACAAATGATTATCAGTGTATAGAGGTTGAGCTTGAAGTAACAGAAAACAGGAAAGAACCGGAAATAGCCTTACCACCTGTGAAGTCAACTGAAGAGAAAAAGAAAGAGGAGGTTAAATCAAAAATCAAGCTACCTTACCCTCCAAAAGTTACAAAGAAGGATTAGAAGGAGGAAGACTTTGAAAAATTCAACACAATGTTCAAAAAGTTAGAGATTAACATGTCGTTCTTTGGAGCACTCGAGCAAATTTCTTTGTACAAGAAATTCATGAAAGAGGTAATGGGGAAAAAGAGAACAATGGGTGAGGAGTAAAACATTTCAACTGATCAGTGTAGTGAAATATCACAAGGAAGGAGAATCCCTATCAAGCGGAATGACCCTGGACCTGTAACAATCCCTTGTACTATAAAAGATAGAACTTTTAAGAAGGTCCTTATTGATTTAGGTGCTAGTGTGAGTCTCATGCCTTTATCTATTTTCAAAAAGCTGGTATTGGAAAAGTGAGCGATACGGGAACAAACTTGAAGTTTGCCGACCACACGACTAAGAGGTCATATGGGCTAGCAGAGGATGTACTGGTGACAATTGATAACTTTACCTTTCCAGTTGATTTTGAGATTTTGGATATCCCAGAAGATGAAGAGACTCCCATCATACTTGGCCAACCATTCTTGCTTACTAGTCGGTGCAATGTTGATATTGAAATAGGTACTCTAACCTTGAAATCTTTTGATGAGGAAATAACTTTAAAAGTGTTGGACATCAAGAAGCGAGGTAAAGAGGAAAATAATCAACCTTCAGTTGGAATGATCAAAATAGTGGAAAAAGGCAAAAGTTCAAAACCACTTCCTGAAAAAGTCTCTGGTGTAATCTATCATGATGCAATATCTCAGTCATCTACGACACATAGCAGACTCCAAAATTCATTCAAAGAGTCAAGAATAGAAAAGTTGAATGTGATTTGATACACAAAGTTGCTCTTATCTCTGATCCTGAACGGTCCTCTGTTGCGGAAAGGTCAAGCAACAGAGTGTGGAAGCTGAAATACCCCCATAACAATGGGGAGAGAACCATCGAGCCATGCGACGTTAAATGAAGCGCTACGTGGGAGGCAACCCACGTTTTTAATGATTGAGAATTTTATTTTTGTTGTTATTTTGTTTCATTTGCAGGTAATAAAAGAGACCTTACAGGTGCAAGCTAGAATGTAGCAAATAGGTGTTGCATTACCCTCCGACTCCTCAGTAAGGATCTCTGTGAGTTACGTCTCTTCCTCTCTTGTTCTAAAACATTGAGGCCAATGTTTAGTTCAAGTTTAGGGAAGGATTTACTGTTTTGAGTTTCGTTTTAAGTACTTTTAAATTGTGTTTATATGCTTTTGTTTAAAAATCGCTTTGAACTCTCCCCGAATGAGGACCGTAAAATATTTTCTTGTGAATATTGTGATGGTTCGAATGAGGTAGTCAAGAAAGTATATAGAGTTTGAGAAACATTTTATGTTTTATGTGCTTCCTTAAGTTACACTTGAGGGACTCGCCTATTGGGCGCTTGAGAGACTTGCCTCAAAGCACCATGCTTAAGGGACTGTAAACATAGATAAGTTTTATTGGCCTAAAAAGGGATTATCCAGGATAAAACTGTCTTAATTAAGTGTAGTGATGTTGGGTGAGCGCCCAAAGTAGAATTGGATGCCCGTAACGCACTTCAAGTCGCTCAATTGAGCTTAGATTCCCCCCTTCAAATTGAAATCCAGGATCCATCTCATTTAACACACGTAGCATATAAGTTGTGCAAGAAGTGATTGTTTGGAGATAGTACTCAAAGGAAGAAAATTGTCTCCCCCATAGTTTGAGGAAGAATCAGTCTTCCTCCATTCCCACATTTATGACTAGCAAACTAGGAAATGGATCTTTTATAAGACACATATAGTCTCTTGCAATCCCTACGTGAGGAGTCTCTCTCTCTCTCTCTCTCTCTCTCTCTCTCTCTCTCTCTCTCTCTCTCTCTCTCTATATATATATATATATATATATATATATATATATATATATATATATATATATATATATATATATATATATATATATATATATATATATATATATATATATATATATATATATATATATATATATATATATATATATATATATATATATATATATATATATATATATATATATATATATATATCTATCTATCTATCTATCTATTTATCTATCTATCTATCTATCTATCTACTGAATTTAAATCCACTAAATTTAAAATATATTGGATGGAATGAATTTATCCATGTTTTTAATTGGATAGATTTCATCCAATCCATTAATTAACTTTTCATATAATGGATAAATTAGATAGATTTTTTAATGGATGAATTAGATGAATTTTTGAATAGATAGATTGGATGAATAATTATTTAATAGATTTAATTGTCAGTCCTGTTATAGATTAGGGGTGGCAAAATAGATCAGACCCGCCGGGTCGGCCCGTTTGACCGTCATTTTTAGCGTGTTGGGCTGAGATTTTTAGCTCGGTATTATAAGTTGGCCCACCCCGCTTAACCTGCTTGAAAAAACGGGTCAAGGCGAGGCGGAGCGGAATTTGCCCACGAACTTTTTGTTAAAACTTTTTATTATTCTACTTAGAATTAAAACAACTTTAACTATGAAAACAACATTTTTCTTTTGGGTTTATTTTGTTTTTTTTTGTTGTAATTGGTCTTTATTTATGTTATGTTTTGAGCTGTTTAGATTTATGACATGTTAAACTTCTATTATGCGTTATTAAAAAAATCTTTTGTCGATCTCTTGGGTAATAAATAATTTTTTTTTGTAAGTTATATAGTAAATTAAATTGTAAAATAAAAATTATCGGATCGTTCTGTCAATCCACCAACTCGTTAATAAACGGGGAGGACTTGACTTTTAAGTTCGAACATCTAAGTTGGTCCGTCCCACTTTTAAACGGGTCTAAACGGAACGGGCTGCCCACTTTAACACCCCTACTATAGATATATATACTGTATCATTTGCATAAAATTGTAATTTTTTATATTTACTCTTATTTGTATTATATTTTTAACGAGGTGAATGTTTTTATTTTTATTTTTATTTTACTTTTTATGTCTACATGGTTGTATTTTTGTGGTTTTGAAATTTGACTCTTTAGAAAACACTTTAGCTACAAATAAGCAAGCATATGATTGTTGTTTGTTGTGCAAAATTCAGGAATAAAAATAATTATTTTTATAACCCCTATCAATAATCAATTATGATTTTATATTATTGTAATTTCAATTCTTTTTGTAACTTTGAGGTGAATTTTTCTCAAATTAAATTTTTTTTATTTAATTGACTATTTAAAAGAAAATATTGTCCTTTTAAAAATATTAGCAAATTTTAAAAGAATATACAGTTCTAAATAATCTCGCAAATTAAAGTCCGTGGAGTTACGGATAGGATGGTTAACTATTTTTTTAAATTATAAATATTGATTATATTTTTTGACTTATAGGTAAATGAGTAATATTTACAAAACTTTCATTTATAGAAGCTACCTAAAATTCATTTATTCCAAAAGAAGCTATCCATATCTTAATAATCTAGAAGCAAGATCGCTTATTTCCAAAAACACGTAATCGAGACCAATGTACAAATTCAAAGAACTAATTTATTCATTTACAGCTGTCAACTTTTAACTAAATAAACAATACAATTAAGCAAATTTTCAAATAATCTCCGGCATGCCTTATTTTCCTATATTATAAATTAATCTTTTTAGCATCAAAAAGAAATTAAATTAGTAAATAAAATTCCAATATTCCAATTTTACAAAGTTGCGTGCATCATCCATTAATGTTCCCCGTAAGGTTCATCCGAAATAATAACAGCATCCGCATCCCACCAGATACTATCCGCGTCAGATTCTGTTACGTTTCCTAACGGAATACTGACTTTCCTCATATCACCAACCGTCAAACGTTGATGTCCGTCATCTCTCACGTAAACCTTCTGAACGCCGCCAGATTCGACGCGAACTGTGTTCCCCACCGTGGGCCCCCACTCAGCTACAACAGAAGGCTTCCGTCGACGGAGGCGCGTGTCCCAAATTTCAACGGCGAGATTACCACGCGCGCCTTCACCTGCGGATACAACTACTGCTGGTGAATCCACGTGAGTTGAAAGCGCGTTTTGGTTGCTTACGCAGTCGTTTGAGGAAATAACTCCGTCCTCGTATTCATCGAAATCTAAACCTAAACCGAATCCTATACTATCCCAAAGCTTAACAACGCTTTCACTGTTAGCTAATTCGAAAAGGGAAAAAATGTCTCCAATACTGCGTTGTCGCTGATGTCCACCGTTTTGGGTCTGGAACTCGTTGTTTATACTGCTTCCGCTGATTCTAAAAAAATCGTTGAAACTTGAGGTAGATGATACAGATGGCTCCTCGTCTTCAAAGTCCGATGACGAAGACAAGCTAACGATGTCGTCGTCGTCGGAGCTGAAATCATCGTCGAAAGCAATTGACGGAAGGGATGAAGCTTTTTTACGGAGATGGATGATGAATATGGTAAGTTTGTTAATGATGCTGCCGAAGGTTGCGACTAAAGCGAGAATGACAGCGCCCCATTTGCAGAAATTGAAAGCTATGGAAACTGATTGGAAGGAGGTGGTTGCGATTTGAGAAGGGAAAGATGGGTTTTGCAATGAGTTGAAACCCGCTTGGAAATCGCCGAATCTGTCGATTAAGGGAACTTGCATGTTTGGGGTTTTGAGAAGAAGAGAGAAAGGGTTTGGAAAATTGAGAAGATGAGAGAGAGAGAGAGATTGGAAAAGGGAAGGAGAAAAACTGGAGGGGATAGTGACTTATATGCGAAAAGGAGACAATAATATTAAAATGTAAAAAATGTGAGAAATGTCAAAGTTTTCTTTTTCTTTTTTCTTTTCTTTTTTCTTATAAACAAAAAACAATATCAGCACGGAAATATTCTTCTCCCTAATATTCATCGTACCTAATTTTTATATTTTTATGAATATTAAAATTATAATTTATTTTAAGTTTAATTATAATTTTGATCCACTTAATTTATTTTTATTTAATTTATGAAATCAAACTCATATTTGTAATTAAAGAATTCTGACCATCTTTCATACTTTGCATTTAAAATTAATGATATTTTTATTCTTTAAATGATAATTTACTTATAAAACATGACTAATTTTCGTATATAAATATATTGTTGAATTTTATAAATAAAAACAAACTAAAATAAATATTTCGTCGATTTTTTATAAAAAAATATGAGAGAGATTAAAATTATTTGAATTTAAAATAAAGAAACAAACATTATTTGAATTTAAATTAAGAAAATAAAATTCATAATTTAGGTAAATTTAGGGACTAAAACTGAAATTTAATTTTTATTTTATAAATTCCATTTTTATTATATGTGTGAAAAAATAAAATAAAATGATTTTAAAAAATGATAAAACTTTGAAGATATAATATGAAAATAACATTAACTCATATGTATTATACAATAATTTATAATTTTATATGATTAGTTTTTAAAGTAACATTTAATAAAATAATAAATAATATTTGTAAGCTTTGTAGTTTTGGATTGACAGAAATTTTGTTAAAACAATTTTAAGTAAGATGTTGAGACAAATGTCGTGAGAAGTTAGTCTGACAACATGATTAGCATGATATTGGGACATGTGGTCAGAACATATGAGGGACATTTTAGGAACTTTTATCTTGACAAATTTGCTTGTATTTCATAAAAAGGATCTTGGAGTCTTTTTAGAAAACTTTCTATTCAGTTCCTATTTATGTGCAGGAGATTTGAAGTTGATGATTTGTGATTTGCGTTTTATTTGAATTGAAAAGCCCAAGTCCGTGCTGATCTGAAGGCTATTTAAAGAGGAGTTCTAAACCTAATGAAGCAGAGAAGCCTGTATTGAAAGAAAGAGTTTTAGGGTTTAAAGAGTTTTGTTATTTGTAATCCTCTCTTATGTCTTTTGACATCTGAGTTGGACTGTGTTGTTTGTGCATTTGTGAGTCATTCATGTACTCCTTAGGTACTAGAATTGGACTGAGTTTTGAGTTGTAATTGTGAATTCACTAATACGCTTTTAAGCAAAGAGTGGATTTTGTGTCTTTGAAGTGTGACTTCTTTTTGTTCTCTATTGTTGAGTTTTTCACTGTTGTGTGACTTGTGGGAAGTGAGAGGGGTCTCATATATAGGAGTTCTTAGGTAGAAGTTAGTACGGGTAGTGATTAGGTGAGAAGTTTATATACCTGTGGGTGTTTGTTGGGGCTTTGAAGTAATACTATTATAGTAAATTTCCTTTCTAGCTTGGATTCCGCCAGATGTAGGTGATGTTGCACCAAACTAGGTTAATAATTGACTGTGTTATTGTTTACATTCAAGCTCTTATTTTTTTTGCATAAGTCTTGGTTGTTGTCTTGATCTCGGTGTCCTGACATCTGTCTTGACATCTGGTATCTGTGTGCCAAAATTACAATTGGCATCAGAGCAGGTCACTCTATTTTGTTTTAGGTAAGTTCCAGGAAGATATCCTTTCTGACATAATGGATAAGAAAGTAGGAGAGAATGTGAGCATGGTGGCCTTCTTAAAATCCATGGATAGCAAAGCTTGGAAAGCTATCATCAAGGTATGGAAACACCTTGTGGTTGAAGATGGAGATGGGAGGAAAAATCTAAAACCTGAGACTTCTCTTGGAAACTCCAAAGCCTTGAATTCCCTATTCAATGGAGTTGACAAAAAGATATTTAGATTAATAAACACATGCACTGTAGCCAAGGATGCTTGGAAAATTCTCAAGACAACTCACGAAGGTACATCTAAGGTGAAGATGTCTAGGCTTCAGTTTCTCACTACCAAATTTGAAAATCTAAAGAGGATGGAGGATGAGAGTATCCATGCCTTTCACATGAATATTCTTGAAATAGATAATTCCTTTAGTGCCCTAGGAGAAAAAATATCAGAAGAAAAGCTAGTTAGGAAGATTCTCATGTCTCTTCCAATGAGGTTTGATATGAAGGTAACAACCATTGAAGAAGTCCAAAACATCAGCAGCATGAGATTTGATGAACTTGTGGGGTCACGTCAAACTTTTGAATTGACCATTAATGACATAGCTGAATAGAAGAATAAAAGCATAACTTTTGTCTCCAACACTAAAGATGGAGTGGGAGAATGTGATTTGGACACTAATGAAGGTACGCCAAATGCCATTGTTCTACTTGGAAGACAATTCAACTAAGTGCTAAAGAGAATGGAGAGGAAGTCAATGCTCAATGTCTAGAACATCAGTTTTGACACTGGCAGAAATTATGACTCTCAAGAAAAGCAAGAACAGAAGAAAAGTCCAATCAGAATAGAGGGGTTCAATATCATGAATGTGATGGATTTGGACACATTAGAGCATAATGCCCTACCTATCTCAAGAAACAACATAAAGAGCTGACTATTTCTTAGTTTGATGATGAAAGTGAAACTGAGGATGAATCTGCCAAACATGTTACTGCTCTAACTGAAATATGGGCATCTGATGAGGATTCCTCTGATAAAGAAAATTCTTACAATGAACAAAATGATCTAAGGACAACTGTTTCTTATGGACACATCAATCAAAAAAATGATCTCCTACATGTTTGATGTCTAAAGAAGATGAAGTTCAACTGTGGCACCAAAAGCTTAGTCATTTACATCTAAAAGGTATGAAAAAGATTGTGTCAATAGAAGCTATCAGAGGAATTCCCAAGCTCAGTATAGAGGAATGAAGAATTTGTGGTGAGTGTCAAATTGGAAAGTAAACCAAGATGTCCCATCCAAATATCCAACATCTCACTACTTCAAAAGTGTTGGAACTTATTCACGTGGATTTGATGGGTCCTATGCAAGTTGAAAGCCTTAGAGGTAAGAGGTATGCATGTGTAGTGGTTGATGATTTCTCAAGATTCACCTGGGTGCACTTTATAAAGGAAAAATCAGATGTTTTTGAGGAATTATGTCAAAGACTTCAAAGAGAAAAGCAAAGCAAAATTATAAGTGTACACGCCAAATATATTTTAAGTCGGGTTGTGTAGTCGGACAAGGTTAAACATGAACTAGACTGCGATAGCAAGAAAGGCCGAGCAATGCAGAGAGCTAGGCAAGTATCATCCCTAACCTGGGCCGATCAGGGAGCCCTACTTCCATCAGCCGAACTCCTATAAGGCCGAGTACTAACCTCCATCAACCCGGTATTTACACCGGACATGAACTCAACCGGCATACCAACAGTTGTAACGGTGGCGGCGCATCAATGCAGATGTTACCAGTGCTTCAAAGCTTGCATTCATGAAGGGGAATTACATCAATGATGGCCATGTAACGTCAGAAGGCCAAGAGACTCCTCTTAATGGCATATCTTCATGGAAGACTATAAAAGAGGCTCCTACATGAGGGTTAAGCAAGACATATTCATCTTGAGATAATACACAACATAAGTGTAGCTCTCAAATCCCCAAATATCTCTCAAGATATAGACATCATAACTCTTCTTGTCCAGAACAAGGGGAGTTAGCACTTTTGGTGTATCTAACCATTTTTGGCTAGAACATTTGGCACCCACCGTGGGGCCTAGGTAAAACTCTCACAGGCCACACCTTACACTAACAACATGTCCTCTGAAGGAGATCCTCCAGCCATGGCTCAACTACTAGCCATGATGGAGGCCATGCGTCAGTAGAATGAGACGCTGCAAGACATCATACAAGTTCTACAACAACAAAGTCAGACTGACGGTGATCAAGAGGAGGAGGTTCTCGAGCCACTACCTCTTTCCCAAGAGATATGGGACGACCACATCCCAAAAAAATTTAAAGCACCATCCCTAAACTCTTATGATGGGAAGACGGGTCCTTAGAAGCATGTTATTGTCATTAACAATCAGATGGCCATAGTTGCCCCTTCGGATTCACTAAAGTGCTAGCTCATGGTCGGTACCTTTAAGGATGTAGCTCTAAGATGCTACATGAGCCTTCCTCGGCTTTCCATCGTAAGCTACCAAGACTTGACTAAGAAGCTAGTCTAACACTTCTCGGCAAGCAAGCGCTGGAAGGTGTCCACGACCACATTGTTCAGTGTTCGATATAAACAGTCAGAATCACTACTCGGGCTGAGTGCTACATCAAAGGAGAAGAAAGTAACCAAGAGAAGAGAGCCTGAAATAGCAGTGAGAAGACAAATAGCAAGGAAGAGGTGTCAAATAGGAGAAAGGAGCATCCTCAGGGAGCTACGCGTGAGCGATATGCTCCCAGACCATACAGACAATCATATGAGCCGGACAGAGACCTTATCCATTGAATGCAACCAAGGGAGATATCATTAAAGAAGTCGGCCATATGAATTTGTTACCAGAGCCTCATTGTCCCAAAAGAGCCAACACAATCATGGGAAGGCAACCTGAGGCTCGGTATAATTACCATCGTATACGGGGGCACCACACCGAGGACTGTCAACAACTGAGAAAAGAAATTGAAGCTCTAATCTAGAGAGGTTAAAGTTAAAAAGAAAGGAACCCACAAGAGAAGCGGATCCCAAAAATACCCTCAAAGTTCACCTGGTTGAAATAGACTCGTGTGATGATTTAGTTGAAGACAACATAGTTCCAAACAAAGAGACAAATCAAGTCTAGGTTGGGCACCTACCGTCTCATGTTACACACATCGGGGTCAACTTGTCCCCCGAAGAGGAAAAAAAGATCGTTCAAACACTAAAAGACAATGATGATCTTTTCTCCTGGAAACCTTCGGACATGCCTGGGATAGACCTCAATTTCATGTGCCATCACTTAGCAATCGATCCAGATATCAAGTCAGTTTCCCAAAGGAAGTGAAAAGGTGGTGATGAAAAGAGGAAAGCAATTGTAGAGGAAGTTGAGAAGCTGTTACAGGCCGGGTTCATCAAGGAGATCAAGTATCCAACCTGGCTATCCAACGTAGTGATGGTAAAGAAGAAATTCGGGAAATGTCGGATGTGTGTGGACTTCACAGACCTCAACAAGGAATGTTCTAAAGATCCGTATCCATTTCCAAACATTGACCGACTGATAGATGCTACGTATGGGTTATGTTTATTCAGCATTATGGATGCATACTCTGGATACAATCAGATTCAGATGAATCCAATAGACGCATCAAAAACCGCCTTTATGATAGATCAGAGAAATTATTAGTATGAGGTTATGCCCATTAGACTCAAAAATGTTGGGGCTACTTACTAGAGGTTGATGGATAAGGTGTTTGCTACTCAGATAGGTCGAAATCTAGAGGTCTATGTAGATGACATGGTTATCAAGAAAAGCACAAACTGGTCACATGTAAAGGATTTAATAGAAACCTTTGCATCCATAAGAAGCTACAACATGAGACTTAACCCGGACAAGTGTACCTTTGGAGTACAAGCCGAGAAGTTTCTCGGATTTATGCTCACCAACCAGGGAATCGAGGCAAACCCAGACAAATGCTAGGCTATAATAGATATGAGAAGTCCAACCATGAAAAAGGAGGTCCAATAGCTGACTGGGAGACTAGCCGCATTGTTACGGTTTTTATTGTCATACCCCAAATTTTACCCTTAGATTATTAGGTTCATTACGCATTTCATTTTATTTTGCATGGCATTTTAACTAACCATTAACCGGTTTGTTCAGTCTGTTGGTTTTTTTGCAGGAAAATGGATTCTCTGCTTATCTGTTCAAGGCCATATTCACTGACTTTATTATTCGGTAGGATCTGATGTGCGAAGGGAGTTTGTTTGAACTCAGTAGTTCCGGAGGATTTAAATTGGGCAAGATGATTAATTGTCGAATTCGGAGTTGGAATGTCACAGCTTAATAGGATAAATTTCATCGGATAAATTTAATTAAATGAATTTATTCGTGTAAGTTTAATCGAATGAATTAATCAGATGATTTTAATCGGAGAAATTTGATCGGAAAAATAAATTCAGAGTATTAAGAAAGAATTGAATTTATTTATTTAAATTCTATTTTTTATTATTACAAGGATAAGAACAATTACAAAATTAATTCCTAAGCTCTAAAATTCCTATTTTGTCTAAGTTTGTCTCCACATCCAAAATCTATAGAACCAAAGTGGATATCCAAGTTCAGAAACAACTTTCCCAAAATTTTAGCAAAACAAGGTCAAAGAAATCAACAAACCAGCCATCAAAATTGCAACAACCAGCATGCCCAGGTCCAAGCAAACAAGTATTATATAAACAGCAGCCTCACCATCAGGTCAGAAAAAAAAGAAAATCCAGAAGGGGAAGAAAAATGGAAGTTCAATCAGCAGAAAAATAGGGAAAAGGCGGCGAAAAAGAACCAACTCAAATCGCTTGAAACCTCATGAAAAAGGTGAACAATTTTGATACTAACTTGTTTTTTTATTTCACTTTGTCTTTTCAGAATCCTACCGGGAAGAGAAAGAATGGTGGCGGAGAAGAAGCAAAAGCTTCAAAGAAGGCAACAATGGAGGCCAACGGCGCCGCGTGTGGAGGGGAAAGAATTGGTCAAACCTTATTCCTTATTTTTTTCTTCTAATGTTTTAATTTAGTTTAATTAGGTTAAATTAAAACCTTTTCTTAAATTAAAACCTTTTCTAAAATTAAAACCTTTCATAAGGTTAAAATCTTTTTTATTATTTTTATTTTACAATTTAGTTTAGTTAGGTTAAATTGAAACTCTTTTTAAAATTAAAACCCTTTTTAAAATTAAAATATTTTTTTTAAAATTAAAACCTTTTCTAAAAGTAAAACCTTTTTTTTTAAAATTTTAAAACCTTTATTAAAACTAAATTTTTTTAAATAAATTAATACTAACATTTTTTAATACTAGACTTAAAATTATTTTCAGTTACTTACAAACCCTTTCATTCTAATTTCTAACATAAAAATTCAAAAGTAAAAATTCCTAACGTTATGTCATTATTCGTCTTGATTATTGACTTTCTATTTTGCCGTATTTTATTTTTTATGGTTGTAATTTACGCGAGTATATCGTCGCTTTGCAATTCCTTTACTTTTCGCATTTTATTTTCATTTTTGGGTTGTAATTTATGTGAGTATATCGTCGCTGTGCAATTTCTTTACCGTTTTCGTACATTTTCCATATTTCAATACTGCCGCTTAATTATCTTTCATTATATTATTTCACCGTTAAGTCCCTCCGAAGGAATAGGCCTAGCCGTTTGACTGCCGCGTCAATAACCACCACCTTTGACTTTTTCAAACCCTAATCGCTTAGGTGTCCCGCTGTGGACTAAATCACCCTTTACCCTATCATTAGGTTAAGGAGTCGCCGCATTCCGTTTTAGGTTTCCCGCCGTGGAATACCTATTTTAACCCTTTTCAATTCAATTCAACTATTTTCAACGTAGAAATAGGAGTCGTTGCACTCCACGTAAGCGCTTCCTTAAGAACGCTTATTCCCCATTGAAACCTTGACCATAGTCAAGAAGTTTCTAACCTCCCTTTCGAGGGGAACTACGATTACTCTGATTCCATCCCCTACCCAGGATACGTAGGCACAAGATGCGAGTCTTGCCGAGTAAACTTAGGACTAACCCTTAAGTCTTTCAGTCACTCTTAACCCTTAGCAATGTACCCTTAAGCAAATAATTAAAGCAAATAGTAAATTTAAACAAAAGGTTCCTGTAGAGTACTACATAATTTTAGGGTGCTAATACCTTCCCTAAGCTTAACCAACCCCTTACCTAGATCTCTCCCCGCATTGTTTACGATACAAAATTAGGTTTTCCTTCTTTTGACCTTTTCCTTCGGATAAATAAAAGACCGGCTGTGAATTAAAGATTTGTGATTCAAATTAATTAATAATTTGATATCCTATTCACACCGCAACATTTATCATGTGCAGGAGATAAATCAAGGGTTGATAAAACTCCTATAAAACGTGTTGACTTGCTCCGTGTACATAGGTCACCCATAAATGCTCCACGTACAAGGTTTGATTAAACTCCTATAAAATGTGTTGACTTGCTCCGCGTGCATAGGTCGCCCATAAATGCACCGCGTACAAGGGTTGATTAAACTCCTATAAAATGTGTTGACTTGCTCCGTGTACATAGGTCACCCACAAATGCTCCGCGTACAAGGATTAATTAAACTCCTATAAAATATGTTGACTTGCTCCGTGTACATAGGTCACCCATAAACGCTCTGCGTACAAGGGTTAATAAAACTAATATAAAACGAGTTGACATACTCCGCGTACATAGGTCGCCTAAAAATGCTCCGCGTATAAGGGTTGATAAAACCCTATAAAATGTGTTGACTTGCTTCGCGTGGATAGGTCGCCCACAAACGCTCCGCGTACAAGGGTTGATAAAACACTATAAAACGTGTTGACTTGCTCCGCGTGCATAGGTCGCCCACAAGCACTCCGCGTACAAGGGTTGGTTAAACTCCTATAAAACATGTTGACTTACTCCGCATACATAGGTCGCCTATAAACTCTCCGCGTACAAGGGTTGATTAAACTTCTATAAAATATGTTGACTTGCTCCGCGTACATAGGTCGCCCAAAAACGCTCTGCGTACAAGGGTTGATAAAACTAATATAAAATGTGTTGACTTGCTCCGCATACATAGGTCGCCCAAAAACGCTCCGCGTACAAGGGTTGATAAAATTCCTATAAAACATGTTGACTTGCTCCGCGTACATAGGTCGCCCATAAACACTCCACGTACAATGATTGATAAAACTTCTATAAAACGTGTTGACTTGCTCCATGTATAAGGGTTGATAAAACTCCTATAAAACGTGTTGACTTGATCCGCATACATAGGTCGCCCATAAAAGCTCTGTGTACAAGGGTTGATAAAACTCCTATAAAACGTGTTGACTTGCTCCGTGTACGTAGGTCGCCCATAAGCGCTCCACGTACAAGGGTTGATTAAACTCCTATAAAACGTGTTGAATTTCTCTGCGTACATAGGTCACCCATAAACGCTCCGAGTACAAGGGTTGATTAAACTCTTATAAAATGTGTTGACTTGCTCCGCGTAAATAGGTCAACCATAAACGCTTTATGTACAAGGGTTGATTAAACTCGTATAAACATGTTGACTTGCTCCGCGTACATAGGTCGCCCATAAGCGTGTTAACTTGCTCCGCGTACACGGGTTGAACAAAAACTTGAATGTATATACTCGTTCTGTGCACACAGGCTAGATAATCAATTATGAAAATGATGAAACCAAGCCTAAGCACACCAAAAGAAATTGGGGCTTGTGAGTATCAAAATCACACATGACCAACTGCCAAAAGCTTATAAAGAACTGCAAGCAAGTCTATGACAAAAGGACACAAAGTCAACATCGTAACCGGCACCTAAGATGAGAAGAGTTCTGGACTCTTTAAAGTGTTAGAGTTATATAACCTAGGGCTTTAATAAAGGATAGCCAAGAGACGAGCTACCCAAAAATTCTTAGGAATCAAGTTAAGCAAAGAAAAAAGGCAAAATAATGTCTAACACTTTATAATCGGACACCTTAAGTTATTCTAACTTAGTGCCCGATAGGCTAGATATACGCACATAATTATTTTGTAAAGAAATCAAAGTAATGATGAACAAAAATAACAGAAGCAAAAGGAAAGCCACAAAAGATCCAAGCCAAATTTTGTTCAACACAAAGCCCGAAGGATGAAAAGATTACATCAAAATGCATCCAGAAGGATGAATAACTAAAATAAGAAAACACCAAGATCATGTAGCAGCCAAAGTTTTATTGGCAGCACCATTGTTGGTCGGGTTTAAGTTCCCGTCATAACCATTAACTAGGCCTTGAGATCCCTCTGGGCTATCTTTCTCCAGCTCACCAAGACCCACAAGGCGACCATCCTGCACCACCTTAAAGTAATCCATCTTCGACAAATCCAAGTCAGGATAGAGACAGAGAACTTGATCTTTGGCTCTATCAAAAGCTTCATCACCAGCAGACAAAATGTCGATTTGAGCTTTCTTCAGAGATTCTGTAAGATCATTATTGGATGATAAAAGCTCGGTATTAGAGGCCTCGGATAACTTCAATTAATCAGTAAGTTGGGCTAAGGCCGACTTATGATCCGACTCCAAAGTCTCTTTCTCCTTCCTCGCACTAGCCAAATCCTTCTCCAAGATAGAAAGCTTCTCAAACTGAGATTCTTGGGTAAGATTCAACTGAGTAATTTCATCCTTAAATTTTGACTCAATCTTTTGAGAGTCGTCAGATATTCAAATAAACCATGGGCGAGAACATTACATCTCATCCGATAGGAACTAATGTTCTGAGTAATCTTTTACTGACCAATGGGTTTAACTTTATTGACATCCTTGGTAGAATTTAGATGATCACGCAGAAATCTGAAGCCATCAAAATCATTAGAATAAAACTTGAATTCCCCAGATGTAGAATTTTCCCCAAGGCTTTGCATGAGGGAGTTGATCCCCATTTCAGCTTGATGAATATCTTCATTCATTAGAACCTTCAGCTTCTTCAAATCACCTTGAGAGATTTCATCTTGAACGGGAAGAAGAAGAGGTTGGCGCTCACCTTTACTCGGGGTGGCTTTAGTACTCATTCCCCTGGATCGTTTTGGTGATCGGATCTTTAACCCACTTAAATTGGATTTGGATACAGACGCACCTCTAGCCCCTTTCTGGGCTTCCCGAGCTGCCTGCATCAATCTCTTTTGCTCAGCTACAGTCAGATCAGTCATCTTGTCTGCAAGCAAGTAACTTAAGGTTAGAATAAAATGAAGGAAGCTTCGGTTAGGAATTCCATTGATTTGAACCCAACTCCGGTTATAAACTTCTTTCACCTCGAAGAAGGAGAAGAAAAAGCCTATGGTCGGAACAATGTTTAAAACCTCACAAATCCTCTCAAAAGCCTTTATAAAGTCCCAATTGTTGGGACGAAGTTGGGAAGGTGCTATATTGACAGTCTTTAACACGTCAACCTCAAAATTGGAAAAAGGGATACAGATGTTAAAATCTTCCAAAATACTAGGGTAGAAGTAGAAAAATTCTTCGGAAACATCTTTTGGCCGAAGTATACGTACTCTTTCCTTTGGACCACATGGTTCCAAAATAACGTCATCCTCCGAACCAGTAGAGGATATAATCCTCAGAGATCAGATTTTGGCAATATCCACATCATCAGCAGTACTATTCTTATGGTTCATAGCCTCAAAATCAAAAGGAACAACAATCTCCATTAGAATTTCTATAGAACCTAAAGAGTCAGATTCAAAGTCATTTTCAGGAGTGAGAACATCACAATAAAGTTTGTCCATGACTCGCGTATACTCTTCTACCCCTAAAGAACCCATCATTTCTTGCATGTTTTCTTTCCATAATATTCTCTTCTCCTCATCACTCTTGTGGATAACCTTACCCTCATCATCACATTCCCTAAGGACTACCATTTATGTTAAAGAAAAATAAAGGGAAATCAAGAGCAAAAGAGAAAATACCTGAAATGAAGAGAACACTTGCAGTTGAAATGGACTTGTTTAAAGGAGAATAAGAGCGTAGAGGCAAGGGAAGAGAAAGATAACCTTAATAGGAGCCCAACATTCAAGAATAGCTAGAGAATAGCCACTCATGACGAATTAAAGTCATCATAACACTAAGGAAGATTAGGGGACACGACCATTCGAAGGTTTTGTTGACACGTAAGGGCCCGAGAAGAAAAGCCGACCTATAGCACGACATCAGTCAACTGTATCCAGGCTCATGTTATTGTCGAGTATTATACTCTTGAAAAACAGATATAGTACCCGGGAGGCTTATGTACACGCCAAATATATTTTAAGCCAGGTTGTGTAGTCGGACAAGGTTAATCATGAACTAGACTGCGATAGCAAGAAAGGTCAAGAAATGCGAAGGGCTAGGCAAGTATCATCCCCAACCTGAGCCGGTCAGGGAGCCCGACTCCCATTAGCCGAACTCCTATGAGGTCGAGTACTGACCTCCATCAACCCGATATTTACACTGGACATGAACTCAACCGTCATACTAACAGTTGTAACGGTGGAGGCACATCAATGCAGACGTTACCAGAGCTTCAAAGCTTGCATTCATGAAGAAGAGTTACAACAATGGTGGCCATGTAATGTCAGAAGGCCAAAAGACTCCTCTTAATGGCATATCTTCATGGACGACTATAAAAGGGGCTCCCACGTGATGGTTAAGCAAGACACATTTATCTTGAGACAATACACAACATAAGTGTAGCTCTCAAATCCCCAAATATCTCTCAAGATATAGACATCATAGCTCTTCTTGTCCAGAACAAGGGGAGTTAGCATTTTTGGTGTATCTAACCATTTTTTAAGGATTATGAGTGATCATGGGAAAGAGTTTGAAAATAACAAGTTTTCTTATTTCTATTTCTCAGAAGGTATTAGCCATGAATTTTCTTCACCCATCACTCTTCAGCAAAATGGAGTGGTTGACCAAAAAATAGAACTCTTCAAGAGTCTTCTAGAGTCATGCTTTATGCTAAACATCTGCCTTATCATTTTTGGTCTGAAGCAATGAATACTGCATGCTATATTCATAATAGGGTTACCTTGAGAACTAGTACCACAATTACTCTTTATGAATTATGGATGGGATGAAAGCCTATTGTCAAGTACTTCCATGTTTTTGGGAGCAAGTGTTATATTCTGGCTGATCGTGAACAAAGAAGGAAGATGGATCCCAAAAGTGATGAAGGGATATTCTTAGGATACTCCACAAACAGTAGAGGCCATAGAGTGCTCAACACTAAAACCAAGCTAACGATGGAGTCTATTAATGTTGTGATAGATGACTCAGCTATAGAGAAGCAAGCAAATGTCGAAGATGATGTTGAAACATCACCATAGGTGACCGCCACTGCAGATAACAATGTTGATAATAACAACAAAAATGAACATGCTGTTGTGAAGGATGATGGAAATCAGGCAAATAAAGGACCTTGTAAGTGCTCTTGATTGACTGCATTTTGTGACAAAACATTAGTGTATGTATGTATGTCACGACTGGTGTTATTACATACATAATATGGATTTTACTGGGTAAGTTAACTTAGCTAAAAGTTAGTTAAGTTGAATGTCATACTGAATGTCATGACACTGATCGTATGACATCAGGTGCGCAGAGTTTATTTTTCTGGTATTCAGAATGAGGAAACTCAGGCTAGAATTCAGGAAAATTTATAGAAGCTCAAGCTGGAAGTCAGGAAACATTTGAGAAGCCCTGGCGAAATTAAATGTACCTGACCTAAGTGGTAAGTGCAGCCTTTTGAAGAGAGGTTTAGGTAAACCTAATTGCTGCACCAAGGCCCAAAGCAAGTCTGCTATTATAAATAGCAGAAGGATCATTCCAACTGATGGACACACAGAGGAGAGAGCATCTAGTGAGAGATCTTAGAGTGTGTTTGTGAGTGAAGAACCTTGTTCTTCACGTGAGTCAAGGAGTCTTAGGATGTGGTGTGATTGAGGGGGAGTGAGTGGGAATACTCAGGTCTAGAGCGTCTCTAGGTTGAAGTGTCATTGGGTAGGTCTTAAGTGAGGAGTGCAAACTAGGATTGTTTGACTCTGAATTAATTCTACTGATAGTGAATTTCCTCCCTGGCTTGGTGGCCCCCAGATGTAAGTGTTGTTGACACTGAACTGGGTGAACAATTACTGTGTTATTTACTGCTTCTCTTTACAGCTTTTTAATTATTCCAATAGTTTGTGTTACAGTGGATGTTATAACATCCGTGATAACATCCATCGCGTGCTAGCCAGAATTTCAATTGGCATCAGAGCAGGCACCCTGCCTGTTATTTTTGGGTGAGATCTAGGGAAGATAAATTCTGGCACTATGGATAAAGACATTGGATTCACAAATAGACCTCCAATTCTGGATGACTCTAATTATGACTATTGGAAACTAAGGATGATTGCCTTAAAATCCTTAGACAACAAGGCATGGAGAGCTGCAAACTCTGGTTGGGAACATCCTGTGAAGAATGACAAGGATGGAGTATACGTGTTAATTCCTGAAGAGGAATGGAAAAAAGAGCAAGAGGCCTTAGCTCTTTGGAAATCTAAAGCATTGAATGCACTCTTCAATGGTATAGACAAAAACATCTTCAAACTTGTACACCATTGTGAACTGGCTAAGGAGGTTTGGGACACCCTCAAAACAACTCATGAAGGAACCTCCAAAGTCAAGATGTCAAGACTTCAAATGCTGACCATAAAATTTGAAAGTCTAAGGATGAAAGAGGATGAGACCATTCATGAGTTTTACATGAACATTCTTGAACTTGCAAACACCTCAGGAGCCTTGGGAGAAAAGATGCCTGAAGAGAAACTTGTGAGGAAGATTCTCAGGTCCTTACCTAGAAGGTTTGCAATGAAGGCCACTGCCATTAAACAAGCCCAAGACATATGCCACATGAAGGTGGATCAACTCATAGGCTCTCTCCAAACCTTTGAGATGGGATTGTATGATCAGGCTGTGAAGAAAAAGAACAAAAGCATAGCTCTTGCTTCAAACACTGCAGATGACTCAGAAGGAGAAGATAGTGAAAATGAGGAAAACTTGTCAGAAGCAATTGCCTTGCTTGGAAGACAATTCAATAAACTGATCAAAAGGATAGATCATAAGTCAAAGCCCTATGCCAAGAACACCTCTTCTGATAGCCGCAGAAGGAGTAAATCTGAGGAGAATTCTAACCAAAGCAAAGGAGTATAATGCCATGAATGTTAAGGATATGGGCACATTAGAAAGGAATGTCCCACCTACCTCAAAAAGAAGGGAAAAGGCCTAATTGTCACTTGGTCTGATGGAGATTCTGAGAGTGGATCAGAAGATGAGTCTACAAAACATGTCACTGCCCTAAACAGTGTATGTATATCTGATGGTGACTCAAGTGAAGATGAGCTGACTTATGATGAACTTGCTGATTCATTTGAGAAGTTGTGCAACAGAAATGGAGAACTATATCAGCAAGGGGAGCAACAAAATAAACTCATAAGAGAGTTAGAAGCTGAGAAGATGAAGCATCTTGCAACAATAGAGTCACTCAAAAGTGAAGCCAGCTTATTGAAATCTAATTTTGACCAAATTTCCAAATCCATAAGGATGCTGAAACCTGGGACTGACACTCTAGAAGAAATCCTACAGAATGGTCAGTGTCGCTACTGTGAAAATAAGGTACCGGTAAAACAGAAGAGTCGCCACCTTTCGTTATTTATCCCACAGAAAGGGAAAGGAAACGATCGGAAAAAACCTGACGGAAAGGTATAAGACAAGGTCATCGCAACCATTGTTTGGATTCGGGAGTCGGTTACGCAAGGGGAAGGTATTAGCACCCCTCACGTCCATCGTACTCGATGGGATCCATGCTTGTTGTGTTTATCTGACGAGTTGGTTATATCTATCTACGCTAAAAGGTCAGGTCTAAAAAGAAAATAAAATGACTCGGCAGAACATAGCAGTTCTATGCCTATGTATTCCCGTCTGGAACGAGAAATCAGAGTCAACGTAGTTCGCCTAACTACGGGTTATGGGGAAGGTTGCTCGCCGAGATATCACATCTCGTGCCTACGTACTTTCACACGGCATGAAAGATCAGAGCAAACGTAGTTCGGGACAAGGAGAGACACAGGTTTGTTCAACTATTTTTTATTCGAGTAGGGATAACAGACGGTTCCGACATTTTGGTGTATGCAGCTCGCTCGACGGAGACTTAGTCGTTTACCATTTGCGGTAGAACCGAGAGTTAACAAAACTCTCCTTCTGAAAAGGGTTTCCAAGGATTAAAGGTCCCAGAGGACAAAAAGAGTTTGATATTTGTTTTCTGTTTTTTAAAGAAGTATCTTTTTATGGATGTTTGCAACTAATATCGCACTAGAGACTATGACCTGAGAGTGAATGCGTTGCATGTCACCCAAAGGGTGCCATACTAAACATCCAGACTGTTGAAAAGAAACTCTCCAACAACCCTTTCTCAAGTAGCTTAAGGCTCGTAGCGTACGACATCAATTAACCTTTATTACTGTATTTTGATTTGTTTGAAGATGAGAAGAGACAAAGACGCACTAAAGGGGAACTGATCTAATCCTAAAGCTGTCATGCAAAGTTGATCCTGTAGTTGAGGTTAGGAGGGAACTACCTAATTTTATCATGCATGGTTAGAACCCTAATGTCTGTCATAACTTCTCTTGAACAAGAGAAGTCAGAGTTCCTAGGGGAACATGGCAAAGGAAAACAACAGCAGAAGAAATTAACTGTAAAGAAACAACTGTAAATAAAATGCATGCAATGCAATAAACAAGCAGAAGGAGCCAAACTCAACTTCTAGAGCAGACAAGCCCAAAGGCAACACATAAAGCACAGGCAAGGGAAACATACTCAACCTTAAGCCAGCAAGCAAAGCCAGATAATAACAGTCAAGCAGAGGGAGGCAAACTCAACCTCTAAATGCAGACAAGCAAAGGGAGCTAGTCTCAACCTTTAGGATGCTCTTAGGCCTAGAATCAACTACATGATGCCTAGTCTAATGCAACATACCAAGCAGTCGCACAAGCAACAGTCAAGCAATCAGAGAAAACAGCAGACAAAAATAGCAGACAAACAGCTCAACAGCAAAGTAGATAAACAGCAAAACAAAGAATAGTCTGCAAACAACTTCAAGCCCAAGCCATCTTCAAGATAAGTCTTCATCTTCATGCTTCAACAATCTCCAATAAGAGAGAAGAGATTTAGCATCAAGATTATTGATTGATGATGGGAAGCAGGATGGAAACCAAGGGAATCCATCCTGGCACTCAACCATACATCTGAGATAGGCATCCTCAAAGGTTCTACCTCTTGTGAAATGCCACACATCCTTCCAAAGGAAAGATGAGGCTTCCACATAGGGACCTTGAATCATAGGATGGGAATGGAGAGCAATCAAAGCAATCCATGTTTATTTGAAGAAAGAGAAATCCATCTAAAGCTCTTCCTAAACCCTAATTGATTAAGCTACAAGAAAGCTACTAAAACAGGTCTAAACACCAAAACCAAACACCACCATCAAGCAAACAGAAGCTTCTACATGTCTAAAGCACCATCAAAGAAGATTCGCAAACCTATTGTGAACTAAAGGCCACCATTGAGGTCAATCTAAAGCAAGTGTTATGTTGAAAGCATCTTAAAACTAGCCTAAGTACTAA
This sequence comes from Lathyrus sativus, assembly GCA_963859935.3. Taxonomy (NCBI): domain Eukaryota; kingdom Viridiplantae; phylum Streptophyta; class Magnoliopsida; order Fabales; family Fabaceae; genus Lathyrus; species Lathyrus sativus. The sequence continues at coordinate 151,359,869 of OZ012736.1, read as the reverse complement.
ATCAAATTAAAATACCAAAACTACTTCTAAAATCCTATAAGATTTTCTAGGGGAACCTAAGAAGATTAAGGACCTATAGTAGAAAGGTCAGGTATCAAATCAAATGGGAAGGTCACCTAAAAAATCCTAGATCACAAGGTATCAAATGAAAACCCTAAAATGGAAGGTCTAATGATCCTAATCCAAAATAGAACCTATTGTTATCTAAAAATTATGAGATAAATCCTAGGGGATCATGCATCTTTAATCTACCAGCTAGCCAAAAATCTCATCCAATTTCAATACCAAACAGCCATACAAAAATCAACAAAAACATGAAGAAATAAACCAATTTAAAGAATTAATGAAAATGCAAAAAAAAAATCAAATTAAATGGAAAATTGCATGAAAATAAAATGTAAAAGCATCATAAAATCAGAAATTAAATCTAGAGCATGGACATATTTTTATGGTATTTTTCTGACCAATAATGGAATTAAAATGAATTTAAAATGAAACAAGTAAATAAAATAAAAAGAAAATGAATTAAAAAACAATTAAATGCTAAATTAAATCAGAGGCGTTGGATATGTGGACTTGGTACGCTCATCTAAGGGATCTGGTGATGCCACCTCATAAATGAAATGATGCGTTTCATCTGGTCAAAGGCAATTCTGAGAACCAGTCATGATCGTTAGATCTGATTACAAAGTGTTCGCTCCAGGCAGATCAAGGGTGGTAGTGCATCTTCCTCATTTGAACTGGCAATGGAGGGAAAGTTGCAGCGGTGGACGGAGAACGACGCCGGTCGTCTTCTCCGGCGAGACATCATGCGCAGGTCATGGAACCTCAACAAAAATTACACAACTCCACTCCATTTTTCGCGTAGATCTCAAATATCACTTTCATTTCTTCTAATTCTCAACAGAATTCAAAACACGATAGAAATCCTATAATGCACCAAGTTCTGAAATCTCACAAATCCTTCAATTAAAACCACAGATCTATTCCTCATGCTTCACAGATCATTTTGAACTATTTAGATCATGTTAAATCCTTAAGATCAAGCCAATTCGCATCCAAACAGAAATCAAGTTGCATCCTAATTTGTCTCTAAACCTCCAAATATTGATCCAGAATCCATCTAATCCTCTTCCTAAAGCCTAACCACATGTCAATTCTACTTAGATCATGCTAAAATTAGTGCAATCGTGAATTATTCAAACCTGGTTTGTAGCTTCAAATTGAGGCAGTTATGGTGCTCCTCTTGCTCCAATCTTGTGCAGATACACTCAATGAAGTATGCTGAAGATGCTTGAAGCTTTGAATTGCCTTGAATTGCTCTGAATCAGAAATCACGATTTTCACTTTTGCTCTTGAAACTCAACTTGCAATCTCTGGCTATGGCACGAAATGAACACCAAAATGGACCTGTATCCATTATGGAACTTATATAGAAGATGTTTGTGGGCTTTGGAGGTCCATTGAAGGCCCAAATCAGAATATCCACATTTCAATTTTCCTCCAAAAACTCAACAATGGAATGCACGAATTCTGGCTGTTTCAACCTTCTAGAAACTTCAAATAGCTTGCTTATGGTCTGGTGAGGGTGTAGGAATCAAAAGGAAAGCTTGTTTGCACCTTATGAGCAATCTTTGATATGTTGCTTATTCATGAAGTAACAAATCAAACCACCATGAAATAAGCCCCAAATGAAAATTCTAATAATGCCAAAGTGCTTAGAATGATTTTTCTACTCAAAATATGTCCTTACTTGGTCTTGTTTGAACAAATAGAATTAATTTTGAATTTTTTCACTTAAATGCCTTTAAATTCCCCTTTTGTCAATCTTCTTCAAACCAAGTCTCACCCTAAGCCAAATCAATTCATCATGAGTACATGGTTGACCTAAAAACATCATTTTGAGAAAGTTGTGTTGGACAAAACTTCATTTGAAGCTTGCAAGATAGTGAAAATGACCTATAATGCCAAATGACCTATAATCTCACTTTCCCAAAATACCCCTAACTTGTAAACCTCATAACATGAGTTCCACAAATCCGATGGAAGACTTCTAGTACAATTTGGAAAGCTAAGATCAAGACCTACAACTTTCATGTTGGCCAAAAGTTTAGGAGAAACACCCTTCTAGGTAAAAGGTTCCTTGGAATTTGGTTGACTTTTGCAGACAAATTTCACATTCATCTAATGACCTGTAACTTGTCTGGATCATAACTTGAGTTCTATAAATCCAATGGAGGACTTCTAGTACTCAAATTAAAGCTAAGAGAATGCTCTACAAGTTTTATGTTGGAAAAAAATGGATATGAAACTTGTATCTTGAGATAAGTGGTCTTGAAATTAGGCACTAAATAGGGGATTTTACCCTGAGAACCCTAGTTTAACAACTCCTCATAGTTTGAACTTTTCTTGGATTGATCTTGGAATATCACCTCATGTATCACAACATAACTTTCCATGATTACAAAGACTTAGAATTGAGCTTTGATCCTCTTCAATTGCACAGTTGACTTAGGGTTGATCAGGCAAAACCCTAATTGCAACACCCTTAACTGTGGCTCTTCACACTTGGCATAAACACTTGAATGAGCTCCGCCATGAACCTCAAGGCACTCCATGAGCTCTGTCCACACTCTATCCATGATCCACGCTCCACAATCCACTGATGGTCTTCAATTGGTCCTCAGGTTAGGAGATGAACCCTATATAATCAACTAAACTTCTCAAGAACCTAACCCTCCTCCTGATGACTTTGGTGACTTCTCAAGCTTGAATAAAACCTCTAGACAGGCTCCTCTTGATATAAACCACACTTGATCCCCTGCTAGATGAACAATTCTATGCTATGCAAATACTAGATCAATGATATGCTAATGCAATGAAACATAAACCAAGTTAGAAAAAGGTTAGGCAAATTTTGGGGTGCAACAGCTGCCCCTATTCAAACGACTTAGACCTGACTGGATAAAAAGAGAACGACTTTCAAACAATCAAGGTAAAAGACAGTTGAATACCGAAGAACCCGAAAATTTGCCAACCGAAGAAATAAACTGCACAAACTGCTTGGGGGAACGAAAATCCAGGTAACTGAATCCGGTCGTCACGACAACAACTGATCAATCATCTGATACAGAACCTGATTTCAACATCAACCACCTGCGTGACACTGTAGGTATTGAATCCGAGTGAACAATCTTCCAATATATGCTACAATAAGCGGGCACTACATAAAGCGCGCGTGGTCAATGTACTATCCTTGACCTCCCATTTCCGCATAAACGGGCGAGGCACTAAATAAAAGTGCTAATCTGGCATCCGAAGACTTGAATGAACAACTCTGCGGGGGACATTTCTGATACTACCGATATCTGCACTATGTAAAGCACAAACTTGGGTAACAATCTTCGTCAACACGGGTAACAATCTCCGTCAACATGGGCACCAACTTCGTCAACACGGGTAACATCTCTGTCAACACGGGCAAGGATCTCCGTCAACACGGGTCAAAATAGGTAAACTCTCCGTCAACACGGGTAAGGATCTCCGTCAACACGGGTGAGGATCTCCATCAACACGGGTAACAACTCTCCGTCAACATGGGTAAGGATCTCTGTCAATACGGGTAACAACTCTCCGTCAACACGGGTAAGGATCTCTGCCAACACGGGTCAAAATAGGTAAACTCTCCGTCAACACGGGTAAGGATCTCCGTCAACACGGGTAACAACTCTCCGTCAACACGGGTAAACTCTGCCAACACAGGTTGTAACAACCCAAATTTCATTAATTAATTAATTATGTTAATTAATTGATTTATTGGAATTAATCTTAATGATTTGGATTAATTAGATTTATTTGGTAGATAATTGAAGAGAGAAATGGGAAGGAAATAAAATAATAGAAGTATATAAGGGATAAGTGGAAAGAATTGGATAGAAAGAAAATAGAAGAGAAAGAATAGAGAAAGAGGAGAAAAGAGAAGAGAAGAGGGAAACTTGGAGAAATCATCAAGAATCAACTTCAAGCTTCAATCCAATCAAGGTAAGGGTGAGAAACATTATTATCTAGTCAATGTATGTGGTTATGTATGTGTGGGTTGGGTTTTGTTGTGAGTTTCCACCATTTTTCAAGTTAGGGCAAAATGGATTTAATCGGTAAAATCGTAGTTTAATCGGTTAGAAACTGGAAATAATGCCGTAGAATAGTCGGGTGATGTGGGGTTAAGATTACTAGAACTGGTTTGGTGAGAATTGGTCGATTTTTGGAGGGTAGAAGTTTTGGGACAGAATGAGGGTTCTGATATCGCAGGTTCGTTGGCTCTCGCCAGGCGAAGCCCAGCGAATAGCTGGCGAATAATTCAAGAAAACTCCCAGTGGTCTTTGCTGGCAAGTTCGCCAAGCGAAGGTGAGTGGCGAAGGTTCGCCAGGCGAGTACATCAGCGAAGGGTAGCGAAACAAGTCAGTAGCTACTGACTTTTGTTTGCTGGCGAGTTTGCCAGGCGAGTACATAAGCGAAGGGTAGCAAAACAAGTCAGTAGCTACTGACTTTTGTTTGCTGGCGAGTTCGCCAGGCGAAGGTCCCAGCGAGCATTCTCCAATGGCTTCGCCAGGCGAAGGGTGACGAGCAGGACAACATTGTTTCTTCTCTGTTTTATCCATCCAATGATTAATTGCTTGGTTCAATTATATTAATCCTATGTGATATGAATAGTTTGTGTACTATTGTGAGAGCTGTGGGTAGCCTTTGGGCGTGAATCCTAGATTGTGATATTTGTATTATTTGAATTGATTAGGGATACATGAGAACATATTAGTGAATATGTGTGTATTGTCTAATAAGTATGTGAATTCATATTGTTGTATGCTAATGTATGTAATGCATGGGAACATATCGTGAATATGTGTGCATTGTTTTGATGAATGTGATGATGGTATTGAATGTGAATGCCTTGAATTGTTATGAATATGTTGTATGTGCAATCATGTCGTAATTCTTGAAGGGATGAATTATTTGAATGCATGGGATTAAGAGGCGGGAACGGTCTTAAGTGCATTTTTGTTGGTTGATTGCATATGCATCATTTAGTCAAGAGGCAATGTTTGCTAGTTTCGTGGAGACTAGTGGCTTGTCCCAAACCTAGAAGGGTAGGTTTGAAGCCTAGGGGACGGGCTTTGTTGTTATCGGTCTAGACGGGTGGACCCGGTTTAAGTGTAAAAACCGAAAAATGATAACAAGTGTCGGTACCACATAGCATTGAGTTGCATTGAGCCGTGATTGAGTCACATAGCATTGATGTCATTGTTATATGAATTATGCTTGTGTATGAATTGGTAAATTGGTGAGTTGTGAATGATGGATTCGTGCATGATGAAATGTGTTATATTATTATTCATATGTGTTTATACATGTCGTGAAATGTATGATGAGCTATGAATGAATTGCGGTGAGAAATGTGGATTATATGTAATTGTTACTTGTATACATATATATAATCTTATGCATTGATTATTATGGTAGTATTTCTCACCCTTCTGCTGTTTTATAATGCTCTATGAGGCATTGCAGATTAGGTTGCTGGAGGTTTCTTTTGTGAAGTATAGCTTCATTCTTTTGAGTCGGACTGCTCTGATTATATAACACTGAGTAGTTAGGCTTGTATAGCATTCTTTTGTGATACATTGTGATGTATCAGTTGATGATGTTTTGTAACATGAATGATTGATGAACAACTGGATAACATGTATTTATGTGATCAAATGTTTTATTCTTCCGCTTTAATTTAAATATTGAGACATGGGTTTAAGGACTAAGTTCCTCTACTTTGAAAACTATCCCACTATTGTATATTTTTATAGAGCAGGTGTTGAGTGTTTTATTGGTAATAATGTGACATACTTCTTCTATACCGTATTTTAAATCATACTCTGATAAAATTTATATGTGCCTATATATATTATTGTTTTATTTGGGGGGTATAGAAGGGGGTGTTATACAGGTAACATCTCCGTCAACACGGGTAAGAACTCTGTCAACACAGGTAAACTCTCTGTTAATCACAGGTAATAATCTCCGTCAACACAGGTACAATCTCGAAGGTTTAATCCATTAGATTTTTTAACACTGACGCAACAGCAATCCGAGGAAAACTCTACTGGGGAAACTCTGACGTCAACTTCCAGGTACTCACATCGACAACAAGTAACGACTTCAAGGGTCTAATTTGAAATCTTTTAACACTGACGTAACAACAATCTGAGGAAAACTCTGCTGGGGAAGAAGAGAAACTTAACCAAGCAACTCTGATGAGGGAACACATGATGACAAACGTTACCATCACATATCCCCTACCAAAAATTTAAATATTCAAAAACCATCCTGAACAAGAATTCCAATTACCTGCAGGGAAAACACCTGAAATAAGGAGGTAACCGACCTGGCTTATGTTTCAAAATGCATATGTTTGAGAATGGCGTAATGCTCCATATAAGATGGAAATGCTACGCGTTTTACGGTGAAATGCGAATGTGATGCAAATATGATGATATATGCAAGATGAAAATGCAGGCTCGGGCTGCCGGAGAAAAGCTGGATACATAACCGCTTCAGCAAAATAAATACTGAAGACAAAGCCAACTCCGCTGGGGATAACCGGGTATCACAGAATTATTCTAGCAAAATAAATGCTGGAAAGGTGAACCGACTCCACTGGGGGAAGAAACAATCCTGCTGGGGGATAGCTTAACAAAAGCTGTGGTTACGAACTCTGCTGAGGATGATCCACCTGTTGGAGGAGAGACAACCCGCTGGAGAACAGAAAGAATAATCCTACGCGGGGATGAACTTTTCAAACCACCGACAACCTGGTTGTACCCTGTGAGGACTTCACTGGGGATTAAATGTGCACATGACCACCGTTGGGGATGTACATCACTGCCTGACCGCTTGTATCCAACACTTCTAAGGATAAAAATACAACTTCCACCTGCTAGGGAGGAATAAGATCACCTAGAGCCTGCTCCTACGTTAAGGGACTCTGGCTGGGAAAACAGGATCCCTTGGCTGCTTGCTGCGAAGGTAACGACCCTGCAAAATATGAGCAACAACAAGATATCCTATACAAAAGGAAATATCTAGGTCAGTATTCGTGACAATTGTTCAGTCAATTCAAAGTTTTAACAATTATTGGTCGAGGCCTGCAAGTTTATGCACGTGTGAGTTTATAAAAAACATCGGCGTTTTCCACAAACAAAACAGTAAAAGTTAAAACAAGAAACAAACATCAAGTACTGAATAATATGCGTTTATTGATAACGGGCCTGTAAATAGGCAAATTTTGTAAAATGGATGCAACTCCTGAAAAGAGGAAGCTACAAAAATAAATACAAGTATGTACAGAGGTATAAAGAGATTTATACATGTCGGCAACGTGGCACAGACAAACACCATGAGCTGATCCTCCTATGACTCGCCTGACTCTGACACGTTCCCGATACTCCATCCTCAGAAGAGATTGGCTTGGATAATCGACCCTCAGGTACTCCCAAACCACTAAGCAATGCAGTATCAAACTCGGACCGCAATCATTTTCTTTTTCAATCCCTAACTTTTGCCTGAATCGCCCTTTGCGGGTTTTCAATTCACCGGGATACCCTTTCTTGTTGAAGTCGCCTTTTCAGGTTTTCGACTTCGCGGGTGTACATCTTTTCAAATTTTATCCCTAATTTTTTCCCGAACCTTTTCTCTTTTCATTTTGGTTCGCCGGTATGCCCTATTTTTGCCTGGACTTTATTTTTTCTGTTCAGCGGGTCTCTTTAAGCAAAGTATTTTTTAACTGCGTCCGAGTTCACAGGGGATATAAAATCATCACCATCCATGGTGGACAACAATAAGGCTCCTCCGGAGAAGACCTTTCAAACAATATATGGACCTTCATAGTTGGGAGTCCATTTGCCCCTGTGATCTAATTGTGGCGGGAGAATCTTCTTCAACACAAGATCGCCCGTCTGAAAGCTTCGAGGGCGCACCTTCATGTCAAAAGCTTTCTTCATTCGGCTCTGGTATAACCGACCATATGCGATAGATGCAAGTCTCTTCTCATCCATCAAACTGAGCTGATTCAGCCTATTCTTTATCCACTCTGCCTCATCAAGTTGGATATCAAGCAAAACTCTCAAGGAAGGAATCTCAACTTCTAATGGCAGGACAACCTCCATACCATACACCAGTGAGAAAGGTGTTACCCCGGTCGATGTGCGTACCGTCGTACGATAACCGTGCAATGCGAAGGGCAACATCTCGTGCCAGTCTTTGTATGTCACAACCATCTTCTGAACTATCTTCTTGATGTTCTTATTGGCCGCTTCGACAACGCCATTCATCTTAGGCCGATAGGGATATGAGTTGTGATGCTCAATCTTGAAATTCTGGCACAATTTCTTCATCATCTTGTTATTCAAGTTCGAACCATTGTCAGTAATGATTCGTTCGGGAATGCCGTAACGACAGATAATGTCCTTTTTGATAAACCAGGCTACTACTTCCTTGGTAACATTAGCGTACGACGCTGCTTCGACCCATTTAGTGAAGTAATCGGTAACTACCAAGATGAACCGGTGTCCGTTGGATATGGTGGGCTCAATTTTGCCGATCATATCGATGCCCCACATGGAAAAAGGCCACGGGGATGCCATAATGTACAAAGGGCTCGGCGGCACCTGAATCTTGTCTGCATAAATCTGGCATTTATGGCATTTCTTTGCAAACTTGAAACAGTCTCTTTCCATCGTCAGCCAATAACACCCTGCCCGTAACAACTTTCGAGGCATAGCATATCCGCCGGTGTGTGTGCCAAAGGTACCCTCGTGGACCTCCTCCATAAGCACATTAGCTTCTTTCTCATCAACACATCGCAAAAGCACCAAATCATGGTCTCTCCTGTACAGAACACCATCTGGATTCAAGTAAAAATTGCCAGCCAATCTCCTAAGAGTCTTCTTATCGCGGCTGGATGCCCCAGTCAGATACTCTTGGTTCTTTAGGAAATTCTGGATATCAAAATACCATAGCTTGCCATCGGAAGCTTCCTCAATGGCGAATATGAAAGCGGGCCTATCAAGGCGAGAGATAACTATCATGGGAGCCTCATTCCAGAAGTTAACTTTGTACATCGAAGACAATGTCGCAAGAGCATCAGCCATCTGATTTTCTGTCCGTGGCGCATGGTGAAATTCTACTCTGTTAAAGAAAGGCAACAACCTCCTTGCATAATTCATGTACGGTATCAGATTAGGCTGACGAGTCTCCCATTCTCCCTTGATCTGGTTCACGACTAGCGCGGAGTCTCCATACACATCAAGATTTTTAATCCTCAAATCAATAGCCTCCTCGAGACCCATGATGCACGCCTCATATTCAGCCTCATTATTGGTAACTGGAAATGTCAATCTGGCAGTGAACTGGATGTGCGTCCCATGGGGAGTCGTAATGATTGCCCCAATTCCAGTTCCATATGAATTAACAGCCCCGTCAAATATCAATTGCCATTGGGAACCCTACTCAGGACCTTCACCATGCAACGGCTCTTCGCAATCTTTCATCTTTAAGTACATGATATCCTCGTCCGGAAAATCAAACTTCATCGGCTGGTAATCATCGATTGGAAGTCCGGCCAGGTACTCTGATAGTACGCTACCTTTGATAGCCTTTTGCGAGACATACTGTATATCATACTCTGTCAGTACAATCTGCCATCGGGCAATCCTTCCAGAAAGCGCCTGCTTTTCGAAAACATATTTGATCGGATCCATCTTCAAAATCAGCATGGTTGTATGATTTAGCATGTATTGTCTCAGACGTTTGGCGGCCCAAGCAAGTGCACAACACGTCTTTTCGAGCATCGAGTAACGAGATTCATAATCTGTGAACTTTTTACTCAAGTAATAGATCACATGCTCTTTTCGTCCAGTCTCATCATGTTGACCGAGAACACAACCCATGCTATTCTCAAGAACCGTCAAGTACATGATCGGTGGTCTCCCGGCTACTAGGGGTATCAAGATCGGAGGTTCCTGCAAGTATTCTTTTATTCTCTCAAACGCCTTTTGACAAATTTCGTTCCAGATAATTGCCTGATCTTTTTTCAGCAGTTTAAACATTGGCTCACACGTGGCTGTGAGGTGAGATATGAACCGGGCAATATAGTTCAACCTCCCCAAAAAGCCACGAACCTCTTTCTCTGTTTTTGGCGCTGGCATTTCTTGTATTGCTTTTATTTTTGCAGGATCAACCTCAATTCCTTTTTCACTAACAATGAACCCCAATAGCTTTCCAGATCTCCCCTCGAAGGTGCACTTATTTGGATTCAGCCTCAGCCTGAACTTCCTAAGCCTCTCAAACAATTTCAGAAGATTCACCAGATGCTCTTCCTCCGTCTGGGATTTGGCAATGATATCATCAACATAAACCTCGATCTCTTTATGCATCATGTCATGAAAGAGCATCGTCATAGCACGTTGATATGTTGCCCCAACGTTCTTCAAACCAAAGAGCATCACTTTGTAGCAGAACGTTCCCCACGGGGTAATAAAAGTTGTTTTCTCCATATCCTCCGGCGCCATTTTAATCTGATTATAGCCTGAAAAGCCGTCCATGAAGGAAAACACAGAGAATTGAGCAGTGTTGTCGACCAACACGTCAATATGAGGAAGCGGGAAGTCGTCCTTAGGGCTCGCCTTGTTCAGATCCCAATAGTCAACGCACATCCGCACCTTAACGTCTTTCTTTGGTACAGGTACTATATTGGCGACCCAAGGAGGGCAAGTTGTAACAGCTAGGAAACCAGCGTCCCACTGTTTCTGCACTTCCTCTTTAATCTTTACGGCCATATCTGGTTTCGTTCTTCTGAGTTTTTGCTTGACCGGCGGACAGTCTTCACGCAATGGCAAGCGGTGGACCACAATATCAGTGTCTAGCCCAGACATATCTTCATAAGACCAAGCAAAGATGTCACTATACTCTCGTAGCATCTCGACAAGTCTTTCCTTGACAACTTCTATCCGGACATTCCTGACAACTTCTTCCGAACCCAAATTGACAATCTCAATATCCTCCTGATGAGGTAGAATGATTCTCTCTTCTTGTTTCAAAAGACGAGCCAACTCTTCTGGTAAGTCGTCGTCCTCAACAATCTCTTCTTTGGCTTGGAATATCAGGTGCTCAAAGTCGACGCGAGTCATAGGGAGTTCTTGATCGGTGTCATCTGAAATATGAATCCTGCAAGAGAAAGGGTTAAATGCTTCAAATGATATGCAAATGAAGCACACAACCACATTGCCATTTTATTGTAAAAAATGAGAATAGGAAAACAGGGATCACAAAATTTGCATGAGGAAAACGCCTTTATTTGATGATTAAAGCAAAGCATACACATAAACAAGTAGGCCCTGAAATAAAATCACTATGCCCCGGGTAGGACATAGGATTGTACAATAATCGAAAAAACAAGGCATTACTGTTTCGTCGTCACTTGAATAAAGTCCTGAATAGACCAGTTGCATAGGCTTTGTCCTGGCTCGCTGGGCTTGATCCTTGACTCCATGTCGCAGTCGCTATCTCCATCTTCACTGTCAGACACAACATTAATTCTTTCAAAACTGACTCCCCCTGGATTAAACACAATCGGCCCTTTGAACTTTGGAGCACTCCGTGATGAAGATGACGACGACGGGTGATATCCTAAGCCGAACTTATCCTGCTTAACAGGAATGTCTAGAACTTGACCCCAACCTTTGGTCTCCCCGGCCTGAACTACCGCTTGGGCTTCTCTGTATGAAGACATAGCCACCTCTGGTCCACTGTTTACGACAGGAGATTTGTCTCTGATCTGCACCCCTTCAAAAGCTTGGCATAATGTCTCATGGATCTCCCCATCCACTTTGACATATTTGAATGACGACAGGTGACTTACCATGATGTCTTCCTCCCCACACACGGTGACAACACTTCCACCGATCATGTATTTAAGCTTTTGGTGCAACGTAGACGTTACAGCCCCTGCAGAGTGAATCCAAGGTCGTCCGAGCAAACAACTATAAGCTGGTTGTATGTCTATGATATAAAACACGGTGTCGAACACCTCTGGACCGACCTGGATTGGTAAAATCAGTTCTCCGAACACGGACCTTCTAGTCCCATAGAAAGCTCTCACTACCAGGTCACTGGGTGTGCAGATTATACCTCAGGTATCTAGCTTCAACAATGCCTTCTTGGGCAAAACATTCAGGGACGAACCAGTGTCAACGAGGACATGGGACATAACAGTGCCCCTACACTCAACTGAGATATGCAACGCACTGTTGTGGTTGCGGCCCCTGGGTGTCAAATCAAAATCTGTAAAGCCAAGGCCATGCCCCGCATTCACGTGCGCGATCACTCCTTCGAGCTGATTAACGGATATCTCCTGGGGTACATAAGCAGCGTCAAGGGCTTTCATAAAAGCATTCCGGTGGGCCTCGGAACAAAGAAACAATGACAAAATCGAGATTTTGGAAGGCGTCTGCTGCAGATGATCGACAATTTTATAATCACTCTTCCGAATTAATCTCATGAATTCTTCCACATCCTTGGTCAATGTCTCTTTTTCCTTCTCTTGAGAAGGTCCTCCTTCATCGACTTTACCCTTCCCTCGGGAAATTCTCTCAGCTTGTACTTCTAGTGACGCAAAAATTCTACCACTGCGGGTTATGCCCCCTGCCCCCACAAGGTTATCAACTGACCCTACTGGCGGGCTTTCCAGGTTAATCTTTTCTCTATTATAGTAAACTTACGCCCCATAGTTCCAAGGGATGGCTTTAGTACTTTCATATGGAATGGATCCAACTTTGGTTATTGTAATAGTCGGCCTCTTGGGAGGCGTCGATATCGTGACAGTCCTAAACGGGATCGTAACCGTTGCAACTTCACCCTGCTTTTCAGCTATTGCCTCAACAGGCTTCTCTTCAGCAGTACGGTCGAATTGTAGCATACCCTCATCAATCAGCCCTTGAATACCTCTTTTCAAGTTATCACAACCCTCAGGCCGGGCTAAACAACCAACACAGTCTGTATCACACCCAGGGAACACTCCCCCTTTCAGCAACCTGCTCTTTATACAACCCGGAGGTGTCTTCAATTCATCCACCTTCATAACCAAATTCAGACTAGTATCATCCAAAATTGCGCCCACCTACATAGATCCGTGAGACGACATCAGATTCTTCTCAATGTTGGGTGTCTCATTACCAAAGTTTATAGCCTTGCTATCTATCAAATCCTGCACCTTGTGCTTGAATGCATGACAATTCTATGATGTGACCGGGTGCCCCGGAGTGGAATTCACAATGCACATTGGCGTCATAACCAAAAGGAGGTGTGCCCTTCAGCGGAGCTAACGTTCTTTTCTCGACAAGCTGCAATTGTAACAAAGTCGGAAGAAGCTGAGCATATGGTAGTGGAGGTACATCAAATACTTTTTTCACGGCCCTGTCTCTATCCTGAATTCTCCGTTGAGCAGGATGCTGTTGGCTCTGCTGCTGCTGCTGTTGCTGTTTTTGAGGTACGGGAATTGTCACACTAGCAATCTGTTGCTGACGGTATTGGTTTCGACCTCTACCTCTTCCTCCGGAGCTGTATACTGAATTAGTATCCCCTTGTCTCTTGTTCCCAAAAACCTTTTTACCACCTCCGGCTGAGGTAGATTCTCCTGCTTGAATCTTACCGATCTTGACACCATTATCTATACGTTCTCCCAAGAGTATTAACTCAGAAAAATTAGCCGTCGTACAATTGATAAGCTTGTCATAATACAATCCAGAGAAAGTGACCACAAACATATCCACCAACTCACGCTCCACCATGGGTGGGTGCACCCTAGCTGCAAGCTCACGCCACCTCTGGGCGTACTCTTTGAAACTCTCGCCATTCTTCTGAGAAAGATTTTGGAGTTGGACCCTGTTCGGCGCAAGGTCGCTGTTATATTGGTAGTGCTTTACAAAGGCTTCCGCCAACTCTTTCCAACTACCAATCTGAGTAGGCTCTAACCCCATATACCACTCCAATGACGGTCCCGACAAGCTATCTTGGAAGAAATGCATCAGCATCTTTTCATCATTGGAATAGGCAGACATTCTCCGATAGTAAGACCGCACGTGAACTCTTGGGCAAGTATCCCCCTTATACTTGTCGAAAGTAGGCGCTTTGAACTTGAGTGGCACCCTCAAGCCAGACACCAACCCCATATTAGCCACGTCCAACCCCGTGGAATTCTGATTAGAAAGATTTTTCATTTGTTCCTCCAACAGCTTGAACCTTCGGTCATTGTCAGTGGGCATCTCAAGATTCCTGCCTGGCGGAGGGAAAGCATCTTCTTGGCGATCCTCGCCCCAATAAGAATCAGCATTATCATACCCACCGTAAGCAGCATTAGGACCAAAACCAGTCTGATTGAACCTGGTGTTGCACCCTAAAATTTGCTCAACCTTATTCCCTTGGTTTATGTTTCAATATCATTAGCATTTGCATATAGAGGCATGTACATAGGTTACTCATCTGCATAACATAAGCATAGCAAGTCATTCAACAGGGGACCAAGCATTATTCTCATCTCTAGAGGCCTATCAAGAGGTTATTATCTTGATGCAATCTCATTCAAGTCATCAGAAAAGAATTTGAAAGCCATCAAGTAAATGGATCAAGCAAGTGCATCCATCTCCTATCTAAGGATCCCTGAGGATCAACAAAGAAATTGTGAGCTGTGGGCTGAGTATGGGGAATATCTAGACATCATGGGAGACTTAGAAAGTCATTTGGAGAAGGAGACAAGTCATTGATATGATCACAAGAGTTGTGGATGAAGACAGTCAACTAGGGTTTCATCTGGGTCAACCCTGGGTCAACTCTAGGTCAATTGACTGATTGAAAGGCATTGAGGGATATTGAGGAGATGTGGGGTTTATCATTTGAAATTAAGAATAAGGATATGTTGTTATGCTAAGAAGAACTCAAGAGAAATCAAGGAGAAGAGGAGTTTCTAAATTAGGGTTTCTGTGTAAAATCCCCTAGTTTAGGTCAAATTTCCAAGCAAGATAAGTCAAAATGCAAGCTTCAAATGGATCCTTGGCCAACATGAAACTTGTAGAGGATCTCAATACCTTTAATTTGAGTGGTGGAAGACATCAAGGAGATTTATATAACTCAAGTTATGGTCCTTGCAAGTTACAGGTCATCTGAGGTATCTGAAATTTTGTCTGTGAAAGTGACTTGACTTCCAAGCAATTTTTACCCCTCAAGGAGATTTCAAATGAATTTCTGGTCAACATAAGAATTGTTCCTCATTGTTTTAGCCTTCTAGAATGGTATAGTATGCCTTCATATGATTTGTGGAACTCTACTTATGGTCTTGGCAAGCAAAGGGTATTTTGGTCATTTGAGAATTACAGGTCATTTCAACCTATGCCCAAAACTCATACAAGGAAGCTTCAAATGGAAAACTTTACAACATCAAACTTGTTCCAAATGACATTTTGAGTCTATAAAAGTGACCATGAGAGATTGGAAAGATTCATATCACAAGGTTTCAAAATTGTTGGATTTAATGAATAAAAATGGACTTAAAAATGAGATTTTTCATATTTTGGCCAAATGAAGCAAAATTATAGGTCATTTTGAATGGAAATATCATTTTAAAGACATCGGCTAAAGTAGAATTTTGAGCTTAGTTCACATTTTGGGAGTTATTCATGGTTACTTGTGATGGAAGATACATAAACCAAATCCAAAGGAAAGAATGCAAGGGAAGCTTCTCCAAGTTTCTAGGAGGTTCTAAGGACATGTATATATTGATATGAGATGGTTCATGCCATGGTTGGTGATTACATTTTCTCAAAAACCACAAGTTTCACTCACTTTCTCCAATTTGCAAAAGCATCACAAACTCTCTCAAATTCTCATCAATTTCCATTTTTCTTGATTTGATCATCATCATCATCATCCAAGGATCAGAATTCACATATTCATTTGGTGGAATTGAGCAAGAATCGTGCCATAGAACTTTAACATCCAAGGTGCAAGAACTTTGGGATTGCTGAATTCAGAAGGATTGGACAAGATTCATTGCATACAGAGTTCATAATCAAGCTCCCTGATCATTTTCCACTCATCACAAGCATCAGATTCAAGGATCTTAGCATCTGTTTTCAAGAAATTGCACCAGGTATGTTTTCCTTCGAATTAGCTAGCATAGTGCTTATGGCATAGGATTGTTAGTATATTGGAGACCTAGGTGGTTAGGTGATGATTTTCACAAAGTTTGGAGAGGTTTAATGGAGGTTATCAATGGTGCACTAATTCTGTTGGAGCTTAGAACATCAAGAATAATGCAAGATGATCCTAGATTAGTTGCTTAGAATGATCAGTGAAAGATGTAGATTATGCTAGGGTAAAGATTGGCAAGGTTTGGTATGGTTGATGACAGGTGTTCATGGTGGATTCTATCTGTTACACCTATCGGGTTTGTTTCTTGAGTGAGTTTCAGAAAGAGATAATGGTATGGTTGTGTAGAGGAGAGTTGATAGAGCATCTTTGCTCTTTGCATCATGAGCTTTCATGGAGAATGGAGAGAGCACGAGGAGATGGAAGGAGCATGCATGGGGGCTGGTTTTCTGAAACCCTAAATGATAATTGGGGACGATGATGGATAGCCGTGGGATCTATTGTTTGACCATGACTCTGAGTCTAATCCAACGGCTGTGGTTTGAAGTTGAAAATGGAGGGAAGACCTAGGAGTGAAACGCCCCGTTTCACTTAAGTTTTTGAGTGGGCTCAAACTTCCCTTGCTATTCGTACCCCTCTCAGCCAAGGCCCAATAATATTCAACTGGAAATATTGCTATCTGCACCGTTTTGAGTTTTTTTTTGTTTTTTTGTTTAAATTCTGAAACGTGATGGGCCCAGTAACTTTGATATTCACACCCCTGCTCTGTGGACCACCTGGAAAAACAACTGAGCGCGTTGGCTATTCAGACCCCCCTCTCCTTTTATTTCCTATTTTGTCATTTTTAATTTCTTTAATATTTTCTCATCCTTTAAAAAATCATAAAAAATAGAAAAATGCATATTTTCAATTGATTCTTTTTGCATTAATTTCTTCAAGATGTCTAGAAAATTATAAAAAATAAAAATTGCATTTTATTTTTTATTTGATATTTTTCCCATATTTTCCAAATAAATGCCTATTTTAGGTATTTCATTTCATACATGAATTTGATAATTTTTGCTCTAATAGTTGCTTTAATATTTTTTACCTATTCTTTTTAGGTTGATTAGTAGATAAGATTAGCTTGTGCATACAATTTAGTTCTCATTTTTAAGACTTAATTTTAGGTGATTAGTTTAGGTGTGAACAACATGAATAAAATTAGGGTTTAAATGACAACTTAGGAGAATTAATTCATTTCCCTCAGGACTTAGAGATTGAATATTTTGGATATGGGACTATAGGGACTATGGGTAGTTATCAGATCCCTTAGAAATCACTAGGATTCCCCTACTGCTATTAGTGTATATTGTCTGTATTTGATTGACTGGTATGGTGTGCCCTCTGGGGATGATTGTTTGTCTGTGTGGGTATTGGGATTGCTTGGGGATTGGGAGAGCTGAAGACTTGTGATGATGGAGCCATTGGAGATCCAGAGACTGGAGACCAACTTCTAGAGTTGAAGAGGAGATCCCTGCTAGCAGCTGTTGAGGAGATTAGGGTTTAGGAGCTAGGCAGAGCTCTAGATTAGAAAGCTTGTTTCTCAAACATGGAATGCCTTGTCTGCATCCATCCTTTCTCTATGATTCAAAGTCTCTTTCAAATATCCACCTCCTTCCTTTGGAAGGATCAGTGAATGTATTTGAAAGATAGAACTTTTGAGAGGAAACTGTCTGTTTAATGTTAACAGTTGATGAACCACCCTTGGTAGGTAATTAACTGTCTAACATTCATTCACTTCGTCTTGTTGACTGATGTTTCTCCTGAAGATTGAGACTTGAAGAAAAGCCATTGCAGATGGAAGACTGATAATGAAGACCTTGCTTGAAGGCTGTGGAGATGGAGATTGATGCCTGCTGAAGCT
Source organism: Lathyrus sativus (assembly GCA_963859935.3). Classification (NCBI taxonomy): domain Eukaryota; kingdom Viridiplantae; phylum Streptophyta; class Magnoliopsida; order Fabales; family Fabaceae; genus Lathyrus; species Lathyrus sativus. The sequence continues at coordinate 151,341,718 of OZ012736.1, read as the reverse complement.
TGAAGTCAGAGCTGCTGATGCTGTTTATTTTTCTGCTGTATTTCATTCTTGATGTATTGATTGGTTTTCTGGACTGTATTGTTTGCTGTTTACCCTGTTGGGTTGAAAGTGAAGTCTGTTCACTTTTGCCTATTGTTTTCTAGGTTCGAGGTTGAGTGGGACTCCCTTGCCTCGCTTGTATTGTTGCATCCATGCATTTTACTGTTTTACTGTATATATCTGATATTGTTTCTGTTTCCGCTTATCCCGTAGGATCTCTGTTTCTCTCTGTGCAAGAGAGGAGCATGATAGACACTAGGCCTTAACCCGTGCATGATAACATTAGGATAGTTTGATTCCCTTCGCAACCGTAGGTTAGAGTTCTGTCTCTTCTTCCTCAAAACAAACAGAAAAATACAATAAAATTTCAAACACAATAAAAGACACTTCTTCCGTAAAAGAATGTGAACTCATCAAGACGTCATTTTTGTCCGCTTGGACTGCTAATCAGAAAAACCTTTTTCAGAAGGAATAAAATCAACCAAGACAAGCTGGTGTCGTACGTGGCCCGAACTACGTTTGCTCTGATCTTTCATGCTGTATGAAAGTACGTAGGCATAGGATGCGATATCCTAGCGAGCAACCTTCCCCTCCTTTCCCGTAGGTAGGCGAACTACGTTGACTCTGATTTCTCGTTCCAGACGGGAATACGTAGGCATAAAGTGCGATACTTTGCCGAGTCATTTTATTTTATTTTCCTTTGACCCCTTGACCTGTAGAGTAGATAGAATAACAATCCATACCCGAAAACAAGCGTGGATCCCGTCGAGTACGACGGACGTGAGGGGTGCTAATACCTTCCCCTTGCGTAACCGACTCCCGAATCCAGGTTTTGGTTGTGACGACCATACCTTTCCCGTGTTGTGCGAGGTTTACTCTGAGCGTTTCCTTTCCCTCCCGTGGGATAAATAACGCACGGTGGCGACTCTTCTGTTCAGCCGGCGCCGATTTTCGCAGTAGCGACAGCTGGCGACTCTGCTGGGGACCCAACGTCCCCTGGCTGCTAAGGACTGCGATAGTTCTTATGCATTTGGGATCCAACGTCCCTTAAGAGAGTCAATCCTAACGCTTGTTTTCCCGTCGAGGATTTTGTATGGATTTATATTTCTGACCTTTATTTTCAGCATTATATATTGATTATTATTGTTGTATTGGGGTGTGACGGGTGTTCTGATATTAAGTGAGAAGTCGGACCTGGGCTTGAGTGCACCTAGAATTAGAGTAGAAAGTAGTGGGCGCGTGCCGGCTTTGCTTGCATTAGTGTCTCATGAAATCTACACTCGGACGAGGTTCTTCTGGTTGGCTTCTTTTTCTACCCTTTGGGTCGAAGGGGTTGTTGGTCAGCTGAATTGTCGACTCCGGGAACCGATCATTTGGAAGTTGGCTAAGTGAGGCCTCTTCAGGATTTGATGATGCCACTCCTTCTGGGAATCGTATCATCAACCCTGAAAGTCTGTGACGCCGACGACCGCATAGGATGCCATACCTTTGTCAGTTACTAGGACATCCACCTGTGAGAGGGTTTGGGGTTATGCAGGTAACTAGACCTTCAGATACCGGTTATTTCTTGATCAAAGATCCTGGGTATTTATGGAGAGTTATGAGGTCTATCAGAGACCATTCGGAGATGTGTTCTGAGGTCTGTCAGAGACCATTTGGAGATGTGTTCTGAGGTCTGTCAGAGACCAGTTGGAGAGTTCTGAGGTCTGTCAGAGACCAGTTGGAGATGTGACTTGAGGTCTACCAGAGACCAGTTAGAGTTATGGCTTGAGGTCTGTCAGAGACCATTGTTGGAGCTTTGTTTTAGGTCTATCTGAGACCAGGGTTTGAGGACTTCTATAGAGTCTATCTGAGACTTCTTGATATGGTTCAGGCTATTCAGCTACGACATTTGGTCCCTGTTGCATGTTACTTGCATTGCATTGTTTGCATACCCATTATCATTGCATTCCATTAACGTGTGTCTGTGCTGCAGGTGCATTTGCATATCCTCCGATTCTAGTGCCCAGACTTCTGAGTGTTGATTATGGCTGGTTTGAGGAAAACAGTTGCGTATAAGCTGCCTACACCTGATATTGCTCCTTTGCTTGGTCTGATATCTCTTGCTGATGAGGAGGTTAGGAGAAGCTTCAGAATGAGTCACGGGAGGTTACTGAGATTAGTTTGCAAGCCCACTGCTGATGAGATGAATGGGCTGTACACCTTGATGCAGTTCTATGACCCCACATTGAGATGTTTTACTTTTACTGACTTCATTCTAGGGCCCACCATTGAGGAGTATGTGGAGTTTACTGAGCTACCGGTGCAGAACAAGGTTCCCTTTATTCACTCTGCTGCTGAGCCCAAGTTGGAGGACTTAGCCAAAGCCTTGCATATGGACGCTGCAGAACTGTTATTGACTTCTTGGCTTGGGGTTCCAGGTTTCTCTCTTGATTTCCTGGTTGGCAAAGCTCAGGAATATGCCAAGAACGGATGTTGGGTGGTTTTCAACGCTATTTTGGCTCTATGCATTTATGGAATTGTGCTGTTCCCTAACTTGCCCAATTTCGTAGACTTGGACACTTTACATCTATTCGCTGCCGGCAATCCAGTGCCAACGTTGATCGGAGACTTCTACCACTCCTTGCACTACAAGAACAAAAACAGAAGGGGAAAGGTTGTTTACTGCTGTGCTCCTCTATTGAATATGTGGTTCAAGAGTCATCTTCCCATGAAGGGATCTTTTGTGGAGAGTGCAACCACAGCTAGCTGGTCAGAGCGCCTGATGAGGCTATCTTCCGAAGACGTTGAATGGTTTGATAGGGATCTGCTGGGATCCGAGCTTATCTTCAGTTGTTCTGGGTACCCTAATGTCCCGCTGATAGGAAGAAAAGGGTGTATCAACTACAACCCCTTGCTGTTGGTCCGTCAGTTCGGATATGCGCTGAAGAACCCGCCAAAGGAGGAGGAAGTACAGGAATCTCTGTACTTCACCGGAGACTTGAAGGGGGAGTTACTAGCCAAGCTGCAGCATGCCTGGACGCGTATTAACCGAAGAGGGAAGCCGTTGTTAGGGAAGAACGACTGTCAAGCTTATGCACCTTATAGAGTTTGGATCCAAGAGAGAGCAAGTCAGTTGCGGATGCCATTTCCAGATGCACCAATCCTCGTTCCTATTCTGGTAGCAGAGCCAACTACTGTTTCCATGGAAGCCTACGAGCAAGTTGTGAAATAAAAAGAAGCCTTGATGAAGATCAACGAAGGGTTAGAGCAGGAGCTAGCCCAAATACGCAGTGAGAAAAACAAGGTCGTGTACGCTTTCCAACAGCAGATTGAGCTAATGAACAGATTAGGGGCTGAGTTGACTGAGGAGAGGAAGAAGCGCGAACGTCTGGGGAAAGAGTTCAGAAGCTCCCATGACATGCTTGAATCCAAGAAGAAAGCGCTTGACATCGCTCACCGAGAGATCTCTTCTTGCAATAAGACCTGGAATGCCACGCTCACCAACAATAAGAAGAGGGAGGATAAGTTGAAGCAGCAAATTTCCGACCTCGAAGAGCAGTTGAAGTCCAGCATCAAGAAGTGTGAAGAAGAAGTGATGACCAGGTATAGCCTCCAGAACGCCCTAAACAAGGCCATCAAAGGCAGAGATGAAGCTGTGTCTCAGAAGCGTAAACTAGAGGATCGCTTCGGAGAAGGGGCATGGGAGGAAACTGCTGAAGACGTGCGCCGTGTTATTAAGAAAAGGAACCAACTTGTTGAAGGGCTGCTTGCTCGACCAAGTCATCCGGAGACCAAGAAGCTGCTAGAAGAGTACCAGACTTATGGGAGGATTTGATCATTTCATGCAGTAACTTGTATGCTTTATTTGCTGACCATCACCAGGATTGTTGGTTGAGGTCATGCCTTCTTGTTGTACTCTCAGTGATATTGTATTCCGGGCTTATTGATTTCTCTGCAATATATGAGGCTTTCTGTGATTCAGCTCCGATCTCTATATTGTTAGCACTATCACTGCACCGGCACCTTCACACTAGAATCGGTGAATGAATTTCCCTAATGCACAGACACACACGTTGCATTGCATTCATATTCATATTGCATTACAGGTAATCTTTAGATGGTGTCTTATTTCCTGCTCTGTACCAGGTACTTTTCAGGATTGCAGATCAGCACCCACACCGCTATTCCACTCGCACCAACTGTCGAAGAATCATGGATCAAATGCAGAACGAGATGCAAGATGTGCGCGAGAAGCTAGCTCTCTTTATGCAGACCATGGAAGCTATTGCAAAAGGTCAGGAGAATTTGCAAGCCATGGTCCAACCTTTGTTGGCCCGAAATGCTGGTCACGGTAATGAGGAGCATCAGTCTGTGCGAGTCGATACTGTTCATGGAGATGGCACTCCCACGCCAGTGGCTCCACCTGTAGTCAATATACCTGCTGCTAATGTCAACAACGCTACCGCTGCTGGGAACGGTAACGTCGGAGTTGGGAACGAGACTGCAGTCCATAACGTTGGGCTTGGTGTGTCAACTTGGGTGATAATATGGGAGGCAACGGCTTTGGCAATGCTGGATTCGGATTCAACGATCAGGGATTCGATAACGCTGGGAAGTATGGTTTCAATGCTCAAGGCTTTGGGCAAGAAGGTTATGGTGTGACCAATCAGGGTTACGGAGGTCTCGGAAATGGAAACAGCGCTGGGTTAATGGCTTTTGGGTCTGCTGGAGGTGTTCAGGGATACGGCAACAGAGGTCGAGGCCCAGTGATGAATCAAATAAGAGCTGGCCGCAATAATGAATATGATGGGTATGGAGCTGGGAATGGTATGTGGCGAGAAGATCAGCAGGAGGACGCTTTCTCCGGCGGAGGTTTCGAAGGGCCGATGGATGACTCCCAGAAGATCAGAATGCTGGAAGAGCAGATGAGGGGGGTCTTGAACCAAAGTGCTGTGGGCTTAGACATGGCAACAATGGGTCTGGTACCTGGCTTGAGGGTGCCGATCAAATTCAAAGCTCCTACGTTTGATAAGTATAAAGGGGACACATGTCCGAAAGTGCACGTACGGGCTTATTACAGAAAGATGTCTGCGTACTCAACTGATGAGAGAATGCTAATGCATTTCTTTCAAGATAGTCTGTCTGGTCCTTCCTTAGAGTGGTACATGGGGTTGGAGCCAACTAATATCAAGACATGGAAGCAATTGGCGGAGGCATTTGTAGCTCACTACAAGTATAACAGCGACTTGGCGCCTAATCGGGTCCAATTGACAGGGCTGTCTCAGAAGAAGGGGGAGAGCTTTAAAGAGTACGCGCAAAGGTGGCGCGACATGGCTGCCAGGGTCCGTCCTCCTTTAGAAGATAAGGAAATGAATGACATGTTCGTCGGCACATTCACAGGCTTGTTCCACGACATGTTGTTTCATACATCTTTGGCCAGTTTCTCAGATTTGATTCTGATGGGAGAAAAGATTGAACGTAACATTAAACAAGGAAAATTCCAGGTTGAGGAATCGACTGCATCTGGCAGTAATAGGAAGGCTTTTGGTGGGCGCCATCAGGGCGAGGCAAGCGCAGTGTTTGGAGGCCGAGGCCGAGGCCGAGGCAGAGGTCGGAACGAATATCATCAGTCGCAGCAGGTGGCGAGTGTTACTATTCCATATCAGCAACAACCACTTCAACAGCAACAACCGTTCCAGTAGCAGCAGCCTCCGCAGGGGGCACAGCAGGCTCAGCGAAGATTCCAGGGTGGTAAACCAAGAAGAGTGTTTGAGAAGCCTCCCTCAACATATGCTGATTTGTTGCAGACATTGTTGGGTTTGAACCTGGTAGAGAAAAGAACTCTGGCACCGATAACGGGAACTCCTCCGTATGGTTATGATGCAAGCAGGCACTGTGAGTTTCATTCTGGGGCTCCGGGCCACGATATAGAGGGTTGCCATGCTTTTAAACATGTTGTGCAGGATCTTCTGGACAATAAGACTATCAATTTCGGAACGGCAGGTCCGAATATAGTGCAGAAACCCATGCCTAATCATGGGGCAAACGCCATCCTGACTGAGGAAGGGTTGAATCTGATTATGAATGTCGACGATTTAAAGACGCCGCTGAGCGAGATAAAAAGCAGATTGTTGCAAGGGGGTGTTTATCCAGGATGTGACGAGTATTGCTTAGAATGCTGGACCCTAGCTGGGGGGTGTGATGATTTGAAGAAAGGCATTCAGGCTTTAATTGATGGAGGTACATTGCAGTTTGACCGTGCAGCAACTGAAGAGCCCGCAGGGGCAGTAGCAGATGATCAGAGTGATGTGGCCACTGTAACGATTCCTCGAAAGACAATCACTATAGCAGCACCGATCCAGCGACCACCGATCACCATAACTAAGGCCGGACCAATCCCGTACGAGAACACGAAAGCAGTCCCCTGGTCATATGGGTTGGAGGTGTATTGTGACGGGATAAAGATTGATGTTGATAAGCAGCCAGCCGAGACTGTGGATAATGTTGTTGGTTCAGGAGGTATGACAAGGAGTGGTAGGATCTTTATATCGCCTGAAGTGGAGGCCGAAAGACTAGCAAAGGGAAAAGGGAAGATGGTTGAGAATGTCCCAGTGCAAGCAAGCGAAAAAGAAGCGGCATCGAAAGATGTAGAAGAGTTCATGCGCTTGATTCGAAAAAGTGATTATAAGATTGTGGAACATCTGCAACAGACGCCCTCCAAGATATCTATCCTGTCATTGCTACTATGTTCTGAAGCTCACAGAAATGCTTTGCTGAAGGTCCTGGATACTTCCTTTGTACCCCAAGACGTCTCCGTGAATCAGCTGGAAGGAGTGTTGGCACATGTAAATGCAGGCCACAGCTTGGGCTTTACCGACTTCGATTTGATCCCAAGAGGGAGAGATCATAATATGGCGCTGCACATATCTGTCGAATGTAGAGGATCAGTAATGTCGCATGTATTGGTCGACACCGGATCATCTTTGAATGTGATGCCCAAGAAAGCGATGATGAAGCTGGATGTCAGAGGAATCCTGTGCACGCCCAGTGACTTGGTAGTTAGAGCGTTTGACGGCACGCGAAGAACAGTCTTTGGATCGATAACATTGCCTCTGCAGGTGGGGCCGGAGGTGTTCGCCACTGAATTCTATATCATGGATATACAGCCCGCATATAGTTGCCTGCTCGGGAGACCCTGGATTCATGGGGCTGGGGCAGTCACGTCTACCCTGCATCAGAAGTTGAAATATATGGTCGGAGACAGCGTGGTCACCGTATGCGGAGAAGAGGACATCCTGGTCAGCCATCTGTCGTCATTTAAATATGTGGAGGTCGACGGAGAGATCCACGAAACACCCTGCCAGGCATTTGAAGGGTTGCGTATCAAGGACAAAGGTCCCGAGCCGAGCAAAGTTTCAGAGATAGCCGTCTCGTCGTATAAAGAAGCTCAAGCTCTAGTGGAGGCAGGAGAAGCAAAGGGCTGGGGCAAAGTGCTGGATATTCCTGTGAAGATGGACCGATTCGGGCTGGGATACCAACCGTCGTCGTCAACACCCGCTGTGGGGCCACCCCGTTTCAGAGGGCCAATAACCATCTCTGCCAGTGGAGTATGTCATGAAACCATCAATGCTGCCTCGGAGTCTGACGAAGGAGACAGCGATTGTGATATGGATGCCTGGATTCAGCCAAGCATGCCAGGACAGGGACTATGCAACTGGTCTATTCAGGAGCTTGTTCCTATGACTCTTAAACAGTAATGCTTTGCTTTATTAATTGTTGAATAATCTGATGTCTTGCCCGGGGCATCGTGATTTGCTTAGGGCTGTGTTGTTATGAACATTGCGTGATTAAATAAATGGCGTTTTTTCATGTGCAAATACTGTAATCTCTGTCTTTCTTGTTTTATATTTTCCAATAAAATGGCAACGTGGTTATTCGCTTTATACGCATTTTGAAGCACTTAACCATTCCTTTTGCAGGATAACATTTTCAGATGACATCCTTGAACCACCTATGACTTGTCCCGACTTTGAGCATCCGGTATTTCAGGCCGAAGAAGAGGTTGTCGAAGATAGTGACGTTCCTGAAGAACTGTCTTGGTTGGTGAAGCAAGAGGAAAGAGCCATTCTGCCTCACGACGAGGTCATCGAAATTATCAACTTGGGGTCGGAAGGGGTTGAGAAGAATATTTGTATCGGAGCCGCACTGCAGGGCGATATCAAGCGAAGACTGGTTGAAATGCTCCGAGAGTATAGTGATGTATTCGCTTGGTCGTATGAAGATATGCCAGGGCTCGATACAGATATGGTTGTGCACCGTCTGCCACTGAAAGAAGAATGCCCGCCGGTCAAACAAAAGCTTCGCAGAACTCGACCAGATATGGCAGTGAAGATCAAAGAGGAAGTTCAAAAACAGTGGGACGCTGGTTTCCTGGCTGTGACAAAATATCCCTCATGGGTTGCTAACATCGTACCAGTGCCAAAGAAAGATGGCAAGGTTCGAATGTGCGTGGATTATAGAGATTTGAATAAAGCAAGCCCAAAAGACGATTTTTCGCTTCCTCATATTGACGTGCTAGTAGATAATACTGCTCAATACTCCGTATTCTCCTTCATGGATGGCTTTTCAGGCTATAACCAGATTAAAATGGCGCCAGAGGACATGGAGAAGACCACTTTCATAACGCCTTGGGGAACATTTTGCTACAAAGTGATGCCCTTTGGTTTGAAGAATGCTGGGGCAACATATCAGCGTGCGATGACGACTCTTTTTCATGATATGATGCATAAAGAGATCGAAGTTTATGTTGACGATATGATTGCCAAATCCCAGACGGAGGAAGAGCATCTGGTGAATCTGCTGAAGTTATTTAAAAGGCTTAGGAAGTTCAGGCTGAGACTGAACCCTAACAAATGCACCTTCGGGGTGAGATCGGGTAAACTGCTGGGGTTTATCGTAAGCGAAAGAGGAATAGAGGTCGATCCTGCTAAAATAAAAACGATTCAAGAAATGCCGACGCCTAAAACAGAGAAAGAGGTACGCGGGTTTTTAGGGAGGTTGAACTACATCGCTCGGTTCATATCTCACCTAACGGCCACGTGTGAACCATTGTTCAAGCCGTTGAAGAAAGATCAAGCTGTGACGTGGAACGAAAATTGTCAAAAGGCGTTCGACAAAATAAAGCAGTATTTGCAGGAGCCTCCTATTTTGATACCTCCAGTGGCAGGGAGACCCTTGATTATGTATTTGACAGTTCTTGAGGGAAGCATGGGTTGTGTTCTCGGTCAACACGACGATACAGGAAGAAAAGAGCATGCGATTTATTACTTGAGCAAGAAATTTATAGATTGTGAATCTCGATACTCAATGCTGGAGAAAACTTGTTGCGCGCTAGCCTGGGCCGCCAAGCGTTTGAGGCAATACATGTTGAATCATACAACCATGCTCATCTCGAAGATGGATCCTATCAAATATGTATTCGAAAAGCAGGCGTTGTCAGGGAGAATTGCCCGTTGGCAGATGGTCTTGACTGAATATGACATCCAATACGTCTCGCAAAAGGCTATAAAGGGGAGTGTGCTGTCTGAGTATCTGGCGGAGCAGCCTGTTGAAGATTACCAATCGATGAGGTTTGATTTTCCTGACGAGGATATCATGTACCTAAAGATGAAAGATTGTGAAGAGCCGTTGCCGAACGAGGGACCGGAGGTGGGTTCCAAATGGAAGATGATATTTGACGGAGCTGTGAATGCTTACGGTAGCGGAATAGGGGCAATCATCACTACTCCACACGGGTCGCACATCCCGTTCACTGCCCGATTGACCTTTCCAGTTACCAACAATGAGGCCGAATACGAAGCTTGTATAATGGGGCTTGAAGAAGCCATTGATTTGCGAATCAAAAATCTAGACGTATACGGAGACTCAGCTCTGGTGGTGAATCAGATCAAAGGGGAATGGGAGACACGTCAACCCAACTTGATACATTACATGAACTATGCAAGGAGATTGTTGCCTTTCTTCGACAAGGTTGAATTGCATCATGTACCGCGGGCAGAGAATCAAATGGCGGACGCCCTGGCCACTTTGTCTTCCATGTACAAAGTCAATTTCTGGAACGAGGCTCCCCGAATCATTATCTCTCGGCTTGACAGACCAGCTTACGTATTTGCTATTGATGAAGCATCCAACGACAAACCGTGGTATTTTGATATCCTTAATTTCCTGAAGAATAAAGAGTATCCGGCTGGGGCATCCAGTCAAGTTCAGAAGACTCTCAGGAGATTAGCGGGTAATTTCTATTTGAATCCGGACGGTGTCTTATACAGAAGAAATCACGACTTGGTGCTACTACGTTGTATAGACGAAAAAGAGGCGAAGCTGCTCATGGAGGAAATACACGAAGGTACCTTTGGTACGCATGCTGGTGGGCATGCTATGACGAGAAAGCTGCTGAGGGCAGGTTATTTTTGGCTGGCTATGGAAACCGACTGTTTCAAGTTCGCAAGGAAGTGCCACAAGTGCCAAATCTATGCTGATAAGATCCATGTGCCTCCGAGTCCTCTAAATGTGATGTCATCGCCTTGGCCATTCTCGATGTGGGGAATCGATATGATTGGAAAGATCGAGCCGACAGCTTCCAATGGGCACCGGTTCATTTTAGTAGCAATCGATTATTTCACCAAGTGGGTAGAAGCGGCGTCCTACGCAAATGTAACGAAGTAGGTAGTGGCCAGATTCATCAAGATAGATATCATTTGCCGATATGGGATTCCCGAACGGATAATCACGGACAACGGTTCAAACTTGAACAACAAAATGATGAAGGAGCTCTATCAGAATTTCAAGATCGAACATCACAACTCCTCCCCTTACCGACCCAAGATGAATGGCGCTGTCGAAGCGGCCAATAAGAATATAAAGAAGATCGTCCAGAAGATGGTGGTGACCTATAAGGATTGGCATGAGATGCTACCTTTTCCTTTACACGGTTATCGTACGACGGTACGCACATCAACCGGGGCAACCCCGTTCTCGTTAGTATACGGAATAGAAGCGGTACTACCATTGGAAGTTGAGATCCCTTCTCTGAGGGTATTGCGAGACGTTCAGCTGGTCGAGGCAGAATGGGTGAAAGACAGGTTGAACCAATTGAGTTTGATGGATGAGAAGAGGCTAGCTTCTCTAGCATATGGTCGTTTGTACCAGAGCCGAATGAAGAAAGCATATGACAAAAAGATACATCCGCGAAGCTTTCAGACGGGCGACCTTGTGCTGAAAAGGATTCTCCCGCCGCAAGCAGATCACAGGGGCAAGTGGACCCCCAACTATGAAGGGCCCTACGTTGTCAGGAAAGTCTTTTCAGGAGGAGCTTTATTGTTGTCCACTATGGACGGTGAAGACTTTACGTCGCCTGTGAATTCGGACGCAGTTAAAAAATACTTTGCTTAAAATTGACCCGCTGGACGGAAAAAAGAGAGTCCAGGCAAAAATGGGGCATCCTGGAGAACCAAAAACAGAATGAAAGGTTCGGGCAAAAGTTAGGGATAAAATTGAAAAATGTACACCCGCGAAGTTGAAAACCTACACTGGGCGGCTTCGGCAAAAAAGGGTATCCCGGTGAACTGAAAACCCGTAAAGGGCGGTTCACGCAAAAGTTAGGGATTTGAAAAGCAAATGACTGCGGTCCGAATTTGATACTGCGGTGAGCATCAGTGCGGGAGAATACCTGAGGGGTCGATTATCAGATACAACCGCTTCGGAAGTATGGATACCGGGAAAGCATTAGAGTCGGATGAGTCATAGGAGGATCAGTTCGTGGTGTTCGTCTGCATCCCGTTGCCAACATGTGTACAAAATTTAATTTGTCAAAGTATTTATGCTTATTGTGCATACTTGTATATCTGCTTTGCGTAGCTTCCTCTTTTCAGGAGTTACATCCCGTGTACAAAAACTCCGCCCATTCAGGGGCCCAATCAATAAAATATGTTATTCAGTACTTGATGCTGGTTCTTTACTGTTTTGTGCATGATAAAACGCCTAAGTTTATTGAAACTAGCATGTGTATAACATCACTGGCCCTTGCCAACGATTGCTAAAGCTTTGAATTAACTGAAAATAACGTCACTAACCTGAATTGATTTGGTTGCATAGGCTTGTCCAGTCTTGTTTGCGTTGTTGCAGGTTTCATAGCCGTACGAAGAAGATGACCAAAAGATTGCGATAATAAAAGACTCGACCCTCACGCAGGTCATGCATGTTCTTCCTGAAGAAGGATAGAATTCCCCAGCTAGTCGTAGCTTATCCAAAGGATATTCTCCAGCACAGTCATTTATCCTCAACAGAATTGACGATCCCAAAATTGTAGGCTGTATGCAGACAGTATGGTGTCCCCCAGAAGGATTCCTTATCTCAAGCAGAGTGGGCTAGCCTCAGAAGATTAATATCGGTGAGCTGTATTCAGACAGTTTACCTTGCCCCGCAGGGTCATTTACTCTCCCCTAGCGGAGTCAGCGGATTTTCCCCAAGAGAATCGTCCCATCCCCAGCGGAATTCTCTTTTCAGCAAGTGTTTTCCTCCCAGTGGAATTCGAAGATTAAGACTCTCCTCGGCAGAGTTGGTGCGGCGCATCGGCATTTATTTTGTCGGAGTACCGTGTGATATCCGGTCACTCTCCAGCAGAAGTATAATCATACCAGGCTCATATGCTATCTCCAGCAGAGTTAGGTTCCCCAGCAGGGCATTACTTCAACGAGGTGTTTGGTTTAAGTTCCCTGTTTCCCAGCTGAGTCGACTTCACTCTTCCAGCATTTATTTTGCTGGAATAATTCTGCAGCACCCGGCTATCCCCAGCGGAGTTGGCATTATCTTCAGCATTTATTTTGCTGAAGCAGTTTCTGTACCCAGCAGTTCAAGTCTGCATTTGCATTTGCATATAGTGTCATACTTGCATCCATCAAATGAAAAAGCGTAGCGTTTCCATGTCAAATGGAGCATTGCATCATTGTCAAACATACGCATTTTTGAAACACGAGCTAGGTTGGCTAACCGTTTGGTTTCAAGTATTTGTTGCTCTTGCAGGTGGGAGGAGTTCTCGCTCCAATAAATCAATAAACATTCAAAGTCTCGGCATGAGACATTCACGAAGTGTCAGCTGTGGCACTACTCCCCACAGAGTCAGCAGGATAAGTTTCTCTTTGTCCCTAAGCAGAGTTACTTATTTCCCCGCCAGAGTTCTTGTTGAAGTTTCTCTAGTCCGACCAGCGGATTGTTTCCTTCAAAGTTGTTGTTACGTCAGCATTCACAGGTTTCATGAACCAGAATTTCAGAGGCTACCGCCAGTTATCAGAACATGCATCCAGTGGTTTGGTTTCCAAATATCCCCAGTAGAGTCAGCCTCAAAGCTGCTGTAACGTCAGTGCTAAGAAGTCTGTGGGTTGGGATCAACGAAGAAATGAGTCCTGACGTGGACATTCTTATTGACGGGATTTCTTTGTGCTAGAGAAGTGGGGGTCCTAACGTGGACAGATTTATTTCCCCGGTTTGATGGGAGGTGCTAGTCCTAACGTGGGCAGGTTCGATTTCTTAGAATTGATGGAATGTGGAGTCCTAACATGGACATTTCTTCCAGTTTGACGAGTATGAGTCCTGACGTGGACACAGTCTTATTTCCCCAACAAGTCAAAGACGCGCAAGTCCTGACGTGGACAAGTTTAGTTCTTCAGCAGGTTGAGATATGGGTCCTAACGTGGACAAGTTTTATTTTCTCAGTAAGTCAAGAGGCGAGTCCTGACGTGGACGAATCAAGACGAAACGAGAGTCCTGACGTGGACAGATCAAGTTATTCCTAACGTGGAAAGTTTGTATTCCTAACGTGGAAAGACGGTGATTCCTTACGGGGAACGAAGAATTCCTAACGTGGAAAGAAGTTGATTCCTAACGTGGAAAGGTGAGTTTATTCCTTACGTGGAAAGATTGATTCCTTACGTGGAAAAATCTAGTCCTGACGTGGACAGATCAAGAATTTTATTCCTTACGTGGAAGAAGATTGGTTTCCTTACGTGGAAAGACGAGTTTATCCCTTACGTGGAAAGATTGAGTCCTTACGTGGACATATCAAGTTGGAGTCCTGACGTGGACAGGTCGAGGATGAGATTCCTAACGTGGAAAAGAGGTGGTTTCCTTACGTGGAAAGATGATATATTCCTTACGTGGAAAGATTGAGTCCTTACGTGGACACCTCAAGTGGGAGTCCTGACGTGGACAGATCAAAGTTTGATTCCTAACGTGGAAAAATTAGAGTCCTTACGTGGACATATCAAGAGCATTCCTTACGTGGAAGAAAAATGGTTTCCTTACGTGGAAAGACGAGTTTATCCCTTACGTGGAAAGACTGAGTCCTAACGCGGACAATGCTATTCTTAACATGGAAGAGTCTATTCCTAACGTAGACGATTTATTCCTGATGAAATGCAGACAAATAATCCCCAGCACCTTCGCTAATGGATCAGTTGGGTTGCCGTAACAGTCAGATTCAGCTGATGAATGTCGTGCCCCAAGGGGTGGCGCAGTTTATTTCTGCGGTTGGCAAATTTCTGGGTTCTTAGTATTCAACCGTCTCGTACCGCGAATGTATGAAGGCTCCGGGCTCTTCACCCAATCGGGTCCAAGTCGCTTGAATAGGGGCAGCTGTTGCACCCTAAAATTTGCTCAACCTTATTCCCTTGGTTTATGTTTCAATATCATTAGCATTTGCATATAGAGGCATGTACATAGGTTACTCATCTGCATAGCATAAGCATAGCAAGTCATTCAACAGGGGACCAAGCATTATTCTCATCTCTAGAGGCCTATCAAGAGGTTATTATCTTGATGCAATCTCATTCAAGTCATCAGAAAAGAATTTGAAAGCCATCAAGTAAATGGATCAAGCAAGTGCATCCATCTCCTATCTGAGGATCCCTGAGGATCAACAAAGAAATTGTGAGCTGTGGGCTGAGTATGGGGAATATCTAGACATCATGGGAGACTTAGAATGTCATTTGGAGAAGGAGACAAGTCATTGATATGATCACAAGAGTTGTGGATGAAGACAGTCAACTAGGGTTTCATCTGGGTCAACCCTGGGTCAACTCTAGGTCAATTGACTGATTGAAAGGCATTGAGGGCTATTGAGGATATGTGGGGTTTATAATTTGACATGAAGAATAAGGATATGTTGTTATGCTAAGAAGAACTCAAGAGAAATCAAGGAGAAGAGGAGTTTCTAAATTAGGGTTTCTGTGTAAAATCCCCTAGTTTAGGTCAAATTTCCAAGCAAGATAAGTCAAAATGCAAGCTTCAAATGGATCCTTGGCCAACATGAAACTTGTAGAGGATCTCAATACCTTTAATTTTAGTGGTGGAAGACATCAAGGAGATTTATAGAACTCAAGTTATGGTCCTTGCAAGTTACAGGTCATCTGAGGTATCTGAAATTTTGTCTGTGAAAGTGACTTGACTTCCAAGCAATGTTTACCCCTCAAGTAGATTTCAAATGAATTTCTGGTCAACATAAGAATTGTTCCTCATTGTTTTAGCCTTCTAGAATGGTATAGTATGCCTTCATATGATTTGTGGAACTCTACTTATGGTCTTGGCAAGCAAAGGGTATTTTGGTCATTTGAGAATTACAGGTCATTTCAACCTATGCCCAAAACTCATACAAGGAAGCTTCAAATGGAAAACTTTACAACATAAAACTTGTTCCAAATGACATTTTGAGTCTAGAAAAGTGACCATGAGAGATTGGAAAGATTCATAGCACAAGGTTTCAAAATTGTTGGATTTAATGAATAAAAATGGACTTAAAAATGAGATTTTTCATATTTTGGCCAAATGAAGCAAAATTATAGGTCATTTTGAATGGAAAGATCATTTTAAAGACATTGGATAAAGTAGAATTTTGAGCTTAGTTCACATTTTGGGAGTTATTCATGGTTACTTGTGATGGAAGATACATAAACCAAATCCAAAGGAAAGAATGCAAGGGAAGCTTCTCCAAGTTTCTAGGAGGTTCTAAGGACATGTATATATTGATATGAGATGGTTCATGCCATGGTTGGTGATTACATTTTCTCAAAAACCACAAGTTTCACTCACTTTCTCCAATTTGCAAAAGCATCACAAACTCTCTCAAATTCTCATCAATTTCCATTTTTCTTGATTTGATCATCATCATCATCATCCAAGGATCAAAATTCACATATTCATTTGGTGGAATTGAGCAAGAATCGTGCCATAGAACTTTAACATCCAAGGTGCAAGAACTTTGGGATTGCTGAATTCAGAAGGATTGGACAAGATTCATTGCATACAGAGTTCATAATCAAGCTCCCTGATCATTTTCCACTCATCACAAGCATCAGATTCAAGGATCTTAGCATCTGTTTTCAAGAAATTGCACCAGGTATGTTTTCCTTCGAATTAGCTAGCATAGTGCTCATGGCATAGGATTGTTAGTATATTGGAGACCTAGGTGGTTAGGTGATGATTTTCACAAAGTTTGGAGAGGTTTAATGGAGGTTATCAATGGTGCACTAATTCTGTTGGAGCTTAGAACATCAAGAATAATGCAAGATGATCCTAGATTAGTTGCTTAGAATGATCAGTGAAAGATGTAGATTATGCTAGGGTAAAGATTGGCAAGGTTTGGTATGGTTGATGACAGGTGTTCATGGTGGATTCTATCTGTTACACCTATCGGGTTTGTTTCTTGAGTGAGTTTCAGAAAGAGATAATGGTATGGTTGTGTAGAGGAGAGTTGATAGAGCATCTTTGCTCTTTGCATCATGAGCTTTCATGGAGAATGGAGAGAGCACGAGGAGATGGAAGGAGCATGCATGGGGGCTGGTTTTCTGAAACCCTAAATGATAATTGGGGACGATGATGGATAGCCGTGGGATCTATTGTTTGACCATGACTCTGAGTCTAATCCAACGGCTGTGGTTTGAAGTTGAAAATGGAGGGAAGACCTAGGAGTGAAACGCCCCGTTTCACTTAAGTTTTTGAGTGGGCTCAAACTTCCCTTGCTATTCGTACCCCTCTCAGCCAAGGCCCAATAATATTCAACTGGAAATATTGCTATCTGCACCGTTTTGAGTTTTTTTTTGTTTTTTTGTTTAAATTCTGAAACGTGATGGGCCCAGTAACTTTGATATTCACACCCCCTGCTCTGTGGCCCACCTGGAAAAACAACTGAGCGCGTTGGCTATTCAGACCCCCCTCTCCTTTTATTTCCTATTTTGTCATTTTTAATTTCTTTAATATTTTCTCATCCTTTAAAAAATCATAAAAAATAGAAAAATGCATATTTTCAATTGATTCTTTTTGCATTAATTTCTTCAAGATGTCTAGAAAATTATAAAAATTAAAAATTGCATTTTATTTTTTATTTGATATTTTTCCCATATTTTCCAAATAAATACCTATTTTAGGTATTTCATTTCATACATGAATTTGATAATTTTTGCTCTAATAGTTGCTTTAATATTTTTTACCTATTCTTTTTAGGTTGATTAGTAGATAAGATTAGCTTGTGCATACAATTTAGTTCTCATTTTTAAGACTTAATTTTAGGTGATTAGTTTAGGTGTGAACAACATGAATAAAATTAGGGTTTAAATGACAACTTAGGAGAATTAATTCATTTCCCTCAGGACTTAGAGATTGAATATTTTGGATATGGGACTATAGGGACTATGGGTAGTTATCAGATCCCTTAGAAATCACTAGGATTCCCCTACTGCTATTAGTGTATATTGTCTGTATTTGATTGACTGGTATGGTGTGCCCTCTGGGGATGATTGTTTGTCTGTGTGGGTATTGGGATTGCTTGGGGATTGGGAGAGCTGAAGACTTGTGATGATGGAGCCATTGGAGATCCAGAGATTGGAGACCAACTTCTAGAGTTGAAGAGGAGATCCCTGCTAGCAGCTGTTGAGGAGATTAGGGTTTAGGAGCTAGGCAGAGCTCTAGATTAGAAAGCTTGTTTCTCAAACATGGAATGCCTTGTCTGCATCCATCCTTTCTCTATGATTCAAAGTCTCTTTCAAATATCCACCTCCTTCCTTTGGAAGGATCAGTGAATGTATTTGAAAGATAGAACTTTTGAGAGGAAACTGTCTGTTTAATGTTAACAGTTGATGAACCACCCTTGGTAGGTAATTAACTGTCTAACATTCATTCACTTCGTCTTGTTGACTGATGTTTCTCCTGAAGATTGAGACTTGAAGAAAAGCCATTGCAGATGGAAGACTGATAATGAAGACCTTGCTTGAAGGCTGTGGAGATGGAGATTGATGCCTGCTGAAGCTTGAAGTCAGAGCTGCTGATGCTGTTTATTTTTCTGCTGTATTTCATTCTTGATGTATTGATTGGTTTTCTGGACTGTATTGTTTGCTGTTTACCCTGTTGGGTTGAAAGTGAAGTCTGTTCACTTTTGCCTATTGTTTTCCAGGTTCGAGGTTGAGTGGGACTCCCTTGCCTCGCTTGTATTGTTGCATCCATGCATTTTACTGTTTTACTGTATATATCTGATATTGTTTCTGTTTCCGCTTATCCCGTAGGATCTCTGTTTCTCTCTGTGCAAGAGAGGAGCATGATAGACACTAGGCCTTAACCCATGCATGATAACATTAGGATAGTTTGATTCCCTTTGCAACCGTAGGTTAGAGTTCTATCTCTTCTTCCTCAAAACAAACAGAAAAATACAATGAAATTTCAAACACAATAAAAGACACTTCTTCCGTAAAAGAATGTGAACTCATCAAGACGTCATTTTTGTCCGCTTGGACTGCTAATCAGAAAAACCTTTTTCAGAAGGAATAAAATCAACCAAGACAAGCTGGTGTCGTACGTGGCCCGAACTACGTTTGCTCTGATCTTTCATGCTGTATGAAAGTACGTAGGCATAGGATGCGATATCCTAGCAAGCAACCTTCCCCTCCTTTCCTGTAGGTAGGCGAACTACGTTGACTCTGATTTCTCGTTCCAGACGGGAATACGTAGGCATAAAGTGCGATACTTTGCCGAGTCATTTTATTTTATTTTCCTTTGACCCCTTGACTTGTAGAGTAGATAGAATAACAATCCATACCCGAAAACAAGCGTGGATCCCGTCGAGTACGACGGACGTGAGGGGTGCTAATACCTTCCCCTTGCGTAACCGACTCCCGAATCCAGGTTTTGGTTGCGACGACCATACCTTTCCCGTGTTGTGCGAGGTTTACTTTGAGCGTTTCCTTTCCCTCCTGTGGGATAAATAACGCACGGTGGCGACTCTTCTGTTCAGCCGGCGCCGATTTTCGCAGTAGCGACACCTGGGACCATACCCCACATTACCAAAACCTTGATTGCCAACACTGGGACCAAAACCAACGTCGTAGACGCCCATCCCAACACCGTTGTTGCTTGCATTACCAAAACCTGCATTACCAAAGCCCTGATTGCAATAGCCCTGATTGGCACCAACGAAACCAACATCGCCAACACCAACGCCTACACCAGTGTTCCCAGCCCAAAACCAGCATTCCTAGTTCCAACATTGAAACCCGCATTTCCAGCACCAATATTACCGTTGGTTTCCACATGCCCATTACCGTTACCAGTCACATTCCCATTCCCAGCTCTGTTACCATTCTCAGTCGTATTGGGGACAACCACCGGTATAGCATCACCATCTTAGAGAGTCTCACCATGAGGAGAATCAGTAGCAACCCCGCCATGTAGCACACCCTGACTGTCAACCCGGGCGATCAGAGGCTGCACCAGAGTTTGAAGCTGCTCTTGGCCCTTGGCCACAGTTTCCATCACCTGCATGAACTGCGCCATCCTGTCGCGCATCTCCTGCATCTCAGTTTGCATTTGATTCATAGATTTCTTGTAGATACTTCTTGTAGAGTAGCGATGAATTCGCTGATCGGCAATCCTGAAACCTGGTTCGACAGAGGGTTAGGAAACAACTCAATGTACCTGCTATGCAAATGATTTATGCAAATACAAACGTGTGTCTATGCTTTAGGGAGATTTCTCCCCCGATTCGAGTGCCAAAGTGCCAGTGCTGATAACAAGAAGTTCGGATCCAGTCATTGAAATAACACACACACACACACACACACACACACACACACACACACACATATATATATATATATATATATATATATATATATATATATATATATATATATATATATATATATATATATATATATATATATATATATATATATATATATGTATATATATATATATGGCCCAACAAGGAAGCAATACAATGTCACTGAATACAGGGGGAATCAACAGCATGACCTCGACCAACAAGCCTGGTGATGGTCAGCCTACAGCAAAGATCAGAAAATACAAAGGGTTACAAAGATAATCAAGTGCGACAACGGGTTCGAAACTCTTCTAACAACTCCTTTGTCTTGGGATGATCAGGTTGAGTAAGTAACCCTTCCACAAGCAACTCTCTCTGCATAATAGTGCACTGGAGACCCTCAACAGAATCTTCCCACGCGCCTTGGCTAAAACAGTCTTCTAACCTTCGCTTCTTAGACTCGATCATCTTCTTGCGATCTTTCAGGTTAGCGATAACTTTGTTTAGCAAGTCTTCAGTGGCATATCTGCGAGCAGATTCCTCATCAAACTTCTTCTCGCCAGCCTTCACTTGAGCTTTCAATTTGGAGATCTGCTGTTTCAGTTTGTCCTCCCTTTCTTTGTTGCTGGCTAAAGTGGCATTCCACTGCTGATTGAACTTCGAGATTCTCCTATATGCTTCATCCAAGTGCTGCTTCTTGGTAGCAAGTACGTCATTGACAGATTTGAAGTCCAAACCCAAACGGTCACGATCAGCTATCTGCTTGGTCAAGTCCGTACCTAACTTGTTTACCAGCTCTGTCTGCTTTTTGAAGGAGTGGACGACTTCATTTCTCTTACTTCTGATCTGTGCCAGCTCTTTCTCCAACTCTTCGTTGGCCTTTTTCAGTTCTTCCTTCTCAGCTAACACCTGATTATACTGCTGAATAGACACGGTAGTAGGCTCTTCAACCACTGGAGGGCATTCTTGCTTAGCAGGTGGGAAAGGCATCCCTATTGTCTTTGCTTTGGTCCTGATCCAAGTCACATAAGAAGCATAAGCTTGGCTATTGCTCTTACCCAATAAAGGTTTTCCTCATCTACTGATATTGTTCCATGCATGCTGAAGCTTAGCTAACATATCCCCCTCTAGAAGACCTGTGAGGTACAGAGATTCCTGCACCTCTTCATCTTTTGGCGGACCCTTCAAAGCATATGCAAACTGTCTGACAAGTAGAGAGGGGTTGTAGTTGATACAACCCTTTCTTCCAATCAAAGGCACATTCGGAAACCCACTGCAGCTGAATATGATTTCAGTACCCAGCATATCTCTATCAAACCAAACAATGCTCTCGGCTGATAAACCCATCAAGCGCTCAGACCGCTCAGCTGTGGCTGCAGATGAAGCAAAGGGACCCTTCTTGGGAAGGTGACTATCAAACTATCTGTAGAGTAAGGGCGCACAACATGATACATTCTTACCCCTTCTATTTTTACGTTCTTGTAATGGACGGAATGATATACATCGCCAATCAAGGTAGGGACTGGATTCGCTGAAGCAAAGATATGGAAGGCATCCAAGTCTACAAAATCAGGCATGTTGGGAAACAAGATGATACCATATATGCAGAGGGCAAGAATGGCATTGAATACTATCCAACAACCGTCTTTGGCACACTGTTGAGCTTTCCCAACCAGGAACTGCAGAGAAAATCCAGGCACCCCATTCCAACTGGGCAGAAGCAACTCAGAGGCATCCAGATGAAGAGCAAGAGCTAGATTAGCCAGATTAGGCTTAGCATCCATGTGAACAAATGGCATCTGATTCTTCATAGGTACACCCAACAACTCAACATACTCCTCTAATGTAGGTGCAAGAATGAAGTCCGGAAAAGTGAAGCATCTCAATGGAGGATCATAGAACTGCAGCAAGGCATACAACCCATTCAACTCATACATAGAAGGTTTACGAACCAGACTGAGCAGCCTCCCATAAGATTTCTTGAATTCCCCTCTCACTGTATCATCTGCCAAGGCAATCAAACTAGACAGTAGAACAACATCTGGGGTAGGGAGCTTGCAGGCCACATTCTTCTTCAAAGATCCCATGATAGCACAACAGAAGTCAAGAATACCGAAACTGGGGGATAATGTACCTACAACACAGACACACGTTAATGATATACAAATGAGTATGCAAAATGCAAAATGCAATCATGCAACAGAGGATCAAGATGGTGCTGCTGAGGAAACCGAGGCTCTGATCCAACACAATCACAACACTGCTCTGATAGCAAAACCCTGAAGAGGACCAATAAATATGCACTGTCGAGAACAACTACATCTCTGATGATAAGAACCCTGTGAACCCAACAATACTGATTCACTATCAAGAAAACTAGGTAGTCTGAGGGTTAAGGTTTCCTGCAATAACCCAACCCCGCTCACAGGTATGGACCTAATCACAGACAAGGTATGGCATCCTATGCGTTTCCCAGCGTCACAGACTTTCAAGAAACGATGATACGATACCCAGAAGGTGTGGCATCATCATCTCTTGAAGCGGCCTCACTTAGCTGAGTCACAAATGATCGGTCCCCAGAGTCGATAATCCTCAAAACCAACAACCCCTCAAGCCCAAAGGGGTGGAAAAGAAGTCAATCGGGAGAATCTCGTCTGAGGGTGGATTTCATGAGACACTAGTGCCTGCAAAGCAAGCACGCGCCCACTTATTTCCACAACTAATGCTAGGTACACTCAAGCCTGGGTCTGGCTTCTCACTCATCAGAGCCCCTTTCCCACAACAGCATAATAATGATATCATACTGAAAATAAAATGCGGAAAGTAAATGCGATAAATAAAACCCAACAGGTAAACACACAAGCACTAGGATTGACTCGCACAGGGGATGGGAAACGGTCCCAACATAGGGGATGGGAAAAGTCCCCAGCAGCTATAAGTCCCCAGCAGAGTCGCCAGCTGTCGCTACTGCGAAAATAAGGCGCCGACAAAATAGAAGAGTCACCACCTTTCGTTATTTATCCCACAGAAAGGGAAAGGAAACGATCGGAAAAAACCTGACGAAAAGGTATAAGACAAGGTCATCGCAACCATTGTCTGGATTCGGGAGTCGGTTACGCAAGGGGAAGGTATTAACACCCCTCACGTCCATCGTACTCGATGGGATCCATGCTTGTTGTGTTTATATGACGGGTTGATTATATCTATCTACGCTAAAAGGTCGGGTCTGAAAAGAAAAGAAAATGACTCGGCAGAACATAGCAGTTCTATGCCTATGTATTCCCGTCTGGAACGAGAAATCAGAGTCAACGTAGTTCGCCTAACTACGGGTTATGGGGAAGGTTGCTCGCCGAGATATCGCATCTCGTGCCTACGTACTTTCACACGACGTGAAAGATCAGAGCAAACGTAGTTCGAGACAAGGAGACACACAGGTTTGTTCAACTATTTTTTATCCGAGTAGGGTTAACAGACGGTTCCAGCATTTTGGTGTATGCAACTCGCTCGACGGAGACTTAGGCGTTTACCATTTGCGGTAGAACCGAGAGTTAACAAAACTCTCCTTCTGAAAAGGGTTTCCAAGGATTAAAGGTCCCAGAGGACAAAAAGAGTTTGATCTTTGTTTTCTGTTTTTTAAAGAAGTATCTTTTTATGGATGTTTGCAACTAATATCGCACTAGAGACTATGACCTGAGAGTGAATGCGTCGAATGTCACCCAAAGGGTGCCATACTAAACATCCAGACTGTTGAAAAGAAACTCTCCAACAACCCTTTCTCAAGTAGCTTAAGGCTCGTAGCGTACGACATCAATTAACCTTTATTACTGTATTTTGATTTGTTTGAAGATGAGAAGAGACAAAGACGCACTAAAGGGGAACTGATCTAATCCTAAAGTTGTCATGCAAAGTTGATCCTATGGTTGAGGTTAGGAGGAAACTACCTAATTTTATCATGCATGGTTAGAACCCTAATGTCTATCATAACTTCTCTTGAACAAGAGAAGTCAGAGTTCCTAGGGGAACATGGCAAAGGAAAACAACAGCAGAAGAAATTAACTGTAAAGAAACAACTGTAAATAAAATGCATGTAATGCAACAAACAAGCAGAAGGAGCCAAGCTCAACTTCTAGAGCAGACAAGCCCAAAGGCAACACATAAAGCACAGGCAAGGGAAACATACTCAACCTTAAGCCAGCAAGCAAAGCCAGATAATAACTGTCAAGAAGAGGGAGGCAAACTCAACCTCTAAATGCAGACAAGCAAAGGGAGCTAGTCTCAACCTTTAGGATGCTCTTAGGCCTAGAATCAACTACATGATGCCTAGTCTAATGCAACATACCAAGTAGCCGCACAAGCAACAGTCAAGCAATCAGAGAAAACAGCAGACAAAAGTAGCAGACAAACAGCTCAACAGCAAAGCAGATAAACAACAAAACAAAGAATAGTCTGCAAACAACTTCAAGCCCAAGCCATCTTCAAGAGAAGTCTTCATCTTCATGCTTCAACAAGCTCCAACAAGAGAGAAGAGATTTAGCATCAAGATTATTGATTGATGATGGGAAGCGGGATGGAAACCAAGGGAATCCATCCTGGCACTCAACCATACATCTGAGATAGGCATCCTCAAAGGTTCTACCTCTTGTGAAATGCCACACATCCTTCCAAAGGAAAGATGAGGCTTCCACATAGGGACCTTGAATCATAGGATGGGAATAGAGAGCAATCAAAGCAATCCATGTTTATTTGAAGAAAGAGAAATCCATCTAAAGCTCTTCCTAAACCCTAATTGATAAAGCTACAAGAAAGCTACTAAAACAGGTCTAAACACCAAAACCAAACACCACCATCAAGCAAACAGAAGCTTCTACATGTCTAAAGCACCATCAAAGAAGATTAGTAAACCTATTATGAACTAAAGTCCACCATTAAGGTCAATCTAAAGCAAGTGTTATGTTGAAAGCATCTTAAAACTAGCCTAAGTACTAAATCAAATTAAAATACCAAAACTACTTCTAAAATCCTATAAGATTTTCTAGGGGAACCTAAGAAGATTAAGGACCTATAGTAGAAAGGTCAGGTATCAAATCAAATGGGAAGGTCACCTAAAAAATCCTAGATCACAAGGTATCAAATGAAAACCCTAAAATGGAAGGTCTAATGATCCTAATCCAAAATAGAACCTATTGTTATCTAAAAATTATGAGATAAATCCTAGGGGATCATGCATCTTTAATCTACCAGCTAGCCAAAAATCTCATCCAAATTCAATATCAAACAGCCATACAAAAATTAACAAAAACATGAAGAAATAAACCAATTTAAAGAATTAATGAAAATGCCAAAAAATCAAATTAAATGGAAAATTGCATGAAAATAAAATGTAAAAGCATCATAAAATCAGAAATTAAATCTAGTGCATGGACATATTTTTATGGTATTTTTCTGACTAATAATGGAATTAAAATGAATTTAAAATGAAACAAGTGTCGCTACTGCGAAAATCGGCGCCGGCTATGACAGAAGAGTCGCCACCGTGCGTTATTTATCCCACTAAAGGGAAAGGAAACGCTCAGAGTAAACCTAACGTAAAACGGGAAAGGAATGGTCATCGCAACCAAATCCTGGATTCGGGAGTCGATTACGCAAGGGGAAGGTATTAGCACCCCTTACTTCCGCCGTACTCGACGGAATCCACGCTTGTTTTCTAGTACGGATTTTTATTCTATCTACTCTAAAGGTCTGGGTTAAAAAGAAAAGAAAATGACTCGGCAAAGTATCGCACCTTATGCCTACGTATTCCCATCTGGAACGAGAGATCAGAGTCAACGTAGTTCGGCTAACTACGGGAAAGGAGGGGAAGGTTGCTCGCTAGGATACAGCATCCTATGCCTACGTACTTTCACACGGCATGAAAGATCAGAGCAAACGTAGTTCAGGCTACGGAAGACACAAGTTTGTCTGACTGTTTTTATTACTTTCAAAAAGGGTTTTTCTTGATTAAAAGTCCAAGCGGACAAAAATGACACTTTGATGTTTGTTTTGAATCTTTTACGAAAGAAATGTTTTTTAGTTTGTTTGCAATCTCTGACGCATTAGAGACTATGATTTGAGAGTGACTACGTCGCGTGTCACCCAAAGGGTACCACACTAAGCAGCCAGACTACTGGAAAAAAGCTCTCCAGCAATCCTTTCTCAAATAGCTTAAGGCTCGTAACGTACGACATCGATTAACCTTATTACTGTATTTTTGAGTTGTTTTGAGATAAGAAGAGAAAGAAGCTCTAAAAAACCTAGGGTTGAAAAGGGAATAAAAACTAACCTAATGTTGTCATGCATGGATAAGAATCCTAATGTCTGTCATAATTCCCTCCTGCACAGAGGAAATCAGAGATCCTAAGGGATGAACTGAAAAGAAAGCAAGCAAATACAGTAAACAGTAAAATGCATGCAATGCAGCAATACAAGCGAGGCAAGGGAGTCCCACTCAACCTCGAACCTGGGAAAACAACAGACAAAGTGAATCAACATTCACTTCAAACCTAGGGGGCAAGCTACACAAGCCAACAAACAATACAGAAAACAAAACCAAAGCAGAGGAGGCAGCCCAAGCAGCAGCACCAAACTCCTACAGCAAACAGCAGCTCTGACAGCAACAGGTTGATTAAACAGCAAAAAGTTGACAGCAACAACCTTCATATTCATGAATGCTCCTATCCTCTCAAGTTTCAAAAAACTTCAGTCTTCAACAAGCACCAAGCTTCAACAAGCTTCAGACTTCAACAAGCAACCAGCTCAAACCCTAGCCAACTTCAACCAGTAAACAACTTCAACAAGCAGCAAAACCCTAGCTTCAACAAGCAACCAACCCCTAGCTTCAACAAGCAACCAACTTCAACAAGCACAAACCCCTAGCTTCAACAAGCATTGAACTCTAGCTTCAACAAGCACCTCCAGGGGAGAATCAATCAACAAGATCAAGTTGGAATGTTAAGTAACTCAATGACAACCAAAGGAAGCCACTGAGAACTTAACATTATAGTGGAAAAGTACCCTCAAAGTTCTACTCTTAAAGCATGCCACTAATCCCTCCAAAGGAGAGATGTGACTTCTTTAAGAGGAATTTATGTCATTGGATTGAATGGAGATGAACAATATACTCCATGTTTGAAGAAAGAAACCAAACTAGTCTAATGCTCTTCCTAAAACCCTAGTTTCCCTAAGCTCCTGACAAGCACCCACAAGCTAAGAAAATCTTCACATCCAAGCTCCTTCAAGCTCTCCAAAGCACCTTCAATTGGTCTTCATCTCCATCCAAGCACAAGAGCAACACCACCCTAATCTAAGGGGAACTATTGAATTAAACTAGTCCAAGTTAGTTCATCAGAAACACCTAGAAGTTAGTCCTAGAACTAATTCTAATTAAAATACCAAAATTGATTGTAAAATCCTATAAAAAATTCTAATGGTTCCTAAACCTTTTAAGAATATGCCATACAAAAACCAGGGGGTTAACCATTCATTTAGGCCTAAAACTATGCCCTAAACCTAAGGGTACTATCCTAAAACCCTAAAACTACAACACCTAATGTTCAATGTTTAAAACAACCTAAAATTC
Organism: Lathyrus sativus; assembly: GCA_963859935.3. NCBI lineage: Eukaryota > Viridiplantae > Streptophyta > Magnoliopsida > Fabales > Fabaceae > Lathyrus > Lathyrus sativus. Next base: position 151,313,945 of record OZ012736.1, on the reverse strand, counting down.
CCTCACAAAATTATGAGAAAATTACTAGGGGTACATGCATATCTAAGCTAGCTGTTGCACCCCAAAATTTGACCAACATTTATTTACCCATTAAGTGTTTGAAAGTTGATACCTTCATCAGAAAGCTCAAGAGATCCTCAGAGAAATTGGTTGAAACCAAGGTTGTGTGTCTCATAGCTTGAGAGTTGTGGGTGCCCCTCAGATGATTCTGAGACTTTAAGAATGAACTTGATGCTTTGAGAAAGCCTATGAGATGTCTTGAAAGCCATCATGGAGCCCAGAGAAGTCATTGTGCAAAAATTCAGAAGATTCAACCATGAATGGTAGAATTAGGGTTTTGACTGGGTCAACCCTAGGGCAACTGAAGATTTGGAGAAGGTTGAGACCTAATCCAAGGGCCATGAGATCATGGAATGATGTATAGAAATGTTATAAGGATGATTCCTAGGCCAACTCATCATGATTGAGGAGTTTGAGAAGTTTCAAGTTAGGATTTTTGAGGATTGTCAGTGGAAAAACCCTAATTTGATCCTTATCTTCCAGGCAGTTTTAGCTCAAGGTGTGATTGATATCTCATCTTCCCCACAACATGAATGTTGTAGATCTTGTTCATAGCTTTAATTTGAGTGGTAGAAGTCCTTGATAGGATGTGCAGAGCTCAAGTTATGGTTTTGGCAAATTACAGGTCAGCTGAGGTGTGTGAATCTGGGTCCTTGAAAGTTACCCAACTTGCAGACAATTTTTGCCCTAGTAGGATGACTCCTATTATTTCTTGGTCAACATGAATGTTGAAGAGCATCTTCTTAGCTTTCTAGAGAGTACTAGAAGTCCTTGATAGGATTTGTAGAACTCAACTTATGGTTTGAACAAGACAGGGGTATTTTGGTCATTTGGCAGTAATAAGTCATTTTTAAGCAAAGGCCATATCTCCTAGTTCCAAGCCTCAAATGGAAAAACTCAAAACATGAAAGTTGTTCAAAATGGGATTTTAAGTCTAGAAAAGTGGTCATGAGTTATTGAGAGAGCTTGTAGCAAGGATTTACAAGATTGGGTACAAATGACCTAAAAATGGCTTATAAGTTGAAGAAGTTGAAATTTAATTTTGGTTTAGGAGATGTACAAATCCAAAATGGGTCATCCAATATGTCATTTTGACTCCAAACAATATTTTAAAAACAATGGTTCAAGTAGAATTTTTATTTGAAGCTTAGAAATGGGGGTTACTTTGTAATTCTCATTCTTGCATAATAAGGCAACTTGATAAAGCTTCACCAAGGGCAAGGAAGTGCATGTTTTTCACTCATTCTTTCTCAATATCTCTTGTAAGGAGATTTTAAAGTCAATTTGGCAAGCCTAAGGCATGAGATAATGGATATCTAATGTATCATTTCATGAGAAGTTCTAAAACTTTCCAAATGATTCCACAAGTTTCTAGATGTATCTAGATCATTCTTTTGATTGCTATAAGAAGGGTGAATCACAATGAGGCCAGGGTTGGTGATAATTGTTGGTGAGTGGTGAGGTTAGAGTGTGAAAAAGTGAGATTCTCCCATTTGCATTTCCATAACAAACTCTCTTTCTCTTCCATCTTCATTCTTTTCTTCTCCACAAACACACTACTCTGATCTTTAGGAGCAATTGCATACCAAATTGAAGGTAGATCCATGGAGGTTTGAAGCTGTTTTGAGGAATTTGCAAGAAGAGCATATTGAGATCAAACACAAGATTCAAGCAGTGTTCATCCATCTTTTTGCATACAGAATTCATATTTGCCATTGAGGATCAATCAGGGAAGCTTGCAGGCATTGAATTAGAGAGAAACCATATCCACCATTGCAACTTGGCAGGTTGGTGATCTTAATCGTATCACCTTATTTATATGCATTTCACCATAGTTCTAGGTTTAGACTGGTTAGGTTAATGTAGAAGACTGTATTCTGAGAATTTGAGGAAGTTTTGTGAAGTTCCATGGCAGACACCAATTTCTTTCAGTTGCAAGAATGGATCGTGTGTTGAGCATTAATTGATGTGTTATGGTTTAGAGTGATGATGGTAACCTAAGGAACAGATTTAGATCATTGGATTTGAGTTTGGTTAAGGTTGATGGCAGAGGATCATGGTGGAACCCAAGCATTCGTGTGTTCTGTTAGGATGATATATGGAGTTTCAGGGAAGACTAGTGGTAGTATCGTGTTCTGGGTGATTAATAGTACAACTTTGCTTTTGGAATTTCTTGATTTCGTCCAGCCACCATTGAGAACGAAGGAGTTGAAATCCTTGCATGGAGTTAGGGTTTCTGCAAACCCTAGGGTTCATTTGGGGATGATGAAGTCCCACCGTTGGATTGTCCCTAATGCTTGACTAATTCAGTTGATCCAGCGGCTCCAATTCAATTTCAAAAGTGGAGGGAGTCTGAAGTGTATAAAACGCTGCGTACCACTAATCAAAACGCGCCGTTTTGATGAATTGTTAGATATGGGCCTCAGAAACCAACGCTATCCACACCTCCCACATTCCTGGCCCAATCAGAATGAACTGGGGCGCCCTACTTTTGATACCCCCCTCCCCTTTATTTCTTATATTCTTTTATTTTAATTTCTTTTAATTCTTTGCATATTCAAAAATTCATAGAAAATATAAAAATCAATATTTTTCATTTCTTCTTTTTTTCACATATTCATGATTTTGTCTAGAAAATTAATAAAAATAAAAATTCCATTTTATTTTTCTTTTAATATTTTTTAGCATATTATTTTTGCAAATAGTCTTTTTAATGGTTTTAGTTGACACTTGATTTTGTGCAATTTGTTTTAGGACTTTCCCTTAGGATTTTTGAGCCATTCTTTTTGGCATAGTTAGGTATTGAATCATAGTTCATTTAGAATTTAATTCTCAATTTGTAGGTTAAAATTTGATGTAGTTTGATTGGTTGACATTTAGGTGTTCAAATTAGGGTTTTAGGTTGTATAGATAGATTTGAACAATTTTGTTTTGGGGTTTATAGGCCAAATTAGTGTATGGGGAATATATGGGTTAAGGGCAGATATGTGTAGAGTCCCCTAGAATTTTTCTAGAATATTGTATGATGTTTTAGTATTTTTAATTGATTTTTGAAAGTATGGTTAGTATGTGTGTTGCTTGAAGGCATAGTTTGTATTGTATTGTTTTCTTTTCTTCTCTTTTGAGTGTGTGAGCTTTGAAGATTGAGTTGAAGACTTTGTGGATCATCATTGGAGCTTTGAAGACCTTGCAGAGGAGTTTAGCTAGCTTTTGTTGTTTTGCTTATAGGATCATAAGTACATAGGCAGAGCATTAGATAGAATGATTCCATTCAATAAACAAGGAGTGTCTTGTTCACCTCCTTCCTTCTCTATGACATAAAGTCCCTTAAGGGTATTCACCTCTCTCCTTTGGAGGGATTAGTGACCTTGTCCTATAAGGTAGAACTTTGAGAGAGCCTTTCCTTTTGATGTTAAGTCCTCAATGGCATCCTTTGGAAGTCAGTGAGCACTGTAACATCCTCACCTCATCTTGTTGACTGAATCTTGTTTGCTGGAGCATTTGAGCCATTGAAGATAGAAGCTGAAGCTTTGAAGAGGGTGATTCCTTGAAGATTGTTGAAGTCTGAAGACTTTGTGAAGATCAAGTTGATGCTTAAAGATCCCTGAAGATAGTGAAACCTGAAGGTGGAGCTGATCAAAGAAGCTGAAGCTTAAGGGAGAAGATGAGTTGATACTCATGTTGTAGGGTTGATACTTGGAAAGCAAGTGATCTCTGGAGACTGAAGACTGAGTAGCTGCTGGAGGAGCTGAGGCTTTCTTCTGTTTTTCTTTTCTGTATTGTTTGTTTTGTTTGATTTGTCTGTTGCATTAGACTGAGTCCATCTAGAATAAGTTCAGTGTAAGAGCATGATTGCATTAGAGGTTGAGTTGCTCCCTCTGCTTGTATTTTTACTACTTGGCTTTGCTTGCGGGTATTCGGTAGAGCCCAGCTCCCTTGCCCATGTGTTTATTTTGCTTGATAGCACTTCATTTCCTTTATCTGTATGATTGCAGTTTACTGTTTATTGCTTGATAGCATGTTGTTTATTTTTCAGTATGATTACTGTTATTTCATGACTGGCTTGAGGTCGAGACGAGCTTGTGGAGGCTGAAGCCCCACACACATTTCCTCCCTCACTTGCATTGCATGCATTTTACTGTTAAAGCTGATGCTTTTGTCTGTTTTGGTGTATCATTGACATGATCCCTTAGGACCCTCATTTCCTTTGATAAGGATTTGATGATAGACTTTTAGGTTGAAACCTACGCATGACAACATCTAGCAGTTCCCTGTTCAAACCTCAACCATAGGATGAATCCATGGCATGAAAACAGTAGGACTTGATAGTCTCCCTCCTAGTTGGGTCTGTTCTCTTCTCACCTCAAAACATTTTAAGATACAGTAATCATGAATGATTTCTTTCGTACGTTACGAGCCTTAAGCTATCTGAGAAAGGGTTGTGGGAGAGTTTCTTTTCCACAGTCTGGATGTTTAGTATGGTACCCTTTGGGTGACATGCGACACATTCACTCTCAGGTCATAGTCTCTAGTGCGGTTGAAATCGCAAACACAATAAAAGACACTTCTTTCGTAAAAGACAGGAAATAAGCTGCAGTTTCCCGAACTACGTGAGCTCTGATCTCTCATGCCTGTTGAGAGTACGTAGGCACAAGATGGTGAAGTCTTGGCGAGCTACCTTCCTCAATAATCCTTCGTAGGCCGAACTACGTTGACTCTGATTTCTCATTCTCTGATGAGAATACGTAGGCATAAAGCGCGACGCTTTGCCGAGTCATTTTTCTTTTCTTTTTCAGCCAGCCTCGATAGGTAGATAGATAAAACCAACCCGTCCAAGTGAACAAACAAGCGAGGATCCCGTCGAGTACGACGGACGTGAGGGGTGCTAATACCTTCCCCTTGCGTAACCGACTCCCGAACCCAGACAATGGTTGCAATGACCTTGTCTTACCCTTATTCGTTAGGTTTTTCCGATCGTTTCCTTTCCCGTTCTGAGGGATAAATAACGAAAGGTGGCGACTCTTCTGTTGTGCCGGCACCTTATTTTCACGCAAGCGACAGCTGGCGACTCCAACGGTTTCCTGTGCGAGTCAATCCTATCGTTTGTGCGTTTTCTTGTTGGGTTGCGTTTATTTATCGCATTTTTACTTCTCGCACTTTATTTCCCGCATTTTTATTCAGTAAAATATGATTGTTTGTGCTGTTGTGGGATGGGAATTCTGATGAGTGAGAAGCCAGACCCAGGCTTGAGTGCACCATAGACTTAGAGTGGAAATTAGTGGGCGCGTGCTTGCTTTGCAGGCACTAGTGTCTCATGAAATCCACGCTCAGACGAGGTTCATCCGGTTGGCTTCACTTTCAACCCTTTGGGTTGAGACGGTTGCTGGTTTGGTGGATTGTCGAATCTGGGGACCGATCATTTGTGATTCAGCTAAGTGAGGCCTCTTCAGGACTTGATGATGCCACTCCTTCTGGGAATCGTATCATCGGTTTTGAAAGTCTGTGACGCTGATGAACGCATAGGATGTCGTACCTTGAGTCAGTCTAGGTCCATACCTGTGAGCGGGACTGGGTTATTGCAGGAAACTTAGACCTTCAGACTACCTGGTTTTCTTGACAGTGAATCAGTTATGTTGGGTTTTCAGTTGCAGATATGTTCGCTCCTGATAGAGCAAAAGTTGTTGATCATAGGATCTTATTGTCGGGTGTTAGCCTGTTCTTGACAGAGCAGGTTTTGATCAGAATATCATCAGTGGTTTGTTCTTGATAGGGCAGATTTTTGATTTGGGGTCTGAAGACTTCATCAACAGATGTTCCTTGATCTTGCACCCGGGGTCCTTATTATCAGGCACTTATTCTTGTCAGAGCAGAATTTTGATCTCGGTCCTATCAGATGGTTACTCTCAGCAGATCAGATCAGTGGTTTTGCACCGGGGTTTTCTTCTCATCAGTGACTGTTGATACCGAATTTCCACAGCAGCCACCTGGATATATTATTGCATGCCTGCATTTTGCATTAGTTTGCGCATTCATCCGCATTCCATTAACGTGTGTCTGTGTTGCAGGTACCGCTTCCCCGATCCCGGATTTCTCGCCTCCTGCTGTTATTATGGCCTCCCTCAGAAAGACTGTTGCGTACAAGTTCCCGACCCCCGATGTGTCGAAGCTGATTGGTTTGATAACCCTGGCAGGGGATTCCGTGAAGGATAGGTTCAGGAAGTCTTATGGCAGGTTGCTTAGTCTGGTTTGCAAACCTTCCACGTCCGAGTTGAATGGGTTACATGCTCTTCTGCAGTTTTATGACCCTCCTTTGAGGTGTTTCACTTTTCATGACTTCGTTCTTGCGCCGACATTGGAAGAGTATGCTGCTATGCTGGATGTGCCTATCAAAAGGCAGATGCCTTTGTCCACATGGATGCTGAGCCTGATCTGGCTGGTATAGCTTCCTCACTCCATTTGAGCGCTTCTGAGTTAGTGGTGACGAGTTGGAACAAGGTCCCAGGGTTCTCTCTGCAGTTTCTGATAGCTAAGGCTCAGCAGTGTGCTAAGGACAAATGTTGGGACGCATTCAACGCCATCCTTGCTTTATGCATATATGGCATTATCCTATTCCCCAGCATGCCTGATTTCGTGGAATTTGATGCATTCCACATATTCGCCTCAGGGAATCCAGTCCCTACACTGATCGGAGACGTCTACCATTCAGTGCATTACAAGAATGAGAACCGGAGAGGGAAGAATGTCTCATGCTGCGTACCGTTGTTGTACAAGTGGTTTGATAGTCATTTGCCTAAGAGGGGTTCTTCCGTCTTGTCTACAGCCTCAGCTGAGTGGCCTGAGCGTCTGATGAGTTTGTCGGCAGAAGACATTGATTGGTTCGTTGACAGAGACAGGTTAGGCACCGAGGTGATCTTCAGTTGTAGTGGCTTTCCTAACGTACCTCTGATAGGTAGGAAGGGTTGCATCAACTACAATCCATCATTGCTAGTTCGTCAGTTCGCATATGCTTTGAGGACTCCACCGAAGGAGGAAGAGGTACAGGAATCTCTGTACCTCACGGGTACTCTAGAGGGGGACTTGTTGTCCAAGCTGCAGCATGCGTGGAACAATATCAGCACGAGAGGAAAACCGCTGTTGGGAAAGAGCAACAGCCAAGCCTACCCTCCTTATTCAGCTTGGATCAGAGCCAGAGCCAGCGCTATAGGGATGCCATTCCCTCATGTCAGACCAGAGAGTCCTCCACCAGTCGAAGAGCCTACCACTGTGTCCATTCATCAGCACAATCAGATACTAGCCGAGCGTGATGAACTGAAGCGGGTGAATGCAGAATTAGAGAAGGAGTTAGCTCAGCTTCGAAGTGAACGGAATGAAGCCGTGCATGCTCTCAAAAAGCAAACAGAGTCGGTGAACCAACTGGGTGCAGACTTAGCAAAGCAGATTGCTGATCGGGAACGCTTAGGTCAAGACTTCAGGGCTGCTAATGATGTACTAGCTACGAAGAAGCAGCATTTGGAGGAAGCATATCGGAGGATATCTAAGTTCGACCAGCATTGGAAGACTTCCATGGCCACCAGGAAGGAGCGAGAGGACAAACTGATGCTGCAGATTTCTAAGCTGGAAGCCGAAGTAAAGGACAGTGAGCGGAGGTTTGATGAAGAGACCGCCCGCAGATACGCCGCCGAAAGCCGTCTCAACAAAGCTCTTGCTAACCTGAAGGAGCATAAGCTGATGTTTGAGTCTAAGAAGCGGAAACTGGAGGATTGCTTTGGCGAAGGAGCTTGGGAGAGTTCAGTTCAGGGGCTCCAGCATACCATTAGGCAGAGGGAACTACTCGTCGAAGGGTTGCTCACTTTGCCAGGTCATCCAGAGACAAAGGAGTTATTAATAGAGTATCGCGCCCGCGGCCATACTTGACTAGTTGTATTCCTGTTGTTTTGATCTTTGATGTATGCTGACCATCACCAGACTTGTTGGCTGAGGTCATGCTGTTGATCTGTTTGTACTCGCTGATACTGTGTACTGCCTTGACAGGCCTTTCCATATATATATATATATGAGATTGATGTTTCCATGATTGGGCTCGGATTTCTTCTTCCTCTTATTATTATCAGCACCGTCACTAAGGCACTAGGATCGGGGGAAAACATCCCACGCACACAGACACACGCATGCATCTGCATGAAGCATATTTGCATGATGTGTATCTTATTGCTTTTCCTAACCTTTATTGTCGACAGGTTTTTCAGGTTCCGAGCTGCTTTCGATCTCCAGGATTGATCAAAGACTCATTCACCGCTACTCAACTCGCGCTAATCAGACAAGGATAATGGACCAGGTGCAGTCAGATGTTCAAGAGCTCCGTGAACGGATGGATCGTTTTATGGAGCTGATGCAGGTGGTCGCTAACGGGCAGGACCAGCTTCGTACTTTGGTTCAACCTCTGATCTCCAGGGTTGACAGCAATGGCATACTTCATGGAGGGGCTGTGCCTACTCCTCCTCCAGTGGATGCTCCACAAAACGTTGTTCCTGTTGCCGGGGGCAACGGCAGTGCTAACGGCAATCTGGTGACTAATCTCGGACTCAATGCGGCAGGCGTCGGCAATGGTAGTTTGGGAGCCAATGTTAACATAGGGCCGATCAACGGCAATGCTGGTGCAGGAAATCTGCTGGTGCCTCAACCGTGGCTGGAGGACCATCAGGATGACGTATTCTCTCAGAGAGGTGTAGAGGCAGAGTTGAATGCTGAAGCTCGACTCAGGTTCAAGGCGCTGGAAGACAAGATGAGAGACATTGAAAATCAGAACACATTGGGCGTTGATATGTCCAAACTCGGGTTGATTGCTGATTTTAAGGTGCCTCACAAGTTCAAGGTGCCCGTCTTTGAGAAGTATAAGGGTACTACTTGCCCCCGCGTCCACCTCCGATCTTATTATAGAAAGATGTCCGCCTATTTTGACGATGAGAAGTTGCTGATGCACTTCTTCCAGGATAGTCTTTCTGGTCCATCACTCGAATGGTATATGGGCCTGGAGCCCGCTACTGTGCGCACCTGAAAAGACCTCGCAGAAGCGTTCGTCCTCCACTATCAATACAATAGCGACTTGGCCCCCAACCGAGTTCAGCTTCAGAATCTCGCACAGCGAAACAATGAAAGCTTTAAAGAGTACGCCCAGCGGTGGCGTGAATTGGCTGCTCGGGTCCAACCGCCGATGGTTGAGCGTGAGCTAGTGCAAATGTTCGTGGCTACCCTTCCTGGAATCTACTATGAAAAGCTGGTCAGTGGCATGTCTGGAACATTCTCGGCTCTCATCACTATGGGCGAGCATGTTGAGAACGGTATAAAGATCGGAAAAATTCAGGGCGAATCATCCTCAGCTGGAGGAGGTAGCAAGAAACCTTACGCTGGCAAGCATCGAGAGGGAGATGCCAGTGCTGTCACTAATGCTCGGAGAAAGGGAAAAGGCCCTCAGCCTCAGATTGCTAGCATAAATATCCCAGCTGCTCCACCGCAGCCGCCGCAACAGCAGCAGCCTCAGCAGCAGAATAACCAGGGGTATAGAAGATATCAGAATCGGGCTCCTATGGCAAATCGTCATTTTGAAACTCCTCCTATGTCGTATGCACAACTTCTGCAAACGTTGCTTCAGCTCCAATTAGTTCAAAAGAGGACAATGGCTCCCTTAACAGGGGCACCACCGCTGGGGTATGATGCCAGTGCTACTTGTGACTTTCATACTGGGGCGCCAGGCCACACGATTGAGAATTGTAAAGCTTTTAAGCACAAAGTCCAGGACTTGGTGGACGCCAAGGTTATTAACTTTTCTGACAATGTGCCCAACGTTACCAAGAACCCCATGCCTCATCATAAGGGGGGCGGAGTGAATGCCGTTATCACGGAGGAGAGTGCGGACTTGCTGACTGATGTCAAAGATTTGAAAACGCCGCTTAGTTTTGTCAAGGCTAAGTTGCTGAAGAAGGGCTTCTTCCCTGGATGCGGAGAGTTATGTATGGCTTGTGCTACATTTCCTGACGGGTGTGAGCAGCTGGTCGAAGGTATCCAAAGTCTGATGTCGGAGGGTATTTTGCAGTTCAGCCGGAGCATTGAAAGTGTATCAGGGGAAGTCATGCTGAAGCAGGCAGATGAAGTTGCTACCATTACTATTCCTCGTCACCCTATTACTATTTCTGCACCCCGACCGCCTACTATTACTATCACCAGGGCCGGGCCAATCCCATTCGAGAGTACTAATGCCGTTCCATGGCATTACGGCGCCGAAGTCTATTGCAATGGTCAGAAGATAGAGCTTGAGCCGTACGGATCGACCGTGCAGAATCTTACCGGAGTCAGTGGCATCACTCGAAGCGGTAGAGTGTTCGCGCCAGCAGAGGTTGCAGCAGAGAAAGTGGTCAGGGCTGACGCTGCTGATAAGGGTAAAGGTAAAGCTGTCGAAGAGATCCCTTCTGGGGAAAAGAAGGATTTGCTAGTTAAAGATGCTGAAGAATTCATGCGACTAATCAAGAAGAGTGACTACAAGATTGTAGATCATCTTCATCAGACTCCGTCAAAGATCTCGATTCTTAACTTGTTGCTGTGTTCTGAGGCGCACCGCAACGCCTTGCTGAAGGTATTAAACGCTGCATACGTGCCGCAGGAGATATCAGTAAATCAGCTGGAAGAGGTGGTGGCCCATGTTAATGCTGGTAATGGGCTGGGATTTACAGATCTAGAGCTGACTCCTAAAGGAAGAGATCACAATAGCGCCTTGCACGTCTCGATAGAGTGCAGGGGCACTATTATGTCACATGTCCTGGTAGATACGGGTTCCTCGCTTAATGTGCTCCCGAAGAAGGCCCTGATGAAGTTAGATACCCGTGGATTGCTTTGCACGCCCAGTGATCTGGTAGTGAAAGCCTTTGACGGAACCAAGCGCCACGTCTTCGGAGAGTTGACCCTGCCAATTCAAGTTGGTCCAGAGACGTTCGATACGGTTTTCTATATCATGGATATCATGCCTGCCTACAGTTTCCTCTTAGGTCGGCCATGGATCCATTCTGCTGGTGCCGTGACGTCCACGCTGCATCAAAAGCTTAAATATGCTGTCGGGGGCAGCGTAGTAACTGTCTGTGGTGAGGAGGACATTATGGTGAGCCACTTGTCGTCCTTTAAATACGTTGAAATGGATGGCGAGATCCATGAAACTCTCTGCCAAGCATTTGAAACCGTCAAGGTGAAAGAGGTAGCTCCTGTCGTCACAGAGAAGCAAGAGATGAATCTCTGCTCGTTTAAGGAAGCTCGGGCCGTTGTCGAAGCCGGTTCCACCCCAGGCTGGGGGCATGTTTTGGATATACCAATCAAGCAGGATAAGTTTGGATTGGGGTATTCTCCTGGAGCTGAAGCTTCATCTTCTTCTGGCAGCTCGTCTCGTGGGAAAGGGCCGATCCTATTCACCAAGGGGGGAGTAATTTTCGAAAGCATCAACGCTGCGTCTGAGGACAGTGGGGGATAGCGATTGCGATCTTGACGCCTGGATGCAGCCGAGCAAGCCGGGCGAGCGCCTCAACAATTGGACCATCAAGGAGATTATCAAGCTGACAAGTGAAGAGTAATGATTTGCTTTTTACAATCTTTGTACAACCCTATGTCCTGCCCGGGGCATAGTGGTTTTACTGTCAGGGCCTTGTTGGATTATGTGTATGCATTTTGTTAATAAATAAAAGGCGTTTTCTTCGTACTCAAATATTGTGTTCTCTGTTATTCCTGTTTTATTTTTATTCTGAAAAACAGTAAAATGGCAACGAGGTTTGTGCTAACCTGCATATTCTTGCTTTAAACTTAACCCTTGTTATTGCAGGATCCACATAACAGATGACATCGACTCTGGACCCTCTACGGCTCACTACGACTTTGATTGCCCGATCTATCAAGCCGAGGATGAGATTGATGAAGACGAAGACCTTCCGGAAGAGTTGGCCCGCTTGTTGAGACAAGAGGAGAAGGTTATTCTGCCTCACGAGGAGGATATTGAGATTGTAAATCTGGGTTCTGAGGAGCTCGTCAGAAATGTCAGAGTAGGGGCTGCGCTGCAGAAGGATGTCAAGCATAGGCTGGTCGAGATGCTTCGAGAGTATAGTGACGTCTTTGCTTGGTCATACGAAGATATGCCCGGACTTGACACTGATATCGTGGTTCATCGCTTGCCGTTGCGAGAAGATTTCCCTCCAGTCAAGCAGAAGCTTAGGAGGACGAGACCAGACATGGCTGTAAAAATAAGAGAAGAAGTCCAGAAGCAGTTGGACGCAGGATTTCTAGCCGTTACCACTTACCCTCCGTGGGTCGCCAACATAGTGCCTGTACCGAAGAAGGACGGTAAGGTACGCATGTGCGTCGACTATCGGGATTTGAATAGGGCGAGCCCTAAGGATGATTTCCCGTTGCCTCACATCGATGTGTTGGTCGACAACACAGCCCAGTTTTCCGTGTTTTCGTTCATGGACGGCTTCTCCGGTTACAATCAGATTAAGATGGCACCGGAGAACATGGAGAAAACGACGTTCATCACCCCCTGGGGAACATTTTGCTATAAGGTAATGCCCTTCGATCTGAAGAACGCAGGGGCCACTTACCAGCGAGCAATGGTAACTTTGTTTCATGATATGATTCATCATGAGATCGAGGTCTATGTTGATGACATGATTGCAAAGTCCCAAACGGAGGAAGAGCATCTGGTCGACTTATTGAAGCTGTTTGAGAGGCTTAGGAAGTTCAGGCTGAGGCTGAATCCTAACAAGTGCACTTTCGGAGTGCGGTCCGGAAAGTTATTGGGGTTTATCGTTAGTGAACGAGGTATTGAAGTTGATCCTGTGAAAATAAAAGCTATCCAAGAAATGCCAGCGCCGAAAACAGAAAAAGAAGTTCGTGGTTTCTTGGGCCGAATAAACTACATTGCAAGGTTTATCTCTCAGCTCACGGCCACGTGTGAACCGATGTTCAAGCTTTTAAAGAAAGATCAGGCGATTACTTGGAATGAGGATTGCCAGAAGGCATTCGACAAAATAAAGCAGTATCTTCAAGAACCTCCAATCTTGATACCCCCAGTGGCTGGACGGCCATTAATCATGTACCTGACGGTTCTGGAGAATAGTATGGGGTGTGTTCTCGGTCAGCACGACGAGACGGGCAGAAAAGAGCATGCCATTTACTATTTGAGTAAAAAGTTCACTGAGTGTGAATCTCGATACTCGATGCTGGAAAAGACGTGTTGTGCATTAGCTTGGGCCGCCAAACGTCTACGACAGTATATGCTCAATCACACCACCATGTTAATTTCGAAGATGGATCCGATCAAGTACGTCTTCGAGAAGCAGGCTCTTTCGGGCAGGATTTCCAGATGGCAAATGGTGTTAACAGAATATGATATTCAGTACGTCTCCCAGAAATCCATTAAGGGAAGTGTATTGTCTGATTACCTTGCCGAACAGCCAATCGAAGACTACCAGCCGATGAAGTTTGAATTCCCTGACGAGGATATTATGTTTCTCAAAGCGAAGGATTGCGATGAGCCATTGCCCGATGAGGGGCCAGATAGGAAGTCTCAGTGGAAGTTGATATTCGACGGAGCGGTGAATTCCTATGGAAGTGGTATCGGGGCTATCATCACGACTCCTCACGGATCTCACATCCCGTTTACTGCGAGACTGACGTTTCCAGTTACCAACAATGAAGTCGAGTATGAAGCATGTATTATGGGTCTAGAAGAGGCAATCGATCTGAGAATCAAGAATCTAGACATATATGGTGACTCAGCGCTTGTAATCAATCAAATCAAAGGGGAGTGGGAAACTCGTCAAGCGAATTTGGTGCCGTACATGAATTATGCCAGGAGGCTGCTTCTGTTCTTCGACCGAGTGGAACTTCATCATGTACCCAGGGCTGAAAATCAGACGGCTGATGCCTTAGCCACGTTGGCTTCAATGTATAAAGTCAATTATTGGAATGAGGCTCCAAGAATTGTGCTTTCGCGTCTTGATAGACCGACATTTGTCTTTGCAATCGAAGATGCCGCCGACGGCAAGCCATGGTTCCACGATATCCAGACCTTCCTTATGACTAAGGAGTATCCTGCGGGTGCGTCAACCCAGGATAAGAAGACTCTAAGGAGGCTAGCTGGAAACTTTTATCTCAATCCTGATGGAGTGCTGTATAAGAGAAACCACGATCTCGTGCTACTCAGATGTGTAGATGAGGAGGAGGCAAATATACTCATGGAAGAAGTCCATGAGGGCACATTTGGTACGCACGCCGGCGGGCATGCCATGACGAGAAAGATCCTGAGAGCAGGGTATTACTGGCTGACTATGGAGTCGGATTGCTTCAGATTCGCGAAGAGATGTCACAAATGCCAGATTTATGCTGATAAAGTTCATGTGCCGCCATGCCCATTGAATGTCATGTCCTCCCCTTGGCCGTTCTCCATGTGGGGCATCGACATGATAGGCAAGATCGAGCCCACTGCATCCAATGGTCATCGTTTCATTCTGGTAGCTATCGACTACTTCACCAAATGGGTGGAGGCAGCCTCGTACGCTAATGTGACCAAGCAGGTGGTAGCTAAATTCATAAAGAAGGACATCATCTGTCGCTATGGAATTCCCGAGCGGATCATTACTGATAATGGTTCGAATTTGAATAACAAGATGATGAAGGAGCTGTGCCAGAGCTTCAAGATTGAACACCACAACTCATCTCCTTACCGGCCGAAGATGAATGGCGCTGTTGAAGCCGCCAACAAGAACATCAAGAAAATTGTTCAGAAGATGGTTGTGACGTACAAAGATTGGAACGAGATGTTGCCGTTTGCCTTGCACGGTTATCGTACGACGGTGCGTACATCGACCAGGGCAACTCCTTTCTCCTTGGTGTACGGTATGGAAGCTGTCCTACCGTTAGAAGTGGAGATTCCTTCTTTGCGAGTTTTGGTTGATGTGAAACTCGACGAGGCGGAATGGATTACGAATCGTTTGAACCAACTCAGCCTGATGGACGAGAAGAGGTTAGCATCGATTTCATTTGGTCGCCTGTACCAAAGCCGAATGAAGAAAGCTTATGATAAGAAAGTGCGTCCTAGAAGCTTTCAGACGGGTGATCTCGTCCTGAAGAAGATTCTTCCGCCACACTCCGATCACCGGGGCAAGTGGACTCCGAATTACGAAGGGCCGTATGTCGTCAGCAAGGTCTTCTCAGGAGGAGCTTTGTTGTTATCCACGATGGACGGTGAAGATTTTGCATCCCCGGTGAACGCGGACGCAGTTAAAAAATACTTTGCTTGAAAGAGACCCGCTGGACAAAAAAGAAAGAGTCCAGGCAAAAAAGGGGCATCCCGGCAAACCAAAAACAGAATAAAAGGTTCGGGCAAAAATTAGGGATATATTGAAAAAATGTACACCCGCGAAGTCGAAAACCTACACTGGGCGGCTTCGGCAAAAAAGGGTATCCCGGTGAACTGAAAACCCGTAAAGGGCGGTTCACGCAAAAGTTAGGGATTTGAATAAGCAAATGACTGCGTTCCGTGTGGACTTTCATTGTTTGGTGGTTTGGAAGACCTGAGGGCCGTTTATCTGAGTCAATCTCTTCCGAAGCTGAAACGTCGGAGAAGTATCGAAGTCGAGTGGGTCTTAGAGGGATCAACTCATGGTGTTCGTCTATGCCTCGTTGCCGACATTTGTACATACTGATGTATATTTATGTTTTATTTTTGCACGGCTTCCTCATTCCAGGAGCTTGCCTCTGTTGTAAAACATTTTTGCCCATTCAGGGGTTCACCATCAATAAAATGCATATTATTCAGCAATTTTGCTTGTCTGTTTAGCATTTATCTGTTTTGTTTGCGAATGAAAACGCCGATGTTTTTGATAAAATGCGCATACATAAGCTTACGGGCCTAGGCCCATTGGTTGTTGAAACAATTAATTACTTAAGTGTTGTCACGAGATAATAACCTTGATAGGCCCCTTTGAGTAGGGTATCTTGTCTGCTCGTTTGTGTTGTTGCAGGTGTAGGCAGTGTGCCGTGCGCATCCCCGAAGCAGGACGAGTCCTCCTTCTCCAGCAGAGTTCAGTAATCTCTCCTCCGCAGAATCTGAATGCAGGATAGTGAGCATTGATATGTCTTCCCCAGGTAGAGATGATTCTCTTCTCCAAGCAGACGCATCCTGAAGGAACGTCATTTTCTCAGCTGAGTCGCGCGCTGAAGCTCATGTCCCCCAGCATCGGGTCGCAAGTGCAGAGTTCATAGAAATGTCTGGGTACCGAAGCTCGTGTCTTCCCCAGTCAAACACCGAAGAATGATGTCTTCCTTCCCCAGCGCCGGGTCATAAGTGCAGGTCTCGTAGGAAGTTGTTCGTATGCCGAAGGATGCAGTAACTGATGGTGCCAGACTGAAGTCTCCAGTGGAATAGAGATTCCCCATCAGAGCCGTATGCTCTCCTGGAGTTGGATGATTCCCTCTTCCCCAGTAGAGTGTTGGAACAGCTGACGTTGCATTCCCCTGCAGAGTTGCACTCTCCCCCGAAGTCAGATGATTCTTTCTTCCCTAGCGAAATTGAAATTCCTCACCAGGGTCGTACTCTCCAGTGAAGTAGAATGATTTCTCTCCCCGGCTGAGTCCCCAGAAAAGCGGAATCCTTGGAAGTTGATCAGATCATGGTTGGTTTTTCCCCAGTGGAGTGTGGAGCAGCTGAAGCTGTTTCCCCACAGAGTCCTCATCCCCAGAAGGGTAGCTTAGGCGGCAACGCAGTTTATTCTCGCGATGGATATCAGCAGGTCCAAGTTCTCGTAGAGCTTCGCTCCCTTGCAGCAATCAACTGAAGTTGTTCCCTGCAGCAGTCAACCGGAAGATCAATTCCCCAAGCGGAGTCCGATTGATATTGGCGTGTCCACGTTCTCCTTAGCAGGATGATTCCTCTACCGGAGTAGTTCTTTCCTCCTTGATAGGAGAATTCCCCTTTGGCATTTATTTTGCTGACAGGATTGCATAGCATTGTGCATGATTGCATGGCATTTAGCATAAGCGCATAGCATTCCCACCGTGTGGGGCATAGCGCAGAAGCATACGCATCATAAGCATGATCTAGGTTATTATCATTCTTGTTTTACAGGTGCTCCACCGAAAAGACCAGTTGCCCAGGATGATTCCTGACGCTCTCCCCAACGAGGTCGTTTTTCTTAAGATGATTCTTAAAGACCCCGGTGTAATCCCCACAGTCGCTCGCTCAAGATGATTTTTGAGATCCCCAGCGAAGTCTTCAGTTCAAGACGATTCTTGAATTCCTCAGCAGGGCCGTTGGCTTAAGATGATTCTTAAGACCTCAGCGCAGTTCCCGAGTTGTTTGCTTAGGATGATTCTTGAGCTCCCCGGTAGCGTCCCCAGCAAGGTTTGCCCAGGAAGATTCCAGGAACACCCAGCAGAATAAAGTCTCCAGAAAGGTTATCAGTTCAGGATGATTCTTGAAGGTGCCCGGCTGATTGTTGGTTTAAGATGATTCTTGAAGCCCTTAGTAGTGTGATATGTCTGCTCCAACAGTGATGTCTAATCTGAAGATTGACTTCGTAAACGCCTGAAGGCGACATCAGAAGATTCCTGTGAATTCAGATTCCCTTGTTGATGAATCAGCGCTTGTCTGAAGGCGAAGTTCAAGGTTTGTGGATACATCTTTTGTTTGCGAAATGATCCATGTTGGCCTGAAGACCAAGTCAGTTGTCCTGAGGTGATGATTGATCGCGATCCAGTGAATAGTATTTCTCTGACTAAAGTCGAAGATGTTTCTCCAGCTGAAGCGGAGTGTTGCCTGAAGGCAAAGTGTTTGAATCCCCGTAGAGTCATGAATGGCTCAGGATACCATTTCTCTGACTGAAGTCATAGATTTCCCAAGCTGAAGCGAAGGTGCCTAAGGGCAGGGTTATCCCCAAGGTCATGAATGACCAAGGATTCATTTTTCGGACTGAAGGCCGAAGTATATCCCTGACTGAAGTCACGGATACTCTATAGCAGAGGCGGAGTTGCCTGAAGGCATATCCATGTATCCTTGAAGGCCAAGGATCAGTTCTTCAGACCGAAGTCGAAGATACCTCCTGCAGAGTTGCCATCCTTGAAGGCCAAGGATGCTTATCTTCAGAAGTACTTGAAGATTTTTCTAGCTGAAGCTGGAAGTGGCCAGGGGCCAGGGTTTCAAATATCTTTAATGTTGAAGTTCTACGGTGAACTCGGTATGCAGTAGTATTCGGATGTTCATTATGGTTCTGAGGGTGAACCCTAGATCAGAGTGTGCTCGGTTAAGTCTCTCATTCCCAGCGGAGTAGTTTCAAATACGCAAGTGTACCTTTTGTTCCATTTACCAGGGGTGAACCCCAGGTCATAGTATGGATGTGTTCGACGGCGAGGTTGAATGTTTGTTTGACGGCGAGGTCAGATCATGATGTGTTTGACGGCGAGGTTGAATGTTTGTTTGACGGCGAGGTCAGATTATGATTTGTTCGGCGGCGAGGTTGAATGTTTGTTTGACGGCGAGGTCAGATCATGACGTGTTCGACGGCGAGGTTGAATGTTTGTTTGACGGCGAGGTCAGATCATGACGTGTTTGACGGCGAGGTTGAATGTTTATTTGACGGCGAGGTCAGATTATGATTTGTTCGACGGCGAGGTTGAATGTTTGTTTGACGGCGAGGGCAGATTATGATTGGTTCGACGACGATGTTGGATTTGTTCGACGGCGAGGTTGAATGTTTGTTTGACGGCGATGTCAGACTCTTTAAATCCCCAGCAGAGATGATGATGGTACGACGGCGATGTCGAGTGTCCCTCAGAGCGATGTTTGTTTCCGACGACGATGTCATATTTAGTTCTCCAGCGGCGATGCGGGGTATTTTGATTGTCCGACGGCGATGTCAGATTTAGTTCTCCAGCGGCGATGCGGGGTATTTTGATTGTCCGACGGCGATGTCAGATTTAGTTCTCCAGCGGCGATGCGGGGTATGTTGATTGTCCGACGGCGATGTCAGATGTAGTTCTCCAGCGGCGATGCGGGGTATTTTGTTCAGTATTGTATTTTCTCCAGCGGCGATGCGGGGTATCTTGGTTGATCGACGGCGATGTCAGACTCAGTTTTCCAGCGGCGATGTTGGGTGTGTCAGTTAATTCAGTTCTCCAGCGGTGATGTTGGATGGTTCGTTCTCCAGCAGCGATGTTGGGTATTTTGGTGATTTAGGTTCTTTAGTTTTCCGGCGGCGATGTTGGATTTATTGTTTGTTTCCGACGGTGATGTCAGATCAGTATTTCTCCAGCTAGTTGCCGTGCAACTAGTATTGCAGTATTCAAAGATTTGTTCCCCGCAGAGTATCGTGTGCTCGTGCAGTTGGCAAATTTTCGGTTTTACCGGTATTCAACCGTCTCGCACCTTGATTGGCTGAGAGCCGTTCGCTTCTCACCCAGTCAGGTTCAAGCCGTTTGAATAGGGGCAGCTGTTGCACCCCAAAATTTGACCAACATTTATTTACCCATTAAGTGCTTGAAAGTTGATACCTTCATCAGAAAGCTCAAGAGATCCTCAGAGAAATTGGTTGAAACCAAGGTTGTGTGTCTCATAGCTTGAGAGTTGTGGGTGCCCCTCAGATGATTCTGAGACTTTGAGAATGAACTTGATGCTTTGAGAAAGCCTATGAGATGTCTTGAAAGCCATCATGGAGCCCAGAGAAGTCATTGTGCAAAAATTCAGAAGATTCAACCATGAATGGTAGAATTAGGGTTTTGACTGGGTCAACCCTAGGGCAACTGAAGATTTGGAGAAGGTTGAGACCTAATCCAAGGGCCATGAGATCATGGAATGATGTATAGAAATGTTATAAGGATGATTCCTAGGCCAACTCATCATGATTGAGGAGTTTGAGAAGTTTCAAGTTAGGATTTCTGAGGATTGTCAGTGGAAAAACCCTAATTTGATCCTTATCTTCCAGGCAGTTTTAGCTCAAGGTGTGATTGATATCTCATCTTCCCCACAACATGAATGTTGTATAGCTTGTTCATAGCTTTAATTTGAGTGGTAGAAGTCCTTGATAGGATGTGCAGAGCTCAAGTTATGGTTTTGGCAAATTACAGGTCAGCTGAGGTGTGTGAATCTGGGTCCTTGAAAGTTACCCAACTTGCAGACAATTTTTGCCCTAGTAGGATGACTCCTATGATTTCTTGGTCAACATGAATGTTGAATAGAATCTTCTTAGCTTTATAGAGAGTACTAGAAGTCCTTGATAGTATTTGTAGAACTCAACTTATGGTTTGAACAAGACAGGGGTATTTTGGTCATTTGGCAGTAATAAGTCATTTTTAAGCAAAGGCCATATCTCCTAGTTCCAAGCCTCAAATGGAAAAACTCAAAACATGAAAGTTGTTCAAAATGGGATTTTAAGTCTAGAAAAGTGGTCATGAGTTATTGAGAGAGCTTGTAGCAAGGATTTACAAGATTGGGTACAAATGACCTAAAAATGGCTTATAAGTTGAAGAAGTTGAAATTTAATTTTGGTTTAGGAGATGTACAAATCCAAAATGGGTCATCCAATATGTCATTTTGACTCCAAACAATATTTTAAAAACAATGGTTCAAGTATAATTTTGATTTGAAGCTTAGAAATGGGGGTTACTTTGTAATTCTCATTCTTGCATAATAAGGCAACTTGATAAAGCTTCACCAAGGGCAAGGAAGTGCATGTTTTTCACTCATTCTTTCTCAATATCTCTTGTAAGGAGATTTTAAAGTCAATTTGGCAAGCCTAAGGCATGAGATAATGGATATCCAATGTATCATTTCATGAGAAGTTCTAAAACATTCCAAATGATTCCACAAGTTTCTAGATGTATCTAGATCATTCTTTTGATTGCTATAAGAAGGGTGAATCACAATGAGGCCAGAGTTGGTGATAATTGTTGGTGAGTGGTGAGGTTAGAGTGTGAAAAAGTGAGATTCTCCCTGTTGTACCCCAAATTTTGACCCCTTAGATCCTCATTATCATTTTTAGAAGCATGATCATGCATTATCTAACCCTAAATCAGTGCAAGTTTATTATTGTCAAGTTACAGATGAATCAGGGTTCTCGCACCGACAAATTCAAAACAATCAAGGAATGATCAACCAATGATTTGGGCCAATTCAATCATGGAATGAAATCAAAGACAATATCAAAGTCAAATGGGAAGTCAATTTGAAGAAATCGTTTCAGAATCAAGAACAGTGCAGTCAGGAGGCCCCGATTAGGGTTTTTAACTAGTGGAAAGTCAACTGTGGTTTGACTTTGATGTTGGGAAAAGTTTTAATGGTGGGAGTGAGGTCCATGAAGTTAATATAGGCTATTAAAGACTATTCAAGAAGTGTCAAAGTCCCAGGATGTCCAGAATATCAACAGGCGACTCGATCGGCACCGATCGATCGTACGGTTGACCGAAAAGTCAACTCCTCGAATTTTGAGAATTGGAATCCAAGTTGTGAATCAAAGTTGTTCCTTATGTCATAATGGACTTGCATATCAATTTTCATGATCATTGGATCAAAGATGAGAGAGTAATCGAGAAATCGGGAAATTAGGGTTTTGAAAAGGGCTAAACCGTATCTCCTTAACCGCACATCCAATTGAGTTGGTTCTAGTCTCATTTGAAAGCTCTTGACAAGTCCTACAAAAGTCCCATACTAGTCCACAACCAGAAAATGCATACTTTTTGAGATATAAGCAAAAACATTCCTAGAAGGGAAAATAACTTAGAAAATTTCTAAGTCATTTACACTAAAGAACCCTAAAATCAGCCAACTTCAAGGGGGTTTTTCACCTAGTTTCAAATGGAATCAAGACTTCTGGCCAACATGAAAGTTGTAGTACTATGTGAGGGCTTTCTAAAAAGTACAAGTACATCTCAAGGGGATTTATGAGCTGAGAGATACATGTGTTCAAAGTTGGCAATTTGTCACTTTTGTCCCACATTGATGAATTTTGCAAAAGCACCTCTATCACTCAAGTGGATCAATTTCAATGTTCTAAACTCCTTCTATCTGATATATTAATCATCTCAAGCAGGTTTAATCAAAGAAATAGCAAGGAGATAGCATGGAATCAAGAATTGGAAGTTCATTGCCTAAGTTGAAAAGATTGACTTTTCCAAGCATGAGGTGTAAAGGGATTTCTGCTCCAGCCACTCTACCAAGCCTCTAGGCTGTGTTTTCTCTGTAACATCATCATTCTAACTTGCCAATTGAGTTAAGGGAACAGCTAGAGATCAGAAAAGCAAAGCAAGTTGTCATTTGGAAGAAAAAATCTAAGATTTCTTCATGGTGAAGCAAAGTCACCTAGCAAGCTCCTCACTCATTTTTTCTATAAATAGGGACTTCAAACTCCTCATTTAGGACATCAACATCATTCTAAAAACCTGCTAAACCAAGTTCCCTCATCACATCTCTCACTTACTTACATTTTGCAAAATCACCAAAATAGCCAAAAATTGCCAAAATTTAGCATTTGCAACTTTGCTACCATATCAAGTTCTTCATGTTCCAGCACTCAAACTATCATCCACACACCCTCTAAATCACATATAGAAGGTGTACCAACCATTGAATCACCAAAAAATTCAAAGAATGCAAAAGTCAACTTTTCATGAAACTTACTTTGACCAAAGTCCATAAAAACCTCCAAATCTTGCTCCAAACACTTTCTTGAGGTTTTGATCCTTTGGACACCTCAAATATCATATATACCAACTGTCCAAACCTCCATCCTTCATCAAGAACTCAGAAATCTCATTTTGGCGTCTCAAGTGACTTGTTTCTTAAGTTTCAAGTAAAAGCACAAATACAAAGCTTGGATTTCATCACCTCTGGTTTTCTCAACATTCTTGGCTTGCTAAATAAGATCACCAACAGGTATGTAATTTGTAAAACCTTGCTCTTTCATTATTCTCCATATCTTGCATATTTAGGTTTTTGATAAAATGAAGTATAAAGCATGAATGAGAGGTGTGTTCATGATCTTCCACACATAAACCACCAAAAGACCAACTTTGCACCAAACTGGTTTTCTCTTAAATTCACTCCACATACACTTTATAACACTCAAATATGACATGTTGGTATGCTCATCTTACACTAGAAACCAATGAATCAAAGTTCACATCTTCATGTGCATCAATGTTTGGATGACTTGCATATGCTATGCCATTTTTCATGACAGGTGGTCTCCTTGGAATTTCAATGTTTAGATCATCTCATTATCATCCACATGTGCTGTACAAATGATTAAATTGTTTAAATTTGCTTTGGAACTTCATCTGTGCATCATCATGCATGATTGTTCATCATTTTGCAAAATGTCTCATTCTCACATGTCAATTTGGAAATGCTTGTGTATTCTTGCTATCTCATTGTTTCTACAGCTTCATATGACCATATGTGTTGTGTTTGAATGAGCCAAAACATTGAAAACAACCTGCACAATGATTTGTTTCACATCATGCTTCACGCACACATAATACACACAAATTGCAATTTGAATGCTACACTTTCATATGTTTGTTCCAGATCTGATGTTTTCACCTACACACACTAGATATCACATGTTTAAGATGTCTTGATGGTTGGTACAGCTCCTGAACACCCCAAACTCCAAAATCACTTTGTTATGCATGTGTGTTCTTATGTGTTTTTGCAAACTGAACATGACTTTCATCTATCTGAAACTCCTGGCCATAAACCTGTTCCAGTCTGTTTATATATCATATTTTGGATGTGTATGTGGATTTACTTGGCTTTGAACATGTTTGTATCAAGGTGTCCATGTCATTTTGCAAATCAAAAGCACATAAACACACCAGCTATCGTTTTTTTCACAGGAAAATGAATCTCATAAAACTAACACCACCATCCTCTTCCTCTCATTTTTCTACCCAATTTACATATAAAATTTGTCTCGATCCGATGAGCGGTTAGTGAGATACGGTATAAAACGTATTTGGTTTCGATTATGTTTCCATGCATTCAAAACACACACACACACACCAGTCCTCGTTTTTTTCACTAGGTGAAAAATTTGGAAAAACTAACATCACCATCCTCTTCCTCTCATTTTTCTACCCAAGATCCATATAAAATTTGCCTCGATCCGATGAGCGGTTAGTGAGATACGGTATAAAACGTATTTGGTGTTGATTATGTACTTTGCCCAGCCATGACTCAAAACGAGCCTTGTATACATATTGTTTCCATTTGATTAATGGATGTAACAGCCGCCCCAGCGGTAAGAACATGCGCGCAATTATACCTTTCACCATCATGACCAGGGTTCGATCCGGGTGGAGGTCGAACCCTTTTATTATTTTTCCTATTTTGTACATAAACTTCAAAAATTCGTAACTCTCTCATTTTTTATCGTTTTTCACCCGTTTTTTTTCATTGTGTTTATTTTAATGTGTACTTTCATGTCATAATTTTATTTTCCATGTTTGATTATTTTTTCACCACGTTTTATGGTGTGCAATCCGCGCGTCAACGGTACTAACCCTATTTGGTTGCAGATGAAATTTAGAAGGTTTCCTCTTGTGTTTTCTCAGGAAAATTGATTGTTATCATATCTATATATGTTTGTCAACATGTTAGAATTTTTACCTTGAATTATTTTTATATCTATCTCATCTGTCATCTGTCTGTTAACGGTATCCCAGGTGCGAACTGTCGTCACGGTTCTCGTACCAAGACAATTGCTCTGATTGTCACCATTGCTTTCCATCTTTAATCTTTGTATTTAGTTGTCACCATGAATGTTTGAATGATGTTTGTATGTTATTTTATCCCTAAGCGACGGAGCTCGTTAGCTTTCATCCAGTTGCCGACAATACTGTTCCTCCAAAGGAAGGTCTGTCCATTTGACTGTCAATGTCTTGGACCAAAATCTCTGCTATCCCTTGACTTTGTTAAGTCACCTTAACCCTAGAATAGAAGCCTTTAGACTTTGCTTGAAGTCTAAGAAACCCACCCATACTAGGAGTTTTCTTCAACTAGAACCCTAGGAAAGAGTTCGTCAACTCTGTGTAAGAATCATCGTCATGATTTCTTACTTCCCCCTTTTACAATTTAGTTTAGGGAGTTTTGTCAAACTCCACACAAACATCGTCATGTTTGTTCCCCTTTGAACTTTGATCATCATCAAGAGTTCTTTCCCTCGTAAGGTGAACTACGATTGCTCTGATTCTATCCTAGTCAGGATACGTAGGCAGAAGGTGCGACGCCTTTGCGAGCAAACTTAGAAAACCACTTAGGCCTTTGTTTTATTTTTATCCCAACTCCCAATTAAACCAATGCATGTTTCACAACCTAGCAAGTAATTGAACAAAAGGTTCCTGTAGAGTACTACAGATATTTAGGGTGCTAATACCTTCCCTAGATATAACCAACCCCCGAATCCCCGAATCTCTTAAAGCGTTGTTGTCACATCGCGCAAAAGGTTCTTTCTTTCTTTAGACCTATCCTTTGGATAAATTAAAGTCCGGTTGTAAAAAGAAATACGGTTCAAGTTAATTAATAGCTTGATATCAAATTTTCACCGCAACAGAAATGGCGACTTCACTGGGGAATTTGCTTACTTGCTTTTATTTTGAGGGTTCAACCTATTTTGTTTAACTAATTGCTATCTGTGAATACTTGTATATATTTATACTCAGTTGGTTTGGGAAACTTGAAGTGGTGAGACAGCACTACACCCGTGCTCGAGCGTACTTGTGATAGGAAGGTGATATATTCAAGAAGGCTTATAGGGAGTAGATTCCCGACCAAGCTGACTTGAGAAAATCACCACTCAGTGGAGGCCCTTTTTGAGAGTTAGTATTGTTGATCGAGTATTCGTGAAAACAATGCTACTTTCTACATAGGTGCCCATGACACTGAGGACCTTTAGATATCTTTTACCCCACTTTGGCCTTATTAGGATGTAGTGCGATGACTATGAGGGAGTAATTCCAAAATAGTTGATACGCGATACTACACTCGGGCGAGATTCTCTTGAGAATATTATCGACTACTGAGTATTCGGGAAATTGATAATATCTGAAAGATGGATTGAGGACTCTGGGAACTCTTTTAGAACCTTGTTCTACAGCGAAGAAAAGCCCTAATACACACCTTTGGGATGGGTAGACCTCGACTCCTCTTTCATTATCCAAACCCAAAACCTTGTCTGTTTACTTATGTGAATCTGTGAATATGTGATTACCTGTGTTTGTGCATTCATGCATCCATAAGCATCATATCATGAAAGTTTCATGGGACTCAGACTTTTTTTGTTTGTAAACATCAAAAGGTTATTATGGACATTAAAAGGAAGAGAACTCTTGTAAGAAGTACTGACATTAATGAAAAGTTTTTGGTATATCTTGATGTTTGTAAATATTTCAAGTTCCATGAAACTTTTTGCATTGCATGAGCATGTCCTCGCATTCACATTTTCATTTCTCAGCCTGGAGTCTTATCCTCTTCTTTGTGTCAGAGAGAGAGAATATTCTGGACCAATGGCAACAATGAATGAACTGTTGAAAGAACAAGAAACCTTGAAGGAGGAAATCAAGATCCTCAAAGGGCAGATGAATTGGGTTTTGGAAACTTTGCAGAGTTTGATGAAAAGTGAGGGAGTTTCTCATCCTATTACACCCAGAGAGGTTGTCAGTCCGTCACTTCCAGTGACTCTTCCAGCTCAAGGACCTCTTAAGTTTCAACGGTCAGGCCGTAGTCAACCAGCATTTGGGCCTACGCCAAAACCTCATCAAGTGGTCACCAAAAGAATATCTCAGCACCCATTGGCTGCTTCCCCTCAAGGTTTCCAAAGCCAGAGCATGAATAAGAAAGATCCTGTCAAAAAGAACAAGGCATGCTACAGGTCAGTTCCTGTGCCGCTAAGTAAGTTGTACCCGCTACTAATTCAGAATTCATTGGTGACCCCACGAGCTTTTAACCCTGTGCCAGGGCCATGGCATAATGCAAACTTGACTTGTGAGTTCCATAAAGGGGCTGAAGGACATGAACTAGAAAATTGTTTGGCATTAGGACATGTTGTACAAGAGCTGATTATTGATAAAGATCTGATCCTTGAAGAAGATCACCTAGAGGTTGAATGCAAGTACCATACTGGGACAGTGGGGCATCTGGTGGAAGAGTGCAAAGCTTCCGGGTTAAAAGTGCAAAGCTTGTTAGAGCTATTAGAACTTCAAGAAGATAAACCAAGTACCAGTGGCTCAGCTCTTGAAGCAAGTGGCAAAGGACCTAAAAAGCCCCTCATAATACTATACCACAAAGAGCAAGTGGTTGTGGAAGGTGTTTCTCTGCATCAAGCTTGAAATTTGTTTTGTTAAACAGTGTAATTCCCTAAGGCTGGTAGCTCGTAAACTGTTTCAGCATTGTGTTGTGGTTTCTTTGCATTTGTGTTTGCTTGCAAGTTGGTTGTTCATTTTAAATTGGCATATTAATGAAATGTTTATGCATCTTTTGATTAAGTCCATTCGTTTCACTCTTTGTCTTTCATTGTGATAAGAAAACAAAAACAAACAAAAAAATGAAAAAACGAAAATGCAAGAATTTCTTTTCTTTACCAAATTTCTGTTTGAAGCAAAGATTGGGGAGGATGATGAAAACTATATTCATAACTGCTGTTGATATGCTTTCAATTTGACTTTACCAATGATGTAAGGCATTGTTTCAATCCCTAAACACTGGAGAAATAAGGAAGATAATCCCTCGTTAAAACCCTTCGAGCCTAGAAGTAGGAGTTTTCTTTCTTCACAAAAATAAAACCTTAAATCTCAAACCTGGGGCGGGTAGTTCTCATTTAACTTGGAGATATGTGCATACATGACACTTTTCATATAGAGTTGATGCACTCAGGTTTTCCTTCGTACACAACAAACAAGTGTCAAAGATGCTTTTCAGCATAAAACACGATGATGGTTCACTGTAAGCCATTAATCAAGGTAGTCTCACCTTCTTTCTCAACGAAAAAAAAAGAAAAAATTGAAAGGCCCGCTAAGTCAAAACCTATGAAGGGGACTTAGGCAAAATGGGGCATCCCGCTGACTGTGTATTCAAAAGAAAACAGTTCAGGCAAAAGTCAGGGATAATAAAAAGAGGAAAACCTTAAAGCTTTCACTTTTAAAATCCTCAAAATAGAAAAAGACCACCCAATAATGTAAGGGAGTTGTGACTACATTAGGTTTGTAAACCATCACTAACTACCATCAATTCAATTCTTAAAAAACGGGTAAAAACCTGAATAAATAGTTTGAGTTAACTGAACATAGGAGTGGAGTTCATCACGGAGAATGGGTGGGACAAATAACTTTGAGCCTTTATCCTTTGTTTCATGAACCGTGAACCGAGCCACGTTACAACCCTTAAAAGACCTAATTGAGGTAAGGATGTTTTGAAAGCATATTACAGCAAGGTTGGATAACCTGACTCCTAATGATCTTTGTTAACTGTGTGTGTTCATCACTTTATCCATCATTTGTAAATGACTGAATCATTTTCACTTTGATCACTTGACCACTCCACCGTGTGTGTTCCATCAAAAGATGTTTCCAAAAGATTGCATGAACTTTACATTGAGAATTGCCAATTTTTAAATGAACAACATTGCGTGCAAGACAATCCAAACGTCAAAGGAAGCCCAACAAACGCTGTCAGCTAGGGAATGGGATTCGATAAAGGAAGCTCAGCCTGGGGCAACTAATTTGAAGGATTGGTCAATCATTTGTAACACCGTTAATCCAAGCCAATCAAAGACATTTGAAATGGGGAAGAACTCTTCAGTTAATCAGGGACAGTCAAGTCAAGATTAGAACTCTCGAAAACAGTCAATCAGAAGCCATCAAGTTGGGATTAGATTAATCTCTCCAAGACAGTTAAACTGGGGCAGTTACGTCGAGATTTGTGAATCTCTCTAAGAGTTTGAAAATATTGAATGCATCTTGGATGACAATTCTTCTGTAAAATCCTCTTAGTGATTTCTTCTTGCAGACCATGTGTTCTGGGGCACATTGTTTGAGATCTTAAAATGAATTATTGTCAACGCCAGCTACTCCAGGTTCGCCAGCAAAACCAACCAGGTCAAGGCCAGATGAATCTCTTAATCAACAGTTTAGTCTGGGGCAAATTTGGTACAGTTACCAGCTAGCAGGGGGAAGTTTGTTCCCCAATCATTACTTCCACAATCTGAGGACTTTGTTGTGCAAATACAGTCAAACTGGGGCAATCACGTCGAGATTGGTAAATCCCTCTAAAGGTTTGAAGACATTGAAGCATCTTTATGACGATTCTTTTGTAAAAGCATCCTTCTGACGTCTTCTCACAAAATGCATAATTTGGGGTAGAAAGGATTTGAAGACTGTTCGTCGTAAGAGCCTCTGCTCGCTTGAAGAGGATTATCACCATCATGAGGCATAAATGTTTTGTTCTCATAGGTACCTTTTGTCAAAATTCTCCGGTTAAGTTATTACTTCCGTTGATATGGGAATCTCTCGGTGTGATCTTCCTTTAGCAAAGAATTCAAACTCATGATGGCAGTCCAAGTGAAGTCATGATGTTTTGGCCTAAGAAGATTACTCTCTCAGAGAAGGTGGTAACCTTGAAAGTAGAATGGATATTCTTCCTGACCATCCCTTTGATGCCCAACTTTGGTGAAGTTGTTTGAGTCTCCGTGTCGAGATGTTCATTTCATCTCCAGTTTTGTCTGTTTTGTCAGCATAAACAAAAGCATAGCATAAACATGATCATGGCATAAGCATATGCATAGCATCTGTGCATTTTTACTATCTCTGGTTGTTACCTGTTTTGTTGGGTGTCCCTCCTTAGTGACTGGGTGTTTTGTCTCTTTCCCATAGAGTTGTCGGCCTTTAGGCATAAAACGTCCACCCTTTGTCAATTCCCCACAGAGTTAATCCTCGTGGATGATGGTTGCTTCAGTTATCTTTTTCCAGGATTGGATAAGAGGTGTCCCCATTCGAGTTCATTTCTCAGTGGTTGGAGTCTTGTTTGACAGTTTCTTTCTAGTTCTATTCTAGATTGAACTTTGGTCCATGTCGGTCGCCAAACCTACCTGGACGTGCATTTATTTTGCACTATCTATCAAGAAGAGCATTTTTTAGATAAGTGGCAGTCTCTTCAGAGAAGCTTATCTTTCTTCAGCGATAAGTGGCAGTCTCTTCAGAGAAGCTTATCTTTCTTCAGCGATAAGTGGCAGTCTCTTCAGAGAAGCTTATCTTTCTTCAGCGATAAGTGGCAGTCTCTTCAGAGAAGCTTATCTTTCTTCAGCGATAAGTGGCAGTCTCTTCAGAGAAGCTTATCTTTCTTCAGCGATAAGTGGCAGTCTCTTCAGAGAAGCTTATCTTTTTTCAGCGATAAGTGGCAGTCTCTTCAGAGAAGCTTATCTTTCTTCAGCGATAAGTGGCAGTCTCTTCAGAGAAGCTTATCTTTCTTCAGCGATAAGTGGCAGTCTCTTCAGAGAAGCTTATCTTTCTTCAGCGATAAGTGGCAGTCTCTTCAGAGAAGCTTATCTTTCTTCAGCGATAAGTGGCAGTCTCTTCAGAGAAGCTTATCTTTCTTCAGCGATAAGTGGTAGTCTCTTCAGAGAAGCTTATCTTTCTTCAGCGATAAGTGGCAGTCTCTTCAGAGAAGCTTATCTTTCTTCAGCGATAAGTGGCAGTCTCTTCAGAGAAGCTTATCTTTCTTCAGCGATAAGTGGCAGTCTCTTCAGAGAAGCTTATCATTCTTCAAAATTTTGAAAGTATTAGATTCAAATAAACTTGAAAAGACTAACAAAAAATGTTTAACTCACGGAAAAGATTCGAGGAAAATCATACTTCCCTGAAACCTCGGAATAGCAGAAACTTTGATACACCATCCTTCCCGGTGAAGTATAGGTAAATTTGAGCTACTTTGGCCATGTATGGTTATCAAAATTGAAGATTATCCCTCAGGATTTCTTGTGATGATATGAAGGTTCCTTCCCCAGCAAAGTATTTCTGGACATCTGTTTGAATTCACCTCAGCAAAATCTACCTACAGGCTTTATTCCCCAGTAGGTCTTCGGGTTTATTTCCCAAGTCTACGTACACCCCTCATCATGGGATCAGTGTGATTCGTTTGTTCCCCGAGTCGGTGACATCTATCAATCCACGCGAAGTCTAAGTTATTACTCACTTCGTATCCACGTATAAGTCCAGTCGTCACTGGCACTAAATAAAAGTCCAATTGTCATGGGCGCCTTTTGGTCTGGTCGTTACCAACCTTTTCCCCGGTAAATCCAGTCGTCACTGGTATTGTTCCAATTATTATTGGTATCTTGTTAGTTGTCACTAACTTTCCCCATGAAGTCCAGTCGTCACTGGCACTGCCTAAATCCAATCGTCATTGGTATCCTGAGGTTTTAACCAATTTTTCCCTTTGAAACCCAGTCGTAACTGGTATCATCATCTAGAGTCCGATCGTTACTTGGAAGTCTATTTCAGTTTGGTTATCACCAATCTCCAGCTAGAAGATCTGGTGATCCCTAGCATTTTTATATAACCAATTGTCATTGGTATTCCCCAGTATGGTCGTCACCATCTTCATTAAAAAAAAAATCCAGTCGTAACTGGCATTGTTTAAAACCAATCGTTATTGGTACCCTGATTTGGTCGTCACCAATCACCATTAAAAGACCAGTCGTCACTGGCATCGCTTGGAATTCTGGTCGTTACCAATTCCCCAGGAAGTCTATTGATTACCAGCACGGTGTGAACTATTTGTAGAAGCTGAGGATGTATCCCCAGTTGATCCATGTTCCCAGTCAAGTCTCGGAGATCTAGTCGTCACTAGTATCCTCCATGTGTGATTAGTCTTGTTTCTAGTCCATTCCTGAAGATCCCGTTTGAACTCTTCACCATAGGAAGTTCCTCATCTGATCATCCCCAGTGAGGTTGTATCCAGTCTTTCGCTTCCCCGGTGAATCCTGATTCTCTTTTCCCGATGGTATTAATTATTCATTTCCCCAGTAGAAGTATATCCTTTTCCCCAGTGGAAGTCAATTCTTCTCCCCGGTGGAGTACCTCTGTTCCAATAAGATTGTCATCTTTATTGGATTTGTCTCTTCCCCATGTGAAGTTTTCCTTCTTACGCTATCAGTCATGTCTGAACTGTTAATTTAGTTTTTCAGTACGAGTCCCCAATGTCGAGTCCTTGTATTTGTCACTGTTTGTTTTACTGTTTCTTTTATTATTATCGTTGCGTCTATGATGTTTGCTTTCAAGCATCATAAAGCATCATTTAGAGTACATGGCATATCATAACTTGTCCTTTAGCATGACATCGGATCTAAGGGACAAAATTTTCGGTTATCTATATTTAAATACCTTTCACTGCGATTTAACGAAGATTGTCATCTCTCGTCCCCCATCTAGTGAAGATATTTAAATAGGGGCAACTGTTGTACCCCAAATTTTGACCCCTTAGATCCTCATTATCATTTTTAGAAGCATGATCATGCATTATCTAACCCTAAATCAGTGCAAGTTTATTATTGTCAAGTTACAGATGAATCAGGGTTCTCGCACCGACAAATTCAAAACAATCAAGGAATGATCAACCAATGATTTGGGCCAATTCAATCATGGAATGAAATCAAAGACAATATCAAAGTCAAATGGGAAGTCAATTTGAAGAAATCGTTTCAGAATCAAGAACAGTGCAGTCAGGAGGCCCCGATTAGGGTTTTTAACCAGTGGAAAGTCAACTGTGGTTTGACTTTGATGTTGGGAAATGTTTTAATGGTGGGAGTGAGGTCCATGAAGTTAATATAGGCTATTAAAGACTATTCAAGAAGTGTCAAAGTCCCAGGATGTCCAGAATATCAACAGGCGACTCGATCGGCACCGATCGATCGTACGGTTGACCGAAAAGTCAACTCCTCGAATTTTGAGAATTGGAATCCAAGTTGTGAATCAAAGTTGTTCCTTACGTCATAATGGACTTGCATATCAATTTTCATGATCATTGGATCAAAGATGAGAGAGTAATCGAGAAATCGGGAAATTAGGGTTTTGAAAAGGGCTAAACCGTATCTCCTTAACCGCACATCCAATTGAGTTGGTTCTAGTCTCATTTGAAAGCTCTTGACAAGTCCTACAAAAGTCCCATACTAGTCCACAACCAGAAAATGCATACTTTTTGAGATATAAGCAAAAACATTCCTAGAAGGGAAAATAACTTAGAAAATTTCTAAGTCATTTACACTAAAGAACCCTAAAATCAGCCAACTTCAAGGGGGTTTTTCACCTAGTTTCAAATGGAATCAAGACTTCTGGCCAACATGAAAGTTGTAGTACTATGTGAGGGCTTTCTAAAAAGTACAAGTACATCTCAAGGGGATTTATGAGCTGAGAGATACATGTGTTCAAAGTTGGCAATTTGTCACTTTTGTCCCACATTGATGAATTTTGCAAAAGCACCTCTATCACTCAAGTGGATCAATTTCAATGTTCTAAACTACTTCTATCTGATATATTAATCATCTCAAGCAGGTTTAATCAAAGAAATAGCAAGGAGATAGCATGGAATCAAGAATTGGAAGTTCATTGCCTAAGTTGAAAAGATTGACTTTTCCAAGCATGAGGTGTAAAGGGATTTCTGCTCCAGCCACTCTACCAAGCCTCTAGGCTGTGTTTTCTCTGTAACATCATCATTCTAACTTGCCAATTGAGTTAAGGGAACAGCTAGAGATCAGAAAAGCAAAGCAAGTTGTCATTTGGAAGAAAAAATCTAAGATTTCTTCATGGTGAAGCAAAGTCACCTAGCAAGCTCCTCACTCATTTTTTCTATAAATAGGGACTTCAAACTCCTCATTTAGGACATCAACATCATTCTAAAAACCTGCTAAACCAAGTTCCCTCATCACATCTCTCACTTACTTACATTTTGCAAAATCACCAAAATAGCCAAAAATTGCCAAAATTTAGCATTTGCAACTTTGCTACCATATCAAGTTCTTCATGTTCCAGCACTCAAACTATCATCCACACACCCTCTAAATCACATATAGAAGGTGTACCAACCATTGAATCACCAAAAAATTCAAAGAATGCAAAAGTCAACTTTTCATGAAACTTACTTTGACCAAAGTCCATAAAAACCTCCAAATCTTGCTCCAAACACTTTCTTGAGGTTTTGATCCTTTGGACACCTCAAATATCATATATACCAACTGTCCAAACCTCCATCCTTCATCAAGAACTCAGAAATATCATTTTGGCGTCTCAAGTGACTTGTTTCTTAAGTTTCAAGTAAAAGCACAAATACAAAGCTTGGATTTCATCACCTCTGGTTTTCTCAACATTCTTGGCTTGCTAAATAAGATCACCAACAGGTATGTAATTTGTAAAACCTTGCTCTTTCATTATTCTCCATATCTTGCATATTTAGGTTTTTGATAAAATGAAGTATAAAGCATGAATGAGAGGTGTGTTCATGATCTTCCACACATAAACCACCAAAAGACCAACTTTGCACCAAACTGGTTTTCTCTTAAATTCACTCCACATACACTTTATAACACTCAAATATGACATGTTGGTATGCTCATCTTACACTAGAAACCAATGAATCAAAGTTCACATCTTCATGTGCATCAATGTTTGGATGACTTGCATATGCTATGCCATTTTTCATGACAGGTGGTCTCCTTGGAATTTCAATGTTTAGATCATCTCATTATCATCCACATGTGCTGTACAAATGATTAAATTGTTTAAATTTGCTTTGGAACTTCATCTGTGCATCATCATGCATGATTGTTCATCATTTTGCAAAATGTCTCATTCTCACATGTCAATTTGGAAATGCTTGTGTATTCTTGCTATCTCATTGTTTCTACAGCTTCATATGACCATATGTGTTGTGTTTGAATGAGCCAAAACATTGAAAACAACCTGCACAATGATTTGTTTCACATCATGCTTCACGCACACATAATACACACAAATTGCAATTTGAATGCTACACTTTCATATGTTTGTTCCAGATCTGATGTTTTCACCTACACACACTAGATATCACATGTTTAAGATGTCTTGATGGTTGGTACAGCTCCTGAACACCCCAAACTCCAAAATCACTTTGTTATGCATGTGTGTTCTTATGTGTTTTTGCAAACTGAACATGACTTTCATCTATCTGAAACTCCTGGCCATAAACCTGTTCCAGTCTGTTTATATATCATATTTTGGATGTGTATATGGATTTACTTGGCTTTGAACATGTTTGTATCAAGGTGTCCATGTCATTTTGCAAATCAAAAGCACATAAACACACCAGCTATCGTTTTTTTCACAGGAAAATGAATCTCATAAAACTAACACCACCATCCTCTTCCTCTCATTTTTCTACCCAATTTACATATAAAATTTGTCTCGATCCGATGAGCGGTTAGTGAGATACGGTATAAAACGTATTTGGTTTCGATTATGTTTCCATGCATTCAAAACACACACACACACACCAGTCCTCGTTTTTTTCACTAGGTGAACAATTTGGAAAAACTAACATCACCATCCTCTTCCTCTCATTTTTCTACCCAAGATCCATATAAAATTTGCCTCGATCCGATGAGCGGTTAGTGAGATACGGTATAAAACGTATTTGGTGTTGATTATGTACTTTGCCCAGCCATGACTCAAAACGAGCCTTGTATACATATTGTTTCCATTTGATTAATGGATGTAACAGCCGCCCCAGCGGTAAGAACATGCGCGCAATTATACCTTTCACCATCATGACCAGGGTTCGATCCGGGTGGAGGTCGAACCCTTTTATTATTTTTCCTATTTTGTACATAAACTTCAAAAATTCGTAACTCTCTCATTTTTTTATCGTTTTTCACCCGTTTTTTTTTCATTGTGTTTATTTTAATGTGTACTTTCATGTCATAATTTTATTTTCCATGTTTGATTATTTTTTCACCACGTTTTATGGTGTGCAATCCGCGCGTCAACGGTACTAACCCTATTTGGTTGCAGATGAAATTTAGAAGGTTTCCTCTTGTGTTTTCTCAGGAAAATTGATTGTTATCATATCTATATATGTTTGTCAACATGTTAGAATTTTTACCTTGAATTATTTTTATATCTATCTCATCTGTCATCTGTCTGTTAACGGTATCCCAGGTGCGAACTGTCGTCACGGTTCTCGTACCAAGACAATTGCTCTGATTGTCACCATTGCTTTCCATCTTTAATCTTTGTATTTAGTTGTCACCATGAATGTTTGAATGATGTTTGTATGTTATTTTATCCCTAAGCGACGGAGCTCGTTAGCTTTCGTCCAGTTGCCGACAATACTGTTCCTCCAAAGGAAGGTCTGTCCATTTGACTGTCAATGTCTTGGACCAAAATCTCTGCTATCCCTTGACTTTGTTAAGTCACCTTAACCCTAGAATAGAAGCCTTTAGACTTTGCTTGAAGTCTAAGAAACCCACCCATACTAGGAGTTTTCTTCAACTAGAACCCTAGGAAAGAGTTCGTCAACTCTGTGTAAGAATCATCGTCATGATTTCTTACTTCCCCCTTTTACAATTTAGTTTAGGGAGTTTTGTCAAACTCCACACAAACATCGTCATGTTTGTTCCCCTTTGAACTTTGATCATCATCAAGAGTTCTTTCCCTCGTAAGGTGAACTACGATTGCTCTGATTCTATCCTAGTCAGGATACGTAGGCAGAAGGTGCGACGCCTTTGCGAGCAAACTTAGAAAACCACTTAGGCCTTTGTTTTATTTTTATCCCAACTCCCAATTAAACCAATGCATGTTTCACAACCTAGCAAGTAATTGAACAAAAGGTTCCTGTAGAGTACTACAGATATTTAGGGTGCTAATACCTTCCCTAGATATAACCAACCCCCGAATCCCCGAATCTCTTAAAGCGTTGTTGTCACATCGCGCAAAAGGTTCTTTCTTTCTTTAGACCTATCCTTTGGATAAATTAAAGTCCGGTTGTAAAAAGAAATACGGTTCAAGTTAATTAATAGCTTGATATCAAATTTTCACCGCAACACTCCCATTTGCATTTCCATAACAAACTCTCTTTCTCTTCCATCTTCATTCTTTTCTTCTCCACAAACACACTACTCTGATCTTTAGGAGCAATTGCATACCAAATTGAAGGTAGATCCATGGAGGTTTGAAGCTGTTTTGAGGAATTTGCAAGAATAGCATATTGAGATCAAACACAAGATTCAAGCAGTGTTCATCCATCTTTTTGCATACAGAATTCATATTTGCCATTGAGGATCAATCAGGGAAGCTTGCAGGCATTGAATTGGAGAGAAACCATATCCACCATTGCAACTTGGCAGGTTGGTGGTCTTAATCGTATCACCTTATTTATATGCATTTCACCATAGTTCTAGGTTTAGACTGGTTAGGTTAATGTAGAAGACTGTATTCTGAGAATTTGAGGAAGTTTTGTGAAGTTCCATGGCAGACACCAATTTCTTTCAGTTGCAAGAATGGATCGTGTGTTGAGCATTAATTGATGTGTTATGGTTTAGAGTGATGATGGTAACCTAAGGAACATATTTAGATCATTGGATTTGAGTTTGGTTAAGGTTGATGGCAGAGGATCATGGTGGAACCCAAGCATTCGTGTGTTCTATTAGGATGATATATGGAGTTTCAGGGAAGACTAGTGGTAGTATCGTGTTCTGGGTGATTAATAGTACAA
Organism: Lathyrus sativus; assembly: GCA_963859935.3. NCBI lineage: Eukaryota > Viridiplantae > Streptophyta > Magnoliopsida > Fabales > Fabaceae > Lathyrus > Lathyrus sativus. Next base: position 151,276,075 of record OZ012736.1, on the reverse strand, counting down.
CTTTGCTTTTGGAATTTCTTGATTTCGTCCAGCCACCATTGAGAACGAAGGAGTTGAAATCCTTGCATGGAGTTAGGGTTTCTGCAAACCCTAGGGTTCATTTGGGGACGATGAAGTCCCACCGTTGGATTGTCCCTAATGCTTGACTAATTCAGTTGATCCAGCGGCTCCAATTCAATTTCAAAAGTGGAGGGAGTCTGAAGTGTATAAAACGCTGCGTACCACTAATCAAAACGCGCCGTTTTGATGAATTGTTAGATATGGGCCTCAAAAACCAACGCTATCCACACCTCCCACATTCCTGGCCCAATCAGAATGAACTGGGGCGCCCTACTTTTGATACCCCCCTCCCCTTTATTTCTTATATTCTTTTATTTTAATTTCTTTTAATTCTTTGCATATTCAAAAATTCATAGAAAATATAAAAATCAATATTTTTCATTTCTTCTTTTTTTCACATATTCATGATTTTGTCTAGAAAATTAATAAAAATAAAAATTCCATTTTATTTTTCTTTTAATATTTTTTAGCATATTATTTTTGCAAATAGTCTTTTTAATGGTTTTAGTTGACACTTGATTTTGTGCAATTTGTTTTAGGACTTTCCCTTAGGATTTTTGAGCCATTCTTTTTGGCATAGTTAGGTATTGAATCATAGTTCATTTAGAATTTAATTCTCAACTTGTAGGTTAAAATTTGATGTAGTTTGATTGGTTGACATTTAGGTGTTCAAATTAGGGTTTTAGGTTGTATAGATAGATTTGAACAATTTTGTTTTGGGGTTTATAGGCCAAATTAGTGTATGGGGAATATATGGGTTAAGGGCAGGTATGTGTAGAGTCCCCTAGAATTTTGCTAGAATATTGTATGATGTTTTAGTATTTTTAATTGATTTTTGAAAGTATGGTTAGTATGTGTGTTGCTTGAAGGCATAGTTTGTATTGTATTGTTTTCTTTTCTTCTCTTTTGAGTGTGTGAGCTTTGAAGATTGAGTTGAAGACTTTGTGGGTAATCATTGGAGCTTTGAAGACCTTGCAGAGGAGTTTAGCTAGCTTTTGTTGTTTTGCTTATAGGATCATAAGTACATAGGCAGAGCATTAGATAGAATGATTCCATTCAATAAACAAGGAGTGTCTTGTTCACCTCCTTCCTTCTCTATGACATAAAGTCCCTTAAGGGTATTCACCTCTCTCCTTTGGAGGGATTAGTGACCTTGTCCTATAAGGTAGAACTTTGAGAGAGCCTTTCCTTTTGATGTTAAGTCCTCAATGGCATCCTTTGGAAGTCAGTGAGCACTGTAACATCCTCACCTCATCTTGTTGACTGAATCTTGTTTGCTGGAGCATTTGAGCCATTGAAGATAGAAGCTGAAGCTTTGAAGAGGGTGATTCCTTGAAGATTGTTGAAGTCTGAAGACTTTGTGAAGATCAAGTTGATGCTTAAAGATCCCTGAAGATAGTGAAACCTGAAGGTGGAGCTGATCAAAGAAGCTGAAGCTTAAGGGAGAAGATGAGTTGATACTCATGTTGTAGGGTTGATACCTGGAAAGCAAGTGATCTCTGGAGACTGAAAACTGAGTAGCTGCTGGAGAAGCTGAGGCTTTCTTCTGTTTTTCTTTTCTGTATTGTTTGTTTTGTTTGATTTGTCTGTTGCATTAGACTGAGTCCATCTAGAATAAGTTCAGTGTAAGAGCATGATTGCATTAGAGGTTGAGTTGCTCCCTCTGCTTGTATTTTTACTACTTGGCTTTGCTTGCGGGTATTCGGTAGAGCCCAACTCCCTTGCCCATGTGTTTATTTTGCTTGATAGCACTTCATTTCCTTTATCTGTATGATTGCAGTTTACTGTTTATTGCTTGATAGCATGTTGTTTATTTTTCAGTATGATTACTGTTATTTCATGACTGGCTTGAGGTCGAGACGAGCTTGTGGAGGCTGAAGCCCCACACACATTTCCTCCCTCACTTGCATTGCATGCATTTTACTGTTAAAGCTGATGCTTTTGTCTGTTTTGGTGTATCATTGACATGATCCCTTAGGACCCTCATTTCCTTTGATAAGGATTTGATGATAGACTTTTAGGTTGAAACCTACGCATGACAACATCTAGGAGTTCCCTGTTCAAACCTCAACCATAGGATGAATCCATGGCATGACAACAGTAGGACTTGATAGTCTCCCTCCTAGTTGGGTTTGTTCTCTTCTCACCTCAAAACAGTTTAAGATACAGTAATCATGAATGATTTCTTTCGTACGTTACGAGCCTTAAGCTATCTGAGAAAGGGTTGTGGGAGAGTTTCTTTTCCACAGTCTGGATGTTTAGTATGGTACCCTTTGGGTGACATGCGACGCATTCACTCTCAGGTCATAGTCTCTAGTGCGGTTGAAATCGCAAACACAATAAAAGACACTTCTTTCGTAAAAGACAGGAAATAAGCCGCAGTTTCCCGAACTACGTGAGCTCTGATCTCTCATGCCTGTTGAGAGTACGTAGGCACAAGATGGCGAAGTCTTGGCGAGCTACCTTCCCCAATAATCCTTCGTAGGCCGAACTACGTTGACTCTGATTTCTCATTCTCTGATGAGAATACGTAGGCATAAAGCGCGACGCTTTGCCGAGTCATTTTTCTTTTCTTTTTCAGCCAGCCTCGATAGGTAGATAGATAAAACCAACCCGTCCAAGTGAACAAACAAGCGAGGATCCCGTTGAGTACGACGGACGTGAGGGGTGCTAATACCTTCCCCTTGCGTAACCGACTCCCGAACCCAGACAATGGTTGCGATGACCTTGTCTTACCCTTATTCGTTAGGTTTTTCCGATCGTTTCCTTTCCCGTTCTGAGGGATAAATAACGAAAGGTGGCGACTCTTCTGTTGTGCCGGCACCTTATTTTCGCGCAAGCGACAGCTGGCGACTCTGCTGGGGACTCCAACGGTTCCCTGTGCGAGTCAATCCTATCGTTTGTGCGTTTGCTTGTTGGGTTGCGTTTATTTATCGCATTTTTACTTCTCGCACTTTATTTCCCGCATTTTTATTCAGTAAAATATGATTGTTTGTGCTGTTGTGGGATGGGAATTCTGATGAGTGAGAAGCCAGACCCAGGCTTGAGTGCACCATAGACTTAGAGTGGAAATTAGTGGGCGCGTGCTTGCTTTGCAAGCACTAGTGTCTCATGAAATCCACGCTCAGACGAGGTTCATCCGATTGGCTTCACTTTCAACCCTTTGGGTTGAGACGGTTGCTGGTTTGGTGGATTGTCGACTCTGGGGACCGATCATTTGTGATTCAGCTAAGTGAGGCCTCTTCAGGACTTGATGATGCCACTCCTTCTGGGAATCGTATCATCGGTTTTGAAAGTCTGTGACGCTGATGAACGCATAGGATGCCGTACCTTGAGTCAGTCTAGGTCCATACCTGTGAGCGGGACTGGGTTATTGCAGGAAACTTAGACCTTCAGACTACCTGGTTTTCTTGACAGTGAATCAGTTATGTTGGGTTTTCAGTTGCAGATATGTTCGCTCCTGATAGAGCAAAAGTTGTTGATCAGAGGATCTTATTGTCGGGTGTTAGCCTGTTCTTGACAGAGCAGGTTTTGATCAGAATATCATCAGTGGTTTGTTCTTGATAGGGCAGATTTTTGATTTGGGGTCTGAAGACTTCATCAACAAATGTTCCTTGATCTTGCACCCGGGGTCCTTATTATCAGGCACTTATTCTTGTCAGAGCAGAATTTTGATCTCGGCCCTATCAGATGGTTACTCTCAGCAGATCAGATCAATGGTTTTGCACCGGGGTTTTCTTCTCATCAGTGACTGTTGATACCGAATTTCCACAGCAGCCACCTAGATATATTATTGCATGCCTGCATTTTGCATTAGTTTGCGCATTCATCCGCATTCCATTAACGTGTGTCTGTGTTGCAGGTACCGCTTCCCTGATCCCGGATTTCTCGCCTCCTGCTGTTATTATGGCCTCCCTCAGAAAGACTGTTGCGTACAAGTTCCCGACCCCCGATGTGTCGAAGCTGACTGGTTTGATAACCCTGGCAGGGGATTCCGTGAAGGATAGGTTCAGGAAGTCTTATGGCAGGTTGCTTAGTCTGGTTTGCAAACCTTCCACGTCCGAGTTGAATGGGTTACATGCTCTTCTGCAGTTTTATGACCCTCCTTTGAGGTGTTTCACTTTTCATGACTTCGTTCTTGCGCCGACATTGGAAGAGTATGCTGCTATGCTGGATGTGCCTATCAAAAGGCAGATGCCTTTTGTCCACATGGATGCTGAGCCTGATCTGGCTGGTATAGCTTCCTCACTCCATTTGAGCGCTTCTGAGTTAGTGGTGACGAGTTGGAACAAGGTCCCAGGGTTCTCTCTGCAGTTTCTGATAGCTAAGGCTCAGCAGTGTGCTAAGGACAAATGTTGGGACGCATTCAACGCCATCCTTGCTTTATGCATATATGGCATTATCCTATTCCCAAGCATGCCTGATTTCGTGGACTTTGATGCATTCCACATATTCGCCTCAGGGAATCCAGTCCCTACACTGATCAGAGACGTCTACCATTCAGTGCATTACAAGAATGAGAATCGGAGAGGGAAGAATGTCTCATGCTGCGTACCGTTGTTGTACAAGTGGTTTGATAGTCATTTGCCTAAGAGGGGTTCTTCCGTCTTGTCTACAGCCTCAGCTGAGTGGCCTGAGCGTCTGATGAGTTTGTCGGCAGAAGACATTGATTGGTTCGTTGACAGAGACAGGTTAGGCACCGAGGTGATCTTCAGTTGTAGTGGGTTTCCTAACGTACCTCTGATAGGTAGGAAGGGTTGCATCAACTACAATCCATCATTGCTAGTTCGTCAGTTCGCATATGCTTTGAGGACTCCACCGAAGGAGGAAGAGGTACAGGAATCTCTGTACCTCACGGGTACTCTAGAGGGGGACTTGTTGTCCAAGCTGCAGCATGCGTGGAACAATATCAGCACGAGAGGAAAACCGTTGTTGGGAAAGAGCAACAGCCAAGCCTACCCTCCTTATTCAGCTTGGATCAGAGCCAGAGCCAGCGCTATAGGGATGCCATTCCCTCATGTCAGACCAGAGAGTCCTCCACCAGTCGAAGAGCCTACCACTGTGTCCATTCATCAGCACAATCAGATACTAGTCGAGCGTGATGAACTGAAGCGGGTGAATGCAGAATTAGAGAAGGAGTTAGCTCAGCTTCGAAGTGAACGGAATGAAGCCGTGCATGCTCTCAAAAAGCAAACAGAGTCGGTGAACCAACTGGGTGCAGACTTAGCAAAGCAGATTGCTGATCGGGAACGCTTAGGTCAAGACTTCAGGGCTGCTAATGATGTACTAGCTACGAAGAAGCAACATTTGGAGGAAGCATATCGGAGGATATCTAAGTTCGACCAGCATTGGAAGACTTCCATGGCCACCAGGAAGGAGCGAGAGGACAAACTGATGCTGCAGATTTCTAAGCTGGAAGTCGAAGTAAAGGACAGTGAGCGGAGGTTTGATGAAGAGACCGCCCGCAGATACGCCGCCGAAAGCCGTCTCAACAAAGCTCTTGCTAACCTGAAGGAGCATAAGCTGATGTTTGAGTCTAAGAAGCAGAAACTGGAGGATTGCTTTGGCGAAGGAGCTTGGGAGAGTTCAGTTCAGGGGCTCCAGCATACCATCAGGCAGAGGGAACTACTCGTCGAAGGGTTGCTCACTTTGCCAGGTCATCCAGAGACAAAGGAGTTATTAGCAGAGTATCGCGCCCGCGGCCATACTTGACTAGTTATATTCCTGTTGTTTTGATCTTTGATGTATGCTGACCATCACCAGACTTGTTGGCTGAGGTCATGCTGTTGATCTGTTTGTACTCGCTGATACTGTGTACTGCCTTGACAGGCCTTTCCATATATATATGAGATTGATGTTTCCATGATTGGGCTCGGATTTCTTCTTCCTCTTATTATTATCAGCACCGTCACTAAGGCACTAGGATCGGGGGAAAACATCCCACGCACACAGACACACGCATGCATCTGCATGAAGCATATTTGCATGATGTGTATCTTATTGCTTTTCCTAACCTTTATTGTCGACAGGTTTTTCAGGTTCCGAGCTGCTTTCGATCTCCAGGATTGATCAAAGACTCATTCACCGCTACTCAACTCGCGCTAATCAGACAAGGATAATGGACCAGGTGCAGTCAGATGTTCAAGAGCTCCGTGAACGGATGGATCGTTTTATGGAGCTGATGCAGGTGGTCGCTAACGGGCAGGACCAGCTTCGTACTTTGGTTCAACCTCTGATCTCCAGGGTTGACAGCAATGGCATACTTCATGGAGGGGCTGTGCCTACTCCTCCTCCAGTGGATGCTCCACAAAACGTTGTTCCTGTTGCCGGGGGCAACGGCAGTGCTAACGGCAATCTGGTGACTAATCTCGGACTCAATGCGGCAGGCGTCGGAAATGGTAGTTTGGGAGCCAATGTTAACATAGGGTCGATCAACAACAATGCTGGTGCAGGAAATCTGCTGGTGCCTCAACCGTGGCTGGAGGACCATCAGGATGACGTATTCTCTCTGAGAGGTGTAGAGGCAGAGTTGAATGCTGAAGCTCGACTCAGGTTCAAGGCGCTGGAAGACAAGATGAGAGACATTGAAAATCAGAACACATTGGGCGTTGATATGTCCAAACTCGGGTTGATTGCTGATTTTAAGGTGCCTCACAAGTTCAAGGTGCCCGTCTTTGAGAAGTATAAGGGTACTACTTGCCCCCGCGTCCACCTCCGATCTTATTATAGAAAGATGTCCGCCTATTCTGACGATGAGAAGTTGCTGATGCACTTCTTCCAGGATAGTCTTTCTAGTCCATCACTCGAATGGTATATGGGCCTGGAGCCCGCTACTATGCGCACCTGGAAAGACCTCGCAGAAGCGTTTGTCCTCCACTATCAATACAATAGCGACTTGGCCCCCAACCGAGTTCAGCTTCAGAATCTCGCACAGCGGAACAATGAAAGCTTTAAAGAGTACGCCCAGCGGTGGCGTGAATTGGCTGCTCGGGTCCAACCGCCGATGGTTGAGCGTGAGCTAGTGCAAATGTTCGTGGCTACCCTTCCTGGAATCTACTATGAAAAGCTGGTCAGTGGCATGTCTGGAACATTCTCGGCTCTCATCACTATGGGCGAGCATGTTGAGAACGGTATAAAGATCGGAAAAATTCAGGGCGAATCATCCTCAGCTGGAGGAGGTAGCAAGAAACCTTACGCTGGCAAGCGTCGAGAGGGAGATGCCAGTGCTGTCACTAATGCTCGGAGAAAGGGCAAAGGCCCTCAGCCTCATATTGCTAGCATAAATATCCCAGCTGCTCCACCGCAGCCGCCGCAGCAGCAGCAGCCTCAACAGCAGAATAACCAGGGGTATAGAAGATATCAGAATCGGGCTCCTATGGCAAATCGTCATTTTGAAACTCCTCCTATGTCGTATGCACAGCTTCTGCAAACGTTGCTTCAGCTCCAATTAGTTCAAAAGAGGACAATGGCTCCCTTAACAGGGGCACCACCGCCGGGGTATGATGCCAGTGCTACTTGTGACTTTCATACTGGGGCGCCAGGCCACACGATTGAGAATTGTAAAGCTTTTAAGCACAAAGTCCAGGACTTGGTGGACGCCAAGGTTATTAACTTTTCTGACAATGTGCCTAACGTTACCAAGAACCCCATGCCTCATCATAAGGGGGGCGGAGTGAATGCCGTTATCACGGAGGAGAGTGCGGACTTGCTGACTGATGTCAAAGATTTGAAAACGCCGCTTAGTTTTGTCAAGGCTAAGTTGCTGAAGAAGGGCTTCTTCCCTGGATGCGGAGAGTTATGTATGGCTTGTGCTACATTTCCTGACAGGTGTGAGCAGCTGGTCGAAGGTATCCAAAGTCTGATGTCGGAGGGTATTTTGCAGTTCAGCCGGAGCGTTGAAAGTGTATCAGGGGAAGTCATGCTGAAGCAGGCAGATGAAGTTGCTACCATTACTATTCCTCGTCACCCTATTACTATTTCTGCACCCCGACCGCCTACTATTACTATCACCAGGGCCGGGCCAATCCCATTCGAGAGTACTAATTCCGTTCCATGGCATTACGGCGCCGAAGTCTATTGCAATGGTCAGAAGATAGAGCTTGAGCCGTACGGATCGACCGTGCAGAATCTTACCGGAGTCAGTGGCATCACTCGAAGCGGTAGAGTGTTCGCGCCAGCAGAGGTTGCAGCAGAGAAAGTGGTCAGGGTTGACGCTGCTGATAAGGGTAAAGGTAAAGCTGTCGAAGAGATCCCTTCTGGGGCAGAGAAGGATTTGCTAGTTAAAGATGCTGAAGAATTCATGCGACTAATCAAGAAGAGTGACTACAAGATTGTAGATCATCTTCATCAGACTCCGTCAAAGATCTCGATTCTTAACTTGTTGCTGTGTTCTGAGGCGCACCGCAACGCCTTGCTGAAGGTATTAAACGCTGCATACGTGCCGCAGGAGATATCAGTAAATCAGCTAGAAGAGGTGGTGGCCCATGTTAATGCTGGTAATGGGCTGGGATTTACAGATCTAGAGCTGACTCCTAAAGGAAGAGATCACAATAGCGCCTTGCACGTCTCGATAGAGTGCAGGGGCACTATTATGTCACATGTCCTGGTAGATACGGGTTCCTCGCTTAATGTGCTCCCGAAGAAGGCCCTGATGAAGTTAGATACCCGTGGATTGCTTTGCACGCCCAGTGATCTGGTAGTGAAAGCCTTTGACGGAACCAAGCGCCATGTCTTCGGAGAGTTGACCCTGCCAATTCAAGTTGGTCCAGAGACGTTCGATACGGTTTTCTATATCATGGATATCATGCCTGCCTACAGTTGCCTCTTAGGTCGGCCATGGATCCATTCTGCTGGTGCCGTGACGTCCACGCTGCATCAAAAGCTTAAATATGTTGTCGGGGGCAGCGTAGTAACTGTCTGTGGTGAGGAGGACATTATGGTGAGACACTTGTCATCCTTTAAATACGTTGAAATGGATGGCGAGATCCATGAAACTCTCTGCCAAGCATTTGAAACCGTCAAGGTGAAAGAGGTAGCTCCTGTCGTCGCAGAGAAGCAAGAGATGAATCTCTCCTCGTTTAAGGAAGCTCGGGCCGTTGTTGAAGCCGGTTCCACCCCAGGCTGGGGGCATGTTTTGGATATACCAATCAAGCAGGATAAGTTTGGATTGGGGTATTCTCCTGGAGCTGAAGCTTCATCTTCTTCTGGCAGCTCGTCTCGTGGGAAAGGGCCGATCCTATTCACCAAGGGGGGAGTAATTTTCGAAAGCATCAACGCTGCGTCTGAGGACAGCGGGGATAGCGATTGCGATCTTGACGCCTGGATGCAGCCGAGCAAGTCGGGCGAACGCCTCAACAATTGGACCATCAAGGAGATTATCAAGCTGACAAGTGAAGAGTAATGATTTGCTTTTTATAATCTTTGTACAACCCTATGTCCTGCCCAGGGCATAGTGGTTTTACTGTCAGGGCCTTGTTGGATTATGTGTATGCATTTTGTTAATAAATAAAAGGCGTTTTCTTCGTACTCAAATATTGTGTTCTCTGTTATTCCTGTTTTATTTTTATTCTGAAAAACAGTAAAATGGCAACGAGGTTTGTGCTAACCTGCATATTCTTGCTTTAAACTTAACCCTTGTTATTGCAGGATCCACATAACAAATGACATTGACTCTGGACCCTCTACGGCTCACTACGACTTTGATTGCCCGATCTATCAAGCCGAGGATGAGATTGATGAAAACGAAGACCTTCCGGAAGAGTTGGCCCGCTTGTTGAGACAAGAGGAGAAGGTTATTCTGCCTCACGAGGAGGATATTGAGATTGTAAATCTGGGTTCTGAGGAGCTCGTCAGAAATGTCAGAGTAGGGGCTGTGCTGCAGAAGGATGTCAAGCATAGGCTGGTCGAGATGCTTCGAGAGTATAGTGACGTCTTTGCTTGGTCATACGAAGATATGCCCGGACTTGACACTGATATCGTGGTTCATCACTTGCCGTTGCGAGAAGATTGCCCTCCAGTCAAGCAGAAGCTTAGGAGGACGAGACCAGACATGGCTGTAAAAATCAGAGAAGAAGTCCAGAAGCAGTTGGACGCAGGATTTCTAGCCGTTACCACTTACCCTCCGTGGGTCGCCAACATAGTGCCTGTACCGAAGAAGGACGGTAAGGTACGCATGTGCGTCGACTATCGGGATTTGAATAGGGCGAGCCCTAAGGATGATTTCCCGTTGCCTCACATCGATGTGTTGGTCGACAACACAACCCAGTTTTCCGTGTTTTCGTTCATGGACGGCTTCTCCGGTTACAATCAGATTAAGATGGCACCGGAGGACATGGAGAAAACGACGTTCATCACCCCCTGGGATTTTACTATAAGGTAATGCCCTTCGGTCTGAAGAACGCAGGGGCCACTTACCAGCGAGCAATGGTAACTTTGTTTCATGATATGATTCATCATGAGATCGAGGTCTATGTTGATGACATGATTGCAAAGTCCCAAACGGAAGAAGAGCATCTGGTCGACTTATTGAAGCTGTTTGAGAGGCTTAGGAAGTTCAGGCTGAGGCTGAATCCTAACAAGTGCACTTTCGGAGTGCGGTCCGGAAAGTTATTGGGGTTTATCGTTAGTGAACGAGGTATTGAAGTTGATCCTGCGAAAATAAAAGCTATCCAAGAAATGCCAGCGCCGAAAACAGAAAAAGAAGTTCGTGGTTTCTTGGGCCGAATAAACTACATTGCAAGGTTTATCTCTCAGCTCACGGCCACGTGTGAATCGATGTTCAAGCTTTTAAAGAAAGATCAGGCGATTTCTTGGAATGAGGATTGCCAGAAGGCATTCGACAAAATAAAGCAGTATCTTCAAGAACCTCCAATCTTGATACCCCCAGTGGCTGGACGGCCATTAATCATGTACCTGACGGTTCTGGAGAATAGTATGGGGTGTGTTATCGGTCAGCACGACGAGACGGGCAGAAAAGAGCATGCCATTTACTATTTGAGTAAAAAGTTCACTGAGTGTGAATCTCGATACTCGATGCTGGAAAAGACGTGTTGTGCATTAGCTTGGGCCGCCAAACGTCTACGACAGTATATGCTCAATCACACCACCATGTTAATTTCGAAGATGGATCCGATCAAGTACGTCTTCGAGAAGCAGGCTCTTTCGGGCAGGATTGCCAGATGGCAAATGGTGTTAACAGAATATGATATTCAGTACGTCTCCCAGAAAGCCATTAAGGGAAGTGTATTGTCTGATTACCTTGCCGAACAGCCAATCGAAGACTACCAGCCGATGAAGTTCGAATTCCCTGACGAGGATATTATGTTTCTCAAAGCGAAGGATTGCGATGAGCCATTGCCCGATGAGGGGCCAGATAGGAAGTCTCAGTGGAAGTTGATATTCGACGGAGCGGTGAATTCCTATGGAAGTGGTATCGGGGCTATCATCACGACTCCTCACGGATCTCACATCCCGTTTACTGCGAGACTGACGTTTCCAGTTACCAACAATGAAGCCGAGTATGAAGCATGTATTATGGGTCTAGAAGAGGCAATCGATCTGAGAATCAAGAATCTAGACATATATGGTGACTCAGCGCTTGTAATCAATCAAATCAAAGGGGAGTGGGAAACTCGTCAAGCGAATTTGGTGCCGTACATGAATTATGCCAGGAGGCTGCTTCCGTTCTTCGACCGAGTGGAACTTCATCATGTACCCAGGGCTGAAAATCAGATGGCTGATGCCTTAGCCACGTTGGCTTCAATGTATAAAGTCAATTATTGGAATGAGGCTCCAAGAATTGTGCTTTCGCGTCTTGATAGACCGACATTTGTCTTTGCAATCGAAGATGCCGCCGACGGCAAGCCATGGTTCCACGATATCCAGACCTTCCTTATGACTAAGGAGTATCCTGCGGGTGCGTCAACCCAGGATAAGAAGACTCTAAGGAGGCTAGCTGGAAACTTTTATCTCAATCCTGATGGAGTGCTGTATAAGAGAAACCACGATCTCGTGCTACTCAGATGTGTAGATGAGGAGGAGGCAAATATACTCATGGAAGAAGTCCATGAGGGCACATTTGGTACGCACGCCGGCGGGCATGCCATGACGAGAAAGATCCTGAGAGCAGGGTATTACTGGCTGACTATGGAGTCGGATTGCTTCAGATTCGCGAAGAGATGTCACAAATGCCAGATTTATGCTGATAAAGTTCATGTGCCGCCATGCCCATTGAATGTCATGTCCTCCCCTTGGCCGTTCTCCATGTGGGGCATCGACATGATAGGCAAGATCGAGCCCACTGCATCCAATGGTCATCGTTTCATTCTGGTAGCTATCGACTACTTCACCAAATGGGTAGAGGCAGCCTCGTACGCTAATGTGACCAAGCAGGTGGTAGCTAAATTCATAAAGAAGGACATCATCTGTCGCTATGGAATTCCCGAGCGGATCATTACTGATAATGGTTCGAATTTGAATAACAAGATGATGAAGGAGCTGTGCCAGAGCTTCAAGATTGAACACCACAACTCATCTCCTTACCGGCCGAAGATGAATGGCGCTGTTGAAGCCGCCAACAAGAACATCAAGAAAATTGTTCAGAAGATGGTTGTGACGTACAAAGATTGGCACGAGATGTTGCCGTTTGCCTTGCACGGTTATCGTACGACGGTGCGTATGTCGACCGGGGCAACTACTTTCTCCTTGGTGTACGGTATGGAAGCTGTCCTACCGTTAGAAGTGGAGATTCCTTCTTTGCGAGTTTTGGTTGATGTGAAACTCGACGAGGCAGAATGGATTACGAATCGTTTGAACCAACTCAGCCTGATGGACGAGAAGAGGTTAGCATCGATTGCATTTGGTCGCCTGTACCAAAGCCGAATGAAGAAAGCTTATGATAAGAAAGTGCGTCCTAGAAGCTTTCAGACGGGTGATCTCGTCCTGAAGAAGATTCTTCCGCCACACTCCGATCACCGGGGCAAGTGGACTCCGAATTACGAAGGGCCGTATGTCGTCAGCAAGGTCTTCTCAGGAGGAGCTTTGTTGTTATCCACGATGGACGGTGAAGATTTTGCATCCCCGGTGAACGCGGACGCAGTTAAAAAATACTTTGCTTGAAAGAGACCCGCTGGACAAAAAAGAAAGAGTCCAGGCAAAAAAGGGGCATCCCGGCGAACCAAAAACAGAATAAAAGGTTCGGGCAAAAATTAGGGATATATTGAAAAAATGTACACCCGCAAAGTCGAAAACCTACACTGGGCGGCTTCGGCAAAAAAGGGTATCCCGGTGAACTGAAAACCCGTAAAGGGCGGTTCACGCAAAAGTTAGGGATTTGAATAAGCAAATGACTGCGTTCCGTGTGGACTTTCATTGTTTGGTGGTTTGGAAGACCTGAGGGCCGTTTATCTGAGTCAATCTCTTCCGAAGCTGAAACGTCGGAGAAGTATCGAAGTCGAGTGGGTCTTAGAGGGATCAACTCATGGTGTTCGTCTATGCCTCGTTGCCGACATTTGTACATACTGATGTATATTTATGTTTTATTTTTGCGCGGCTTCCTCATTCCAGGAGCTTGCCTCTGTTGTAAAACATTTTTGCCCATTCAGGGGTTCACCATCAATAAAATGCATGTTATTCAGCAATTCTGCTTGTCCGTTTAGCATTTATCTATTTTGTTTGCGAATGAAAACGCTGATGTTTTTGATAAAATGCGCATACATAAGCTTACGGGCCTAGGCCCATTGGTTGTTGAAACAATTAATTACTTAAGTGTTGTCACGAGATAATAACCTTGATAGGCCCCTTTGAGTAGGGTATCTTGTCTGCTCGTTTGTGTTGTTGCAGGTGTAGGAAGTGTGCCGTGCGCATCCCCGAAGCAGGACGAGTCCTCCTTCTCCAGCAGAGTTCAGTAATCTCTCCTCCGCAGAATCTGAATGCAGGATAGTGAGCATTGATATGTCTTCCCCAGGTAGAGATGATTCTCTTCTCCAAGCAGACGCATCCTGAAGGAACGTCATTTTCTCAGCTGAGTCGCGCGCCGAAGCTCATGTCCCCCAGCATCGGGTCGCAAGTGCAGAGTTCATAGAAATGTCTGGGTACCGAAGCTCGTGTCTTCCCCAGTCAAACACCGAAGAATGATGTCTTCCTTCCCCAGCGTCGGGTCATAAGTGCAGGTCTCGTAGGAAGTTGTTCGTATGCCGAAGGATGCAGTAACTGATGGTGCCAGACTGAAGTCTCCAGTGGAATAGAGATTCCCCATCAGAGCCGTATGCTCTCCTGGAGTTGGATGATTCCCTCTTCCCAGTAGAGTGTTGGAACAGCTGACGTTGCATTCCCCTACAGAGTTGCACTCTCCCCCGAAGTCAGATGATTCTTTCTTCCCTAGCGAAATTGAAATTCCTCACCAGGGTCGTACTCTTCAGTGAAGTAGAATGATTTCTCTCCCCGGCTGAGTCCCCAGAAAAGCGGAATCCTTGGAAGTTGATCAGATCATGGTTGGTTTTTCCCCAGTGGAGTGTGGAGCAGCTGAAGCTGTTTCCCCACAGAGTCCTCATCCTCAGAAGGGTAGCTTAGGCGGCAGCGCAGTTTATTCTCGCGATGGATATCAGCAGGTCCAAGTTCTCGTAGAGCTTCGCTCCCTTGCAGCAATCAACTGAAGTTGTTCCCTGCAGCAGTCAACCGGAAGATCAATTCCCCAAGCGGAGTCCGATTGATATTGGCGTGTCCACGTTCTCCTCAGCAGGATGATTCCTCTACCGGAGTAGTTCTTTCCTCCTTGACAGGAGAATTCCCCTTCGGCATTTATTTTGCTGACAGGATTGCATAGCATTGTGCATGATTGCATGGCATTTAGCATAAGCGCATAGCATTCCCACCGTGTGGGGCATAGCGCAGAAGCATACGCATCATAAGCATGATCTAGGTTATTATCATTCTTGTTTTACAGGTGCTCCACCGAAAAGACCAGTTGCCCAGGATGATTCCTGACGCTCTCCCCAACGAGGTCGTTTTTCTTAAGATGATTCTTAAAGACCCCGGTGTAATCCCCACAGTCGCTCGCTCAAGATGATTTTTGAGATCCCCAGCGAAGTCTTCAGTTCAAGACGATTCTTGAATTCCTCAGCAGGGCCGTTGGCTTAAGATGATTCTTAAGACCTCAGCGCAGTTCCCGAGTTGTTTGCTTAGGATGATTCTTGAGCTCCCCGGTAGCGTCCCCAGCAAGGTTTGCCCAGGAAGATTCCAGGAACACCCAGTAGAATAAAGTCTCCAGAAAGATTATCAGTTCAGGATGATTCTTGAAGGTGCCCGGCTGATTGTTGGTTCAAGACGATTCTTGAAGCCCTTAGCAGTGTGATATGTCTGCTCCAACAGTGATGTCTAATCTGAAGATTGACTTCTTAAACGCCTGAAGGCGACATCAGAAGATTCCTGTGAATTCAGATTCCCTTGTTGATGAATCAGCGCTTGTCTGAAGGCGAAGTTCAAGGTTTGTGGATACATCTTTTATTTGCGAAATGATCCATGTTGGCCTGAAGACCAAGTCAGTTGTCCTGAGGTGATGATTAATCGCGATCCAGTGAATAGTATTTCTCTGACTAAAGTCGAAGATGTTTCTCCAGCTGAAGCGGAGTGTTGCCTGAAGGCAAAGTGTTTGAATCCCCGTAGAGTCATGAATGGCTCAGGATACCATTTCTCTGACTGAAGTCATAGATTTCCCAAGCTGAAGCGAAGGTGCCTAAGGGCAGGGTTATCCCCAAGGTCATGAATGACCAAGGATTCATTTTTCGGACTGAAGGCCGAAGTATATCCCTGACTGAAGTCACGGATACTCTATAGCAGAGGCGGAGTTGCCTGAAGGCATATCCATGTATCCTTGAAGGCCAAGGATCAGTTCTTCAGACCGAAGTCGAAGATACCTCCTGCAGAGTTGCCATCCTTGAAGGCCAAGGATGCTTATCTTCAGAAGTACTTGAAGATTTTTCTAGCTGAAGCTGGAAGTGGCCAGGGGCCAGGGTTTCAAATATCTTTAATGTTGAAGTTCTACGGTGAACTCGGTATGTAGTAGTATTCGGATGTTCATTATGGTTCTGAGGGTGAACCCTAGATCAGAGTGTGCTCGGTTAAGTCTCTCATTCCCAGCGGAGTAGTTTCAAATACGCAAGTGTACCTTTTGTTCCATTTACCAGGGGTGAACCCCAGGTCATAGTATGGATGTGTTCGACGACGAGGTTGAATGTTTGTTTGACGGCGAGGTCAGATCATGACGTGTTTGACGGCGAGGTTGAATGTTTGTTTGACGGCGAGGTCAGATTATGATTTGTTCGGCGGCGAGGTTGAATGTCTGTTTGACGGCGAGGTCAGATCATGACGTGTTCGACGGTGAGGTTGAATGTTTGTTTGACGGCGAGGTCAGATCATGATGTGTTTGACGGAGAGGTTGAATGTTTGTTTGACGACGAGGTCAGATTATGATTTGTTCGACGGCGAGGTTGAATGTTTGTTTGACGGCGAGGTCAGATTATGATTGGTTCGACAGCAATGTTGGATTTGTTCGACGGCGAGGTTGAATGTTTGTTTGACGGCGATGTCAGACTCTTTAAATCCCCAGCAGAGATGATGATGGTACGACGGCGATGTCGAGTGTCCCTCAGAGCGATGTTTGTTTCCGACGGCGATGTCAGATTTAGTTCTCCAGCGGCGATGCGGGGTATTTTGATTGTCCGACGGCGATGTCAGATTTAGTTCTCCAGCGGCGATGCGGGGTATTTTGATTGTCCGACGGCGATGTCAGATTTAGTTCTCCAGCGGCGATGCGGGGTATGTTGATTGTCCGACGGCGATGTCAGATGTAGTTCTCCAGCGGCGATGCGGGGTATTTTGTTCAGTATTGTATTTTCTCCAGCGGCGATGCGGGGTATCTTGGTTGATCGACGACGATGTCAGACTCAGTTTTCCAGTGGCGATGTTGGGTGTGTCAGTTAATTCAGTTCTCCAGCGGTGATGTTGGATGGTTCGTTCTCCAGCAGCGATGTTGGGTATTTTGGTGATTCAGGTTCTTTAGTTTTCCGGCGGCGATGTTGGATTTATTGTTTGTTTCCGACGGCGATGTCAGATCAGTATTTCTCCAGCTAGTTGCCGTGCAGCTAGTATTGCAGTATTCAAAGATTTGTTCCCCGCAGAGTATCGTGTGCTCGTGCAGTTGGCAAATTTTCGGTTTTACCGGTATTCAACCGTCTCGCACCTTGATTGGCTGAGAGTCGTTCGCTTCTCACCCAGTCAGGTTCAAGCCGTTTGAATAGGGGCAGCTGTTGCACCCCAAAATTTGACCAACATTTATTTACCCATTAAGTGTTTGAAAGTTGATACCTTCATCAGAAAGCTCAAGAGATCCTCAGAGAAATTGGTTGAAACCAAGGTTGTGTGTCTCATAGCTTGAGAGTTGTGGGTGCCCCTCAGATGATTCTGAGACTTTGAGAATGAACTTGATGCTTTGAGAAATCCTATGAGATGTCTTGAAAGCCATCATGGAGCCCAGAGAAGTCATTGTGCAAAAATTCAGAAGATTCAACCATGAATGGTAGAATTAGGGTTTTGACTGGGTCAACCCTAGGGCAACTGAAGATTTGGAGAAGGTTGAGACCTAATCCAAGGGCCATGAGATAATGGAATGATGTATAGAAATGTTATAAGGATGATTCCTAGGCCAACTCATCATGATTGAGGAGTTTGAGAAGTTTCAAGTTAGGATTTCTGAGGATTGTCAGTGGAAAAACCCTAATTTGATCCTTATCTTCCAGGCAGTTTTAGCTCAAGGTGTGATTGATATCTCATCTTCCCCACAACATGAATGTTGTAGAGATTGTTCATAGCTTTAATTTTAGTGCTAGAAGTCCTTGATAGGATGTGCAGAGCTCAAGTTATGGTTTTGGCAAATTACAGGTCAGCTGAGGTGTGTGAATCTGGGTACTTGAAAGTTACCCAACTTGCAGACATTTTTTGCCCTAGTAGGATGACTCCTATGATTTCTTGGTCAACATGAATGTTGAATATAATCTTCTTAGCTTTCTATAGAGTACTAGAAGTCCTTGATAGGATTTGTAGAACTCAACTTATGGTTTGAACAAGACAGGGGTATTTTGGTCATTTGGCAGTTATAGGTCATTTTTAAGCAAAGGCCATATCTCCTAGTTCCAAGCCTCAAATGGAAAAACTCAAAACATGAAAGTTGTTCAAAATGGGATTTTAAGTCTAGAAAAGTGGTCATGAGTTATTGAGAGAGCTTGTAGCAAGGATTTACAAGATTGGGTACAAATGACCTAAAAATGGCTTATAAGTTGAAGAAGTTGAAATTTAATTTTGGTTTAGGAGATGTACAAATCCAAAATGGGTCATCCAATATGTCATTTTGACTCCAAACAATATTTTAAAAACAATGGTTCAAGTAGAATTTTGATTTGAAGCTTAGAAATGGGGGTTACTTTGTAATTCTCATTCTTGCATAATAAGGCAACTTGATAAAGCTTCACCAAGGGCAAGGAAGTGCATGTTTTTCACTCATTCTTTCTCAATATCTCTTGTAAGGAGATTTTAAAGTCAATTTGGCAAGCCTAAGGCATGAGATAATGGATATCCAATGTATCATTTCATGAGAAGTTCTAAAACTTTCCAAATGATTCCACAAGTTTCTAGATGTATCTAGATCATTCTTTTGATTGCTATAAGAAGGGTGAATCACAATGAGGCCAGGGTTGGTGATAATTGTTGGTGAGTGGTGAGGTTAGAGTGTGAAAAAGTGAGATTCTCCCATTTGCATTTCCATAACAAACTCTCTTTCTCTTCCATCTTCATTCTTTTCTTCTCCACAAACACACTACTCTGATCTTTAGGAGCAATTGCATACCAAATTGAAGGTAGATCCATGGAGGTTTGAAGCTGTTTTGAGGAATTTGCAAGAAGAGCATATTGAGATCAAACACAAGATTCAAGCAGTGTCCATCCATCTTTTTGCATACAGAATTCATATTTGCCATTGAGGATCAATCAGGGAAGCTTGCAGGCATTGAATTGGAGAGAAACCATATCCACCATTGCAACTTGGCAGGTTGGTGATCTTAATCGTATCACCTTATTTATATGCATTTCACCATAGTTCTAGGTTTAGACTGGTTAGGTTAATGTAGAAGACTGTATTCTGAGAATTTGAGGAAGTTTTGTGAAGTTCCATGGCAGACACCAATTTCTTTCAGTTGCAAGAATGGATCGTGTGTTGAGCATTAATTGATGTGTTATGGTTTAGAGTGATGATGGTAACCTAAGGAACATATTTAGATCATTGGATTTGAGTTTGGTTAAGGTTGATGGCAGAGGATCATGGTGGAACCCAAGCATTCGTGTGTTCTGTTAGGATGATATATGGAGTTTCAGGGAAGACTAGTGGTAGTATCGTGTTCTGGGTGATTAATAGTACAACTTTGCTTTTGGAATTTCTTGATTTCGTCCAGCCACCATTGAGAACGAAGGAGTTGAAATCCTTGCATGGAGTTAGGGTTTCTGCAAACCCTAGGGTTCATTTGGGGACGATGAAGTCCCACCGTTGGATTGTCCCTAATGCTTGACTAATTCAGTTGATCCAGCGGCTCCAATTCAATTTCAAAAGTGGAGG
Organism: Lathyrus sativus; assembly: GCA_963859935.3. Lineage (NCBI taxonomy): Eukaryota > Viridiplantae > Streptophyta > Magnoliopsida > Fabales > Fabaceae > Lathyrus > Lathyrus sativus. Next base: position 151,256,358 of record OZ012736.1, on the reverse strand, counting down.
GAGTCTGAAGTGTATAAAACGCTGCGTACCACTAATCAAAACGCGCCGTTTTGATGAATTGTTAGATATGGGCCTCAGAAACCAACGCTATCCACACCTCCCACATTCCTGGCCCAATCAGAATGAACTGGGGCGCCCTACTTTTGATACCCCCCTCCCCTTTATTTCTTATATTCTTTTATTTTAATTTCTTTTAATTCTTTGCATATTCAAAAATTCATAGAAAATATAAAAATCAATATTTTTCATTTCTTCTTTTTTTCACATATTCATGATTTTGTCTAGAAAATTAATAAAAATAAAAATTCCATTTTATTTTTCTTTTAATATTTTTTAGCATATTATTTTTGCAAATAGTCTTTTTAATGGTTTTAGTTAACACTTGATTTTGTGCAATTTGTTTTAGGACTTTCCCTTAGGATTTTTGAGCCATTCTTTTTGGCATAGTTAGGTATTGAATCATAGTTTATTTAGAATTTAATTCTCAATTTGTAGGTTAAAATTTGATGTAGTTTGATTGGTTGACATTTAGGTGTTCAAATTAGGGTTTTAGGTTGTATAGATAGATTTGAACAATTTTGTTTTGGGGTTTATAGGCCAAATTATTGTATGGGGAATATATGGGTTAAGGGCAGGTATGTGTAGAGTCCCCTAGAATTTTGCTAGAATATTGTATGATGTTTTAGTATTTTTAATTGATTTTTGAAAGTATGGTTAGTATGTGTGTTGCTTGAAGGCATAGTTTGTATTGTATTGTTTTCTTTTCTTCTCTTTTGAGTGTGTGAGCTTTGAAGATTGAGTTGAAGACTTTGTGGATCATCATTGGGGCTTTGAAGACCTTGCAGAGGAGTTTAGCTAGCTTTTGTTGTTTTGCTTATAGGATCATAAGTACATAGGCAGAGCATTAGATAGAATGATTCCATTCAATAAACAAGGAGTGTCTTGTTCACCTCCTTCCTTCTCTATGACATAAAGTCCCTTAAGGGTATTCACCTCTCTCCTTTGGAGGGATCAGTGACCTTGTCCTATAAGGTAGAACTTTGAGAGAGCCTTTCCTTTTGATGTTAAGTCCTCAATGGCATCCTTTGGAAGTCAGTGAGCACTGTAACATCCTCACCTCATCTTGTTGACTGAATCTTGTTTGCTGGAGCATTTGAGCCATTGAAGATAGAAGCTGAAGCTTTGAAGAGGGTGATTCCTTGAAGATTGTTGAAGTCTGAAGACTTTGTGAAGATCAAGTTGATGCTTAAAGATCCCTGAAGATAGTGAAACCTGAAGGTGGAGCTGATCAAAGAAGCTGAAGCTTAAGAGAGAAGATGAGTTGATACTCATGTTGTAGGGTTGATACCTGGAAAGCAAGTGATCTCTGGAGACTGAAGACTGAGTAGCTACTGGAGGAGCTGAGGCTTTCTTCTGTTTTTCTTTTCTGTATTGTTTGTTTTGTTTGATTTGTCTGTTGCATTAGACTGAGTCCATCTAGAATAAGTTCAGTGTAAGAGCATGATTGCATTAGAGGTTGAGTTGCTCCCTCTGCTTGTATTTTTACTACTTGGCTTTGCTTGCGGGTATTCGGTAGAGCCCAGCTCCCTTGCCCATGTGTTTATTTTGCTTGATAGCACTTCATTTCCTTTATCTGTATGATTGCAGTTTACTGTTTATTGCTTGATAGCATGTTGTTTATTTTTCAGTATGATTACTGTTATTTCATGACTGGCTTGAGGTCGAGACGAGCTTGTGGAGGCTGAAGCCCCACACACATTTCCTCCCTCACTTGCATTGCATGAATTTTACTGTTAAAGCTGATGCTTTTGTCTGTTTTGGTGTATCATTGACATGATCCCTTAGGACCCTCATTTCCTTTGATAAGGATTTGATGATAGACTTTTAGGTTGAAACCTACGCATGACAACATCTAGGAGTTCCCTGTTCAAACCTCAACCATAGGATGAATCCATGGCATGACAACAGTAGGACTTGATAGTCTCCCTCCTAGTTGGGTCTGTTCTCTTCTCACCTCAAAACAGTTTAAGATACAGTAATCATGAATGATTTCTTTCGTACGTTACGAGCCTTAAGCTATCTGAGAAAGGGTTGTGGGAGAGTTTCTTTTCCACAGTCTGGATGTTTAGTATGGTACCCTTTGGGTGACATGCGACGCATTCACTCTCAGGTCATAGTCTCTAGTGCGGTTGAAATCGCAAACACAATAAAAGACACTTCTTTCGTAAAAGACAGGAAATAAGCCGCAGTTTCCCGAACTACGTGAGCTCTGATCTCTCATGCCTGTTGAGAGTACGTAGGCACAAGATGGCGAAGTCTTGGCGAGCTACCTTCCCCAATAATCCTTCGTAGGCCGAACTACGTTGACTCTGATTTCTCATTCTCTGATGAGAATACGTAGGCATAAAGCGCGACGCTTTGCCGAGTCATTTTTCTTTTCTTTTTCAGCCAGCCTCGATAGGTAGATAGATAAAACCAACCCGTCCAAGTGAACAAACAAGCGAGGATCCCGTCGAGTACGACGGACGTGAGGGGTGCTAATACCTTCCCCTTGCGTAACCGACTCCCGAACCCAGACAATGGTTGCGATGACCTTGTCTTACCCTTATTCGTTAGGTTTTTCCGATCGTTTCCTTTCCCGTTCTGAGGGATAAATAACGAAAGGTGGCGACTCTTCTGTTGTGCCGGCACCTTATTTTCGCGCAAGCGACACTAACTATACCAAAAAGAATCACTTCAAAAATCAACACCAATTAGTCATACCAAAATCAGCAAGAAAGCATACCAACCATATTCAAAATAACATGAACTAAACTTCAAAAAATGCAATTAAATTCCTAAATGCATGAATTAATTATTTTTTAATCCTATTAAAATCTACACTCTCTAAAGAGTCAGGGGGAAAAATATGGATTAAAAAGATTAATTTTTCTATTTATGGTGAATTATTTTTAAACTATATGAAAATGACAAAAATAAAAGAAATATAATGAAAATTGACAAGAGCGCGTGCTGAATAGCAATTGAAACCAGTTGTTTCTCCAGACTGGGCCCAACGGGGGGGGGGGGGTGCTAAAAGCGCTTCAGACTAAGCCTAAACCAAAGTAAAAGAAATCAGGAAAAACAAATGGAAATTAGAAAAACGTGTGTGTTGAATAGCAATAATTTCACGTGTATTTTCCCACATGGGCCTAACCAGGGGCGTGATTAGCAAGAGTTCACTTAAGCCCATCCTAAACACTTAAGTGAAACGGTGAGTTTTGATCAAACTCTTTCTCTTCAGAAAACGAAACAAGATCGTGGCCATTGGTTTATGAGATTAGTCAAAGACAAGCATGGATCCTAGGGTTGGGAGTCATCGTCCCCAAAACATTTGAAAATGAGAGGAAAGTGTGGGACGGTGGCCTTAGACACAGAGCCACCGTCATCTCCGGCGAGGCAATCCCAAAAGGCATCAAACGCAACAACTAAACACCCTATCCTCCTCAAAAATCTCTCCTGATCACGAATATGCCCTCAGAATTTATTGATTCTCACTCAAAACCCAAACCCGATCCAAGTTTTAGAAAATTCCCCAAGTCTTGAATGTCTCGAATCTTGCAATTAATAAGCCTAAACTCATCTACATGTTTCCCTGATCAATTCTCACCATCCAAACGCCATTAAAACCTCAAGAACTAGGAGATATGAGCTTCAAGAGAAATTGCATCATACTTAATTTTGTCTCTAATTGCTCAATTCTTGTACTGAAATCCACCTAAGCATCATCCCTAACCTATCCAACTATCAAAACCTAAGCAATTACCTATAAATTAGAGCAGAAATGGAAAGTTGCAAACCTGGTTTGAAATGATGAACAAATGATGAATTCCTTCGAATCAACCTCCAATCTTTTGCAGAATCACTCAAGAACCACTTCCCAAGCTTCTACAATGGTCAATTCGCCTTGAAATTCCCTCTATCTCCAAACCCGATCCTGAGCTGCAATGAAGAAATTTCAGTTGCTCTTTCTTTTTTCCCTCCAATTCTTACCCAAAAAATGATATGAATCAGTTGCAAATGTTATATAGCATGTGTTGGAAACCTCTAGAAACTTCTGTAATCATCTAAATGAGAATTTCAATCTCTCATTTTCCTTCAAAATCTCATGTGTGACAGTCACCAATTGCTCTGTTCTTGGCCTTGATTTCAATTGAAATTCTCCCCTCATGACATTTTGAATTGAATGGGAATGATATCTTCTTTGTTTTTGATCCAAAGGTATGTAATTCAAATGTTGCTTCCATCTTAAGTAACAAAAGAGAACCATGTGAAATTGGCCTCAAATCCAAAATGTGGTAATGTCATCATCTTTAAAATGCCTTTTCTTATCAAAATGACATATAAATTTGCATTATTTTGCCACATCTCAATTTTCCCCAATTTTTTCCTTTTAATCACTTTAATTTCTTCCTTTTCAAAATTTCTCAAACCAACTTCTCCTATGAGCCATTTCAAAGCCTCCTTGATGCATGGTCAAGGTTAAAACCCTATTTTGAGCAACTTTCTAGTTGAACAATTTTCCATTTGAAGCTTGCAAGTTGGAGATTTTGGCCCATGCTCACAAATGACCTATAATCACCAATACCCAAAATACCCCTGGCTTGCAAAGATCATAAATTGAGTTCTACACACCCCCTTGAGGACTTCTAGTACTCTATGGAAATCTAAGAGGATAAGGAACAACATTCATGTTCACCAAGAATCCATTTGAAACCTCCTTGAAGGGAAAAAGTTGCTTGGAATTCAAGTGAATTTCACAGATAAATTTCAGTGTCATCTGATGACCTGTAACTTGCAAGGACCATAACTTGAGTTCTACAAATCCCCTTGAGGACTTCTAGTACTCAAATTAAAGGTATTGAGATGCTATACAAGTTTCATGTTGGCCAAAGATCCATTTGAAACTTGTATTTTAACTTATGTGGCTTTGAAGTTAGGCACTAAATAGGGGATTTTACACTAAAACCCTAATTTAGCAACTTCCCACATTCTTGATTCTTCTTTGCTTAATCTTGGCACAACACCACACATGTATCAACATACTCTCCCATGAATCCCATGACCTCAAAGTAGGCTTTGATGCTCTTCAATTACTCAATTGACCTAGGGTTGACCCAGATGGAACCCTAATTGGCTGCACTTCAAATGTGGCTCTCATACTTGAATCAATGACTTGTCTCAGCTCCAATATGGCCCTCTAGGCATTCCATGAGATCTATACACACCTCAAATTCACATTCCCTGCTTATCCCACTGATGATTCTCAATATCCCTCAAGATAGGAGCAAAACCCACATGTAGGCACTCAAACTTCTCAAGACTTCAAATCACTTCTTGATGGCCTAGATGACTTCTCATACTTGGATAACACCTCTTGCTAGGCTCTTCTCTTGATAGACACCCTTAATCCCCTGTTGGAGGCATGCTATGCTATGATATGCAAATGATTAGAACTATATGAATGATGTAACTATGCAAATGAAATGCAATGAAACATAAATCAAGCAAGAAAAGGTTGAGCAAATTTTGGGGTGCAACAGCTGCCCCTATTCAAACGGCTTGGACCCGACTGGGTGAAGAGAGAACGACCTTCAAACAATCGAGGTACGAGACGGTTGAATACCAAAAAAACCCGGAAATTTGCCAACCACAGAAATAAAATGCACTGCTTGGGGAGCAACATCCCCTATCTGAATCCGGTTGTTACGGCAACAACTGATCCAACGTCTGATAATAATCCTGATCTCAACTTCCACCACCTATGTAACGCCACAGGTAATGAACAATTTTTTGCAAAAACACCTCCGTCCACAACTGGACTAACCTTGTCAACACAAGAAGAGAAACAAATTCGTCAACACGAATAGAGATTCTGTCGTCACAAGAGTAACCTTGTCCGCATCTGGACCCCAACTTCGTCAAATCACGAATAAACACAAATCTGTCCACGTCAGGACTCACATTTCGTCAATCCGAAGAAATCCCAACCACACAGGAATAGAACTTTGTCCATGTTAGGACGCTTGTTTCGTCAACACAAAGGAATCCCCTCAACAAGAGCAAGACTTGGTCCACGTTAGGACGCACACTTCGTCAACACGAAGAAATCCCATCATAAACTTGTCCACGTTAGGACTCAAATTTCGTCAACACAGAGAAATCCTATCATAAACTTGTCCACGTTAGGACGCCACATTACGTCAACACGGAGAAATCCCGGCGACTTCGCTGGGGATGAGTTGTCCGCATCTCGTCAACACGAAGAGATCCTATCAACATAGGAATAAATTATCCACGCCAGGACTCATATCTCGTCAGCACGAGGAAATAAACCCGTCACCATGAAGAGAAATAAATTTGTCCACGTCAGGATTCTATCTCGGCGACACGAAGAACGGTAAACTTGTCCACGTCAGGACTCACATCTCGTCAGCACGAGAAAATCCTATCAACATAGGAGTAAATTGTCCACGTCAGGAATAAATTGTCCACGTTAGGAATAAATTGTGCACGTTAGGACTCACATCTCGTCAACACGAAGGAAGGTAACTTGATTTGTCCACGTCAGGACTCACATCTCGTCAGCACGAGAAAATCCTATCAGCATAGGAGTAAATTGTCCACGTCAGGACGCCATTTCTTCACGACGAAGAAAGATAAATTTTTGTCCACGTCAGGACTCGCGCATCTCATCACCACGAGGAACTATAACCTTGTCCACGTCAGGACGCAGATTTCGCCAATACGAAGAAAGATATTTGTTGAGGATAAATGGTCCACGTCAGGACACCATATCGTCCACACGAAGAGTAATCAATTTGTCCACGTCAGGACTGCACATTTCGAGGAAATAAATCTGTCCACGTTAGGACACCCACTTCGCCAGCACGAAGAAATCCCGCCAATACAGGAATAAATTGTCCACGTCAGGACTCATATCTCGTCAACATGAGGAACTCCTATCAACATAGGTAACAAAATTTTGGCGACTTCCGGGGAAGTACTTCTGTCAACCAGTAGGAAAATACATTCGTTTATCCATACGGGAAGATACTCTGAATACATTTCTCTGCTTATCTCTGCAGTAACTAACTCCATTGGTCCCAACCCATAAACCTTCTAGCGCTGACGTGACAGCAACTTTGAGGCGGACTCTACTGGGGATATTTGGAAACCAAACTGCCGGACGCCTGTTCCGATAATCGGCGGCAACTTCTGAAATTTTGATTCATGAAACCCTTTGACGCTGACGTAACCGTAAATTTGAAGAAAATAATCCGCTGGCCGGATAAGAGAAACTTCAACAAGCAACTCTGGCGGGGAAAACAAGAGAAATTTAAACAAATAACTCTGCTCGGGGACAAAGAGAAACTTAACCAAGTAACTCTGTGGGGAAAATAGTAAGATGAACCATATCATCACACGTCTCACGGCGAGACCTCGAATACCTGGTAATAGATCTGAGCTAGAACTCCATACTCCTGCTGAGAAAACACACTTGAAAGCAAAAGGTTAACCAACCTGATTTATGTTTTAAAATGTGTATGTTTGAAAATGGCGTAATGCTCCGTATGGCACGGAAACGCTACGCGTTTGAGTAGATGCAAATATGGCGATATATGCAAATGCAGGCTCAAGCTGCCAGGAAACTCTGGTAGTGTTGTCTCAACAACATGAATGCTGAGGATAAAGCCAACTCCGCTGGGGAGAACAAGTATCACAAAGTATTCTGGCGAAATAAACGCCAGAAACACAACCAACTCTGTCGGGGAGAGATTGAACATCAATTTCCACTAGGAGGAAAGAACAAACACCCTGCTGGTGAACAAACTTAGCTAGGGAAGAAGCGACACTTCTGGACAAAGCACTGTCTGGGCACAATTTACACATTCAGAGTTACCACTCCGCCGGGGACTCTGCTGAGGATATAAACCCTGTCAATGGCATGACGACCTGTGGGGAGCAAGAAACCCATCCTTCGCGGATATAAACCTTTCAAACCAATCAACTTGGTTAACCACTGCGGGAATCTCCCATGTTGGAGATTGAACGCGCACATCCTCGATTCGCTGAGGAGCGCAACCTCTGCAGGGGACATTGATCTTGACTTGCTGGGGTTAATCCTATGGACGGCTTTCCATGAAGACACTCTCCTGGGGAAAATAATTCCCTCCTTCGGGAAGGGATAAATGTCATTTCAACTCTCTGGGGATGAGCTGCGACTAGTTGAGGAATGACATCAACTGGAGTCAGGTCTTACGTCAAGCGACCTTGGCTGGGGAATACAACTCCTGACCGTTTGCTCCAAAGGTAAGAACCCTGCAAAACACAAACGAGACAAAATAGGCCTATACAACAGAATCTATCCGGGTTAGCATTTATGACATTACTTTAGTCAATTCGAAGTTTTAGCAATTATTGGCAAGGGCCAGCAAGATTATGTAAGTGCAAGTTTATCAAAAACATCGGCGTCTTTCATAAACAAAACAGTAAAGAACAAGCATCAAGTACTGAATAACATGTTTTATTGATAACGGGCCTCTGAATAGGCAAAGTTTTGTACACTGGATGCAACTCCTGAAAAGAGGAAGTTACGCATAAACACACATAAATATATGCACAAGAAGCATAAAGAAAATACAAAACAATATTTGTATCCATGTTGGCAACGTGGCACAGACAAACACCATGAGCTGATCCTCCTATGACTCGCCTGACTCTGCGCTTTCCCGGTACTCGATCTTCGGAAGAGATTGTTTTTTGGATAGACGGCCCCCAGGTACTCCCAAACCACTAAGCAATGCCGTATCAAATCCGGACCGCAGTCATTTGCTTTTTCAATCCCTAACTTTTGCGTGAACCGCCCTTTGCGGGTTTTCAATTCACCGGGATACCCTTTTTTTCCGAAGTTGCCCTTTTCAGGTTTTCAACTTCGCGGGTGTACATCTTTTCAATTTTATCCCTAACTTTTGCCTGAACCTTTTATTCATTTTTTACGGTTCGCCAGGATGCCCCATTTTTGCCTGAACTCTCTTTTTACTATCCAGCAGGTCACTTTCAAGCAAAGTATTTTTTTAACTGCGTCCGAATTCACAGGAGACGTAAAGTCCTCACCATCCATGGTGGATAGTAACAAGGCTCCTCCAGAGAAGACTTTTCTGACAACGTATGGACCCTCGTAGTTGGGAGTCCATTTGCCCCTGTGATCTGATTGTGGTGGGAGAATCTTTTTCAAAACAAGATCGCCCGTCTGAAAGCTTCAAGGGCACACCTTCTTGTCGTAAGCTTTCTTCATCCGGCTCTGATACAACCGCCCGTATGCTAGAGAAGCCAGTCTCTTCTCATCCATTAAGCTGAGCTGATTAAGTCTATCTTTAATCCATTCTGCCTAGTCGAGTTGGACATCACGTAAAACCCTCAGGGAAGGAATCTCGACTTCCAACGGTAACACCGCCTCCATCCCGTATACCAATGAGAAAGGGGTTGCCCCGGTTGATGTGCGTACCTTCGTACGATAACCGTGCAAAGCGAAAGGTAACATCTCGTGCCAGTCCTTATACGTCACAACCATCTTCTGAACAATCTTCTTTATGTTCTTATTGGCCGCTTCGACAACGCCATTCATCTTGGGCCAGTAAGGAGAAGAGTTGTGATGCTCAATCTTAAAATTCTGACACAGCTCTTTCATCATTTTATTATTCAAATTTGAACCATTGTCGGTGATAATCCGCTCAGGGATTCCATATCTGCAGATAATATCTCGTTTGATAAATCTGGCTACCACTTGCTTGGTGACATTAGCATATGACGCTGCTTCCATCCATTTGGTGAAGTAATCGATTGCCACCAAAATGAACCGGTATCCGTTTGATGCCGTAGGCTCAATCTTGCCAATCATGTCAATTCCCCACATCGAGAAAGGCCACGGTGATGACATCACATTTAAAGGGCTCGGAGGCACATGGATTTTGTCCGCATAAATCTGGAATTTAAGACATCTCTTTGCAAACTTGAAACAGTCCGTTTCCATAGTTAGCCAATAATAACCTGCCCGCAGCAGTTTTCTCGTCATAGCATGCCCACCAGCATGTGTACCAAATGTACCCTCATGTATCTCTTCCATGAGCAACTTCGCCTCTTTCTTGTCTACACAGCGTAGCAATACCAAGTCGTGGTTTCTTTTGTATAGGACACCATCCGGGTTCAAATAGAAATTGCCAGCCAATCTCTTGAGAGTCTTCTGATCTCGACTGGATGCCCCAGCCGGATACTCCTTGTTCTTCAGGAAATTCTGGATATCGAAATACCAGGGTTTACCATCGGGAGCCTCGTCAATGGAAAATATGAATGCAGGCCTATTGAGCCAAGAGATAACGATCCGGGGAGCCTCGTTCTAGAAGTTAACTTTATACATTGAAGACAATGTCGCAAGGGCGTCAGCCATTTGATTTTCTGCTCGTGGCACGTGATGCAATTCCACCTTGTCAAAGAAAGGCAACAATCTCCTTGCATAATTCATATAGGGTATCAAATTGGGCTGGCGTGTCTCCCATTCTCCTTTAATCTGATTCACCACTAGAGCTGAGTCTCCGTAAACATCCAGATTCTTGATTCGCAAATCAATGGCTTCTTCCAGACCCATGATGCAAGCCTCATATTCAGCCTCATTATTGGTAACGGGAAAGGTCAATCGGGCAGTAAATGGGATGTGCGACCCCTGAGGAGTAGTGATAATTGCACCTATTCCGCTACCATAGGAATTAACTGCTCCGTCAAATATCAACTGCCATTTGGAACCCAACTCTGGCCCTTCGTCCGGCAACGGTTCTTCACAATCTTTCATTTTTAGGTACATGATATCCTCGTCAGGAAAATCAAACCTCATCGATTGGTAGTCCTCAACCAGCTGCTCAGCGAGGTACTCTGACAGAACGCTACCTTTAATAGCCTTTTGCGAGACATATTGGATATCGTATTCGGTCAACACCATCTGCCATCGGGCAATTCTTCCGGAGAGTGCTTGCTTCTCAAACACATATTTGACTGGATCCATCTTTGAAATTAGCATGGTTGTATGGTTCAGCATGTATTGCCTCAAACGTTTGGCGGCCCAGGCTAGCGCGCAACATGTCTTCTCGAACATTGAGTATCTGGACTCACAGTCGGTGAACTTCTTACTCAAATAGTAGATCGCATGCTCTTTACGTCCGGTCTCGTCGTGTTGACCGAGAACACAACCCATACTTTCCTCAAGAACCGTCAAATACATAATCAAAGGTCTCCCGACCACTGGGGGTATCAAAATAGGAGGTTCCTGCAAGTATTCTTTTATCTTGTCGAACGCCTTTTGACAATTTTCATTCCAGGTCAACACCTAATCGTTTTTCAACAACTTGAACAACGGCTCGCATGTCGCAGTTAGGTGAGATATGAACCGAGCAATGTAGTTCAACCTCCCTAAAAACCCACGCACTTCTTTTTCTGTTTTAGGCGTCGGCATTTCTTGTATAGCTTTTATCTTTGCAGGATCAACCTCTATTCCCTTTTCGCTCACAATAAACCCCAACAGTTTACCCGATCTCACCCCAAAGGTGCACTTGTTAGGGTTCAGTCTCAACCTGAACTTCCTAAGTCTTTTGAACAGTTTCAGCAGATTAACCAAATGCTCCTCCTCTATCTGGGATTTGGCAATCATATCATCAACATAAACCTCAATCTCTTTGTGCATCATGTCATGAAAGAGAGTCGTCATAGCACGTTGATATGTTGCCCCAGCGTTCTTCAGTCCGAAGGGCATCACTTTGTAGCAAAATGTTCCCCAGGGAGTAATGAAGGTAGTCTTCTCCATGTCTTCTGGCGCCATTTTGATCTGATTATAGCCTGAGAAGCTGTCCATGAAGGAGAATACGGAGAACTGAGCAGTGTTATCGACCAGCACATCAATGTGAGGAAGTGGAAAGTCATCTTTCTGGCTCTCCCTATTCAAATCACGGTAGTCTACACACATTCGCACTTTACCATCTTTCTTCGACACTGGTACTATATTAGCGACCCATGACGGATAAGTTGTAACGGCTAGGAAACCAGCATCCCACTGTTTTTGAACTTCCTCTTTGATTTTCACAGCCATGTCTGGTCTGGTTCTTCTGAGTTTCTGCTTAACAGGCGGACATTCCTCTTGCAACGGCAGACGATGCACAACCATGTCCGTATCCAACCCAGGCATATCCTCGTACGACCAAGCAAATATATCACTATACTCTCGTAGTATCTCAATCAACCTTTGCTTGATGTCGCTTTGCAGCGCAGCCCCTATACGGATATTTCTCACAACTTCTTCCGACCCCAAGTTGATAATCTCAATTTCCTCCTGATGAGGCAGAATGATTCTCTCTTCCTGTTTCAACAAACGAGTCAGCTCCTCTGGCAAGTTGCTATCCTCAACAATCTCTTCCTCTGCTTGGAATACCGGGTGCTCGAAGTCGAAACGAGTCATAGGCGGTTCGTAGGAGATGTCATCTGAAATATTAGTCCTGCAAAGGAAATGGTTAAATGTTTCAAAACGCAAACAAAGCAAATAACCACGTTGCCATTTATTGTTAAAGTAAAAACAAGAAAAATAGGGATCACAATATTCGTATATGAAAAACGCCTTTATTTCATGATTAAAACAGTGCAATACACATAATCAAGTAGCCCTAAGGTAAAATCACTATGCCCCGGGTAGGACATAGGATTACTCAACAATTGACAAAACAAATCATTACTGTTTAAGAGTCACTGGGACAGTTTCCCGGATGGACCAGTTGCAGAGACTTTGTCCTGGCACGCTTGGCTTGATCCACGCGTCCATATCGCAGTCACTATCTCCATCTTCAGCATCAGAAATAGCATTGATTGTCTCAAAGCACAACCCACTTGGCGTAATCGTGATCGGTCCCTTGGACCTGGGCGCTCTTGAAGATGACGCTGACGATGCCGGTCGATACCCTAGTCCAAACTTTTCATTCTTCACCGGGATCTCTAGCACCTGCCCCCAACCTTTAGTCTCACCAGTCTGCACTAAAGCCTGAGCTTCCTTATAGGATGACACTGCCACCTCTGGAATTTTGATGGGACCTTGAGCCTTGCCTTTAATTCTCAACCCTTCAAAGGCTTGACAAGGTGTCTCATGTATTTCTCCGTCGACCTCAACATATTTGAACGATGATAGGTGACTGACCAAAATATCCTCCTCCCCGCAAACGGTAACAACACTATCACCCACCATGTACTTCAACTTCTGATGCAATGTGGACGTTACGACCCCTGCAACATGGATCCATGGGCGCCCAAGAAGGCAGCTATAAGCTGGATGGATATCCATGATGTAGAATTCGGTATCAAAAATTTCTGGCCCCACCTGAAGCGGTAATGTTATTGACCCGAACACTGATCTTTTCGTCCCGTCAAACGCCCTCACAACCAAATCGCTGGGCATGCAAATAATTCCCCGTATGTCCAATTTCATCATGGCCTTCTTTGGCAATACGTTCAACGACGATCTAGTATCCACCAATACACGCGACATTACGGTGCCCCGGCATTCCACCGATATATGCAAAGCCATGTTGTACTCTCGACCCCTGGGTGTCAGATCAAAATCTGTGAAACCCAGGCTATGTCCAGCATTGACATGTGCCATTATCCCCTCTAACTGATTTACAGAAACTTCTTGAGGCACAAATGACGTATCCAGAATCTTTAGCAAGGCGTTCCGGTGGGCCTCGGAACATAGCAACAACGACAAGATAGAAATCTTCGACGGCGTCTGCTGTAGGTGCTCAACAATTTTGTAGTCGCTTTTGCGAATCAGTCTCATGAACTCCTCTACGTCCTTGAGTGACGTATCCTTTTCTTTCGACTGAGTAGGCCCGCTTTCATTTACTTTGGCTTTGCCTTTGGCCAATCTCTCGGCTTCTACTTCAGGTGAAATAAAAATCCTTCCGCTATGGGTCATGCCCCCCGTTCCAACGACATTATCAACAGCCCCAGCTGGCTGGCTATTCACCACGATCTTTTCACCGTTGCAATACGCTTCTAAACCGTATGTCCATGGGACAACTTTCATACTCTCAAAGGGAACAGGCCCTGCTTTGGTAATCGTAATAGTTAGCCGCTGGGCGGGCGCCGTTATCGTTATAGTCTTCCTCGGGATCGTCACCATTGCAATATCATTCTGCTTATCACATAATGCCTCCACAGGCTTCTCAACCGCAGTTCGATCAAATTGCAAGGTCCCTTCGTCGATCATGGCCTGAATGCCCTGCTTCAAATCGGTACAACCCTCAGGCTGGGTCCAACACTCTAAACAATATTCATCACAACCAGGGAATGCCCCCCTCTGAGCAACCTGCTTTTCACCTCACTCAATGGTGTCTTCAGTTCGTTAACATCCATCACCAAGTTCAAATTTTCTTCTGTCAAGATAGCATTTGCCCCATGATTAGGCATAGGCTGTTGTACAATATTGGGCCCCGCCTGGCCAAAGTTGATGGCTTTACTGTCCAACAAGTCTTGAACTTTATGCTTGAAAGCGTGACAAGATTCTACATCATGTCCGGGCGCCCCGGAATGGAATTCGCAATGCTTAGTAGCGTCATACCCATAAGGAAGTGTCGGTCCAGTAGGCGGCTCCAATGTTCTTTTCTTGACCAAATTTAACCCCAGCAGTGTCTGAAGAAGCTCTGCATATGTCGACGGAGGCTTATCAAATACCCTCTTCGGCTTTGCATTCTGAAACCTTCTCTGACCCTGATTCTGCCTTTGCTGCTGCTGTGGTTGTTGTTGCCGTTGTTGTTGAGATTGGATTGGAATGGTAACACTGGCTATTTGTTGAGGTTGAACATACTGATTTTTGCCTCTACCCCGGCCTCTGCCACCAAATACAGCGCTTGTATCACCTTGTCGTCTTCCGCCGAACGCTTTTCTCGCACCCCCAGCTGAGGTAGATTCACCTGCCTGAATCTTTCCAATTTTAATTCCACTTTCGATCCTCTCTCCCATAAGGATCATATCGGAGAAGCTACCCATCGAAACATTGAGTAACTTGTCATAGTACATTCCTGTAAATGTCCCCACAAACATGTCATTCATCTCCCTTTCAACCAAAGGAGGGTGCACCCGAGCTGCCATATCGCGCCACCGCTGCGCGTACTCTTTGAAACTTTCACCACTTTTCTGCGACAGACTCTGCAACTGAACTCTGTTTGGCGCCAAATCGCTGTTATATTTGTAATGCATAACGAAAGCATCAGCCAACTGCTTCCAGCTTCTAATCTGAGTGGGCTCCAGTCCCATGTACCATTCCAATGATGGTCCCGATAAGCTATCCTGAAAGAAATGCATGAGCATCCTTTCATCATTGGAATATGAAGACATCCTTCTATAATAAGAACGTACATGGACCTTTGGGCAGGTATCCCCTTTGTATTTGTCGAACGTTGGAGCCTTGAATTTTAACGGCACCCTCAGCCCTGGTACCAACCCCATAGTAGTCATATCTAACCCAGCGGAGTTATGATCAACCACACCTTTCATCTGCTCTTCTAGCATTCTGATCCTCTGAACAGGGTCAATGGGGCCCTCAGGTCCCATACCTCTTCCCGAAAAAGCGTCGTCCTGGTGATCCACATTCCAGTCATTGCCATACCCATCGTAACCCATGTTACGGCCAAATCCTTGCTGATTGAACACATGACCCTGTCCTCGATTGCCGAACCCTAGATTGACCCCAGCAGGTCCAAAACCATTGTTGAAAGGAAATGCTCCAGCGCCGTTGTTATTCCCATTACTGAATCCACCATTACCGTGGCCATACCCCTGATTGTTGCCGTAACCGTCATTACCAAATCCTTGATTGTTGAACCCGGAGTTCCCATCCTAATTGACATTGCCATACCCATTGTTTCCAAAATCGGCATTGTCACCGAATCCTTGATCGGCATCCACAGTGTTGCCTTTGTTGTTAACAACATGCCCATCACCACCATTTCCAGTATTGCCATTACCAGCGCCAGCGCCTGTACCAGTACCAGTGTTTCCATTGCCAGTTACTACAGGTGGAGTAACAACTGTCGGTATCTCATCCTCCCGGCGAGGAGTTCCAACAGAATTGTGGTCAGTATTGCCATTTCCGTTTGCCCGCGTCAGCAGCGGCTGCACCAAGGTCTGAAGGTTTTCCTGGCCCTTGGCCATACTCTCCATGGCTTGCATGAACAGAGTCAACTTCTCACGGATTTCCTGCATCTCGACCTAAACTTGATCCATTATCTTCTTGCAGTTGTTTCTGGTTGAGTAGCGGTGGATTCTTTGGTCGTCAATCCTGAAAAACCTGTGAGATGCAGAAAATAAGATACAAATTCAACAAGTAACTGGCGATGTAAAATGAATATGCAGATGCAATATGTGTCTGTGCGTTAGGGAGATCAACCCCTGATTCTAGTGCCAAAGTGCCAGTGAAGTGAAGTGATAAGGAGCTGGAATCCACTCATGGAAGAAACATCTCGTATATTGCTGAAAAGCCTATCAAGGCAGAAGTACAATATCTCTGAGTGTACAATAACAAGAAGGCATGACCTCAACCAACAATCCTGGTGATGGCCAGCACAATGCAAATAAAGCATATACAACAGTGTATAAGGTAATCAAGTGCGACCATATGCCTGATACTCCTCTAACAATCTCTTAGTCTTGGAATGGTCTGGCTGAGAAAGCAACCCTTCGACGAGCGAGTCTCTTTGCCTGATAACACGCTGGAGATCTCCAATGGATTCCTCCCAAGCACCCTCTCCAAAGCACTCCTCTAGCTTCCGCTTCTGGGATGCAGACTCTTTCTTACGCTTGACAACTTTGTTCAACGAATTCTGAACGTCGTATCTCCGCATAACCTCTTCTTCAAACTTTTTCTGGCTAGCTTTCAACTGATCTTCCAGCCCAGAGATCTGCTGCTTCAGTTTGTCTTCTCTTTCCCTGTTATTGGTCAGTGTAAAATTCCAGGTTTTATTGAACGTAGAGATCTCCCGGTAGGCTATATCAAGTGCTTTCTTCTTAGACTCCAACATGTCATGGGAGCTCTTGAAATCTATCCCCAAACGTTCACGCTTCTTTCGTTGTTCAGTCAGTTCTGCACCTAACTGGTTCACCAGCTTTGTTTGCTGCTCGAAGGAATATACGGCTTCATTACTTTCACTCCTGAGTTGCACTAGCTCTTCTTCCAACTTCTCGTTGGCTTTCATTAGCTCTTCTTTCTCCTTCACAACCTGCTCATATCTCTCAATAGACACAGTAGTTGGCTCCTCAACCACGAAGGGAGCAGTAGGTAATACTGCAGGAAACGACATCAGTGCCTGCTTTGCCCTATCTTGGATCCAGACTTTGTACGGAGCATAGGCTTGACTATCATTCTTACCCAACAATGGATTACCCTTCTTGCAGATATTATTCCAAGCATGCTGAAGCTTGGATAACAATTCTCCCTTCAAATCACCTGTGAAGTACAGAGATTCCTGCACTTCCTCCTCTTTTGGCAGGCTTCTCAAAGCATAACCGAATTGCCTGATCAACAATGACGGATTGTAGTTGATGCACCTCTTCCTCCCAATCAGAGGAACGTTAGGATATCCGGCGCAACTGTAGATAATCTCAGATCCCAGTAAGTCTCTATCAAACCAGACAACATCTTCTGAAGAAAGCCCCATCAGACGCTCAGACCATTCCACCGTAGCTGCAGACTCAGCAAAGATACCCTTCTTAGGTAGGTGACTATCAAACCACATATACAACAAAGGCACACAACAAGGGACGTTCTTGCCCCTCCTATTCTCGTTCTTATAATACAGAGAGTGATTGAAGTCTCCAATCAGCGTAGGCACAGGATTGCCTGAAGCAAATATATGGAACGCATCCAGATCAACAAAGTCAGGCATGTTAGGGAACAATATAATGCCATAGATACACAAAGCAAGGATAACATTAAACACAACCCAACAACCACTCTTGGCATACTCTTGTGCTTTCCCAACCAAGAACTTGAGAGAAAAACCAGAAACTCCGTTCCATGAGGTTAACAGCAACTCTGAAGGGTCTAAGTGCAAAGCAACAACCAAATCCTCCAGCTTGGGCTCAGCACCCATATGAATGAAGGGTACCTTGTTCTGAATGGTTAGCTCCAAGATCTCAGCATATTCCTTCATGGTCGGAGCCAGAATTAAGTCAGGGAAGGTAAAACACCTCAGCGGGGGATCATAAAACTGCATCAGCGCGTACAATCCGTTCAGCTCATACGTGGATGGTTTGCAAACCAACCTAAGCAGTTTCCCATAACTCTTCCTGAAGCTTCTCTTCACATCATCATCAGCTAGAGACATCAAACCAAGCAAAGAAGAAACATCTGGAGTAGGCAACTTGTATGCCACAGTCTTCTTCAAAGTATCTATAATAGCAGCAGACAGAAATCCGGGCAACTAGAATCAGAAGGTATGAAATGCACCTGCAGCACAGACACACGTTAATGCTATGCAAAATGAGCATGCAACAATGCAATATGCAAACATGCAACAGGGACCAAGTGATATATTGCTGAAGAGATCCATCCATAAATATCTGTCTCAACAGACCCACAATACTGCTCAAACCTGGTCTCAACAGACCCATAACCATGTGTCGCTACTGCGAAAATAAGGTGCCGGCAAAATAGAAGAGTCGCCACCTTTCGTTATTTATCCCTCAGAACGGGAAAGGAAACGATCGGAAAAACCTGACGAAAGGGTATAAGACAAGGTTGTCGCAACCAATGTCTGGGTTCGGGAGTCGGTTACGCAAGGGGAAGGTGTTAGCACCCCTCACGTCCATCGTACTCGATGGGATCCACGCTTGTTGTGTTTATCTGACGGGTTGGTTTTGCTATCTACCTATCAAGGCTGGCTTAAAAAAAAAGAAAATGACTCGGAAAAGCGTCACGCTTTATGCCTACGTATTCTCATCAGAGAATGAGAAATCAGAGTCAACGTAGTTCGACTAACTACGGGTTATGGGGAAGGTGGCTCGCCAATACGTCAGTATTGTGCCTACGTACTCTCAACAGGTATGAGAGATCAGAGCTTACGTAGTTCGGGATAATACGGAGTACGGGGATTCAGATTCATCTGTTTCTTCGAGCAGGGTTAACAAACAGTTCCAGCAGCTGGATGTACGCGGCTCGACCCTTGGAGACTTAGGCGTTACCGTTTGCGGTAGAACTAGGAGTTAACAACACTCTTTTCTTCAGAAAAGCTTTCCTTTGAATTACGGGCCCACGGGGCAAAAAGGTTTGAAGTTTGTTTTCTGTCTTTTATGGAAGAACTGTTTCTTATGATGTTTGCAACTAGTACCGCACTAGAGAATATGACCTGAGAGTGAATGTGTCGCATGTCACCCAAAGGGTACCATACTAAACATTCAAACTGTTGAAAAGAAATTCTCCAACAATCCTTTCTCAGATAGCTTAAGGCTCGTAACGTACGACGTCAGTTAACCTTTATTATTGTATTTTGATTTGTTTTGTGATGAGAAGAGAACGAACAGGTTCAACAACGGGGATACTATCAAGTCCTACTGTTGTCATGCCAAGGATTCATCCTATGGTTGAAGTTTGAAACAGGGAACTCCTAGAAGTTATCATGCATAGGTTTCAACCTAAAGTTCTATCATCACTTCCTTATCAAAGGAAGTGAGATTTCTAGGGGATCATGTCAATGATAAACGGAAACAGATAAAACATCAGCTTAAATAGTAAACAGTAAACGACTGTAAAATGCATGCAATGCAAGTGAGGGAGGAAATGTGTGTGGGGCATCAGCCTCCACAAGCTCATCTCAACCTCAAGCCAGATATGAATAAATGTAATCATACAGAGGAAATAACATGCTATCAAGCAAGATATAATAACTGTAATCATACATAAGAAATAACATGCTATCAAGCAAATCACAAACCACATAGGCAAGGGAGCTGGGCTCTACCGAATACCCGCAAGCAAAGCCATACAGTAAAAATACAAGCAGAGGGAGCAACTCAACCTCTAGTGCAATCATGCTCCTAGTTTACACCAGTCTAGAGATGAAATTATTCTAATGCATCAAGCAAATCAAACAAGTCACTGCAATACAGTTTCACAGAGAGAAAACAGACAAGAAAAGAAAGCAGATCAACCACTCCCACAGCTTCACAGCCAAGCTCTCCTGACATCAACTCAGTCCTCAGTCTTCAACTACTCTTCAAGGTTATCATCTTCAATAGCAAGTCTCAACTTGCTTCTTCAAGCTTTCAATACATCAAGCATAAGTATCAACTTATTCTCTCTTCTTCAAGCCTCAGCTCCAAAACAGACTCCACCTTTAGGCTTCAATCCCAATTGCAAGTATCAACTTGTTCCTTCAAGCACTCAATGCATTGAACACACAAGTATCAACTTGCTTCTTCCTTAAGCTTCAACTTCTTCATTCAATCTCCAATGAATTCCTCTCACAAGTATCAACTCATTCTTCTCCTTCCTCAAGCTTCAGCTCTTTCTTCAATCTCAATTTGATCTTCTTCACACAAGTATCAACTTGTTCTTCTTGATCTTCAAGCTTCAGCTCCTAAGGGTAGTCTTCAAACACAAAGAAGTATCAACTTCTAGCCTTCAACCTTCTTCAAGCAAGGAACTCCATCCTCTAGCAAGGGAGAAAGATTCATCTAACAAGAGCAAAGTTTGGATGATTGACAGCAGAGTGAAGACCAAAGGTCACCACTAAGCATCCTATCATCAGAGAAAGGGACCCTCAAAGGTTCTACCAACTTGTAAAGAGCCACACATCCTAACAAAGTAGGGATGAGGCCTTTACAAGGGGACCTTACATCATAGGGAAGAATGGAAGTGATCAACACCTTCCATGTTTATGAAAGAAGAGAATCTATCTAGAAGCTCTACCTACAAATCCTAATCTTAACATCTAAACAACACTCAAACCAAAAGAAGGGAAATCTTCACATCCAAACTTCTTTAAGCATTCCATGGTAGCCCAAACATGTCTTCAACATCATCCAAGGGCAAGGGAGACAAAACCCTAATCTAAGGGAACTAAATAAGTCATTCTAGTTGGATTAGTGCATTAGAATCATCTAAAGTTAGCACCTAAACTAAAATCAAACAAAAATAGTAAACCATATTGTAAATTCCTAAAAAAATTCCTAAGTGACCCTAATTCAATCATGAATCTACCATACAAAATTCAGAGGTTGAATCATCCACCAAGTTCTAGATATAAAACCTAAATCATAAGGTATCAACCATAAACCTTAAAAATGGAGCCCCTAAAGTTTCAACTCAAAACTACCACCTACATTCATCACAAAAATGTGGGAAATATCTAGGGGGAACATGCATATCTATTCTATCTACACACAAAAAATCAAGGCAAGAATCATCTTCAAATGATCAAACCAAATTCAACAAGATCAAGCATCAACCATGATTATTTTAATATCAATTAAAATGTAAAAAATTCTAATAAAATAAAAAATGCATGAAATATTAATATTTTTTATCGAAAAAAAACTAGATTAAATCATGAATCAATGGAAAAAAGAATGGAATCATTTGAATTATTTTTCATTTTTTTTATGGATTATTCAATAACCTATGCAAAATGAAGAAAATAAAATGAAAACAATGAGAAATTAATAAACGCGTGGTGTGAATAGCACATTTTTCCAGTTCATTTCAATGTTGGGCCCAAAAAGGGGGGTGGTGATATCAATGTTGCACTAAGCCCACCCAGATTACTTAAATGAAACGTTGCGTTCAAGTAACTCAGAGTCCTTCACAAAATTTAGATCAAAGTCTTCAGCCCATATCCAATGGCTACCTAGTCGTCTTCTTCCTTTTGAATGTTGGAGGGAAAAAAACCATGGAAGTTCAGAGCTTCAACTCCATCTTCCCCAAATCGTACTTCATCAATACTCCATCAAAACTCTCACATGAATACACTAATCCACTCCATTTTCCCCACTGAATCTAACCATGCTAATCAATAACATTGAAACTCATCCTAACTCAAATCACGATTAAAATCTCAGAAATCACTCAAAGATCAAATCTCACCAAACTTAAAATTATGGGGTCTAACATCATCACCATGCTTCACTGAGTTGATCTAGCTATCAAATTAAGCCTAACTCTCAAAAATCATCAAGATACGATCAAGAACAGAATTTGTGCCATCTTACTTATTGCCTCTAAATCGAGCCAATTGCTACCAGAAAGCTTCTACTAACAATCTACATCACATCTAAACTAACAATTCCTATTGATTATGCTTAAATTAAGCTGCACAATGAAAAGTACATACCTGCAAATTCTTGATGAACAGAGTGATTAAATCTTCAAATCAACCTTCAATAAGCTCCAGATTCCTTCACTAGCATCCAATCAACCTTCTGTATGCAAAGAAATGAGCTGAAACCTCGTGGATTCTTGAACCCGATTCTGAGTTGCAAGCTTCAAACTCCAATGGCCAACTCACGATTCTTCCACATTTGTGCCTTAAATTTGATCTGGGATCAATCACCAACTCTAGAGCAAGCTATTGGGAGCAAAAGAATGGATTGAAATTGATCCAAACCTTGTAACAGAATTGGATTTGCAAGAAGAAAGTTCAAAGTTCAATCTCACTATTCTCCCTCAATTCTCACCAACCTTGGTCTTGGATCACTTCATGTGTTTATATAGAACATGAATGAATGATCTAGAAAGTTCTGGATCAATCTAATGAGAATTTCAATATCTCATGTCATGGAAAATTCAATCTCATGCCTTTCTCATATCAGTTCTTGCAGCAGCTTGCATATGCCCTTACTCTCATCCAAATTCTCTCCACATGAGATATTGAGTGTGTTTTAATGTGTTGGAACCATGGATTTGATCTTATGTGTAATTTGGCATATGTAACTTAAGTCCTAAGCAAGCAAATGCAACTCCATGATTTTGACCTCAAATGAGAAAAGTGCTATTTCCATTGTCTTTAAAATGTCATTTCTGATCAAAATGACATATAGGTTTCTCTCATTTGGTCACCAAATGAAAAATCACAAATTTGGTCCTTTTAATGAACTTTAATTCTTCCTTTTTAAGTCAATTTTGCAATTTTGAGTTACAAGCAATTCCAACCTCTCATGACCACTTGGCTAGCCTTAAAACATCATTTTGAACAAGTTTTATGTTGAACATTTTCCCATTTGAAGCTTGCAAATAGGAGTTATGGTCTTATGATTGAAATGACATGTAATCTCCAAATACCCAAAATACCCTTGACTTGTCAAAGACATAACTTGAGTTCTACAAATCCTATCAAGGACTTCTAGTACTCTATAGAAAGATAAGAGGATAAGGAACAACATTCATGTTGACCAAAAGTTCATAGGAATCATCCTTCTAGGGCAAAAGTATCATGCAAGTTGGGTAACTTTCAAACTCCAAATTCACATTCCTCAGATGACTTGTAACTTGTCAAAGTCATAACTTGAGTTCTACAAATTCTATCAAGGACTTATAGCACTCAAATTAAAGCTAAGACCCTGCTCTACAACAATCATGTTGGGGGAAAGATGAGGTGACAATCACATCTTGAGCTAAATTGCCTTGAAGATAGGGGTCAAATTAGGGGATTTACACTGTCAAGCCTTAGAAACCCTAGCCTGAAACTTCTCAAACTCCTCAATCATGATGAGTTAACCTTGGAATAATCCTTATAACATCTCAATGTATCAATCCATGATCACATGTCTCTTGAATTAGGTCTCAACCTTCTTCAAATCATCAGTTGAGTTAGGGTTAACCCAGTCAAACCCTAGTTGCACCACTCATGGCCGAGCCTTCTTAGTCTTGCACAATGACCTGCCTAGGCCTCAAAGTGATATTCAAAACTTCTTATGAGCTCTCTCAAGACCTCAAGTCCAACCTCATGGCTTCAGAATCATCTGATGACTTCCCACAACTCTCAAGTTAGGAGACCTACACACTTGGCTTCAACCACTCTCTCTGAGGATCTTCTAACTTCTCTGACAAGGATATCAACCCTTGAACATCTGAATAACCTTCTTAGCTAGCCTCATAGGCTTGTATAGCTCTTGATTGGTAATCATACCTCTTGATCTCCTGCATACATGTCAATGAAATGCAAATGATAATGCTAATGTGAATGAAATGCAACATAAGCTAGGTAAAGAAAAGTTGGGCAAATTTTGGGTTGCAACACCATGCTCCAACTTGGTCTCAACAAACCTATAATAAAGCTTCAACCTGGTCTCAACAGACCTATAACACTGTCCTAATGAAGAACCCCAAGTAACCACACATACTGATCCAATATCCAGAAAACCGGGTAGTCTGGAGGTCAAGTTTCCTGCATGCTCGAATCCCTCTCACAGGTAGGTGTCCTATCAACTGACACAAGGTACGGCATCCTATGCGGTCGTCGGCGTCACAGACTTTCAAGACTGATGATATGATACCCAGAAGGTGTGGCATCACCATGTCCTGAAGAGGCCTCACTTAGCCAACTTTCAATTGATCGGTCCCCAGAGTCGACAATCCAACTAACCAACAACCCCCTTAACCCAAAGGGTTGAAAAAGAAGTCAACCAGAAGAACCTCGTATGAGCGTGGATTTTGTGGGACACTAGTACATGCAAAGCATGCACGCGCCCACTACTTTCCACAACTAATTCTAGGTGCGCTCAAGCCCAGGTCCGACTTATCTCTCAACAGAGTATCCCCCTACCCAGCATAACAACAATAATACAATGCTGAAAGTAAATACAGAAAAGTAAATCCATACAAACCCACGACGGGAAAACAAGCGTTAGGATTGACTCGCGTAGGGAACCGTTGGAGTCCCCAGCAGAGTCGCCAGCTGTCGCTACTGCGAAAATCGGCGCCGGCTATGACAGAAGAGTCGCCACCGTGCGTTATTTATCCCACAAAAGAGAAAGGAAACGCTCAGAGTAAACCTAACGCAAAACGGGAAAGGATTGGTCATCGCAACCAAATCCTGGATTCGGGAGTCGATTACGCAAGGGGAAGGTATTAGCACCCCTCACGTCCGCCGTACTCGATGGGATCCACACTTGTTTTCTAGTACGGATTGTTATTCTATCTACTCTAAAGGTCTGGGTTAAAAAGAAAAGAAAATGACTCGGCAAAGTATCACACCTTATGCCTACGTATTCCCGTCTAGAACGAGAAATAAGAGTCAACATAGTTCGGCTAACTACGGAAAAGGAGGGGAAGGTTGCTCGCTAGGATACGACATCCTATGCCTACGTACTTTCACACGGTATGAAAGATCAGAGCAAACGTAGTTCGGGCTACGAAAGACACAAGTTTGTCTGACTGTTTTTATTACCTTCAAAAAGGGTTTTTCTTGATTAAGAGTCCAAGCGGACAAAAATGACACTTTGATGTTTGTTTTGAATCTTTTATGAAAGAAATGTTTTTCATTTTGTTTGCAATCTATGACGCACTAGAGACTATGATTTGAGAGTGACTACGTCGCGTGTCACCCAAAGGGTACCACACTAAGCAGCCAGACTACTGGAAAGAAGCTCTCCAACAACCCTTTCCCAAATAGCTTAAGGCTCGTAACGTACGACATCGATTAACCTTATTACTGTATTTTTGAGTTGTTTTGAGATAAGAAGAGAAAGAAGCTCTAAAAAACCTAGGGTTGAAAAGGGAATAAAAACTAACCTAATGTTGTAATGCATGGATAAGAATCCTAATGTCTATCATAATTCCCTCCTGCACAGAGGAAATCAGAGATCCTAAGGGATGAACAGAAAAGAAAGCAAGCAAATACAGTAAACAGTAAAATGCATGCAATATAGCAATACAAGCGAGGCAAGGGAGTCCCACTCAACCTCGAACCTGGGAAAACAACAGGCAAAGTGAATCAACATTCACTTCAAACCTAGGGGGAAAGCTACACAAGCCAACAAACAATACAGAAAACAAAACCAAAGCAGAGGAGGCAGCCCAAGCAGCAGCACCAAACTCCTACAGCAAACAGCAGCTCTGACAGCAACAGGTTGATTAAACAGCAAAAAGGTGACAGCAACAACCTTCATCTTCATGAATGCTCCTATCCTCTCAAGTTTCAACAAAATTCAGTCTTCAACAAGCACCAAGCTTCAACAAGCTTCAGACTTCAACAAGCAACTAGCTCAAACCCTAGCCAACTTCAACCAGTAAACAACTTCAACAAGCAGCAAAACCCTAGCTTCAACAAGCAACCAACCCCCAGCTTCAACAAGCAACCAACTTCAACAAGCACAAACCCCTAGCTTCAACAAGCACTAAACTCTAGCTTCAACAAGCACCTCCAGGGGAGAATCAATCAACAAGATCAAGTTGGAATGTTAAGTAACTCAATGACAACCAAAGGAAGCCACTGAGAACTTAACATTATAGTGGAAAAGTACCCTCAAAGTTCTACTCTTAAAGCATGCCACTCATCCCTACAAAGGAGATATGTGACTTCTTTAAGAGGAATTTATGTCATTGGATTGAATGGAGATGAACAATATACTCCATGTTTGAAGAAAGAAACAAAACTAGTCTAATGCTCTTCCTAAAACCCTAGTTTCCATAAGCTCCTGACAAGCATCCACAAGCTAAGAAAATCTTCACATCCAAGCTCCTTCAAGCTCTCCAAAGCACCTTCAATTGTTCTTCATCCCCATCCAAGCACAAGAGCAACACCACCCTAATCTAAGGGGAACTATTGAATTAAACTAGTCCAAGTTAGTTCATCAGAAACACCTAGAAGTTAGTCCTAGAACTAATTCTAATTAAAATACCAAAATTGATTGTAAAATCCTATAAAAAATTCTAAGGGTTCCTAAACCTTTTAAGAATATGCCATACAAAAACCAGGGGGTTAACCATTCATTTACGCCTAAAACTATGCCATAAACCTAAGGGTACTATCCTAAAACCCTAAAACTACAACACCTAATGTTCAATGTTCAAAACAACCTAAAATTACCTCATAAAATTATGAGAAAATTACTAGGGGTACATGCATATCTAAGCTAACTATAACAAAAAGAATCACTTCAAAAATCAACACCAATTAGTCATACCAAAATCAGCAAGAAAGCATACAAACCATATTCAAAATAACATGAACTAAACTTCAAAAAATGCAATTAAATTCCTAAATGCATGAATTAATTATTTTTTAATCCTATTAAAATCTACACTCTCTAAAGAGTCAGGGGGAAAAATCTGGATTAAAAAGATTAATTTTTCTATTTATGGTGAATTATTTCTAAACTATATGAAAATGACAAAAATAAAAGAAATATAATGAAAATTGACAAGAGCGCGTGCTGAATAGCAATTGAAACCAGTTGTTTCTCCAGACTGGGCCCAACGGGGGGGGGGGGGGGGGGGGGATCTGGATTAAAAAGATTAATTTTTCTATTTATGGTGAATTATTTCTAAACTATATGAAAATGACAAAAATAAAAGAAATATAATGAAAATTGACAAGAGCGCGTGCTGAATAGCAATTGAAACCAGTTGTTTCTCCAGACTGGGCCCAACGGGGGGGGGGGGGGGTGCCAAAAGCACTTCAGACTAAGCCCAAACCAAAGTAAAAGAAATCAGGAAAAACAAATGGAAATTGGAAAAACGTGTGTGTTGAATAGCAATGATTTCACGTGTAATTTCCCACATGGGCCTAACCGGGGGCGTGATTAGCAAGAGTTCACTTAAGCCCATCCAAAACACTTAAGTGAAACGGTGAGTTTTTATTAAACTCTTTCTCTTCAGAAAACGAAACAAGATCGTGGAAATTGGTTTATGAGATTAGTCAAAGTCAAGCATGGATCCTAGGGTTGGGAGTCATCCCCAAAACATTTGAAAATGAGAGGGAAGTGTGGGACGGTGGCCTGAGACACAGAGCCACCGTCATCTCTGGTGAGGCAATCCCAAAAGGCATCAAACGCAACAACTAAACACCTTATCCTCCTCAAAAATATCTCCTGATCACGAATATGCCCTCAGAATTTATTGATTCTCACTCAAAACCCAAACCCGATCCAAGTTTTAGAAAATTCCCCAAGTCTTGAATGTCTCAAATCTTGCAATTAATAAGCCTAAACTCATCTACATGTTTCCCTGATCAATTCTCACCATCCAAACGCCATTAAAACCTCAAGAACTAGGAGATATGAGCTTCAACAGAAATTGCATCATACTTAATTTTGTCTCTAATTGCTCAATTCTTGTACTGAAATCCACCTAAGCATCATCCCTAATGTAATACCCCAAATTTTACCCTTTCTTTTTTATTTTTATTTTAAATTCTGATTAACTTAATAAATTAACCTTTTTTTTTTTAAATCTTGTTTTTTTAACTAATAATAATTTAATTAAATTTTTTTTATAACTTTACTAATGTTTTTTATTAACTTTTTTTTTTCTATTTAGTTTATTTATTTTCATTTTTAGCTCTTCTTACTAACTTTTACGATTTATATTAAAATTTAAACTTTTTTTTCTTCTTTTCTTCGAGAGTAAATTTTTTATAACCTTTTTTAAATTAATTTCTAACACATTTTTTTAATCAAATTCTATTACCTTTTTAAAATTAAATCTTTTTTCTAACTTTTTTTAAATCTTTTTTCTAACTCCTTTTTAAAGTTAAATCTTTTTCTATCTTTTTTAAAGTTAAATCTTTTTCTATCTTTTTTAAAGTTAAATCTTTTTCTATCTTTTTTAAAGTTAAATCTTTTTCTATCTTTTTTAAAGTTAAATCTTTTTTTTCTAACTTTTTTTAAAGTTAAATCTTTTTTTCTAACCCTTTTTTAAAATTAAATCTTTTTTTTCTCTAACTTCTTTTTAAAATTAAATCTTTTTTTTTTCTCTAACTTCTTTTTAAAATTAAATCTTTTTTTCTAACTTTTTTATAAATTAAATCCATCCTTTTTTTTTAAAATTAAATCTAAATCTTTTTTGACACCATCCTTTTTCAAATTAAAATTCTAAATTCCTTTTAAAATTAAATTCTAACAGTTTTTAAAATAATTCTAACATTTTTTAAAATCAACATTCAAATATATTTTTTTTTATTTTAAAATTCTAACTCATTTTTTTTAAACTTAAAACTCTAATTTTTAACTTGAAACTCTAACTTTCTTTGCTAACATTTTTAAATTTAAATCCCAACACTTTTTTTTATCAAATCCAATCACAATAAATCACAGATAGAGCAAAATAAAATCAATCAGATCATATCATCATCATAAGAAAATCAGATATAAATATCAACATCACCATCATTGAATCAAATCTGAAATAATCATAAAAATTCATTCAAATCAAATCAGAGATTGAAAAAGATTAAGATATTCAAATCAAATCTGAGATTGAAAAAGATTTTAAAAAAATCAAGTATAAAAGGACCCTCAGGAGCAACAAAACGGGAGATCGGCAAGCATCAAAGACTCTTGCAGTCTTCATCAAAAGTAACTAACTCTTCTTTTCTTAAAAAATTTTTAATCTTATTTTTGTTTTTTTTTTCAAGAGTTTTAACTTTTTTTCTTGAATTAAAATCTAACCTTTTCTTTTTTATTTTCAAAACTTTTTTTTTCAAAAGCAAATTTCAAAGTTCTAATTTTTTTTGCTAACTTTTAATTCTAACTTTTTAATCACATTAAAGTTCTAACTTTTCCAAATCTCACACAAAAAAAACCTAATTCCATTCTAACTCTTTTCTAATTACCTAAATTCTCATCGTCTCAAAACGTTCATCACTTAACTTTTAATTATCGTCAACTCCAATTTTCATCCTTCATTCCTAACAGTATTCTTGATTATCCATGAACCTGTTCACTAATATTTATTTATTTATTTTTGTATTTATTTTTATATTTGTACATAATCTAACATCATCGTTGCTATTTCATATTCCATTATCACTTGTATATTATCGCCATCTTCTTTGCATATCAATTTTCATTGTTTATTAATTTTTCGCTAACATCCTCATTTTTAAGATCCAAATTTCTAACTTTTTTCTTGTTTCGTTAAAATTATAATTTTCTACTTAAATTCCTAACATTCCCGTCTAATTTTTCGTCTAACCCCGTATAATAACAGTCTCTGTTTGTTTTGGTTTTTTGCAGCTGACTAAGTTCAATTGATTTTATTTTCAGTTTAAATATTCAATTATCATATTTGTAACTGCTTATGGGATGTAATTTTGCGAGACAATTGTCGCATTTATCTTTCCGCACTTTATTTTCTGCCGTTGTATGTATATTTAATTTCATCGCATCTTTATAGTTAATTTCACATCCGAA
Organism: Lathyrus sativus; assembly: GCA_963859935.3. Lineage (NCBI taxonomy): Eukaryota > Viridiplantae > Streptophyta > Magnoliopsida > Fabales > Fabaceae > Lathyrus > Lathyrus sativus. The sequence goes on along the minus strand of OZ012736.1, from coordinate 151,225,887 downwards.
GGTTAGGTCTAACCGTTTGGCCGCCACGCCAATAGTCCTCAACTTCAAACCCCTACAAACTACAAACCCTAATTTTCACAAATGCTTCACCGCAGGCAAAGTTACCATTTTACCCCTAGCATTAGGTCAAAGAGCCGCCGCGCTCATTTTAGGGTTTCCCGCCGCGGAATCCCTAACCTAATCTAATCTTAATTCACTTAACAATTCGACGTAGATATTGGAGTTTCTACACTCCACGTAAGCGTGTCCTTAAGACATGTTTATTTCCCCTTGAGACCTTGACCACAGTCAAGAAGTCTCTAACCTCCCTTTTGAGGGGAACTACGATTACTCTGATTCCATTCCCGTAAGGATACGTAGGCACAAGATGCGATGTCTTGCCGAGTAAACTTAGAATTAACCCCTTAGGTCTCTTTTCTCACTTTTAATCCCTTTGTACATATACCTTAAGCAAATAAATAAAGCAAATAGTAAGCATTGAACAAAAGGTTCCCGTAGAGTACTACGGAAGTTTAGGGTGCTAATACCTTCCCTAAATTTAACCAACCCCCGAACCCTAGATCTTTTCCCCGCATTGTGTTTACGATGCAAAATAGGTTTTCCCTCTTTTGACCTTTTCCTTCGGATAAATCAAAGAGCGGTTGTGAATTGAATTGCGATTCAAACTCATTAATAGTTTGTAATCCTATTTCCACCGCAACAGAAAATGGCGACTTCACTGGGGAGTCTTAAACTTTTGAGGGTTATCCTAATTTGTTCATATTTATTACTATTTGCTTTACTATTCATTTGTATGTATATATTGTACTCTGATTTTGGGATGGTTCCTTGTGTTGTGAGATAAGTCCTACGCCCGGACTAGTGACATTATTATAGGATGGGGATATATTCGATGAGGCTTATAGGGAGTCGAATCCCGACCAAGCTGATTCGAGAATCACCGCTCAGTTGAGACCTTTTCGAAAATGGTTCGGTTGAACGAGTAATCGTGAAAACGTTTTCCATGGTCGATCGGAGTCTGTGATATTGGGAACCATAGTACCTTTACACCACCTCGGCCTTATTTAGGATGTAGTGCGGGAACTATGTGGGAGTAGTCCTACAATGGTTGCTACGCGATACTACACTCAAAAGAGGTTCTCTTGAGAATATTATTAACCCCCGAGTCAATCGGAAGGTTGATAATATCCGAAAGATGGGCTGATGACTTTGGGCACTTTTTAGAACCTTGTTCTGCAGGTACAACTAACCTATAGTACACTCCTTTTTGGGATGGGTACACCTTAACTCCGCTCACGTACCTTTAACCTAGGACTTTATGTGTTTTCATGCATTGCATTCATAAAACATCATATTACATTAAGACTTCATGGAATTCAAACTCTATTTATGAACATTGCAGGATACCATGGATCACTCTAGGAAGCATACTTTGAAATTTACCTTTAAGGGTTTTAATTTGGAAGTCCTAGAGAAGCTAAGGGATTTGGTTCAAGATCAAGAAAAGTTCCAAGACAGATATGGAAGGCTATTGTCTTTGTTGAAGGTTCAAGTAAACGAAGGACTTCTTGCGACTTTGCTACAGTTTTATGATCCAGATTATCATTGCTTCACCTTTCCAGATTATCAGCTTTTACCTACCTTAGAAGAGTACTCTCAGTTGATGGGATTACCGATCTTGGATAAGTCTCCATTCCCTTTCTTGGAGGAAGACCCTAAAGAACGAGATATTGCTAAAGCCATTTGTCTAAGGATATCCGATGTCAAAAACAATATGATCACCAAAGGGGGGATCTCCGGTTTTCCCAGGGACTTCCTAATTAAGAAAGCCCAATTTTATGCCGATCATAAAGACATGTTTGCCTTTGAGACAATATTTGCTTTGCTTATTTATGGGTTGCTGCTTTTTCCTAGTTTTGAGGGGTTTGTGGACCTTAATGCAATCAAGACCTTCATGAGGAGAAATCCAGTTCCAACGCTATTGGGTAATGCTTATCATTCAGTACATCTCCGAAACTTTCATGGTGGAGGAATGATTACATGTCGTGTGCCATTACTATACAAGTGGTTTATTTCTCACTTACCCAAGTCCGGTCTGTTCTGGAGACCCAATCAAGAACGTTGGTCGCAAAAAGTTATGGCTTTAACTCACTCTGATATTGATTGGTATAATCGCATGTACGATGGGATATCGATCATTGATAGTTGTGGAAACTTCAACAATGTGCCTTTGCTCAGTTTCAATGGAGGAATTAGCTACAATCCAGTCTTAGCTCGCCGACAGTTGGGATACCCCTTGAAGGAACCGCCTAGAGGTATTCATGTGGAGAAAATCTTTTTCAAAGACGACAAAAAGCTTCAAGATCAGATTCTATCTTCTTGGAATCATCTGCATAGGAAAGACAAAGAAAGTTTGGGAAGACCTAATTGTGTGTCCATGGAACCATACCTTCAATGGGTCCGAGGAAGAGCTATTGAGTTGAAGATGCCTTACTCTCGCCAAGATCCTTTACCTCAAAGCGAAGAACCTGTCCAGTATTTCATGACTGAGGTTGAGACTTTGAAGATCGCTTTGAAGAGATCACAACACGAAACAGAAGCATGGAAGAACAAATACCATGTGATGGCCAGCGAGTACGAAGAACTTCAAAAGTAGATTCAATTGAAGAATGATGAGATACAATCCTACAAGAAGAGAAGGCTCTACGAATATTTATTTTTCTCCGACTCTCCGTCTGCTCACTGAAGTTGTGGAAGATGCTTCTCTAGGATTTTCTAGGCTTTTATTTAGCTATTTCGGTTGCAAGAATATTATTTGTAATTTGTCTTCAATAAATTGATAAAAGTTTCCTGGGTATTCCGCAATATTCGTAAATATTTGAATTCCATGAAATCTTCATTTGCATTCGCATTTTAGCATCATACTTTTGCATTGCATGTGTCTCCCGGTTTCTCATACGCGGTTTTCTCACCTTCCAGTTTTGTCACCCTAAGTTCTCTGCATCAATACGACCCTTCAAAAGAATGGAAGATCAAAACCAAGAGATCAACCGTGTCAGCCATGAACTCGAAGATCTTCGAGGAAGTGTAGGGCAGATTTTGGAGATGTTACGAGCTCTTAGTGTGAAGGTGGACGCTCAGTCTACTGTTGTTTCTGAGACTATTAATACCGCTATGGAATCTCAACCAGCTGTTACTGTCGAGAACGTACCTCCTCGCGGTCTTCAATCCGGTTTGGTGCCTCCTAGTGCTCGACCAGTTCGACGAGCTACCCCTCCAAAGTGAAAAACTCCTAATTCCGACCATGGTAAAGGACCTGCACGTTCGAGGAACCGCAAAATGGCTACTCCTCAACCTTGGCAACATCAGCAGAGTTATGCTCAAGGTTATCCGTTTCCATATGCCCAGCAACCCTATGTAGCTACTGTTGCACCTCCTTTCGATCAGCAGTTTCCTACATACCAGCCTGTGCAGTCAGCTCTGGCATATCAAGCACCGGTTTATCAACAACCTTCCGGTTATCCGCCCATGCAAGTTCCTGTCAACAGTCAACGAGTGCCCAACGCTCCTGTTCTCCAACAATCACAGAATCAGGTTCCTTATCCCCGTAAGAGACAGTATAAGCCTTGTCCTCCAATTCCGATAACTTTCACTGAATTATACCCCTATTTGGTACAACAAGGTCTGATTACCACCCGTGCTTTGGGTCCTCCGCCTAATCCGTTACCTGCAGGTTACAACGCTGCCGCTCATTGTTTATTTCATGAGGGTGCGCCCGGCCATGATTTAGAGAATTGCTACGCTCTTAAGAACTTTGTCAGAAATTTGCTAGAAACAAAGAAGTTGTCTTTTGGCGATGCTCAGCCGAAGATCGAGACTCCTCTCGGGGTTCCCCGCTTGTCAAGCTTAAATTCTGCAAAGCATGTTACTCTTGCGGAAAATTAGTCGAATCCAGTAATTATTCAAAGGCCTAGCTCGCTTCATTTCAGTAACCCTCAAGATGATATGACCGGGATCAACAAAGAGTCTGGGAAAGTTATTTTGAAGCAACGACTAAAAACTGTTGAAGATGTGACCAGCATAACTGGGGCAAGCCATGACGACTCACAGTGATCATGAACCAGACGTCCTTTCCATTGAGGCTCCGCCAAAGGAAACTGTTACTCTTGAAAGCAAGATTTCATAAACATTTAGAAGGATTTTTCCGACAGTTCATTTGTTTATTTATATGCATTTCTCTTTGATTAAGCATATTTAGCATGTACGAACTTGTTTATCTTTGATTAATTAATGCAACGCATATGTTTGTCTTGAATAAATCCATTCGTTTCACTCATTCAAAAAAAAACGTTTTCATAAATCATAATGCCAACTTTACCCGATCTCTTGTTCTGATGGAGAATTGGGAGGAGGATGACGAACCTAAAACGTCAGATTTCTTGTCGTATGCTTTCAGTTAAAACCTGCTGATGATGTAAGGCATTGTTTCAAATCCCAAACACTGGAGATATAAGGATGTTAATCCCTCGTTAACCTCTTTGAACCTTGAAGTAGGAGTTTTTCTTTCTTTTAAGAGCCTTCATCCTAACCTGGGGCAGGGTAGGTTTCAGTTAAACCGATCGAGCGCTTAGATTCTCAAAAAGGAAGAGCAAACCTTCGAGAATTTATCCTTAGCATCTTAAGGAGTCCAACACGACGACTATCCCTCGGTTACCTAAGGAGTGGGGCAGTCACGAGCCTGTCAAAAGATTTACACGACTTGTGCATAAAAGAATATTCAAAAAAATAAGAGCCCGCTAAGTCAAAACCTATGAAGGAGACTTAAGCAAAACTGGGGCATCCCGCTGGACTCCAAAGTCAGATCAAAAGACGTTGTCCAGGCAAAAGTTAGGGAATGAGAACAACAAACCGGTAGTTTTTTTTAGAATCCCTAGTAAAGAACAAAATCGTGTGAGCAATTGCCATTAGAAATAGGTGAGTGACTGCCATGTCCAAAGCCTTGATAAGTTCTCGACCATAGCAAATCCGCTTGAGATATGAGCGTTCGTATCCGATTAACTGAATTAGGATTGGAGAACACCACGAAGAAGGGGTGGGTACTAATATAACTTTGAGCCTTTATCCTTTTGTTTCTTAAACCGTGAACCGAGCCACGATACAACCTTTAAAAGACCTAATTGAAGTAGGACTTCGGTTGAAAGCATACTCGACAAGATCCCGTTTCCTGACTCCTACGAGCTATGCTCAAAAATTCATGTTGGCATTATAATTAAAACTTATATCCTGACTAGTGATTTCGGTCACAAGTTATTGCGATATCTTTTTCAAAACAAAAATTCAAGACAAATATATGCGCACATTGACAAGCTCAGGATAGGCATTTCAGGCATGACGACTTTGCTTGATATCTTAGAGATTTACATATGGACATAACCCGTGGAACTTGAAGATCCTGCTAAACAGGGGCAGGCAGTTTCCCAATTCGCTTACCAACGTGAGTCTGACATTCTTAAAGAGCTATTTCTCAAAGATTTCGTCGTAACACGATTAATTTGTGCTAGTTATGTCGAGACCTGACGCACCTCTCAAAGAGTTTGAAAACAGTGGGGCAACCAGACTCCGTGTTCTCTATAAAATCCTCTTGAGATGATCATACCTCACAACGCAAGTATCCTGGGGCACCATGTTTTAGGAAACAAATGGCGACTACTACAGGGTCCTTCAAGATCAAAACCATGTGGTTTCACAATCCTCTTCATGCACCCGATGGATTTTACTCACGGCGGCCTTCATTCCCCAGTAAATCTCATTATTGCAGAAGCTTTCTAAACTATTGCCTCAGCACAGTCCCCAGAGAGACTATAAGCTGACAACCTTCTCTTGGGTAACTCGAAAGTGTCCCTCAGGTTTTATTCTCCCCATGTGAAGACGTGATACTGTGCACCCAAGCAGATTACCTTCTCCCCAGAGAATTCAGAACTTTAAAACCAGATTTGGTTCTACCATTGATCCGTCTCACCCATGATGGACGTATTGGTTGCAGAGAATGCAGGGTATCTCCATCGAGATGTTTATTTCATCTCTCGTCCCGTCTCTAGTCTGTTTCGTCAGCAGACGCAGGGGCATAAGCATCACATGCCTATTTCATATATTCATTTCACATACTCATTACATACTCATTTCATAACATCTTGCATATTTAACTACATAGACATTAACATACATTCACATTAAAATATGCGTTAGCATTCACAGGTTCATTGTGTTTCACCATCATTGGTTGTTACCGTCGAGTAACTGGGTTTGTCCATTCTCTCCAAATAGATTGTCAGCCCTAAGCAAAAAATACATATGTGTTTCCAGTTTCCCCACAGAGCTCGATCCTCGTGGATGACGGTTACTTCAGCTATCTTTCCTCGCCAGGATAAGATATTTACCCTTCGAGTTCATTCCCTCGATGGAGTCTTGATTGCCATTTTTTCTTTCTAGCTCGATCTTAGATTGAATCTCAGTTTTGTCGGTCGTCGAGCCCAACCGGACGTGCATTTATTTTGCACCGTCTAAAAATTTTTCACCATACCTTGGCAGATATGCGACTGTTCTCGCCCGAGGAGCTTATCACTGTACCCGGATGTGCATTTATTTTGCACTATCTTTCAAGAAAATCAATCACAATCCTTTACAGATACATGCCAGTTCACGCCTGGAAAATCTATCAGTACATCTTACAGCATCGGTATACAACTGTTCTCGCCTGAGAAGCCTATCGGTACAACACTTTACAATCCTACATCCTACAGCATCGGTATGCAACTGTTCTCGCCTGAGAAGCCTATCGATATAACAATTCTACATCCTACAGCATCGGTATGCAACTGTTCTCGCCTGAGAAGCCTATCGATATAACAATCTTACATCTTACAGCATAGGTATGCGACTGTTCTCACCTGAGAAGCCTATCATCGATCAGCAACAGTTCTCGCCAAGAGAAGCTTATCACAAAATTTTACAATCAATCAGCAACAGTTCTCACCAGAGAAGCTCATCACAACCTTACACAACTGGATACGCAACAGTTCTCACAAGAGAAGCTTATCACAATTGATCAGCAACAGTTCTCGGTTAAGAAGCTTATCGTAACATTCTTCTGCAACGGTATGCAACAGTTCTCCGCCGAGAAGCTTATCATCATTATCTGTTATCACCTCTACAAGCAGTTCTTACATGAGAAGCTTATTATTGCCACTCTTGCAAATAAGCGACATTTCTCGCCTGAGAAGCTGATCCTATCTTCGTTATGACTCGCAGCAAATGGCCATCGAGCAGTTGGGCTTCCATTTTCCTTGTCGTCTTGAAGTATGGGGAGGTTTGAACCGAATCATATTCAGGAGAGCACAGATCTTGAAGTATGAGGAAGTTCAGTTTACCCTTTAGCAAAAGAAGAAGCGGAATCATATTCAGGAGAGCACAGATCTTGAAGTATGAAGAAGTTTATTTTATCCTTTAGTAAAAGAAGAATCTAAAACATATTCCAGGCACCGACCTTAAATATGAGAATATTTATATATCAGATAAGCAGCAGCCTCTTTATTTGAGTGCTTATCCGTTTTGGCATGTAAGTCCCTTCCAACGATAAGTGACAGTTCTCCCTCGAGAAGCTTATCAGGGCATTTCCCATTAAGTCCATTTATTTTGGCATACAGCCGGTTTTTACCCTGTATATCTGATATGGATTTCTGAAAAGTCCATTCGATCCCATCACGAAGGATAGTTTATAGAAGCTTGGATGTTATTCTTTGCTCAATGCTCCAGCATTCTATAATCGATCTTGCAATCGTGTAGATCCAGTCTTATTATTAGACATTCCCAAGTGGAGGCCGTCTCATAGGTGCCATCTCCATTTAGGATCTTGTCATGACCACTTTAAGTCCATTTATTTTGGCATACAACCGGTTTTTACCCTGTATATTTGCTACGGAGTTCCGAAAGGCCCGTTTGATCCTGTCACGAGAGATAGTTTACAGAAGCTTGGATGTTATTCTTTGCTCAATGCTCCAGCATTCTGTGATCGATCTTGCAGTCGTACATGATCCAGTTTTACTTTTAGATTCCCCAGTGGAGGCCGTCTCATAGGTGCCATCTCCATTTGAGAATCTCGTTCCAGTTCTAAAAATGACAATTGGTCGTGTTCGCACCAGTTGACCATCATTTTAGAATTCCCCAGTGTTGTACTGTGTCCCCGCGCGTCGTTTTCCCCAGTGTGTTCTTCTCGTAGCGTCTGTCCCTGTGTCGTCGTATTCGTCAGCATTTTCGCAATTCATCATTCCAGCATACGCATCATATCATATTCATGGCATCGTCTGCATTAGTCTGTTCTCGCTTGGTCCATAGCATTGCATATCGCCACATATAAGGGCAAAATTTTCGGTTATCTATATTTAAATCCCTCCACCATGATTCCTCGAGTCTCCGCCACTCAAATCATCCGGTGTAGATATTTAAATAGGGGCAACTGTAATACCCCAAATTTTACCCTTTCTTTTTTATTTTTATTTTAAATTCTGATTAACTTAATAAATTAACCTTTTTTTTTTAAATCTTGTTTTTTTAACTAATAATAATTTAATTAAATTTTTTTTATAACTTTACTAATGTTTTTTATTAACTTTTTTTTTCTATTTAGTTTATTTATTTTCATTTTTAGCTCTTCTTACTAACTTTTACGATTTAGATTAAAATTTAACCTTTTTTTTCTTCTTTTCTTCGAGAGTAAATTTTTTATAACCTTTTTTAAATTAATTTCTAACACATTTTTTTAATCAAATTCTATTACCTTTTTAAAATTAAATCTTTTTTCTAACTTTTTTTAAATCTTTTTTCTAACTCCTTTTTAAAGTTAAATCTTTTTCTATCTTTTTTAAAGTTAAATCTTTTTATATCTTTTTTAAAGTTAAATCTTTTTCTATCTTTTTTAAAGTTAAATCTTTTTTTTCTAACTTTTTTTAAAGTTAAATCTTTTTTTCTAACCCTTTTTTAAAATTAAATCTTTTTTTTCTCTAACTTCTTTTTAAAATTAAATCTTTTTTTTCTCTAACTTCTTTTTAAAATTAAATCTTTTTTTCTAACTTTTTTATAAATTAAATCCATCCTTTTTTTTTAAAATTAAATCTAAATCTTTTTTGACACCATCCTTTTTCAAATTAAAATTCTAAATTCCTTTTAAAATTAAATTCTAACAGTTTTTAAAATAATTCTAACATTTTTTAAAATCAACATTCAAATATATTTTTTTTTTATTTTAAAATTCTAACTCATTTTTTTTAAACTTAAAACTCTAATTTTTAACTTGAAACTCTAACTTTCTTTGCTAACATTTTTAAATTTAAATCCCAACACTTTTTTTTATCAAATCCAATCACAATAAATCACAGATAGAGCAAAATAAAATCAATCAGATCATATCATCATCATAAGAAAATCAGATATAAATATCAACATCACCATCATTGAATCAAATCTGAAATAATCATAAAAATTCATTCAAATCAAATCAGAGATTGAAAAGATTAAGATATTCAAATCAAATCTGAGATTGAAAAAGATTTTAAAAAAGTCAAGTATAAAAGGACCCTCAGGAGCAACAAAACGGGAGATCGGCAAGCATCAAAGACTCTTGCAGTCTTCATCAAAAGTAACTAACTCTTCTTTTCTTAAAAAATTTTTAATCTTATTTTTGTTTTTTTTCAAGAGTTTTAACTTTTTTTCTTGAATTAAAATCTAACCTTTTCTTTTTTATTTTCAAAACTTTTTTTTTCAAAAGCAAATTTCAAAGTTCTAATTTTTTTTGCTAACTTTTAATTCTAACTTTTTAATCACATTAAAGTTCTAACTTTTCCAAATCTCACACAAAAAAAACCTAATTCCATTCTAACTCTTTTCTAATTACCTAAATTCTCATCGTCTCAAAACGTTCATCACTTAACTTTTAATTATCGTCAACTCCAATTTTCATCCTTCATTCCTAACAGTATTCTTGATTATCCATGAACCTGTTCACTAATATTTATTTATTTATTTTTGTATTTATTTTTATATTTGTACATAATCTAACATCATCGTTGCTATTTCATATTCCATTATCACTTGTATATTATCGCCATCTTCTTTGCATATCAATTTTCATTGTTTATTAATTTTTCGCTAACATCCTCATTTTTAAGATCCAAATTTCTAACTTTTTTCTTGTTTCGTTAAAATTATAATTTTCTACTTAAATTCCTAACATTCCCGTCTAATTTTTCGTCTAACCCCGTATAATAACAGTCTCTGTTTGTTTTGGTTTTTTGCAGCTGACTAAGTTCAATTGATTTTATTTTCAGTTTAAATATTCAATTATCATATTTGTAACTGCTTATGGGATGTAATTTTGCGAGACAATTGTCGCATTTATCTTTCCGCACTTTATTTTCTGCCGTTGTATGTATATTTAATTTCATCGCATCTTTATAGTTAATTTCACATCCGAAGGTTAGGTCTAACCGTTTGGCCGCCACGCCAATAGTCCTCAACTTCAAACCCCTACAAACTACAAACCCTAATTTTCACAAATGCTTCACCGCAGGCAAAGTTACCTTTACCCCTAGCATTAGGTCAAAGAGCCGCCGCGCTCATTTTAGGGTTTCCCGCCGCGGAATCCCTAACCTAATCTAATCCTAATTCACTTAACAATTCGACGTAGATATTGGAGTTTCTACACTCCACGTAAGCGTGTCCTTAAGACATGTTTATTTCCCCTTGAGACCTTGACCACAGTCAAGAAGTCTCTAACCTCCCTTTTGAGGGGAACTACGATTACTCTGATTCCATTCCCGTAAGGATACGTAGGCACAAGATGCGATGTCTTGCCGAGTAAACTTAGAATTAACCCCTTAGGTCTCTTTTCTCACTTTTAATCCCTTTGTACATATACCTTAAGCAAATAAATAAAGCAAATAGTAAGCATTGAACAAAAGGTTCCCGTAGAGTATTACGGAAGTTTAGGGTGCTAATACCTTCCCTAAATTTAACCAACCCCCGAACCCTAGATCTTTTCCCCGCATTGTGTTTACGATGCAAAATAGGTTTTCCCTCTTTTGACCTTTTCCTTCGGATAAATCAAAGAGCGGTTGTGAATTGAATTGCGATTCAAACTCATTAATAGTTTGTAATCCTATTTCCACCGCAACACCTAACCTATCCAACTATCAAAACCTAAGCAATTACCTATAAATTAGAGCAGAAATGGAAAGTTGCAAACCTGGTTTGAAATGATGAACAGATGATGAATTCCTTCGAATCAACCTCCAATCTTTTGCAGAATCACTCAAGAACAACTTCCCAAGCTTCTACAATGGTCAATTCGCCTTGAAATTCCCTCTATCTCGAAACTCGATCCTGAGCTGCAATGAAGAAATTCCAGTTGCTCTTTCTTGTTTCCCTCCAATTCTTGCCCAAAAAATGATCTGAATCAGTTGCAAATGTTATATAGCATGTGTTGGAAACCTCTAGAAACTTCTGTAATCATCTAAATGAGAAATTCAATTTCTCATTTCCCTTCAAAATCTCATGTGTGACAGTCACCAATTGCTCTGTTCTTGGCCTTGATTTCAATTGAAATTCTCCCCTCATGACATTTTGAATTGAATGGGAATGATATCTTCCTTGTTTTTGATCCAAAGGTATGTAATTCAAATGTTGCTTCCATCTTAAGTAACAAAAGAGAACCATGTGAAATTGGCCTCAAATCCAAAATGTGGTAATGTCATCATCTTTAAAATGCCTTTTCTGATCAAAATGACATATAACTTTGCATTATTTGGCCACATCTCAATTTTCCCCAATTTTTGCCTTTTAATCACTTTAATTTCTTCCTTTTCAAAATTTCTCAAACCAACTTCTCCTATGAGCCATTTAAAAGCCTCCTTGATGCATGGTCAAGGTTAAAACCCTATTTTGAGCAAGTTTATAGTTGAACAATTTTCCATTTGAAGCTTCCAAGTTGGAGATTTTGGCCCATGCTCACAAATGACCTATAATCACCAATACCCAAAATACCCCTAGCTTGCAAAGATCATAACTTGAGTTCTACTCACCCCCTTGAGGACTTCTAGTACTGTATGGAAAGATAAGAGGATAAGGAACAACATTAATGTTCACCAAGAATCCATTTGAAACCTCCTTGAAGGGAAAAAGTTGCTTGGAAGTCAAGTGAATTTCACAGATAAATTTCAGTGTCATCTGATGACCTGTAACTTGCAAGGACCATAACTTGAGTTCTACAAATCCCCTTGAAGACTTCTAGTACTCAAATTAAAGGTATTGAGATGCTCTACAAGTTTCATGTTGGCCAAAGATCCATTTGAAACTTTTATTTTGACTTATGTGGCTTTGAAGTTAGGCACTAAATAGGGGATTTTACACTGAAACCCTAATTTAGCAACTTCCCACATTCTTGATTCTTCTTTGATTAATCTTGGCACAACACCACACATGTATCAACATACTCTCCCATGAATCCCATGACCTCAAAGTAGGCTTTGATGCTCTTCAATTACTCAAATGACCCAGGGTTGACCCAGATGGAACCCTAATTGGTTGCACTTCAAATGTGGCTCTCATAGTTGAATCAATGACTTGTCTCAGCTTCAATATGGCCCTCTAGGCATTCCATGAGATCTATACACACCTCAAATTCAAATTCCCTGCTTGTCATCCCACTGATGATTCTCAATATCCCTCAAGATAGGAGCAAAACCCACATGTAGGCACTCAAACTTCTCAAGACTTCAAATCACTTCTTGATGGCCTGGATGACTTCTCATACTTGGATAACACCTCTTGCTAGGCTCTTCTCTTGATAGACACCCTTGATCCCCTGTTGGAGGCATGCTATGCTATGATATGCAAATGATTAGAACTATATGAATGGTGTAACTATGCAAATGAAATGCAATGAAACATAAATCAGGCAAGAAAAGGTTGAGCAAATTTTGGGGTGCAACAGCAAGTAAATAAAATAAAAAGAAAATGAATTAAAAAACAATTAAATGCTGAATTAAATCAGAGGCGTTGGATATGTGGACTTGGTACGCTCATCTAAGGGATCTGGTGATGCCACCTCATAAATGAAACGATGCGTTTCATCTGGTCAAAGGCAATTCTGAGAACTAGTCATGATCGTTAGATCTGATTACAAAGTGTTCGCTCCAGGAAGATCCAAGGGTGGTAGTGCATCTTCCTCATTTGAACTGGCAATGGAGGCAAAGTTGCAGCGGTGGACGGAGAACGACGCCAATCGTCTTCTCCGGCGAGACATCATGCGCAGGTCATGGAACCTCAACAAAAATTACACAACTCCACTCCATTTTTCACGTAGATCTCAAATATCACCTTCATTTCTTCTAATTCTCAACAGAATTCAAAACACGATAGAAATCCTATAATGCACCAAGTTCTGAAATCTCACAAATCCTTCAATTGAAACCATAGATCTATTCCTCATGCTTCACAGATCATTTTGAACTATTTAGACCATGTTAAATCCTTAATATCAGGCCAATTCGCATCAAAACAGAAATCAAGTTGCATCCTAATTTGTCTCCAAACCTCCAAATATTGATCCAGAATCCATCTAATCCTCTTCCTAAAGCCTAACCACATGTCAATTCTACTTAGATCATGCTAAAATTAGTGCAATCGTGAATTATTCAAACCTGGTTTGTAGCTTCAAATTGAGGTAGTTATGGTGCTCCTCTTGCTCCAATCTTGTGCAGATACACTCAATGAAGTATGCTAAAGATGCTTGAAGCTTTGAATTGCCTTGAATTGCTCTGAATCAGAAATCACGATTTTCACTTTTGCTCTTGAAACTCAACTTGCAATCTCTGGCTATGGCACGAAATGAACACCAAAATGGATCTGAATCCATCATGAAACTTATATAGAAGATGTTTGTGGGCTTTGGAGGTCCATTGAAGGCCCAAATCAGAATATCCACATTTCAATTTTCCTCCAAAAACTCAACAATGAAATGCACAAATTCTGGTTGTTTCAACCTTCTAGAAACTTCAAATAGCTTGCTTATGGTCTGGTGAGGGTGTAGGAATCAAAAGGAAAGCTTGTTTGCACCTTATGAGCAATCTTTGATATGTTCCTTATTCATGAAGTAACAAATTAAACCACCATGAAATAAGCCCCAAATGAAAATTCTAATAATGCCAAAGTGCTTAGAATGATTTTTCTACTCAAAATATGTCCTTACTTGGTCTTGTTTGAACATATAGAATTAATTTTGAATTTTTTCACTTAAATGCCTTTAAATTCCCCTTTTGTCAATCTCCTTCAAACCAAGTCTCACCCTAAGCCAAATCAATTCATCATGAGTACATGGTTGACATAAAAACATCATTTTGAGCAAGTTTTGTGTTGGATAAAACTTCATTTGAAGCTTGCAAGATAGTGAAAATGACCTATAATCTCACTTTCCCAAAATACCCCTAACTTGTAAACCACATAACTTGAGTTCCACAAATCCGATGGAAGACTTCTAGTACAATTTGGAAAGATAAGATCAAGACCTACAACTTTAATGTTGGCCAAAAGTTTAGGAGAAACACCCTTCTAGGTCAAACGTTCCTTGGAAGTTGGTTGACTTTTGCAGACAAATTTCACATTCATCTAATGACATGTAACTTGTCTGGATCATAACTTGAGTTCTATAAATCCAATGGAGGACTTCTAGTACTCAAATTAAATCTAAGAGAATGCTCTACAAGTTTTATGTTGGAAAAAACGGATATGAAACTTGTATCTTGAGATAAGTGGTCTTGAAATTAGGCACTAAATAGGGGATTTTACCCTGAGAACCCTAGTTTAACAACTCCTCACACTTTGAACTTTTCTTGGATTGATCTTGGAATATCACCTCATGTATCACAACACAACTTTCCATGATTACAAAGACTTAGAATTGAGCTTTGATCCTCTTCAATTGCACAATTGACTTAGGGTTGATCAGGCAAAACCCTAATTGCAACACCCTCAACTGTGGCTCTTCACACTTGGCATAAACACTTGAATGAGCTCCGCCATGAACCTCAAGGCACTCCATGAGCTCTTTCCACACTCTATCCATGATCCAGGCTCCACAATCCACTGATGGTCTTCAATTGATCCTCAGGTTAGGAGATGAACCCTATATAATCAACTGAACTTCTCAAGAACCTAACCCTCTTCCTGATGACTTTGGTGACTTCTCAAGCTTGAATAAAACCTCTAGACAGGCTCCTCTTGATATAAACCACACTTGATCCCCTGCTAGATGAACAATTATATGCTATGCAAATGCTAGATCAATGATATGCTATTGTGATGAAACATAAACCAAGTAAGAAAAAGGTTAGGCAAATTTTGGGGTGCAACAGCTGCCCCTATTCAAACGACTTAGATCTGACTGGATAAAAAGCGAACGGCTTTCAAACAATCAAGGTAAAAGACGGTTGAATACCGAAGAACCCAGAAATTTGCCAACCGAAGAAATAAACTGCATAAACTGCTTGGGGGAACCAAAATCCAGGTAACTGAATCCGGTCGTCACGGCAACAACTGATCAATCACCTGATACAGAACCTGATTTCAACATCAACCACCTGCGTGACGCTGTAGGCATTGAATCCGAGTGAACAATCTTCCAATATATGCTACAATAAGCGGGTACTACATAAAGCGCGCGTGGTCAATGTACTATCCTTGACCTCCCATTTCCGCAGAAACGGGCGAATCCCTAAATAAAAGTGCTAATCTGGCATCCGAAGACTTGAATGAACAACTCTGCGGGGGACATTTCTGATACTACTGATATCTGCACTACGTAAAGCGCAAACTTGGGTAACAATCTCCGTCAACAGGGGTAACAATCTCCGTCAACACGGGCACCAACTTCGTCAACACGGGTAACATCTCTGTCAACACGGGTCAAAATAGGTAAACTCTCTGTCAACACGGGTAAGGATCTCCGTCAACACGGGTGAGGATCTCCATCAACACGGGTAACAACTCTCCATCAACATGGGTAAGAATCTCCGTCAACACGGGTAACAACTCTCCGTCAACACGGGTAACAACTCTCCGTCAACACGGGTAAGGATCTCCGTCAACACGGGTCAAAATAGGTAAACTCTCCATCAACACGGGTAAGGATCTCCGTCAACACGGGTAATAACTCTTCGTCAACATGGGTAAACTCTCCGTCAACACGGGTAAACTCTGCCAACACAGGTTGTAACAGCCCAAATTTCATTCATTAATTAATTATGTTAATTAATTGATTTATTGGAATTAATCTTAATGATTTGGATTAATTGGATTTATTTGGTATATAATTGAAGAGAGAAATGGGAAGGAAAGAAAATAATAGAAGTATATAAGGGATAAGTGGAAAGAATTGGATAGAAAGAAAATAGAAGAAAAAGAATAGAGAAAGAGGAGAAAAGAGAAGAGAAGAGGGAAACTTGGAGAAATCATCAAGAATCAACTTCAAGCTTCAATCCAATCAAGGTAAGGGTGAAAAACATTATTATCTAGTCAATGTATGTGGTTATGTATGTGTGGGTTGGGTTTTGTTGTGAGTTTCCACCATTTTTCAAGTTAGGGCAAAATGGATTTAATCGATAAAA
The DNA here is from genome assembly GCA_963859935.3 of Lathyrus sativus. NCBI lineage: Eukaryota > Viridiplantae > Streptophyta > Magnoliopsida > Fabales > Fabaceae > Lathyrus > Lathyrus sativus. The sequence goes on along the minus strand of OZ012736.1, from coordinate 151,209,175 downwards.
TCGTAGTTTAATCGGTTAGAAAATGGAAATAATGCCGTAGAATAGTCAGGTGATGTGGGGTTAAGATTACTGGAACTGGTTTGGTGAGAATCAGTCGATATTTGGAGGGTAGAAGTTTTGGGACAGAATGAGGGTTCTGATATCGCAGGTTCGCTGGCTCTTGCTGTGGGTTCTGAGAATCGGTCGAATAATTCAAGAAAACTCCCAGTGGTCTTCACTGGCAAGTTCGCCAAGCGAAGGTGAGTGGCGAAGGTTCGCCAGGCAAGTACATCAGCGAAGGGTAGCGAAACAAGTCAGTAGCTACTGACTTTTGTTCGCTGGCGAGTTCGCCAGGCGAGTACATCAGCGAAGGGTAGCGAAACAAGTCAGTAGCTACTAACTTTTGTTCGCTGGCGAGTTCGCCAGGTGAAGGGTGGCGAGCAGGATAGCATTGTTTCTTCTCTGTTTTATTCATCCAATGATTAATTGCTTGGTTCAATTATATTAATCCTATGTGATATGAATAGTTTGTGTACTATTGTGAGAGCTGTGGGTAGCCTTTGGGCGTGAATCCTAGATTGTGATATGTGTATTGTTTGAATTGATTAGGGATACATGAGAACATATTAGTGAATATGTGTGTATTGTATAATAAGTATGTGAATGCATATTATTGTATGCTAATGTATGTAATGCATGGGAACATATCATGGATATGTGTGCATTATTTTGATGAATGTGATGATGGTATTGAATGTGAATGCCTTGAATTGTTATGAATATGTTGTATGTGCAATCACGTCGTAATTCTCGAAGGGATGAATTATTTGAATGCATGGGATTAAGAGGCGGGAACGGTCTTAAGTGCATTTTTGTTGGTTGATTGCATATGCATCATTTAGTCAAGAGGCAATGTTTGCTAGTTTCGTGGAGACTAGTGGCTTGTCCCAAACCTAGAAGGATAGGTTTGAAGCCTAGGGGACGGGCTTTGTTGTTATCAGTCTAGAAGGGTGGACCCGATTTAAGTGTAAAAACCGAAAAATGATAACAAGTGTTGGTACCACATAGCATTGAGTTGCATTGAGCCGTGATTGAGTCACATAGCATTGATGTCATTGTTATATGAATTATGCTTGTGTATGAATTGGTAAATTGGTGAGTTGTGAATGATGGATTGGTGCATGATGAAATGTGTTATATTATTATTCATATGTGTTTATACATGTCGTGAAATGTATGATGAGCTATGAATGAATTGCGGTGAGAAATGTGGATTATATGTAATTGTTACTTGTATACATATATATAATCTTATACATTGATTATTATGGTAGTATTTCTCACCCTTCTGCTGTTTTATAATGCTCTATGAGGCATTGCAGATTAGGTTGCTGGAGGTTTCTTTTGTGAAGTATAGCTTCATTCTTTTGAGTCAGACTGCTCTGATTATGTAACACCGGGTAGTTAGGCTTGTATAGCATTCTTTTGTGATACATTGTGATGTATCAGTTGATGATGTTTTGTAACATGAATGATTGATGAACAACTGGATAACATGTATTTATGTGATCAAATGTTTTGAAGTAATTCAAATGTTTTATTCTTCCGCTTTAATTTAAATATTGAGACGTGGGTTTAAGGACTAAGTTCCTCTACTTTGAAAACTATCCCACTGTTGTATATTTTTATAGAGCAGGTGTTGAATGTTTTATTGGTAATAATGTGACATACTTCTTCTATACCGTATTTTAAATCATACTCTGATAAAATTTATATGTGCCTATATATATTATTGTTTTATTTGGGGGGTATAGAAGGGGGTGTTACACAGGTAACATCTCCGTCAACACGGGTAAGAACTCTGTCAACACAGGTAAACTCTCTGTCAATCACAGGTAACAATCTCCGTCAACACGGGTACAATCTCGAAGGTTTAATCCATTAGATTTTTTAACGCTGACGCAACAACAATCCGAGGAAAACTCTACTGGGGAAACTCTCACGTCAACTGCCAGGTACTCACATCGACAACAAGTAACGACTTCAAGGGTCTAATCTGAAATCTTTTAACGCTGACGTAATGACAATCTGAGGAAAACTCCGCTGGGGAAGAAGAGAAACTTAACCAAGCAACTCTGATGAGGGAACACATGATGACAAACGTTACCATCACATATCCCCTACCAAAAATTTAAATATTTGAAAACCATCCTGAACAAGAATTCTAATTACCTGCAGGGAAAACACCTGAAATAAGGAGGTAATCGACCTGGCTTATGTTTCAAAATGCATATGATTGAGAATGGCGTAATGCTCCATATAAGATGGAAATGCTACGCGTTTTGCGGTGAAATGCGAATATGATGCAGATATGATGATATATGCAAGATGCAAATGCAGGCTCGGGCTGCCGGAGAAAAGCTGGATACATAACCGCTTCAGCAAAATAAATACTGAAGACAAAGCCAACTCCGCTGGGGATAACCGGGTATCACAGAATTATTCTAGCAAAATAAATGCTGGAAAGGTGAACTGACTCCACTGGGGGAAGAAACAATCCCGCTGGGGGATAGCTTAACAAAAACCGTGGTTACGAACTCTGCTGAGGATGATCCACCTGTTGGAGGAGAGACAACCTGCTGGAGAACAGAAAGAACAATCCTGCGCGGGGATGAACTTTTCAAACCACCGACAACCTGGTTGTACCCTGTGAGGACTTCATTGGGGATTAAATGTGCACATGACCACCGCTGGGGATGTACATCACTGCCTGACCGCTTGTATCCAACACTTCTAAGGATAAAAATACGAATTCCACCTTCTGGGGAGGAATAAGATCACCTAGAGCCTGCTCCTACATTAAGGGACTCTGGATGGGAAAACACGATCCCTTGGCTGCTTGCTGCGAAGGTAACGACCCTGCAAAATATGAGCAACAACAAGATATCCTATACAAAAGGAAATATCCAGGTCAGTATTCGTGACAATTGTTCAGTCAATTCAAAGTTTTAACAATTATTGGTCGAGCCCTGCAAGTTTATGCACGTGCGAGTTTATCAAAAACATCGGCGTTTTCCACAAACAAAACAGTAAAAGTTAAAACAAGAAACAAACATCAAGTACTGAATAGTATGCGTTTATTGATAACGGGCCTGTAAATAGGCAAAGTTTGTAAAATTGATGCAACTCCTGAAAAGAGGAAGCTACAAAAATAAATACAAGTATGTATAGAGGTACAAAGAGATTTATACATGTCGACAACGTGGCACAGACAAACACCATGAGCTGATCCTCCTATGACTCGCCTGACTCTATGTCGCTACTGCGAAAATCGGCGCCGACTATGACAGAAGAGTCACCACCGTGCGTTATTTATCCCACAAGAGGGAAAGGAAACGCTCAGAGTAAACCTAACACAAAGAGGGGAAGGAATGGTCATCGCAACCAAATCCTGGATTCGGGAGTCGGTTACGTAAGGGGAAGGTATTAGCACCCCTCACGTCCGTCGTACTCGACGAGATCCATGCTTGTTTTCTATCTAAGGGTGTGTTATTCTATCTACTCTACAGGTCTGGGTTAAAAAAGAAAAGAAAATGACTCGGCAAAGTATCACACTTTATGCCTACGTATTCCCTTCTGGAACGAGAAATCAGAGTCAACGTAGTTCGCCTAACTACGGGTTAAGGGGAAAAGGTTGCTCGCCGAGATATCGCATCTCGTGCCTACGTACTTTCATACGACATGAAAGATCAGAGCAAACGTAGTTCAGGCTACGGAAGACACAAGTTTGTCTGACAGTTTTTTATCTCCTTCTGAAAAGGGTTTTCCTGATTAAGGGTCCAAGAGGACAAAAACAGAGTTTGAATGTTTGTTTGAGTTTTTTACGAAAAGAACTGTTTTTTAGGATGTTCGCAATCTCAGTCGCACTAGAGACTATGACCCGGGAGTGAACGCTTCGTATGTCACCCAAAGGGTGCCACACTAACATCCAGATTACTAGAGAGAGACCCTCCACTAACCTTTTCCCAAATAGCTTAAGGCTCGTAACGCACGACTTCAATTAACCTTATTACTGTGTTTTTGAATTGTTTTGAGATGAGAAAAGAAAGACACCCTAAAACTATGGTTGAAAGGGGAATCTACTTACATTTATCATGCATGGGTCAAAAACCTAATGTCTGTCATAATTCCCTCTTGCACAGAGGAAATCAGAGATCCTAGGGGAAACATTAAAAGAAAGCAAGCAGTAAACAATAAACAGTAAAATGTATGCTATGCAACAGTATAAGAGAGGCAAGGGAGAAAACAACAAGCAAGAGGAGACAAGCTCCACCTCAAACCTAAAGGTAATCAACACAAGATACAGAGGAGGCAGCTCAAGCAGCAGCAACAAACTCCTACAGTAGACAGCAACTTCCAGCTCTAAACAACACAGTTGAAAAGACAGCAAAGTTGACAGCAAGACTTCATCTTCAAGCTAGCTCCTATCTTCAAGATTCATAAAACTTCATCTTCAAGCTCTAGCAAGCACACTCCAAGCAGAGGAACAATCACCCAGATCAAGGTTGCAATGTTGAGAACCCAATGAAAACCAAAGGAAATCATCAAGCACCAACATTGAAATGGAAAGGTATCCTCAAAGTTCTACTCAACTATGGGTATACCACACATCCCTCCAAAGGAGAGATGGAGTTTCCCTAGGAGGACTTCATGTCATTGGATGAAATAGAAGCACACAATGCATTCTATGTTTAATGAAGGAATCAAAACTAGCTCTAATGGCTCTCCCTAAAACCCTAATTTCCTAAGCTCCTAAAACAATTCCTAAAAGAAAAGGAAACTTCAACTCCAAGCTCCATTCTTCAAGGCATAGCATCTATATCAAGTCCATAAGACCTCTAAAAAATGAATCCAAACAAAACCATCCCCAAAGTCACCAAACAAGCCAAACAAGCAAAGGCACTAAAGAGAGAACAACACAAGCACAATCAACTTGCAAAATACAACTAAAATAGAAACCAAAGTTGTAAAATTCTAATAAAATTCCTAGGGGAGCATACATGTTTGAACAACCTAGGGTTAAAATATTAAAGCCTAATTCAACTTCTAAGTCACCTAAATAATTTCTAGATTGAAAGGTATCAAGGTAATCCACAAGTTTGGGAAGACTCTAATATCAACACCTAAAACAGAACCTAAAGTTGTTCTAAAATTCCAACAAAAATCCTAAGGGAACATGAATATCTACCCTAAACATACTAAAAAATCAAAGCCAAACTCATCACCAATTGGAAGAACAAAATTCAACAAAACAGATGGTCAAATATGCAAAATTAAAGGAATTAGCAAAAATAAGAAAAATCAAATTAAATTGAAAAATGCATGAAAATGCATTTTATTGATTTTAAAAAATCACAAATTCTCTCAAGATCATGGAGATATTTTTAAAATAATTTCTGGATCAAGAATGAATTTATTATGATTTCTTGAATCAATAAAGCATTTAAAATAATAAAAATGAATAAAAGAAAATCAAAACTCAGAATAAAACATGAGCCACAAGATGAGGAGACCAGTCAGCAGATCCAATGCACTAGAGCTTGCCAACGCATTAAGTGAAACGCCTGTGTTTTGATCCTCAGAAGTCAACAAAAACTTTAAGTCGTGGCCATTGGATATGTGGTCTAGTCAAGGTCAAAAGCAAGATCTGATGGCTATGGACTCATCTTCTCCAAAATTCAGGCTAGCCAGGTGGAGATCAGGGACGGTGGCCGGATGTTGCACCCCAAAATTTGACCAACATTTATTTACCCATCAAGAGTTGTATGAGACTTTTAAGCTAGCCAAGAAATTTATTCAAGTGTTCAAAGGTTGATACCTTTGTCAGAGAACTCAAGAGATCCTCACAGAGATTGGTTGAAACCAAGGTTGTGTGTCTCATAACTTGAGAGTTGTGGGAGCTCCTCAGATGATTCTGAGACTATGAGGAAGGACTTGAAGCTTTTAGAAAGCTTGTTAGATGTCTTGAAAGCCATCATGAAGCCTATAGAGGTCATTGTACAAGAATTCAGAAGATTCAACCATGAGTGGTGGAATTAGGGTTTGACTGGGTCAACCCTAGGTCAACTGATGATTTGGAGAGGGTTGAGACCTAATCCAAGAGCCATGTGATCATGGAATGATGCATTGAGATGCTATGAGGATGAATCCTAGACCAACTCATCATGATTGAGGAGTTTGAGAAGTTTCAAGCTAGGGTTTCTAAGGATTGACAGTGTAAAATCCCCTAGTTTGATCCCTATCTTCAAGGCAGTTTAGCTCAAGATGTGATTGTCATCTCATCTTCCCCACAACATGAATGTTGTAGAGCTTGTTCTTAGATTTAATTTGAGTACTAGAAGTCCTTGATAGGATTTGTAGATCTCAATTTATGACTTTGACAAATTATAGGTCATCTGAGGTGTGTGAATCTGGGTCCTTGAAAGTCACCCAACTTGCATCCAACGTTTGCCCTAGTAGGATGATTCCTATGGACTCTTGGTCAACATTAATGTTGTATAGCATCTTCTTAGCTTTCTAGAGAGTACTAGAAGTCCTTGATAGGATTTGTAGAACTCAACTTATGGCTTTGACAAGTCAAGGGCATTTTGGTCATTTGGAGGTTATAGGTCATTTCAAGCATAAGGCCATATCTCCTATTTCCAAGCTTCAAATGGAAAAATCTTCAACATCAAACTTGCTTAGAATGATGTTTTAAGGCTATAAGGGAGGTCATGAGAAGTTGAAAAGGCTTGTATCAAAAAGTGATAAAAATGGCCTAAAATGGAGGCATAAGTTAAATAAGTTGAAATTGAAAATTGGAAATCACAAGTTATACATCCAAACCATGTCATATAATAGGTCATTTTGACTCCAAATGACATTCTAAGAACAATGGTTCAACCACAATTTTGATTTGGGGCTTAGATCATAGGGCTGCCTTGGAAATGGCTTACTTGCATATTAAGGTACCAAAGCAAAACTCAAGAAAACTCAATAAACAAGTTGGTTATGCATTGTAACACATCATAAATCTCATATGGGGAGAATTTCAAGTCAGGATTGAAGGGTACAAGGACTATGGCATGAAATCTCATATGGTGAGAAGTGAAGTCAAATATCATGAGATGAAAAGTTCAAATTATCATTGGAGTGTTCCAGAAGGTTCTGGACAGTTCCTACAAGTTCTATAAGATGTTCAGAACTTGCTCAAAGCAAGGGTTGGTGAGAGTTGGTGCAGAGAAGAGAGAGTGAGATCAAAAATCTTCCATTGCAAGTCAAGTTTCAATTTCACATTCTTCTTCATTTCCATTCCTTTTTTCTACACAAACACATTCCATAGATCATAGTGAAGCTGTGTAGATTGATTTGAGAGCAAATCCATGGTGAATTGAAGAGTTGGTGATTGAACTTTCAAGGTAGCAAGTCAGAATCGAATTCTGAGATTGAAGCTTCCTCCATCAAATTTGTTTCAAACAGTAGCAAGATTGGCATCTAAGGAAACTTTCTGAAGAGTTTCAAGGCTTGAAGTGGAGGATTTCATCATCTGTTCATCAAGATTAACCAGGTTTGCAAATTCTTCATTACACCATGTTTTATGCATAATTAGGTTAGTTTGTTAGTGTAGAAAGGTTAGAGACACATAGGTGATGGATTTTGGAGAGTTTGAAGAGATTTAGTGATGATCAACATGATGACACCATTTCTGTTTGACCTTGTATCTTGCTGAATCTTGAGGGATAAGCTTAGTGTGATAGAAAGAATTGTTCAGGGTAACATGAGGAAGAGAATGAGTATCACAATTTCAAGAATCTTGAGGGTTGATTTTCAAGCATAATTTGAAGCTGCTATCGGGTTTTAGGTTTGAGAGAGTTTCAATGAGTTCTGAGACCATGGTTAGATTCAGGATTGAATTTAGAGTGGATTAGGGCTTTGGATCATGAGTTTTGGTTGAGATTTTATGGATTTCGAACTGGGGTTTGAAGCTCTGTTCATGGAGCTTTTCCCTCCATTGCCATGGCTGAAGGAAGAAGACGACCATGAAACCATTGGATCAGGCGTGGACCCGTTGACTGATTGAAGATCCAATGGCCAGGATGTGATTTCGCGTGTGAAGGAAAAGTCTGAAGCATGGTGAAACGAGGCGTTTCATTAAAACCTGAGTTTTGGGCTTAAGTGGATCCAATGACTAATCCCATCCCCAATCAAGGCCCACTGGGATTTTACACTGTATCTGATTACTTCCTGCACCGTTTCTTTCCCATTTTTCTTTTCATTTTCTAATTGTTTTTCTGATTAATGAATGGGCCTGGTGCATGACTATTTGAACCCCCCATTTTGAGCCCATACGTGAATTACACTGCATCTGTTTGCTAGCTGCACCCCATCTCTTCATATTTCATTTTATTTTTCTTCCATTTCATTTCAATCTTGGAAAAATCATATCAATTTGAAAATTAAAGTTTTTTTAATGGGAATTTTTGCTCCCATTTCATACTAATGTCTAGAAAATTATCAAATAAAAATATTTTCATTTCATGCATTTTTAGTATTTTTTGTGTATTTTCTCCTTTTATTGCATTTTATTCTTTTAAGTTGATACATGAATTTGTAGAATTTTGTTTAGGTAGTTCCCTTAACATTTTTAGGCCATTATTTTTAGGATAGTTACATATAAGCTTTAGATTCCCCCTGGATTTATTCCATAATTTTGTCATGAAGTTTATGTTAGTTTTGTTTAGATGACATTAGGTTGTGTAGAATTAGGTTAATCCTTAACATAGGTCCCCAATAACATTAGAATTTTGGGTTTCTAGGTCAAGATAGGTATTGGGGCATATAAGGGTATTAAGGGTAGGTATGTAGGATCCCTTAGAAATTATATTAGGTTTTAATATAGTAGTATACTATTTTTAGATGATTTTTGTATTTGATGATTGTTTGTGTTGCCCTGGTGGGCTTGTATTGTTGTTTGCTTTGCTTGGGAAGCTTGGTATTGCTTGGTTTTGTTCTAAGGAGCATTGAGGAGCATAGTAGAAGACTTGAAGATGGATTGAGGAGCTTGAGAGCTTGATCTTATTTGTTTTGTTGATTAGGGTTAGGGATTAGGAAGAGTTTAGACCTAGTTAACTTCTTTCTTAAACATGGATGGTATCTTTCACCTCCATTCCTCCCTATGATTCAAAGTCCTTCCATGGTATACACCTCTCTCCTTTGGAGGGATAAGTGATAGTACCTAGGAAGTAGAACTTTTGAGGGAACCATTCCTTTGATGTTGAACCCTTATAGGTCACCTTTGGTGGGCAATAAGCAGTTCAATACCCCCAGCTTATCCAGTAAGTGATTTCATCTGGTTTGATTATCCTGAGAGATGTTGAGCTTGAGTGTGAAGATGAAGACTTCATTGAAGAGTGTTGAAGAGGATGAATCCTTGAGTATTGCCATTCCAGCTGAAACTTGAAGAACAGAGCAAGTTGCTACTTAAAGACCCCTGAAGATTAGGTGAAGCCTGAAGGTGGAGCTGATCAAGAAGCTGAAGCTTAAAGGAGAAGATAAGTTGAAATTTATGTTGAAGGGTTGAAACTTGGAAAAGCAAATTGATATTTGTTAAGAGTAATTGAAGTCTGAAGACTGAGTTGCTGTTGGAAAAGCTGAAGCTTGGAGTGGAGAGAGAAGCTGATGTGCTTTCTTTTTTCTTTGCTGTATTGACATGTTTTGTTTGACTTGCTTGATGCATTAGAATAAGTCCATATCCAGAATAGGTAGAATCTAGGAGCATGATTGCACTAGAGGTTGAGTTGCTCCCTCTGCTTGTACTGTTACTGTGTGGCTTTGCTTGCGGGTATTCGGTAGAGCCCAGCTCCCTTGCCCATGTGGTTTGTTTGCCTGATGGCATTTTATTTCATTTTATCTGTATGATTACAGTTTACTGTTTTTGCTTGATAGCATGTTTTATCTTTCAGTATGATTACTGTTATCCATTCTGGCTTGAGGTTGAGATGAGCTTGTGGAGGCTGAAGCCCCACATACATTTCCTCCCTCACTTGCATTGCATGCATTTTACTGTTTAAAGCTGATGCATTGTCTGTTTTGGTGTATCATTGACATGATCCCTTAGGACTCTCATTTCCTTTGATAAAGATTTGGTGATAGAACTTTAGGTTGAAACCTATGCATGACAACTTCTAGGAGTTCCCTGTTCAAACCTCAACCATAGGATGAATCCATGGCATGACAACAGTAGGACTTGATAGTCTCCCTCCTAGTTGGGCCTGTTCTCTTCTCATCTCAAAACAGTTTAAGATACATTAATCATGAATAATTTCTTTCGTACGTTACGAGCCTTAAGCTATCTGAGAAAGGATTGTGGGAGAGTTTCTTTTCCACAGTCTGAATGTTTAGTATGGTACCCTTTGGGTGACATGCGACGCATTCACTCTCAGTTCATAGTCTCTAGTGCGATTGAAATCGCAAACACAATAAAAAACACTTCTTTCGTAAAAGACAGGAAATAAACCGTAGTTTCCCGAACTACGTGAGCTCTGATCTCTCATACCTGTTGAGAGTACATAGGCACAAGATGGCGATGTCTTGGCGAGCTACCTTCCCCCATAACCCGTCGTAGGCTGAACTACGTTGACTCTGATTTCTCATTCTCTGATGAGAATACGTAGGCATAAAGTGCGACGCTTTGCCGAGTTAGTTTCTTTTTTTAGCCAGCCTTGATAGGTAGATAGATAAAACAAACCCGTCCAAGTAAACACAACAAGCGTGGATCCCATCGAGTACGATGGACGTGAGGGGTGCTAATACCTTCCCCTTGCGTAACCGACTCCCGAATCCAGAAAATGGTTGCGACGACCTTGTCTTACCCTCTTTCGTCAGGTTTTTCTGATTGTTTCCTTTCCCGCTCCGAGGGATAAATAACGAAAGGTGGAGACTCTTCTGTTGTGCCGGCACCTTATTTTCGCGCAAGCGACACTGGAGAAGACTCCGGTCGTCTTCTTCAGTGAGCAGGTAGTTGCAGGTGGTCAAACATCACCACTCCTTACATCAATCTCTCCAGAATTTCAACAGGAATTCAAATCTCCTATCCATATGTTCTAAATCTCCATGGATTTTAAAATTCGAAGCAATATTCAGAAAACACATCCAATTTGATCAGCACAATTTGCAAAACTAATAGTATAGAAATCATCCTCATGTTTCCTAGTTCATCCTGATCTATCCAAATCATGTTATAGCCTTAAGATCAGATCAACTCGTGTCCAAACAAAAATGATACCTCATGATCAAACATCACCAATTGCTTCCAAATTGATCCTAAAACGATCTACATCTTGTCTAAATCCTAACCACAAGTTCAATTCTAACTACATCATGCTAATTCATGTGGAAATTTGAAAGTTACTAACCTGTTGTAGATCTAGTAACGGAGACGCTTAGAGCTTGATTCTCCCTTCAAAACTCTCCAGATACGTTCAATGATGCTCTAGGAAGAGTTTGCAATCTTCAATTTGCTCTGAATCAGCTTGGAAATCAAAACCCGATTCTCACTTGCTCCCTTGAAATTTCAAATGCAATCTCAGCTTCCACCACGAAATAAGCTCTAACCTGAGTATGGGATCAATGATATGCTTATATAGAGTGAGTTTGTGGGCTTTTGAAGCTTGAATGAGGCCCAATTCAGTAGTTCACAAATTCTGATTTTTCCTTCAAATGCCATATGACAGTCGTGTATTCTGGCCATGTAGCTTGCTCTAGAATCTTCTAATCACTTGCAAATCGCCTTGTGAATGCATTCAGACCAAAAAGAGCACTTGAATTGCATTGGTAAAGGATTTTGATGTGTGACTTGCAAATGAATAAACCAGATGAGAACTCACAAAACTTGACCTAAACTCAAAATTCTGGTAATGCCAAAGTGTCTAAAACTCAATTTCCATTCAAAAAAAGTGGTTACTTGATATGTTTTGGTCCTTTAACTCAATAAATCAATTTTCCCTCCTTAATTCATTTGAAAAATTCCCTTATTCAAACCATTTCAAACCAAGTCTTGCTATGAGCTCAATCAATCCATCATGACCTCTTGACAAGCCTAAAAACCTCATTTTGAACAACTTTCATGTTGAACAAAATTGCATTTGACAAGTGCAAGTTGGAGATTTTGGCCTATGATTGAAAATGACCTATAATCTCACTTTCCCAAAATACCCCTAACTTGTGAATCTCATAACTTGAGTTCTACAAATCGGATGGAATACTTCTAGTACAATTTAGAAAGCTAAGATCATGAGGAACAACTTTCATGTTGGCCAAAAGTTCAGGTGAAACCGCCTTCTAGGTCAAAAATAGCTTTGAAGTCAGATGATTTTCACAGACAAATTTCAGAAACATCTGAGGACTTGTAACTTGTCTGGACCATAACTTGAGTTCTATAAATCCCCTTGAGGGATTCTAGTACTCAAATTAAAGGATTGAGATTCTCTACAAGTTTCATGTTGGACAAAGATCCATTTGAAACCTTTATCTTGACTTATGTGGTCTTGAAGTTAGGCATTAAACAGGGGATTTTGCACTGAAACCCTAATTTAGCAACTTCCCACACTCTTGACTCTTCTTGATTTGATCTTGGCACAACACCAAAAATGTCTCATCATATCATTTCATGAACTCCATGACCTAAAAGTAGGCCTTTGATACTCTTCAATTGCCCAGTTGACTTAGGATTGATCCAGATGAAACCCTAATTGTTTGCACCTCAACTGTGGTTCTTGCATTTGACACAATGACTTGATTGAGCTCTCCCATGGCCCTATAGGAATTCTATGAGCTCCATACACATTCTCTTCTCACATTCAAAATTTCACAACCCTATGATGGTCTTCAGTTGATCCTCAAGTTAGGAGAAGATTCACACTCAAACATCTAAACCTTTAGGCACTCAAACCACCTTCTGATGACTTTGATAACTTCTCAATCTTGAATGAGACCTCTTGCTAGGCTTCTCTTGAGAAGAAACACACTTGATCCCCTGCTATATGAATGATATCATGATATGCAAATGATATAACTATGTAGATGATAATGCAATGAAACATAAACCAGGTAAGAAAAGGTTGAGCAAATTTTGGGGTGCAACAGCACGGGGTATGATCCGTCAATATAGATATGATCCGTCAACACGGATAACAATCACCGTCAGCACGGGGTATGATCCGTCAACACGAATAACAATCTCCGGCGATTTCACTGGAACAACTCCGTCAATCATGGGTAACAACTCTGTCAACACGGATAATAATCACTGTCAATACAGGTACGATTCCGTCAACACAGATAACAATCACCGTCAGCACAAGTACGATCTCTGTCAACACAGGCGCAATTCCGTCAACATGGATAACAATCTCTGTCAACACAGGAACGAATTCCGTCAACACTGATACATTTGAAGAATACTTTGTTGGGGAATACGAGAGACTTAACCAAACTTCTCTGTGGGGAAATCATTAGTGACAACTCCAAAAGTTTAAGACATGAAATCTTCTACTGCTGACGTAACAGCAACCTGAGAAGAATCGTGCCGGGGACAAAGAGAAACTTAACTAAGCAACTCTGTTAGGGGACGAACATATCATCACCTATCTCACGCCGAGAATTTGAATATCTAGAGATCCTTCTGAGCAAGAATCCCACTCCTCTGCAAGGGATAACACCTGAAAACAAAAAGGTAACCAACCTGGCTTATGTTTCCAAATGCGTATGTTTGACAATGGCGTAATGTTCCATACGGCATGGAAATGCTACGCGTTTAGGTAGATGCAAATATGATGATATATGCAAAATGCAAAGATGCCAAGAGGCGCTTCAACAAAATAAATGCCGAAGACAAAACCCAATCCGCTGGGGATAACTGGGTATCAATAACATATTCCAACAAAATAAATGTTGAAACGGTTCAACCAACTCCGCTAGGGATAACCGTCCTGTTGGGGAATGGCTCACAAGCTTGAAATTACAAACTTTGCTGATGATGTTCATCCTGTCGGAGGAAAAACAACCTGCTGGGGAGATGGAGATACAATCCCGCGCGGGGATGATCCTTCTGAACCAAAGACGACTTGGTTATACTCTGCGGGAATTACCCATGCTGGGTATTGAGTGTGCACATACTCACTATTGGGAATGCACCTTCTGTTGAGGACATTCGGGTCCACTAGGGACACTCTTTTGACAGCTTTCCTGGGGAATACTCTTCTGGGGAGAACCACCCATATCCAATAGGGATAAGTGCCATCTCAAATCTTCTGAGATAAAATGTGACTTCCATCTGCTGATGAGTGATACCATCACTTTGGCACAAGACTCCGGCTGGGGAACACAACTTTCCTACCTATTTGCTCCAAAGGTGAGAACCCTGCAAAACACACACGAGACAAAAAAAATCTATACAACAAGATCTACTCCGGTTAGTATCCATGACGTTCGTTCAGTCAATTCGAAGTTTTAGCAATTATTGGCGTTTATGCGCATGCAAGTTCATCAAAAACATCGGCGTTTATCACAAACAAAATAGTAAAGGACAAGCATCAAGTACTAAATAACATGCTTTATTGATAACGGGCCTGTAAATAGGCAAAATTTTGTACACTGGATGTAACTCCTGAAAAGAGGAAGTTACCGCACAAGCAAAAATACAAATATTACAGAAGCACAAAGAAAATTTGTATACATGTCGGCAACGTGGTACAGACGAACACCATGAGTTGATCCTCTTATGACTCGCCTGACTCTGACGCTTTCCCGATACTCGATCTTCGGAAGAGATTGTTTCGGATATACGACCCTCAGGTACTCCCAAACCACTAAGCAATGCAGTATCAAACTCAAACCGCAGTCATTTGCTTTTTCAAATCCCTAACTTTTGCGTGAACCGCCCTTTGCGGGTTTTCAATTCACCGGGATACCGTTTTTTGCCGAAGTTGCCCTTTTCAGGTTTTCAACTTCGTGGGTGTACATTTTTTAATTTTATCCCTAACTTTTGCCCGAACCTTTTATTTCCTTTTTTATGGTTCGCCGGGATGCCCCATTTTTGCCTGGACTCTCTTTTTTTGTCCAGCGGGTCTATTTAAGCAAAGTATTTTTTAACTGCGTCCGAGTTCACAGGGGATGTGAAGTCCTCACCATCCATGGTGGACAACAGTAAGGCTCCTCCAGAGAAAACCTTTCTCACGACATATGAACCTTCATAGTTGGGAGTCCATTTGCCCCTATGATCCGATTATGGTGGGAGAATCTTTTTCAGCACAAGATCACCCGTCTGAAAGCTTCGAGGACACACCTTTTTATCATAAGCTTTCTTCATCCGACTCTGATACAACCGACCATATGCTAGAGAAGCCAGTCTCTTCTCGTCCATTAAACTGAGCTGATTCAGTCTATCTCTCACCCATTCTGCCTCATCAAGTTGGACATCACGCAAAACCCTCAGAGAAGGAATCTCAACCTCCAATGGTAGGACAACCTCCATACCATATACCAGTGAAAAAGGAGTTGCCCCGGTTGATGTGCGTACCGTCGTACGATAACCGTGCAAAGCAAAAGGCAACATCTCATGCCAGTCCTTGTAGGTCACAACCATCTTTTGAACGATCCTCTTTATGTTTTTATTGGCCGCTTCAACAATGCCATTCATCTTGGGCCGATAAGGAGAAGAGTTGTGATGTTCAATTTTGAAATTCTGGCACAATTCCTTCATCATCTTGTTATTCAAATTCGAGCCGTTGTCAGTGATAATCCGCTCCGGGACCCCATATCTACAGATAATATCTTTCTTGATAAATCTGGCTACCACCTGCTTGGTAACATTAGCATACGATGCCGCTTCAACCCATTTGGTGAAGTAATCAATAGCTACCAAGATAAAACGATGTCCGTTGGATGCCGTGGGCTCAATTTTCCCGATCACATCAATTGCCCACATGGAAAAAGGCCAAGGTGATGACATAATGTTCAGAGGGCTCGGAGGCACATGAATTTTGTCCGCGTAAATTTGGCATTTATGGCACTTCTTTGCAAATTTGAAACAATCTGTTTTCATTGTTAGCCAGTAATACCCTGCTCTTAATAGCTTTCTCGTCATCGCATGTCCGCCGGCATGCGTGCCAAATGTACCCTCGTTGGGCCTGTTCTCTTCTCATCTCAAAACAATTTAAGATACAGTAATCATGAATAATTTCTTTCGTACGTTACGAGCCTTAAGCTATCTGAGAAAGGATTGTGGGAGAGTTTCTTTTCCACAGTCTGGATGTTTAGTATGGTACCCTTTGGGTGACATGCGACGCATTCACTCTCAGTTCATAGTCTCTAGTGCGATTGAAATCGCAAACACAATAAAAAACACTTCTTTCGTAAAAGACAGGAAATAAACCGTAGTTTCCCGAACTACGTGAGCTCTGATATCTCATACCTGTTGAGAGTATGTAGGCACAAGATGGCGATGTCTTGGCAAGCTACCTTCCCCCATAACCCGTCGTAGGCCGAACTACGTTGACTCTGATTTCTCATTCTCTGATGAGAATACGTAGGCATAAAGTGCGATGCTTTGCCGAGTCAGTTTCTTTTTTTAGCCAGCCTTGATAGGTAGATAGATAAAACCAACCCGTCCAAGTAAACACAACAAGCGTGGATCCCATCGAGTACGATGGACGTGAGGGGTGCTAATACCTTCCCCTTGCGTAACCGACTCCCGAATCCAGACAATGGTTGCGACGACCTTGTCTTACCCTCTTTCGTCAGGTTTTTCCGATTGTTTCCTTTCCCGCTCCGAGGGATAAATAACGAAAGGTGGCGACTCTTCTGTTGTGCCGGCACCTTATTTTCGCGCAAGCGACAGCTGGCGACTCTGCTGGGGACCGAACCCAGAATCTCTGGTTCTCCGGTTCCCTATGCGAGTCAATCCTAACGCTTGTATGTTTACTTGTAGGGTTACGTTTATTTATCGCATTTTACTTCTCGCACTTTATTTCCCGCATTTTATATTCAGTATAATATGATTATCTGTGCTGTTGTGGGATGGGAGTTCTGATGAGTGAGAAGCCAGACCCAGGCTTGAGTGCACCATAGACTTAGAGTGGAAATTAGTGGGCGCGTGCTTGCTTTGCAGGCACTAGTGTCTCATGAAATCCACGCTCAGATGAGGTTCATCCGGTTGGCTTCTCTTTCAACCCTTTGGGTTGAGACGGTTGCTGGTTTGGTGGATTGTCGACTCTGGGGACCGATCATTTGTGATTCAGCCGAGTGAGGCCGCTTCATGAGCTGGTGATGCCACACCTTCTGGGTATCGCATCACCCCTCTTGAATGTCTGTGACGTTGATGAACGCATAGGATGCCGAACTTGAGTCAGTTTAGGTCCATACCTGTGAGCAGGGTTGGGTTTATTGCAGGAAACCTTGACCTTCAGACTACCTGGTTTTCTTGACAGTGAATCAGTTTTGTTGGTACCAGGGTTTCTCAGTTGCAGATTTGTCTGTTCTTGATAGAGCAGGTTTTGATCAGAGGATCTTATCATCAGGTGTATGTATGTTCTTGATAGAGCAGGTTTTGATCAGAGGATCTTATCATCAGGGGTATGTTTGTTCTTGATAGAGCAGGTTTTGATCAGAGGATCTTGTCATCAGATGTGTGTCTGTTCTTGATAGAGCAGAGTTTGGTCATCAGTTGTTTGTTCTTGATAAAGCAGATTTTTGAGTGGGGTCTGAAGATCTCGTCAGCAGCTGTATGTTTGTTCTTGATAGAGCAGATTTTTGATTTGGGGTCTGAAGACCTCATCAGCAGATATTTCTTGATCCTACATCAGAGGTCCTTATTATCAGACATTTGTTCTTGACAGAACAGAATTATGATCCTATGTATATGGTCCTATCAGATGGTGGTTCTTGACAAATCAGACTTGTGGTCCTACACCGGGGTTTTCTTCTTATCAGTGGTTGTTGATACAGAATCTCCACAGCAGCAGTTGCTTTGGCCTCCTATTGCATGATTGCATTTTGCATTAGTTTGCATATTCATTTGCATTTCATTAACGTGTGTCTGTGTTGCAGGTACCGTTTTCCCCGATCCAAGATTTCTTGCCTCCTATTGTATTGTTATGGGCACTCTGAGGAAGACCGTGGCTTACAAGTTCCCTGTTCCCGATTTGGTTAAGCTGACTGGTTTGATAGCTCTAGCAGATGATTCTGTGAAAGATGAGTTCAGAAAATCTTACGGCAGGTTGCTCAGTTTGGTTCATAAGCCTTCTATGTTCTAGTTGAATGGGTTGCACGCTCTACTGCAGTTCTACGACCCTCCGCTGAGATGTTTCACTTTTCAGGACTTCATTCTCGCACCTACGCTGGAAGAGTATGCTGATTTGCTAGGGGTGCCTATCAAGAGGAAGATGCCTTTTGTTCACATGGATGCTGAGCCTGATCTGGCAGGTTTAGCTCCTTCACTTCACCTTGACGCCTCCGAGTTAGTATTGACTAGTTGGAACAAGGTTCCTGGGTTCTCCTTGCAGTTTCTGGTAGGTAAAGCTCAGCAGTGTGCCAAGGACGGATGTTGGGTCGCGTTCAATGCCATCCTCGCTCTATGCATATACGGCATCATTCTGTTCCCCAACATGCCCGATTTTGTGGACTTTGATGCGTTTCACATCTTTGCTTCAGGGAATCCAGTCCCTACCTTGATAGGAGATGTCTATCATTCAGTTCACTACAAAAACGAGAACAGGAGGGGCAAGAATGTCTCATGTTGTGTAACCTTGCTTTACAAATGGCTTGATAGTCATCTTCCCAAGAGGGGTCCTTTTGTCTTGTCTGCAGCCACAGCTGAGTGGCCTGAGCGTCTGATGAGTTTATCTGCAGAGGATATTGACTGGTTCGACAGAGATAGGTTGGGTACTGAAGTGATCTTCATTTGCAGCGGGTTTCCAAATGTACCTTTGATAGGTAGGAAGGGCTGTATAAACTACAATCCGTCATTGCTGGTTCGACAGTTTGCGTATGCTTTGTGAACTCCTCCGAAGGATGAAGAGGTACAGGAATCTCTGTACCTCACTGGTCTTCTAGAGGGGGATCTGTTGTCCAAGCTTCAGCGCGCGTGGAATGGTATCAGTAAGCGAGGAAATCCTTTGCTGGGAAAAAGCAACAATCAAGCCTACCCTCCGTATGTAACTTGGATCAGAGCCAGGGCCGATGCTATAGGGATGCCGTTTCCTCATGCCAGGCCAGAAAGCCCTCCAACAATCGAAGAGCCTACTATTGTGCCCATTCAGCAGCATAACCAGGTATTAGCTGAGCGGGATGAATTGAAGCGGGCAAGCGAAGAACTGGAGAAGGAATTAGCTCAGCTCCGAAGCGAGAGGAACGAAGCCGTTCATTCTTTCAAAAGGCAAACAGAGTTGGTGAACCAGCTAGGTACAGACCTGACTAAGCAGATAGCCGAGCGGGAACGCATGGGTCGAGACTTCAAAGTTGTCAACGACGTACTGGCTACGAAGAAGCAGCATTTGGACGAGGCATATCGGAGGATATCCAAGTTCAACCAGCACTGGAAGGCTTCCCTGGCCACCAGGAAAGAGCGGGAGGATAAGCTGATGCTGCAGATCTCCAAGCTGGAAGCCCAGGTGAAGGACAGTGAAAAGAGGTTTGATGAAGAAACCGCCCGCAGATACGCCGCCGAAGGCCAGCTCAACAAAGCTCTTGCTAACCTGAAGGAGCGCAAGCTGACGTTTGAGTCCAAAAAGCGGAAGTTAGAAGATTGCTTCGGCGAAGGAGCATGGGAAAGTTCAGTTGAGGGACTTCAGTATACCATTGTGCAGAGGGAATTGCTTGTCGAGGGGTTGCTCACTCTGCCAGATCATCCAGAGACGAAGGAGTTGTTAGAAGAGTATCGCGCCCGTGGCCGTACTTGACTATTTGTATTCCTTTTGTTTTGATCACTGTTGTATGCTGACCATCACCAGGCTTGTTGGCTGAGGTCACGCTGTTGATTCATCTTGTACTCGCTGATGCTATGTACTGCCTTGATAGGCTTTCTTTATATATGAGATTGTTGTTTCCCTGATTGGACTCAGACTTCTTCTTCTTATTATTATCAGCACTGGCACTCAGGCATTAGGATCGGGGGAAATCTCCCAAACACACAGACACACACATGCATTTGCATGACGCACATTTTGTTGTTTTTCCTAACCCTTCTGTGTTTAACAGGTTTTTCAGGTTTACAGGTCCCAGGCTGTTTCCGGTGGTTCCAGGATTGATCAGAGACTAATTCACCGTTATCCGACTAGAGCTAATCAGACCAGGATCATGGATCAAGTGCAAACAGATGTTCAGGAGCTCCGCGAGAGGATGGATCGCTTCATGGAACTCATGCAAGTGGTCGCTAATGGCCAGGACCAGCTCAGGACTTTGGTTCAGCCTTTGATCTCCAGGGTTGATAGCAACGACATACTCCACGGTGGGACCGTGCCTACTCCTCCACCAGTTGATACTCCGCAGAATGGTGTCCCCGTGGCCGGGGGCAACGACAGTGCTAATGGCAATGTGATGGCCAACATCGGACTCAATACGACGGGCGTCGGTAATGGGAGTCTGGGAGCTAATGTCAACATCGGGTCGGGCAATGGCAATGCAGGCGTCGGGAATCTGTTGGTGCCTCAACCATGGCTTGAGGATCATCAGGATGATGTGTTCTCTCAAAGGGGTGCTGAAGGGGAGCTGAATGCTGAAGCGCGGCTCAGATTCAAAGCACTTGAAGATAAAATGAGAGATATTGAGAATCAGAATACTTTGGGCGTTGATATGTCCAAGCTGGGATTAATTGCTGATTTCAAAGTACCTCCTAAGTTCAAGGTGCCTGAATTTGAAAAATATAAGGGCACCACTTGCCCTCGTGTCCACCTGAGATCGTACTACAGGAAGATGTCTGCTTATTCCGAAGACGAGAAGTTGTTGATGCACTTCTTCCAGGACAGTCTTTCCGGGCCATCCCTCGAGTGGTACATGGGCCTGGAGCCCACTAGCGTGCGCACATGGAAGGATCTCGCTGAACCGTTTGTGCACCATTACCAGTACAACAGCGACTTGGCCCCGAACCGAGTCCAGCTCCAAAACCTATCGCAGAGGAATAATGAAGGATTTAAGGAGTACGCCCAGCGGTGGCGTGAGTTGGCAGCCCGGGTTCAGCCGCCAATGGTTGAACGCGAGCTCGTGCAGATGTTTGTAGCTACCCTCCCAGGGGTTTACTATGAAAAGCTAGTCAGCGGTATGTCTGGGACGTTCTCGACTCTCCTTATCATGGGCGAGCATGTCGAGAATGGAATCAAGATCGGGAAAATCCAAGGTGAGTCATCCTCAGCTGGAGGAGGTGGAAAGAAACCTTATGCTGGCAAACGACGAGAAGGAGAAGCGAGCGCTGTGACCAACGCTCGAAGAAAGGGCAAAGGCCCTCAGCAGCAAATAGCCAGTATAAATATCCCAGCGGCTCCGCAGCAGCAGCAGCAACAGCAGCAACCGAATCAACAGGGATATAGAAAGTACCAGAACCGGGCATCTTTGGCAAACCGTCACTTCGAGGCACCGCCCATGTCGTACGCGCAACTCTTGCAGACTTTGCTTCAGCTTCAGTTGGTTCAGAAGAGGATGATGGCTCCCTTGACAGGGGCACCTCCACCAGGGTACGATGCAAATGCCACTTGCGATTTTCATTCAGGGGCACCAGGCCACACAATCGAGAACTGCAAAGCCTTCAAGCACAAGGTGCAGGACCTGGTAGATGCCAAGATCATCAACTTCTCCGACAATGTGCCCAATGTCACGAAGAATCCTATGCCGAATCATAGGGGAGGCGGAGTGAACGCCATTATCGAAGAAGAGAGCGCAGATCTGTTGACTGATGTCAGAGACCTAAAGACGCCGCTTAGCTTCGTCAAGGCTAAGTTGCTGAAAAGAGGGTTCTTTCCAGGATGCGGAGAACTATGCATGGACTGTGCCACACATCCTGATGGATGTGAGCAGTTGGTAGAAGGAATTCAAAGTATGATGACTGAGGGGACTCTACAGTTTAGCCGGAAGGCTGAAAGTGTATCAGGAGAGGTAGTGTTGAAGCAGGCCGATGAAGTCGCCACCATCACCATCCCTCGCCGGCCAATAACTATTTCGGCGCCTAGACCGCCTACAATCACCATTACCAAAGCTGGGCCGATACCCTTCGAGAGCACTAACGCTGTTCCGTGGCATTATGGGGCTGAAGTCTATTGCAATGGACAGAGGTTGGAGCTAGAGCCGTATGGGTCGACTGTGGAGAATCTTGCGGGAATCAGTGGTATTACTCGCAGTGGAAGAGTGTTTGCACCGCCGGAGGTCGTAGCAGATAAAGCAGTCAGAGCTGATGCGGCCGATAAAGGGAAAAGCAAAGTCGTCGAAGAGGCCCCGTATGGGGTAGAGAAAGATTTGCTTGTCAAAGATGCCGAAGAGTTTATGCGGTTGATCAAAAAGAGTGACTACAAGATTGTAGATCATCTCCATCAGACGCCCTCGAAGATTTCCATTCTCAACTTGTTGCTGTGTTCTGAAGCACACCGCAATGCGCTGCTAAAGGTGTTGAACACCGCCTACGTACCGCAAGAGATATCGGTGAATCAACTAGAAGAGGTGGTAGCCCACGTTAATGCTGGCAATGGGCTAGGTTTCACAGACTTAGAGCTAACACCAAAAGGGAGGAATCACAACAACGCCCTCAACATCTCGATAGAGTGTAGGGGCACAATCATGTCGCACGTGCTGGTGGACACGGGTTCGTCGCTTAATGTGCTTCTGAAGAAGGCCTTAATGAAGTTGGATACTCGTGGAGTGGTCTGCACACCCAGTGATCTGGTTGTGAAGGCATTCGACGGAACTAAACGCCACGTTTTCGGGGAGGTGACCCTGCCGGTCCAAGTCGGTCCGGAAACGTTCAACGCGGTCTTTTATATTATGGACATCATGCCTGCCTACAGTTGCCTCTTGGGCCGGCCGTGGATCCATGCTGCTGGTGCCGTGACCTCCACGTTGCACCAAAAGCTCAAATATGCTGTCGGGGGAAGCATCGTAACCGTGTGTGGCGAGGAAGACATAATGGTGAGCCATTTGTCATCCTTTAAGTATGTTGAAATGGATGGCAAAATCCATGAAACTCTCTGCCAGGCATTTGAAACCGTCAAGGTGAAGGAAGTAGCTCCCGTAGTCACAGAAAGGCCAGAGATGAATCTCTCCTCGTTCAAAGAAGCTCGGGCTGTTGTCCAAGCTGGATCTACCCCGGGATGGGGGCGTATTTTGGAGATACCCAACAAGCAGGATAAGTTTGGGTTGGGGTACTCTCCTGGAGCTGAAGCTTCTTCTTCTTCGTCTAGCAGTGCGTCTCGAGGTAAAGGGCCGATCCAATTTACCAGTGGCGGAGTGATTTTCGAAAGCATCAACGCGACGTCTGAAGACAGCGGGGATAGCGATTGTGATCTCGACTCTTGGATTCAGCCAAGCAAGTCGGGCG
Organism: Lathyrus sativus; assembly: GCA_963859935.3. NCBI lineage: Eukaryota > Viridiplantae > Streptophyta > Magnoliopsida > Fabales > Fabaceae > Lathyrus > Lathyrus sativus. The sequence goes on along the minus strand of OZ012736.1, from coordinate 151,185,585 downwards.
AGGGCCTCAACAATTGGACCATCAAGGATATCATCCAGATGACAAGTGAAGAGTAATGATTTATTTTTTTCCAATCATTGTACAACCCTATGTCCTACCCGGGGCATAGCGGTTTTATTGTCAGGGCCTTGTTGGATTATGTACATGCATTTTGTTAATAAATCAAAGGCGTTTTCTTTGTATTCAAATATTGTGATCTCTGTTATTCATGTTTTATATTTGTTTCAAAAAACAGTAAAATGGCAATGGGGTTTGTGCTAACCTGCATATTCTTGTTTTAAACTTAACCCTTGTTATTGCAGGATCCACATAACAGATGACATCGACTCTGGACCTTCTACGGCTCACTTCGACTTCGATTGCCCGATCTATCAGGCCGAAGAAGAGATTGATGAAGACAAAGACCTTCCTAAAGAGTTGGCCCGCTTGTTGAAACCAGAGGAGAAAGTTATTCTGCCTCATGAAGAGGAGATCGAAATCGTGAACCTGGGTTCTGAGGAGCTCGTCAGAAATTTCAGAATAGGGGCTGCGCTGCAGAGTGATGTCAAGAAGAGATTGGTCGAGATGCTAAGAGAGTATAGTGACGTCTTTGCTTGGTCATACAAAGATATGCCCAGACTTGACACGGATATCGTGGTCCACCACTTGCCGTTGCGAGAAGATTGCCCTCCCGTTAAGCAGAAGCTTAGGAGGACGAGACCAGATATAGCCGTTAAGATCAAAGAAGAAGTGCAGAAACAGCTTGATGCTGGCTTCTTAGCGGTCACCACTTACCCTCCGTGGGTCGCCAACATAGTGCATGTACCGAAGAAGGACGGTAACGTACGCATATGCGTCGATTATCGGGATTTGAATAGGGCGAGCCCTAAAGATGATTTCCCGTTGCCTCATATCGATGTGTTGGTCGACAACACAGCCCAGTTCTCCGTGTTTTCGTTCGTGGATGGCTTCTCCGGTTACAACCATATCAAGATGGCGCCGGAGGACATGGAGAAAACGACGTTTATCACTCCCTGGGGAACATTTTGCTATAAGGTAATGCCCTTCGGTCTGAAGAACGCAGGGGACACTTACCAACGAGCAATGGTAACTTTGTTTCATGACATGATTCATCATGAGATTGAGGTCTATGTTGATGACATGATTGCGAAGTCCCAAACGGAGGAAGAGCATCTGGTCAATTTATTGAAGCTTTTTGAGAGGCTTAGGAAGTTCAGGTTGAGGCTGAATCCTAACAAATGTACTTTCGGAGTACGGTCCGGAAAGTTACTGGGGTTTATCGTGAGCGAACGAGGCATCGAGGTTGATCCTGCGAAAATAAAAGCCATACAAGAGATGCCAGTGCCAAAGACAGAAAAAGAAGTTCGTGGTTTCTTGGGCAGAATAAACTACATTGCAAGGTTTATCTCTCAGCTCACGGCCACTTGTGAACCGATGTTCAAGCTTTTAAAGAAAGATCAGGCAATTACTTGGAATGAGGATTGCCAGAAGGCATTCGATAAGATAAAGTAGTACCTCCAAGAACCTCCAATCTTGATACCCCCAGTGGCTGGACGGCCATTAATCATGTACTTGACAGTTCTTGAGAATAGTATGGGGTGTGTTCTCGGTCAGCATGACGAGACGGGCAAAAAGGAGCATGCCATCTATTACTTGAGTAAAAAGTTCACAGACTGTGAATCTCGATACTCGATGCTGGAGAAGACGTGTTGTGCACTAGCCTGGGCTGCCAAACATCTACGACAGTACATGCTCAACCACACCACCATGCTAATTTCGAAGATGGATCCGATCAAGTACGTCTTCGAGAAGCAGGCTCTTTCGGGCAGGATTGCCAGATGTCAAATGGTGTTAACGGAATATGATATTCAGTACGTATCCCAGAAGGCCATCAAGGGAAGCGTATTGTCTGATTACCTTGCCGAGCAGCCGATCGAGGATTACCAGCCGATGAAATTTGAATTCCCTGACGAGGATATTATGTTTCTCAAAGCGAAAGATTGCGATGAGTCGTTGCCCGACGAGGGGCCAGATAGGAAATCTCAGTGGAAATTGATATTCGATGGGGCGGTTAATTCCTATGGAAGTGGCATCGGGGCCATCATCACGACTCCCCACGGATCCCACATCCTGTTTACTGCGAGACTGACGTTTCCAGTCACCAATAATGAGGCGGAGTACGAAGCATGCATCATGGGTCTAGAAGAGGCAATTGATTTGAGAATCAAGAATCTAAACGTATATGGTGACTCAGCGCTTGTGATCAACCAAATTAAAGGGGAGTGGGAGACTCGTCAATCAAACTTGGTGCCGTACATGAAATATGCCAGAAGGCAACTTCCGTTCTTCGATCGAGTGGAACTCCATCATGTGCCCAGAGCGGAGAATCAAATGGCTGATGCCTTAGCCACGTTGGCTTCAATGTATAAAGTCAATTTTTGGAATGAGGCTCCAAGAATTGTCCTTTCCCGTCTTGATAGACCGACATTCGTCTTTGCAATCGAGGAAGCCGCCGACGGCAAGCCATGGTTCCATGACATCCAGACCTTCCTTATGACTAAGGAGTATCCTGTGGGTGCGTCAACCCAGGATAAGAAAACTCTGAGGAGGTTGTCTGGAAACTTTTATCTCAATCCTGATGGAGTGTTGTATAAGAGAAACCACGATCTCGTGCTACTCAGATGTATAGATGAGAAAGAGGCGAGTATGCTCATGGAAGAAGTCCATGAAGGCACATTTGGTACGCACGCCGGCGGGCATGCCATGACAAGGAAGATCCTGAGAGCAGGATACTACTGGCTAACTATGGAGTCAGATTGCTTCAGGTTCGTGAAGAGATGTCATAAATGCCAGATTTATGCTGATAAAGTTCATGTGCCGCCGTGCCCGTTAAATGTCATGTCCTCCCCGTGGTCGTTCTCCATGTGGGGCATCGACATGATAGGCAAGATCGAGCCCACTGCATCTAACGGTCATCACTTCATTTTAGTAGCCATCGACTACTTCACCAAGTGGGTGGAGGCAGCCTCGTATGCTAATGTGACCAAGCAGGTGGTGGCTAAACTCATAAAGAGGGACATCATCTGTTGTTACGGAATTCCCGAGCGGATCATTACTGATAATGGTTTGAATCTGAATAACAAGATGATGAAGGAGCTGTGCCAGAGTTTCAAGATTGAACACCACAACTCATCTCCTTACCGACCGAAGATGAATGGCGCTGTTGAAGCGGCCAACAAGAACATAAAGAAGATTGTTCAGAAGATGGTTGTGACCTACAAAAATTGGCACGAGATGCTGCCGTTTGCACTACACGGTTATCGTACGACGGTACATACTTCAACCGGGGCAACTCCTTTCTCCTTGGTGTACGGTATGGAAGCTGTCCTACCGTTAGAAGTGGAGATCCTTTCTTTGTGAGTTTTGGTTGATGTGAAACTCGACGAGGCATAATGGATTACGAACCGACTGAACCAACTCAGCCTGATGGACGAGAAGAGGTTAGCATCGATTGCATTTGGTCGTCTGTACCAAAGCCGAATGAAGAAAGCTTATGATAAGAAGGTGCGTCCTAGAAGCTTTCAGACGGGTGATCTCGTCCTGAAGAAGATTCTTCCTCCACACTCCGATCACCGGGGAAAGTGGACTCCGAATTACGAAGGTCCGTATGTCGTCAGCAAGGTCTTCTCGGGAGGAGCTTTGTTGTTATCCACGATGGATGGTGAAGATTTTGCATCCCCGGTGAACGCGGACGCAGTTAAAAAATACTTTGCTTGAAAGTGACCCGCTGGACAAAAAAAAAGAGAGTCCAGGCAAAAAAGGGGCATCCCGGCGAACCAAAAACAGAATAAAAGGTTCGGGAAAAAATTAGGGATATAAATTGAAAAAAATGTACACCCGCGAAGTCGAAAACCTACACTGGGCGGCTTCGGCAAAAAAGGGTATCCCGGTGAACTGAAAACCCGCAAAGGGCGGTTCACGCAAAAGTTAGGGATTTGAAAAAGCAAATGACTGCGTTTCGCGTGTGGACTTTCTTTGTTTAGTGGTTCGGAAGACCTGAGGGCCGTTTATCTGAATCAATCTCTTCCGAAGCTGAACCGTCGGAGAAGTATCGAAGTCGAGTGGGTCATAGAGGGATCAACTCATGGTGTTCGTCTACACCTCGTTGCCGACATTTGTACATACTGATGTATATTTATGTTTTATTTTTGTGAGGCTTCCTCATTCCAGGAGCTTGCATCTGTTGTAAAACATTTGTTACCCATTCAGGGGTTCGTTATCAATAAAATGCATACTATTCAGCAATTCTGTTTGTCTGTTTAGCATTTATCCATTTTGTTTGCGAAAAAGAACGCCGATGTTTTTGATAAAATGCGCATACATAAACTTACCGGCCTAGGCCACTGATTGTTGAAACAATGAATTACTTGAATATTGTCACGATATAATAACCTTGATAGGCCCCTTTGAGAAGGGTATCTTGTCTGTTTGTTTGTGTGGTTACAGGTGTAACACATTATAGAAAGTGCGCCGTGCGCATCCCGAAGCAGGATGATTCCTCCTTCTCCAGCAGAGTTCAGTAGCCTCTCCCCGCAGAGTCTGAACGCAAGATCATGAGCATTGATATGTCCCCAGGCAGAGATGATTCTCTTCCCCAATCAGATGCGTCCTGAAAGAACGTCATCTCCTCAGCTGAGTCAGGCGCCGAAGCATGAATTCATCCCCCAGCACCGGGTCACAAGTGCAGGTTACGTAGGAAACTATTCGTACGCTGAAGTACGCAGCAATTGATGGTGCAAGACTGAAGTCTCCAGCGGAATTGAAATTCCCCACCAGAGTTGTACTCTCCCCCGGAGTCGGATGATTCCTATTTCCCCAGCGGAATTGAGATTTCCCCCGCAGAGTCGTACTCTCTCCAACAAAGCAGAATGATTTCTCCTTCCTCAGCCGAGTTTGCAGATCCCCAAGAGAGCCGAGTCCTTGGAGGTTGCTCAGACCATGATTGGTTTTCCCCAGTGGAGTGTTGAACAACTGAAGTTGTTTCCCCACAGAGTCGTCATCTCCAGAGAAGTAGCCGAGAAGGCCACGCAGTTTATTCCCGCGATGGACATCGCTTTCCCTCAGCAGGTCCTGGTTCTCGTAGAGCTTCGTTCTCCTGCAGCAATCAACTGAAGTTGTTTCCCTGCAGCAATCAACTGAAGTTGTTTCCCTCGCAGCAGTCAACTGAAGTTGTGTCCCCTGCGGAGTCCAATTGAGATTGGCGTGACCTTGTTCTCCTCAGCAGGATGATTCCTCTACCTGAGTAGTTCTTTCTCCTTGACAGGAGGATTCCCCCTTCAGCATTTATTTTGCTGACGGGATCGCATCAAAGTGCATGATTTCATAGCATCTATCATAAATGCATAGCATTTCCACCGTGTGAAGCATTGCGCCATTGCCGAAGCATATGCATAATAAACATAATCTAGGTTGTTACCGTTCTTGTTTTGCAGGTGTTCCGCCGCAGAATTGATTGCTCAGGATGATTCCTGACATTCTCCCCGACGAAGCCGCTTGCTCAAGATGATTCTTGAAGTCTCCAGCGAAGCCTTCGATTCAAGATGATTCTTGAATTCCCCAGTCGGGCCGTTTGCTTAAGATGATTCTTAAGACCCCAGTGCAGTCATCAGAATTGGTTGCTCAAGTTGATACTCAGAATCCCCAGTAAAGGTTGCCCAAGATGATTCCTAAAATCCCCACCAGAGTGTTCGCTCAGGGTGATTCCTGAAATCTCCAGAATGGTTATCGGTTCAAGATGATTCTTGAAATCCCCGGTGAGGTTATTTGTCCAAGATGATTCTTGAAGTCCTCAGCCGAGTTGATTCATCCAAAATGATTTCTGGACCCTCGGAGCGAAGTTACTTGATAGTTCTCCAGAATCCCCAGCGGCGAAGCGTTATCCCCAGCAGGTTTCTAACGGCGAAGTTGAAATCTCCCTTGAAGACTCCATGATTGAAGTCTGACCGTATTAATGAAGCAGTTCTCTCAGCTGATGCGGAGTGCCTGATGGAAGAGGTTTAGATATTCCCAATTGGCTCATGATTGACCAAGAATTCTATTCCCGACTTGCTGACAAAGTCTGGATGATGCCCGACGAGGTCTTTGGAATGCCTGATGGCATGATCAACCCGATGGTTGACGTCCGGCTGATGCCCGACAATTTCTTTGAATGCCTGATGGCATGATCAACCTGATGGTTGAAGTCCGGCTGATGCCCGACAGTGTTCTTTGAAGGCCTGATGGCATGATCGACTATGTATTACCGGTTACCGTGTGACCAATTCCCCAATGGAGTTTCTTCACCCTGACGGCGAGGTCAGACGATGTTGAGAGTCGACGGTGAAGTCAGACTATGTTGAGTACTTGACGGCGATGTCAGATTCTTTGATGTCCCAGCGGCGAGGTTGGATGTTTGGTTGACGACGATGTCAGATTCTTTGTTGCTCCAGCGGCGATGTTGGACGTTTGTTTCTGGCGGCGATGTTAGGTGATTTAGTTCTCCAGCGGCGATGTTGGACGTTTGTTTCTGGCGGCGATGTCAGGTGAGTTAGTTCTCCAGCGGCGATGTTGGATGTTTGTTTCTGGCGGCGATGTCAGGTGAGTTAGTTCTCCAGCGGCGATGTTGGATGTTGGTTTCTGGCGGCGACGTCAGTTGATTTAGTTTTCCAGCGGCGATGTTGGGTGTTTTGGTTGTCCGACAGCGAGGTCAGACGCTTTATTTTCATGAATGCCTGACGACGAGGTCAGGTGTCTGATGACAATGATAGAGGAATTTAATGTGGATAACTGATGACAAGGTTCAGATCAGTATATCTCCAGCTAGTTGCTGTGCAGCTATTATTTCAGTGTTCGAAGATTTGTTCCCGCCATAGGACCGTGTACTTGTGCAGTTGGCAAATTTCCGGGTTTATCGGTATTCAACCGTCTCGCACCTTGATTGGCTGAGAGTCGTTCGCTCCTCACCCAGTCAGGTTCAAGCCGTTTGAATAGGGGCAGCTGTTGCACCCCAAAATTTGACCAACATTTATTTACCCATCAAGAGTTGTATGAGACTTTGAAGCTAGCCAAGAAAGTTATTCAAGTGTTCAAAGGTTGATACCTTTGTCAGAGAACTCAAGAGATCCTCACAGAGATTGGTTGAAACCAAGGTTGTGTGTCTCATAACTTGAGAGTTGTGGGAGCTCCTCAGATGATTCTGAGACTATTAGGAAGGACTTGAAGCTTTGAGAAAGCTTGTGAGATGTCTTGAAAGCCATCATGAAGCCTAGAGAGGTCATTGTACAAGAATTCAGAAGATTCAACCATGAGTGGTGGAATTAGGGTTTGACTGGGTCAACCCTAGGTCAACTGATGATTTGGAGAGGGTGGAGACCTAATCCAAGAGCCATGTGATCATGGAATGATGCATTGAGATGATATGAGGATGACTCCTAGACCAACTCATCATGATTGAGGAGTTTGAGAAGTTTCAAGCTAGGGTTTCTAAGGATTGACAGTGTAAAATCCCCTAGTTTGATCCCTATCTTCAAGGCAGTTTAGCTCAAGATGTGATTGTCATCTCATCTTCCCCACAACATGAATGTTTTAGATCTTGTTCTTAGCTTTAATTTGAGTACTAGAAGTCCTTGATAGGATTTGTAGAGCTCAAGTTATGACTTTGACAAATTACAGGTCATCTGAGGTATGTGAATCTGGGTCCTTGAAAGTCACCCAACTTGCATCCAACTTTTGCCCTAGTAGGATGATTCCTATGGAGTCTTGGTCAACATGAATATTGTATAGAATCTTATTAGATTTCTAGAGAGTACTAGAAGTCCTTGATAGGATTTGTAGAACTCAACTTATGGCTTTGACAAGTCAAGGGAATTTTGGTCATTTGGAGGTTATAGGTCATTTCAAGCATAAGGCCATATCTCCTATTTCCAAGCTTCAAATGGAAAAATCTTCAACATCAAACTTGCTTAGAATGATGTTTTAAGGCTAGCAGGAAGGTCATGAGATGTTGAAAAGGCTTGTATCAAAAAGTGATAAAAATGGCCTAAAATGGAGGCATAAGTTAAATAAGTTGAAATTGAAAATTGGAAATCACAAGTTATACATCCAAACTATGTCATATAATAGGTCATTTTGACTCAAAATGACATTCTAAGAACAATGGTTCAGCCACAATTTTGATTTGGGGATTAGATCATAGGGCTGCCTTGGAAATGGCTTACTTGCATATTAAGGTACCAAAGCAAAACTCAAGAAAACTCAATAAACAAGTTGGTTATGCATTGTAACACATCATAAATCTCATATGGGGAGAATTTCAAGTCAGGATTGAAGGGTACAAGGACTATGGCATGAAATCTCATATGGTGAGAAGTGAAGTCAAATATCATGAGATGAAAAGTTCAAATTATCATTGGAGTGTTCCAGAAGGTTCTGGACAGTTCCTACAAGTTCTATAAGATGTTCAGAACTTGCTCAAAGCAAGGGTTGGTGAGAGTTGGTGCAGAGAAGAGAGAGTGAGATCAAAAATCTTCCATTGCAAGTCAAGTTTCAATTTCACATTCTTCTTCATTTCCATTCCTTTTTTCTACACAAACACATTCCATAGATCATAGTGAAGCTGTGCAGATTGATTTGAGAGAAAATCCATGGTGAATTGAAGAGTTGGTGATTGAACTTTCAAGGTAGCAAGTCAGAATCGAATTCTGAGATTGAAGCTTCCTCCATCAAATTTGTTTCAAACAGTAGCAAGATTGGCATCTAAGGAAACTTTCTGAAGAGTTTCAAGGCTTGAAGTGGAGGATTTCATCATCTGTTCATCAAGATTAACCAGGTTTGCAAATTCTTCATTACACCATGTTTTATGCATAATTAGGTTAGTTTGTTAGTGTAGAAAGGTTAGAGACACATAGGTGATGGATTTTGGAGAGTTTGAAGAGATTTAGTGATGATCAACATGATGACACCATTTCTGTTTGACCTTGTATCTTGCTGAATCTTGAGGGATAAGCTAAGTGTGATAGCAAGAATTGTTCAGGGTAACATGAGGAAGAGAATGAGTATCACAATTTCAAGAATCTTGAGGGTTGATTTTCAAGCATAATTTGAAGCTGCTATCGGGTTTTAGGTTTGAGAGAGTTTCAATGAGTTCTGAGACCATGGTTAGATTCAGGATTGAATTTAGAGTGGATTAGGGCTTTGGATCATGAGTTTTGGTTGAGATTTGATGGATTTCGAACTCGGGTTTGAAGCTCTGTTCATGGAGCTTTTCCCTCTATTGCCATGGCTGAAGGAAGAAGACGACCATGAAACCATTGGATCAGGCGTGAACCCGTTGACTGATTGAAGATCCAATGGCCAGGATGTGATTTCGCGTGTGAAGGAAAAGTCTGAAGCATGGTGAAACGAGGCGTTTCATTAAAACCTGAGTTTTGGGCTTAAGTGGATCCAATGACTAATCCCACCCCCAATCAAGGCCCACTGGGATTTTACACTGTATCTGATTACTTCCTGCACCGTTTCTTTCCCATTTTTCTTTTCATTTTCTAATTGTTTTTCTGATTAATGAATGGGCCTGGCGCATGACTATCTGAACCCCCCATTTTGAGCCCATACGTGAATTACACTGCATCTGTTTGCTAGCTGCACCCCATCTCTTCATATTTCATTTTATTTTTCTTCCATTTCATTTCAATCTTGGAAAAATCATATCAATTTGAAAATTAAAGTTTTTTTAATGGGAATTTTTGCTCCCATTTCATACTAATGTCTAGAAAATTATCAAATAAAAATATTTTCATTTCATGCATTTTTAGTATTTTTTGTGTATTTTCTCCTTTTATTGCATTTTATTCTTTTATGTTGATACATGAATTTGTAGAATTTTGTTTAGGTAGTTCCCTTAACATTTTTAGGCCATTCTTTTTAGGATAGTTAGATATAAGCTTTAGTCTCCCCCTGGATTTATTCCATAATTTTGTGATGAATTTTAGGTTAGTTTTGTTTAGATGACATTAGGTTGTGTAGAATTAGGTTAATCCTTAACATAGGTCCACAATAACATTAGAATTTTGGGTTTCTAGGTCAAGATAGGTATTGGGGCATATAAGGGTATTAAGGGTAGGTATGTAGGATCCCTTAGAAATTATATTAGGTTTTAATATAGTAGTATACTATTTTTAGATGATTTTTGTATTTGATGATTGTTTGTGTTGCCCTGGTGGGCTTGTATTGTTGTTTGCTTTGCTTGGGAAGCTTGGTATTGCTTGGTTTTGTTCTAAGGAGCATTGAGGAGCATAGTAGAAGACTTGAATATGGATTGAGGAGCTTGAGAGCTTGATCTTATTTGTTTTGTTGATTAGGGTTAGGGATTAGGAAGAGTTTAGACCTAGTTAACTTCTTTCTTAACATGGATGGTATCTTTCACCTCCATTCCTCCCTATGATTCAAAGTCCTTCCATGGTATACACCTCTCTCCTTTGGAGGGATAAGTGATAGTACCTAGGAAGTAGAACTTTTGAGGGAACCATTCCTTTGATGTTGAACCCTTATAGGTCACCTTTGGTGGGCAATAAGCAGTTCAATACCCCCAGCTTATCTAGTAAGTGATTTCATCTGGTTTGATTATCCTGAGAGATGTTGAGCTTGAGTGTGAAGATGAAGACTTCATTAAAGAATGTTGAAGAGGATGAATCCTTGAGTATTGCCATTCCAGCTGAAGCTTGAAGAACAGAGCAAGTTGCTACTTAAAGACCCCTGAAGATTAGGTGAAGCCTGAAGGTGGAGCTGATCAAGAAGCTGAAGCTTAAAGGAGAAGATAAGTTGAAATTTATGTTGAAGGGTTGAAACTTGGAAAAGCAAATTGATATTTGTTAAGAGTAATTGAAGTCTGAAGACTGAGTTGCTGTTGGAAAAGCTGAAGCTTGGAGTGGAGAGAGAAGCTGATGTGCTTTCTTTTTTCTTTGCTGTATTGACATGTTTTGTTTGACTTGCTTGAGGCATTAGAATAAGTCCATATCCAGAATAGGTAGAATCTAGGAGCATGATTGCACTAGAGGTTGAGTTGCTACCTCTGCTTGTACTGTGAATGTGTGGCTTTGCTTGCGGGTATTCGGTAGAGCCCAGCTCCCTTGCCCATGTGGTTTGTTTGCCTGATGGCATTTTATTTCATTTTATCTGTATGATTGCAGTTTACTGTTTTTGCTTGATAGCATGTTTTATCTTTCAGTATGATTACTGTTATCCATTCTGGCTTGAGGTTGAGATGAGCTTGTGGAGGCTGAAGCCCCACACACATTTCCTCCCTCACTTGCATTGCATGCATTTTACTGTTTAAAGCTGATGCTTTGTCTGTTTTGGTGTATCATTGACATGATCCCTTAGGACTCTCATTTCCTTTGATAAAGATTTGGTGATAGAACTTTAGGTTGAAACCTATGCATGACAACTTCTAGGAGTTCCCTGTTCAAACCTCAACCATAGGATGAATCCATGGCATGACAACAGTAGGACTTGATAGTCTCCCTCCTAGTTGGGCCTGTTCTCTTCTCATCTCAAAACAGTTTAAGATACAGTAATCATGAATAATTTCTTTCGTACGTTACGAGCCTTAAGCTATCTGAGAAAGGATTGTGGGAGAGTTTCTTTTCCACAGTCTGAATGTTTAGTATGGTACCCTTTGGGTGACATGCGACGCATTCACTCTCAGTTCATAGTCTCTAGTGCGATTGAAATCGCAAACACAATAAAAAACACTTCTTTCGTAAAAGACAGGAAATAAAACATAGTTTCCCGAACTACGTGAGCTCTAATCTCTCATACCTGTTGAGAGTACGTAGGCACAAGATGGCGATGTCTTGGAGAGCTACCTTCCCCCATAACCCGTCGTAGGCCGAACTACGTTGACTCTGATTTCTCATTCTCTGATGAGAATACGTAGGCATAAAGTGCGACGCTTTGCCGAGTCAGTTTCTTTTTTTAGCCAGCCTTGATAGGTAGATAGATAAAACCAACCCGTCCAAGTAAACACAACAAGCGTGGATCCCATCGAGTACGATGGACGTGAGGGGTGCTAATACCTTCCCCTTGCGTAACCGACTCCCGAATCCAGACAATGGTTGCGACGACCTTGTCTTACCCTCTTTCGTCAGGTTTTTCCGATTGTTTCCTTTCCCGCTCCGAGGGATAAATAACGAAAGGTGGCGACTCTTCTGTTGTGCCGGCACCTTATTTTCGCGCAAGCGACACCGGAGAAGACTCCGGTCGTCTTCTTCGGTGAGCAGGTAGTTGCAGGTGGTCAAACATCACCACTCCTTACATCAATCTCTCTAGAATTTCAACAGGAATTCAAATCTCCTATCCATATGTTCTAAATCTCCATGGATTTTAAAATTCGAAGCAATATTCAGAAAACACATCCAATTTGATCAGCACAATTTGCAAAACTAATAGTATAGAAATCATCCTCATGCTTCCTAGTTCATCCTGATCTATCCAAATCATGTTATAGCCTTAAGATCAGATCAACTCGTGTCCAAACAGAAATGATACCTCATGATCAAACATCACCAATTGCTTCCAAATTGATCCTAAAACGATCTACATCTTGTCTAGATCCTAACCACAAGTTCAATTCTAACTACATCATGCTAATTCATGTGGAAATTTGAAAGTTACTAACCTGTTGTAGATCTAGTAACAGAGACGCTTAGAGCTTGATTCTCCCTTCAAAACTCTCCAGATACGTTCAATGATACTCTAGGAAGAGTTTGCAATCTTCAATTTGCTCTGAATCAACTTGGAAATCAAAACCCGATTCTCACTTGCTCCCTTGAAATTTCAAATGCAATCTCAGCTTCCACCACGAAATAAGCTCTAACCTGAGTATGGGATCAATGATATGCTTATATAGAGTGAGTTTGTGGGCTTTTGAAGCTTGAATGAGGCCCAATTCAGTAGTTCACAAATTCTGATTTTTCCTTCAAATGCCATATGACAGTCGTGTATTCTGGCCATGTAGCTTGCTCTAGAATCTTCTAATCACTTGCAAATGGCCTTGTGAATGCATTCAGACCAAAAAGAGCACTTGAATTGCATTGGTAAAGGATTTTGATGTGTGACTTGCAAATGAAGAAACCAGATGAGAACTCACAAAACTTGACCTAAACTCAAAATTCTGGTAATGTCAAAGTGTCTAAAACTCAATTTCCATTCAAAAAAAGTGGTTACTTGACATGTTTTGGTCCTTTAACTCAATAAATCAATTTTCCCTCCTTAATTCATTTGAAAAATTCCCTTATTCAAACCATTTCAAACCAAGTCTTGCTATGAGCTCAATCAATCCATCATGACCTCTTGACAAGCCTAAAAACCTCATTTTGAAAAACTTTCATGTTGAACAAAATTGCATTTGACAAGTGCAAGTTGGAGATTTTGGCCTATGATTGAAAATGACCTATAATCTCACTTTCCCAAAATACCCCTAACTTGTGAATCTCATAACTTGAGTTCTACAAATCAGATGGAATACTTCTAGTACAATTTAGAAATCTAAAATCATGAGGAACAACTTTCATGTTGGCCAAAAGTTCAGGTGAAACCGCCTTCTAAGTCAAAAATAGCTTTGAAGTCAGATGATTTTCACAGACAAATTTCAGAAACATCTGAGGACTTGTAACTTGTCTGGACCATAACTTGAGTTCTATAAATCCCCTTGAGGGCTTCTAGTACTCAAATTAAAGGATTGAGATTCTTTACAAGTTTCATGTTGGACAAAGATCCATTTGAAACCTTTATCTTGACTTATGTGGTCTTGAAGTTAGGCACTAAACAGGGGATTTTGCACTGAAACCCTAATTTAGCAACTTCCCACACTCTTGACTCTTCTTGATTTGATCTTGGCACAACACCACAAATGTCTCATCATATCATTTCATGAACTCCATGACCTAAAAGTAGGCCTTTGATACTCTTCAATTGCCCAGTTGACTTAGGATTGATCCAGATGAAACCCTAATTGTTTGCACCTCAACTGTGGTTCTTGCATTTGACACAATGACTTGATTGAGCTCTCCCATGTCCCTCTAGGCATTCTATGAGCTCCATACACATTCTCTTCTCACATTCAACATTTCACAACCCTATGATGGTCTTCAGTTGATCCTCAAGTTAGGAGAAGATTCACACTCAAACATCTAAACCTTTAGGCACTCAAACCACCTTCTGATGACTTTGATAACTTCTCAATCTTGAATGAGACCTCTTGCTAGGCTTCTCTTGAGAAGAAACACACTTGATCCCCTGCTATATGAATGATATCATGATATGCAAATGATATAACTATGTAGATGATAATGCAATGAAACATAAACCAGGTAAGAAAAGGTTGAGCAAATTTTGGGGTGCAACAGCACGGGGTATGATCCGTCAATACAGATATGATCCGTCAACACGGATAACAATCACCGTCAGCACGGGGTATGATCCGTCAACACGAATAACAATCTCCGGAGATTTCACTGGAACAACTCCGTCAATCATGGGTAACAACTCTGTCAACACGGATAATAATCACTGTCAACACAGGTACGATTCCATCAACACGGATAACAATCACCGTCAGCACAAGTACGATCTCTGTCAACACAGGCGCAATTCCGTCAACATGGATAACAATCTCTGTCAACACAGGAACGAATTCCGTCAACACGGATACATTTGAAGAATACTTTGTTGGGGAATACGAGAGACTTAACCAAACTTCTCTGTGGGGAAATCATTAGTGACAACTCCAAAAGTTTAAGACATGAAATCTTCTACTGCTGACGTAACAGCAACCTGAGAAGAATCGTGCCGGGGACAAAGAGAAACTTAACTAAGCAACTCTGTTAGGGGACGAACATATCATCACCTATCTCACGCCGAGAATTTGAATATCTAGAGATCCTTCTGAGCAAGAATCCCACTCCTCTGCAAGGGATAACACCTGAAAACAAAAAGGTAACCACTAGGGACACTCTTTTGGCAGCTTTCCTGGGGAATACTCTTCTGGGGAGAACCACCCATATCCAATAGGGATAAGTGCCATCTCAAATCTTCTGAGATAAAATGTGACTTCCATCTGCTGATGAGTGATACCATCACTTTGGCACAAGACTCCGGCTGGGGAACACAACTTTCCTGCCTATTTGCTCCAAAGGTGAGAACCCTGCAAAACACACACGAGACAAAAAAAATCTATACAACAAGATCTACTCCGGTTAGTATCCATGACGTTCGTTCAGTCAATTCGAAGTTTTAGCAATTATTGGCGTTTATGCGCATGCAAGTTCATCAAAAACATCGGCGTTTATCACAAACAAAATAGTAAAGGACAAGCATCAAGTACTAAATAACATGCTTTATTGATAACAGGCCTGTAAATAGGCAAAATTTTGTACACTGGATGTAACTCCTGAAAAGAGGAAGTTACCGCACAAGCAAAAATACAAATATTACAGAAGCACAAAGAAAATTTGTATACATGTCGGCAACGTGGTACAGACGAACACCATGAGTTGATCCTCTTATGACTCGCCTGACTCTGATGCTTTCCCGATACTCGATCTTCGGAAGAGATTGTTTCGGATATACGACCCTCAGGTACTCCCAAACCACTAAGCAATGCAGTATCAAACTCAAACCGCAGTCATTTGCTTTTTCAAATCCCTAACTTTTGCGTGAACCGCCCTTTGCGGGTTTTCAATTCACCGGGATACCGTTTTTTGCCGAAGTTGCCCTTTTCAGGTTTTCAACTTCGTGGGTGTACATTTTTTAATTTTATCCCTAACTTTTGCCCGAACCTTTTATTTCCTTTTTTATGGTTCGCCGGGATGCCCCATTTTTGCCTGGACTCTCTTTTTTTGTCGAGCGGGTCTATTTAAGCAAAGTATTTTTTAACTGCGTCCGAGTTCACAGGGGATGTGAAGTCCTCACCATCCATGGTGGACAACAGTAAGGCTCCTCCAGAGAAAACCTTTCTCACGACATATGAACCTTCATAGTTGGGAGTCCATTTGCCCCTATGATCCGATTGTGGTGGGAGAATCTTTTTCAGCACAAGATCACCCGTCTGAAAGCTTCAAGGACACACCTTTTTATCATAAGCTTTCTTCATCCGGCTCTGATACAGCCGACCATATGCTAGAGAAGCCAGTCTCTTCTCGTCCATTAAACTGAGCTGATTCAGTCTATCTCTCACCCATTCTGCCTCATCAAGTTGGACATCACGCAAAACCCTCAGAGAAGGAATCTCAACCTCCAATGGTAGGACAACCTCCATACCATATACCAGTGAAAAAGGAGTTGCCCCGGTTGATGTGCGTACCGTCGTACGATAACCGTGCAAAGCAAAAGGCAACATCTCATGCCAGTCCTTGTAGGTCACAACCATCTTTTGAACGATCCTCTTTATGTTTTTATTGGCCGCTTCAACAACGCCATTCATCTTGGGCCGATAAGGAGAAGAGTTGTGATGTTCAATTTTGAAATTCTGGCACAATTCCTTCATCATCTTGTTATTCAAATTCGAGCCGTTGTCAGTGATAATCCGCTCCGGGACCCCATATCTACAGATAATATCTTTCTTGATAAATCTGGCTACCACCTGCTTGGTAACATTAGCATACGATGCCGCTTCAACCCATTTGGTGAAGTAATCAATAGCTACCAAGATAAAACGATGTCCGTTGGATGCCGTGGGCTCAATTTTCCCGATCACATCAATTGCCCACATGGAAAAAGGCCAAGGTGATGACATAATGTTCAGAGGGCTCGGAGGCACATGAATTTTGTCCGCGTAAATTTGGCATTTATGGCACTTCTTTGCAAATTTGAAACAATCTGTTTTCATTGTTAGCCAGTAATACCCTGCTCTTAATAGCTTTCTCGTCATCGCATGTCCGCCGGCATGCGTGCCAAATGTACCCTCGTTGGGCCTGTTCTCTTCTCATCTCAAAACAATTTAAGATACAGTAATCATGAATAATTTCTTTCGTACGTTACGAGCCTTAAGCTATCTGAGAAAGGATTGTGGGAGAGTTTCTTTTCCACAGTCTGGATGTTTAGTATGGTACCCTTTGGGTGACATGCGACGCATTCACTCTCAGTTCATAGTCTCTAGTGCGATTGAAATCGCAAACACAATAAAAAACACTTCTTTCGTAAAAGACAGGAAATAAACCGTAGTTTCCCGAACTACGTGAGCTCTGATATCTCATACCTGTTGAGAGTATGTAGGCACAAGATGGCGATGTCTTGGCAAGCTACCTTCCCCCATAACCCGTCGTAGGCCGAACTATGCTGACTCTGATTTCTCATTCTCTGATGAGAATACGTAGGCATAAAGTGCGATGCTTTGCCGAGTCAGTTTCTTTTTTTAGCCAGCCTTGATAGGTAGATAGATAAAACCAACCCGTCCAAGTAAACACAACAAGCGTGGATCCCATCGAGTACGATGGACGTGAGGGGTGCTAATACCTTCCCCTTGCGTAACCGACTCCCGAATCCAGACAATGGTTGCGACGACCTTGTCTTACCCTCTTTCGTCAGGTTTTTCCGATTGTTTCCTTTCCCGCTCCGAGGGATAAATAACGAAAGGTGGCGACTCTTCTGTTGTGCCGGCACCTTATTTTCGCGCAAGCGACAGCTGGCGACTCTGCTGGGGACCGAACCCAGAATCTCTGGTTCTCCGGTTCCCTATGCGAGTCAATCCTAACGCTTGTATGTTTACTTGTAGGGTTACGTTTATTTATCGCATTTTACTTCTCGCACTTTATTTCCCGCATTTTATATTCAGTATAATATGATTATCTGTGCTGTTGTGGGATGGGAGTTCTGATGAGTGAGAAGCCAGACCCAGGCTTGAGTGCACCATAGACTTAGAGTGGAAATTAGTGGGCGCGTGCTTGCTTTGCAGGCACTAGTGTCTCATGAAATCCACGCTCAGATGAGGTTCATCCGGTTGGCTTCTCTTTCAACCCTTTGGGTTGAGACGGTTGCTGGTTTGGTGGATTGTCGACTCTGGGGACCGATCATTTGTGATTCAGCCGAGTGAGGCGGCTTCATGAGCTGGTGATGCCACACCTTCTGGGTATCGCATCACCCCTCTTGAATGTCTGTGACGTTGATGAACGCATAGGATGCCGAACTTGAGTCAGTTTAGGTCCATACCTGTGAGCAGGGTTGGGTTTATTGCAGGAAACCTTGACCTTCAGACTACCTGGTTTTCTTGACAGTGAATCAGTTTTGTTGGTACCAGGGTTTCTCAGTTGCAGATTTGTCTGTTCTTGATAGAGCAGGTTTTGATCAGAGGATCTTATCATCAGGTGTATGTATGTTCTTGATAGAGCAGGTTTTGATCAGAGGATCTTATCATCAGGGGTATGTTTGTTCTTGATAGAGCAGGTTTTGATCAGAGGATCTTGTCATCAGATGTGTGTCTGTTCTTGATAGAGCAGAGTTTGGTCATCAGTTGTTTGTTCTTGATAAAGCAGATTTTTGAGTGGGGTCTGAAGATCTCGTCAGCAGCTGTATGTTTGTTCTTGATAGAGCAGATTTTTGATTTGGGGTCTGAAGACCTCATCAGCAGATATTTCTTGATCCTACATCAGAGGTCCTTATTATCAGACATTTGTTCTTGACAGAACAGAATTATGATCCTATGTATATGGTCCTATCAGATGGTGGTTCTTGACAAATCAGACTTGTGGTCCTACACCGGGGTTTTCTTCTTATCAGTGGTTGTTGATACAGAATCTCCACAGCAGCAGTTGCTTTGGCCTCCTATTGCATGATTGCATTTTGCATTAGTTTGCATATTCATTTGCATTTCATTAACGTGTGTCTGTGTTGCAGGTACCGTTTTCCCCGATCCAAGATTTCTTGCCTCCTATTGTATTGTTATGGGCACTCTGAGGAAGACCGTGGCTTACAAGTTCCCTGTTCCCGATTTGGTTAAGCTGACTGGTTTGATAGCTCTAGCAGATGATTCTGTGAAAGATGAGTTCAGAAAATCTTACGGCAGGTTGCTCAGTTTGGTTCATAAGCCTTCTATGTTCTAGTTGAATGGGTTGCACGCTCTACTGCAGTTCTACGACCCTCCGCTGAGATGTTTCACTTTTCAGGACTTCATTCTCGCACCTACGCTGGAAGAGTATGCTGATTTGCTAGGGGTGCCTATCAAGAGGAAGATGCCTTTTGTTCACATGGATGCTGAGCCTGATCTGGCAGGTTTAGCTCCTTCACTTCACCTTGACGCCTCCGAGTTAGTATTGACTAGTTGGAACAAGGTTCCTGGGTTCTCCTTGCAGTTTCTGGTAGGTAAAGCTCAGCAGTGTGCCAAGGACGGATGTTGGGTCGCGTTCAATGCCATCCTCGCTCTATGCATATACGGCATCATTCTGTTCCCCAACATGCCCGATTTTGTGGACTTTGATGCATTTCACATCTTTGCTTCAGGGAATCCAGTCCCTACCTTGATAGGAGATGTCTATCATTCAGTTCACTACAAAAACGAGAACAGGAGGGGCAAGAATGTCTCATGTTGTGTAACCTTGCTTTACAAATGGCTTGATAGTCATCTTCCCAAGAGGGGTCCTTTTGTCTTGTCTGCAGCCACAGCTGAGTGGCCTGAGCGTCTGATGAGTTTATCTGCAGAGGATATTGACTGGTTCGACAGAGATAGGTTGGGTACTGAAGTGATTTTCATTTGCAGCGGGTTTCCAAATGTACCTTTGATAGGTAGGAAGGGCTGTATAAACTACAATCTGTCATTGCTGGTTCGACAGTTTGCGTATGCTTTGTGAACTCCTCCGAAGGATGAAGAGGTACAGGAATCTCTGTACCTCACTGGTCTTCTAGAGGGGGATCTGTTGTCCAAGCTTCAGCGCGCGTGGAATGGTATCAGTAAGCGAGGAAATCCTTTGCTGGGAAAAAGCAACAATCAAGCCTACCCTCCGTATGTAACTTGGATCAGAGCCAGGGCCGATGCTATAGGGATGCCGTTTCCTCATGCCAGGCCAGAAAGCCCTCCAACAATCGAAGAGCCTACTATTGTGCCCATTCAGCAGCATAACCAGGTATTAGCTGAGCGGGATGAATTGAAGCGGGCAAGCGAAGAACTGGAGAAGGAATTAGCTCAGCTCCGAAGCGAGAGGAACGAAGTCGTTCATTCTTTCAAAAGGCAAACAGAGTTGGTGAACCAGCTAGGTACAGACCTGACTAAGCAGATAGCCGAGCGGGAACGCATGGGTCGAGACTTCAAAGTTGTCAACGACGTACTGGCTACGAAGAAGCAGCATTTGGACGAGGCATATCGGAGGATATCCAAGTTCAACCAGCACTGGAAGGCTTCCCTGGCCACCAGGAAAGAGCGGGAGGATAAGCTGATGCTGCAGATCTCCAAGCTGGAAGCCCAGGTGAAGGACAGTGAAAAGAGGTTTGATGAAGAAACCGCCCGCAGATACGCCGCCGAAGGCCAGCTCAACAAAGCTCTTGCTAACCTGAAGGAGCGCAAGCTGACGTTTGAGTCCAAAAAGCGGAAGTTAGAAGATTGCTTCGGCGAAGGAGCATGGGAAAGTTCAGTTGAGGGACTTCAGTATACCATTGTGCAGAGGGAATTGCTTGTCGAGGGGTTGCTCACTCTGCCAGATCATCCAGAGACGAAGGAGTTGTTAGAAGAGTATCGCGCCCGTGGCCGTACTTGACTATTTGTATTCCTTTTGTTTTGATCACTGTTGTATGCTGACCATCACCAGGCTTGTTGGCTGAGGTCACGCTGTTGATTCATCTTGTACTCGCTGATGCTATGTACTGCCTTGATAGGCTTTCTTTATATATGAGATTGTTGTTTCCCTGATTGGACTCAGACTTCTTCTTCTTATTATTATCAGCACTGGCACTCAGGCATTAGGATCGGGGGAAATCTCCCAAACACACAGACACACACATGCATTTGCATGACGCACATTTTGTTGTTTTTCCTAACCCTTCTGTGTTTAACAGGTTTTTCAGGTTTACAGGTCCCAGGCTGTTTCCGGTGGTTCCAGGATTGATCAGAGACTAATTCACCGTTATCCGACTAGAGCTAATCAGACCAGGATCATGGATCAAGTGCAAACAGATGTTCAGGAGCTCCGCGAGAGGATGGATCGCTTCATGGAACTCATGCAAGTGGTCGCTAATGGCCAGGACCAGCTCAGGACTTTGGTTCAGCCTTTGATCTCCAGGGTTGATAGCAACGACATACTCCACGGTGGGACCGTGCCTACTCCTCCACCAGTTGATACTCCGCAGAATGGTGTCCCCGTGGCCGGGGGCAACGACAGTGCTAATGGCAATGTGATGGCCAACATCGGACTCAATACGACGGGCGTCGGTAATGGGAGTCTGGGAGCTAATGTCAACATCGGGTCGGGCAATGGCAATGCAGGCGTCGGGAATCTGTTGGTGCCTCAACCATGGCTTGAGGATCATCAGGATGATGTGTTCTCTCAAAGGGGTGCTGAAGGGGAGCTGAATGCTGAAGCGCGGCTCAGATTCAAAGCACTTGAAGATAAAATGAGAGATATTGAGAATCAGAATACTTTGGGCGTTGATATGTCCAAGCTGGGATTAATTGCTGATTTCAAAGTACCTCCTAAGTTCAAGGTGCCTGAATTTGAAAAATATAAGGGCACCACTTGCCCTCGTGTCCACCTGAGATCGTACTACAGGAAGATGTCTGCTTATTCCGAAGACGAGAAGTTGTTGATGCACTTCTTCCAGGACAGTCTTTCCGGGCCATCCCTCGAGTGGTACATGGGCCTGGAGCCCACTAGCGTGCGCACATGGAAGGATCTCGCTGAAGCGTTTGTGCACCATTACCAGTACAACAGCGACTTGGCCCCGAACCGAGTCCAGCTCCAAAACCTATCGTAGAGGAATAATGAAGGATTTAAGGAGTACGCCCAGCGGTGGCGTGAGTTGGCAGCCCGGGTTCAGCCGCCAATGGTTGAACGCGAGCTCGTGCAGATGTTTGTAGCTACCCTCCCAGGGGTTTACTATGAAAAGCTAGTCAGCGGTATGTCTGGGACGTTCTCGACTCTCCTTATCATGGGCGAGCATGTCGAGAATGGAATCAAGATCGGGAAAATCCAAGGTGAGTCATCCTCAGCTGGAGGAGGTGGAAAGAAACCTTATGCTGGCAAACGACGAGAAGGAGAAGCGAGCGCTGTGACCAACGCTCGAAGAAAGGGCAAAGGCCCTCAGCAGCAAATAGCCAGTATAAATATCCCAGCGGCTCCGCAGCAGCAGCAGCAACAGCAGCAACCGAATCAACAGGGATATAGAAAGTACCAGAACCGGGCATCTTTGGCAAACCGTCACTTCGAGGCACCGCCCATGTCGTACGCGCAACTCTTGCAGACTTTGCTTCAGCTTCAGTTGGTTCAGAAGAGGATGATGGCTCCCTTGACAGGGGCACCTCCACCAGGGTACGATGCAAATGCCACTTGCGATTTTCATTCAGGGGCACCAGGCCACACAATCGAGAACTGCAAAGCCTTCAAGCACAAGGTGCAGGACCTGGTAGATGCCAAGATCATCAACTTCTCCGACAATGTGCCCAATGTCACGAAGAATCCTATGCCGAATCATAGGGGAGGCGGAGTGAACGCCATTATCGAAGAAGAGAGCGCAGATCTGTTGACTGATGTCAGAGACCTAAAGACGCCGCTTAGCTTCGTCAAGGCTAAGTTGCTGAAAAGAGGGTTCTTTCCAGGATGCGGAGAACTATGCATGGACTGTGCCACACATCCTGATGGATGTGAGCAGTTGGTAGAAGGAATTCAAAGTCTGATGACTGAGGGGACTCTACAGTTTAGCCGAAAGGCTGAAAGTGTATCAGGAGAGGTAGTGTTGAAGCAGGCCGATGAAGTCGCCACCATCACCATCCCTCGCCGGCCAATAACTATTTCGGCGCCTAGACCGCCTACAATCACCATTACCAAAGCTGGGCCGATACCCTTCGAGAGCACTAACGCTGTTCCGTGGCATTATGGGGCTGAAGTCTATTGCAATGGACAGAGGTTGGAGCTAGAGCCGTATGGGTCGACTGTGGAGAATCTTGCGGGAATCAGTGGTATTACTCGCAGTGGAAGAGTGTTTGCACCGCCGGAGGTCGTAGCAGATAAAGCAGTCAGAGCTGATGCGGCCGATAAAGGGAAAAGCAAAGTCGTCGAAGAGGCCCCGTATGGGGTAGAGAAAGATTTGCTTGTCAAAGATGCCGAAGAGTTTATGCGGTTGATCAAAAAGAGTGACTACAAGATTGTAGATCATCTCCATCAGACGCCCTCGAAGATTTCCATTCTCAACTTGTTGCTGTGTTCTGAAGCACACCGCAATGCGCTGCTAAAGGTGTTGAACGCCGCCTACGTACCGCAAGAGATATCGGTGAATCAACTAGAAGAGGTGGTAGCCCACGTTAATGCTGGCAATGGGCTAGGTTTCACAGACTTAGAGCTAACACCAAAAGGGAGGAATCACAACAACGCCCTCAACATCTCGATAGAGTGTAGGGGCACAATCATGTCGCACGTGCTGGTGGACACGGGTTCGTCGCTTAATGTGCTTCTGAAGAAGGCCTTAATGAAGTTGGATACTCGTGGAGTGGTCTGCACACCCAGTGATCTGGTTGTGAAGGCATTCGACGGAACTAAACGCCACGTTTTCGGGGAGGTGACCCTGCCGGTCCAAGTCGGTCCGGAAACGTTCAACGCGGTCTTTTATATTATGGACATCATGCCTGCCTACAGTTGCCTCTTGGGCCGGCCGTGGATCCATGCTGCTGGTGCCGTGACCTCCACGTTGCACCAAAAGCTCAAATATGCTGTCGGGGGAAGCATCGTAACCGTGTGTGGCGAGGAAGACATAATGGTGAGCCATTTGTCATCCTTTAAGTATGTTGAAATGGATGGCAAAATCCATGAAACTCTCTGCCAGGCATTTGAAACCGTCAAGGTGAAGGAAGTAGCTCCCGTAGTCACAGAAAGGCCAGAGATGAATCTCTCCTCGTTCAAAGAAGCTCGGGCTGTTGTCCAAGCTGGATCTACCCCGGGATGGGGGCGTATTTTGGAGATACCCAACAAGCAGGATAAGTTTGGGTTGGGGTACTCTCCTGGAGCTGAAGCTTCTTCTTCTTCGTCTAGCAGTGCGTCTCGAGGTAAAGGGCCGATCCAATTTACCAGTGGCGGAGTGATTTTCGAAAGCATCAACGCGACGTCTGAAGACAGCGGGGATAGCGATTGTGATCTCGACTCTTGGATTCAGCCAAGCAAGTCGGGCGAGGGCCTCAACAATTGGACCATCAAGGATATCATCCAGATGACAAGTGAAGAGTAATGATTTATTTTTTTCCAATCATTGTACAACCCTATGTCCTACCCGGGGCATAGCGGTTTTATTGTCAGGGCCTTGTTGGATTATGTACATGCATTTTGTTAATAAATCAAAGGCGTTTTCTTTGTATTCAAATATTGTGATCTCTGTTATTCCTGTTTTATATTTGTTTCGAAAAACAGTAAAATGGCAATGGGGTTTGTGCTAACCTGCATATTCTTGTTTTAAACTTAACCCTTGTTATTGCAGGATCCACATAACAGATGACATCGACTCTGGACCTTCTACGGCTCACTTCGACTTCGATTGCCCGATCTATCAGGCCGAAGAAGAGATTGATGAAGACAAAGACCTTCCTAAAGAGTTGGCCCGCTTGTTGAAACCAGAGGAGAAAGTTATTCTGCCTCATGAAGAGGAGATCGAAATCGTGAACCTGGGTTCTGAGGAGCTCGTCAGAAATTTCAGAATAGGGGCTGCGCTGCAGAGTGATGTCAAGAAGAGATTGGTCGAGATGCTAAGAGAGTATAGTGACGTCTTTGCTTGGTCATACAAAGATATGCCCAGACTTGACACGGATATCGTGGTCCACCACTTGCCGTTGCGAGAAGATTGCCCTCCCGTTAAGCAGAAGCTTAGGAGGACGAGACCAGATATAGCCGTTAAGATCAAAGAAGAAGTGCAGAAACAGCTTGATGCTGGCTTCTTAGCGGTCACCACTTACCCTCCGTGGGTCGCCAACATAGTGCATGTACCGAAGAAGGACGGTAACGTACGCATATGCGTCGATTATCGGGATTTGAATAGGGCGAGCCCTAAAGATGATTTCCCGTTGCCTCATATCGATGTGTTGGTCGACAACACAGCCCAGTTCTCCGTGTTTTCGTTCGTGGATGGCTTCTCCGGTTACAACCATATCAAGATGGCGCCGGAGGACATGGAGAAAACGACGTTTATCACTCCCTGGGGAACATTTTGCTATAAGGTAATGCCCTTCGGTCTGAAGAACGCAGGGGACACTTACCAACGAGCAATGGTAACTTTGTTTCATGACATGATTCATCATGAGATTGAGGTCTATGTTGATGACATGATTGCGAAGTCCCAAACGGAGGAAGAGCATCTGGTCAATTTATTGAAGCTTTTTGAGAGGCTTAGGAAGTTCAGGTTGAGGCTGAATCCTAACAAATGTACTTTCGGAGTACGGTCCGGAAAGTTACTGGGGTTTATCGTGAGCGAACGAGGCATCGAGGTTGATCCTGCGAAAATAAAAGCCATACAAGAGATGCCAGTGCCAAAGACAGAAAAAGAAGTTCGTGGTTTCTTGGGCAGAATAAACTACATTGCAAGGTTTATCTCTCAGCTCACGGCCACTTGTGAACCGATGTTCAAGCTTTTAAAGAAAGATCAGGCAATTACTTGGAATGAGGATTGCCAGAAGGCATTCGATAAGATAAAGTAGTACCTCCAAGAACCTCCAATCTTGATACCCCCAGTGGCTGGACGGCCATTAATCATGTACTTGACAGTTCTTGAGAATAGTATGGGGTGTGTTCTCGGTCAGCATGACGAGACGGGCAAAAAGGAGCATGCCATCTATTACTTGAGTAAAAAGTTCACAGACTGTGAATCTCGATACTCGATGCTGGAGAAGACGTGTTGTGCACTAGCCTGGGCTGCCAAACATCTACGACAGTACATGCTCAACCACACCACCATGCTAATTTCGAAGATGGATCCGATCAAGTACGTCTTCGAGAAGCAGGCTCTTTCGGGCAGGATTGCCAGATGTCAAATGGTGTTAACGGAATATGATATTCAGTACGTATCCCAGAAGGCCATCAAGGGAAGCGTATTGTCTGATTACCTTGCCGAGCAGCCGATCGAGGATTACCAGCCGATGAAATTTGAATTCCCTGACGAGGATATTATGTTTCTCAAAGCGAAAGATTGCGATGAGTCGTTGCCCGACGAGGGGCCAGATAGGAAATCTCAGTGGAAATTGATATTCGATGGGGCGGTTAATTCCTATGGAAGTGGCATCAGGGCCATCATCACGACTCCCCACGGATCCCACATCCTGTTTACTGCGAGACTGACGTTTCCAGTCACCAATAATGAGGCGGAGTACGAAGCATGCATCATGGGTCTAGAAGAGGCAATTGATTTGAGAATCAAGAATCTAAACGTATATGGTGACTCAGCGCTTGTGATCAACCAAATTAAAGGGGAGTGGGAGACTCGTCAATCAAACTTGGTGCCGTACATGAAATATGCCAGAAGGCAACTTCCGTTCTTCGATCGAGTGGAACTCCATCATGTGCCCAGAGCGGAGAATCAAATGGCTGATGCCTTAGCCACGTTGGCTTCAATGTATAAAGTCAATTTTTGGAATGAGGCTCCAAGAATTGTCCTTTCCCGTCTTGATAGACCGACATTCGTCTTTGCAATCGAGGAAGCCGCCGACGGCAAGCCATGGTTCCATGACATCCAGACCTTCCTTATGACTAAGGAGTATCCTGTGGGTGCGTCAACCCAGGATAAGAAAACTCTGAGGAGGTTGTCTGGAAACTTTTATCTCAATCCTGATGGAGTGTTGTATAAGAGAAACCACGATCTCGTGCTACTCAGATGTATAGATGAGAAAGAGGCGAGTATGCTCATGGAAGAAGTCCATGAAGGCACATTTGGTACGCACGCCGGCGGGCATGCCATGACAAGGAAGATCCTGAGAGCAGGATACTACTGGCTAACTATGGAGTCAGATTGCTTCAGGTTCGTGAAGAGATGTCATAAATGCCAGATTTATGCTGATAAAGTTCATGTGCCGCCGTGCCCGTTAAATGTCATGTCCTCCCCGTGGTCGTTCTCCATGTGGGGCATCGACATGATAGGCAAGATCGAGCCCACTGCATCTAACGGTCATCACTTCATTTTAGTAGCCATCGACTACTTCACCAAGTGGGTGGAGGCAGCCTCGTATGCTAATGTGACCAAGCAGGTGGTGGCTAAACTCATAAAGAGGGACATCATCTGTTGTTACGGAATTCCCGAGCGGATCATTACTGATAATGGTTTGAATCTGAATAACAAGATGATGAAGGAGCTGTGCCAGAGTTTCAAGATTGAACACCATAACTCATCTCCTTACCGACCGAAGATGAATGGCGCTGTTGAAGCGGCCAACAAGAACATAAAGAAGATTGTTCAGAAGATGGTTGTGACCTACAAAAATTGGCACGAGATGCTGCCGTTTGCACTACACGGTTATCGTACGACGGTACATACTTCAACCGGGGCAACTCCTTTCTCCTTGGTGTACGGTATGGAAGCTGTCCTACCGTTAGAAGTGGAGATCCTTTCTTTGTGAGTTTTGGTTGATGTGAAACTCGACGAGGCATAATGGATTACGAACCGACTGAACCAACTCAGCCTGATGGACGAGAAGAGGTTAGCATCGATTGCATTTGGTCGTCTGTACCAAAGCCGAATGAAGAAAGCTTATGATAAGAAGGTGCGTCCTAGAAGCTTTCAGACGGGTGATCTCGTCCTGAAGAAGATTCTTCCTCCACACTCCGATCACCGGGGAAAGTGGACTCCGAATTACGAAGGTCCGTATGTCGTCAGCAAGGTCTTCTCGGGAGGAGCTTTGTTGTTATCCACGATGGATGGTGAAGATTTTGCATCCCCGGTGAACGCGGACGCAGTTAAAAAATACTTTGCTTGAAAGTGACCCGCTGGACAAAAAAAAAGAGAGTCCAGGCAAAAAAGGGGCATCCCGGCGAACCAAAAACAGAATAAAAGGTTCGGGAAAAAATTAGGGATATAAATTGAAAAAAATGTACACCCGCGAAGTCGAAAACCTACACTGGGCGGCTTCGGCAAAAAAGGGTATCCCGGTGAACTGAAAACCCGCAAAGGGCGGTTCACGCAAAAGTTAGGGATTTGAAAAAGCAAATGACTGCGTTTCGCGTGTGGACTTTCTTTGTTTAGTGGTTCGGAAGACCTGAGGGCCGTTTATCTGAATCAATCTCTTCCGAAGCTGAACCGTCGGAGAAGTATCGAAGTCGAGTGGGTCATAGAGGGATCAACTCATGGTGTTCGTCTACACCTCGTTGCCGACATTTGTACATACTGATGTATATTTATGTTTTATTTTTGTGAGGCTTCCTCATTCCAGGAGCTTGCATCTGTTGTAAAACATTTGTTACCCATTCAGGGGTTCGTTATCAATAAAATGCATACTATTCAGCAATTCTGTTTGTCTGTTTAGCATTTATCCATTTTGTTTGCGAAAAAGAACGCCGATGTTTTTGATAAAATGCGCATACATAAACTTACCGGCCTAGGCCACTGATTGTTGAAACAATGAATTACTTGAATATTGTCACGATATAATAACCTTGATAGGCCCCTTTGAGAAGGGTATCTTGTCTGTTTGTTTGTGTGGTTACAGGTGTAACACATTATAGAAAGTGCGCCGTGCGCATCCCGAAGCAGGATGATTCCTCCTTCTCCAGCAGAGTTCAGTAGCCTCTCCCCGCAGAGTCTGAACGCAAGATCATGAGCATTGATATGTCCCCAGGCAGAGATGATTCTCTTCCCCAATCAGATGCGTCCTGAAAGAACGTCATCTCCTCAGCTGAGTCAGGCGCCGAAGCATGAATTCATCCCCCAGCACCGGGTCACAAGTGCAGGTTACGTAGGAAACTATTCGTACGCTGAAGTACGCAGCAATTGATGGTGCAAGACTGAAGTCTCCAGCGGAATTGAAATTCCCCACCAGAGTTGTACTCTCCCCCGGAGTCGGATGATTCCTATTTCCCCAGCGGAATTGAGATTTCCCCCGCAGAGTCGTACTCTCTCCAACAAAGCAGAATGATTTCTCCTTCCTCAGCCGAGTTTGCAGATCCCCAAGAGAGCCGAGTCCTTGGAGGTTGCTCAGACCATGATTGGTTTTCCCCAGTGGAGTGTTGAACAACTGAAGTTGTTTCCCCACAGAGTCGTCATCTCCAGAGAAGTAGCCGAGAAGGCCACGCAGTTTATTCCCGCGATGGACATCGCTTTCCCTCAGCAGGTCCTGGTTCTCGTAGAGCTTCGTTCTCCTGCAGCAATCAACTGAAGTTGTTTCCCTGCAGCAATCAACTGAAGTTGTTTCCCTCGCAGCAGTCAACTGAAGTTGTGTCCCCTGCGGAGTCCAATTGAGATTGGCGTGACCTTGTTCTCCTCAGCAGGATGATTCCTCTACCTGAGTAGTTCTTTCTCCTTGACAGGAGGATTCCCCCTTCAGCATTTATTTTGCTGACGGGATCGCATCATAGTGCATGATTTCATAGCATCTATCATAAATGCATAGCATTTCCACCGTGTGAAGCATTGCGCCATTGCCGAAGCATATGCATAATAAACATAATCTAGGTTGTTACCGTTCTTGTTTTGCAGGTGTTCCGCCGCAGAATTGATTGCTCAGGATGATTCCTGACATTCTCCCCGACGAAGCCGCTTGCTCAAGATGATTCTTGAAGTCTCCAGCGAAGCCTTCGATTCAAGATGATTCTTGAATTCCCCAGTCGGGCCGTTTGCTTAAGATGATTCTTAAGACCCCAGTGCAGTCATCAGAATTGGTTGCTCAAGTTGATACTCAGAATCCCCAGTAAAGGTTGCCCAAGACGATTCCTAAAATCCCCACCAGAGTGTTCGCTCAGGGTGATTCCTGAAATCTCCAGAATGGTTATCGGTTCAAGATGATTCTTGAAATCCCCGGTGAGGTTATTTGTCCAAGATGATTCTTGAAGTCCTCAGCCGAGTTGATTCATCCAGAATGATTTCTGGACCCTCGGAGCGGAGTTACTTGATAGTTCTCCAGAATCCCCAGCGGCGAAGCGTTATCCCCAGCAGGTTTCTAACGGCGAAGTTGAAATCTCCCTTGAAGACTCCATGATTGAAGTCTGACCGTATTAATGAAGCAGTTCTCTCAGCTGATGCGGAGTGCCTGATGGAAGAGGTTTAGATATTCCCAATTGGCTCATGATTGACCAAGAATTCTATTCCCGACTTGCTGACAAAGTCTGGATGATGCCCGACGAGGTCTTTGGAATGCCTGATGGCATGATCAACCCGATGGTTGACGTCCGGCTGATGCCCGACAATTTCTTTGAATGCCTGATGGCATGATCAACCTGATGGTTGAAGTCCGGCTGATGCCCGACAGTGTTCTTTGAAGGCCTGATGGCATGATCGACTATGTATTACCGGTTACCGTGTGACCAATTCCCCAATGGAGTTTCTTCACCCTGACGGCGAGGTCAGACGATGTTGAGAGTCGACGGTGAAGTCAGACTATGTTGAGTACTTGACGGCGATGTCAGATTCTTTGATGTCCCAGCGGCGAGGTTGGATGTTTGGTTGACGACGATGTCAGATTCTTTGTTGCTCCAGCGGCGATGTTGGACGTTTGTTTCTGGCGGCGATGTCAGGTGATTTAGTTCTCCAGCGGCGATGTTGGACGTTTGTTTCTGGCGGCGATGTCAGGTGAGTTAGTTCTCCAGCGGCGATGTTGGATGTTTGTTTCTGGCGGCGATGTCAGGTGAGTTAGTTCTCCAGCGGCGATGTTGGATGTTGGTTTCTGGCGGCGACGTCAGTTGATTTAGTTTTCCAGCGGCGATGTTGGGTGTTTTGGTTGTCCGACAGCGAGGTCAGACGCTTTATTTTCATGAATGCCTGACGACGAGGTCAGGTGTCTGATGACAATGATAGAGGAATTTAATGTGGATAACTGATGACAAGGTTCAGATCAGTATATCTCCAGCTAGTTGCTGTGCAGCTATTATTTCAGTGTTCGAAGATTTGTTCCTGCCATAGGACCGTGTACTTGTGCAGTTGGCAAATTTCCGGGTTTATCGGTATTCAACCGTCTCGCACCTTGATTGGCTGAGAGTCGTTCGCTCCTCACCCAGTCAGGTTCAAGCCGTTTGAATAGGGGCAGCTGTTGCACCCCAAAATTTGACCAACATTTATTTACCCATCAAGAGTTGTATGAGACTTTGAAGCTAGCCAAGAAAGTTATTCAAGTGTTCAAAGGTTGATACCTTTGTCAGAGAACTCAAGAGATCCTCACAGAGATTGGTTGAAACCAAGGTTGTGTGTCTCATAACTTGAGAGTTGTGGGAGCTCCTCAGATGATTCTGAGACTATGAGGAAGGACTTGAAGCTTTGAGAAAGCTTGTGAGATGTCTTGAAAGCCATCATGAAGCCTAGAGAGGTCATTGTACAAGAATTCAGAAGATTCAACCATGAGTGGTGGAATTAGGGTTTGACTGGGTCAACCCTAGGTCAACTGATGATTTGGAGAGGGTGGAGACCTAATCCAAGAGCCATGTGATCATGGAATGATGCATTGAGATGATATGAGGATGACTCCTAGACCAACTCATCATGATTGAGGAGTTTGAGAAGTTTCAAGCTAGGGTTTCTAAGGATTGACAGTGTAAAATCCCCTAGTTTGATCCCTATCTTCAAGGCAGTTTAGCTCAAGATGTGATTGTCATCTCATCTTCCCCACAACATGAATGTTTTAGATCTTGTTCTTAGCTTTAATTTGAGTACTAGAAGTCCTTGATAGGATTTGTAGAGCTCAAGTTATGACTTTGACAAATTACAGGTCATCTGAGGTATGTGAATCTGGGTCCTTGAAAGTCACCCAACTTGCATCCAACTTTTGCCCTAGTAGGATGATTCCTATGGAGTCTTGGTCAACATGAATATTGTATAGAATCTTATTAGATTTCTAGAGAGTACTAGAAGTCCTTGATAGGATTTGTAGAACTCAACTTATGGCTTTGACAAGTCAAGGGAATTTTGGTCATTTGGAGGTTATAGGTCATTTCAAGCATAAGGCCATATCTCCTATTTCCAAGCTTCAAATGGAAAAATCTTCAACATCAAACTTGCTTAGAATGATGTTTTAAGGCTAGCAGGAAGGTCATGAGATGTTGAAAAGGCTTGTATCAAAAAGTGATAAAAATGGCCTAAAATGGAGGCATAAGTTAAATAAGTTGAAATTGAAAATTGGAAATCACAAGTTATACATCCAAACTATGTCATATAATAGGTCATTTTGACTCAAAATGACATTCTAAGAACAATGGTTCAGCCACAATTTTGATTTGGGGATTAGATCATAGGGCTGCCTTGGAAATGGCTTACTTGCATATTAAGGTACCAAAGCAAAACTCAAGAAAACTCAATAAACAAGTTGGTTATGCATTGTAACACATCATAAATCTCATATGGGGAGAATTTCAAGTCAGGATTGAAGGGTACAAGGACTATGGCATGAAATCTCATATGGTGAGAAGTGAAGTCAAATATCATGAGATGAAAAGTTCAAATTATCATTGGAGTGTTCCAGAAGGTTCTGGACAGTTCCTACAAGTTCTATAAGATGTTCAGAACTTGCTCAAAGCAAGGGTTGGTGAGAGTTGGTGCAGAGAAGAGAGAGTGAGATCAAAAATCTTCCATTGCAAGTCAAGTTTCAATTTCACATTCTTCTTCATTTCCATTCCTTTTTTCTACACAAACACATTCCATAGATCATAGTGAAGCTGTGCAGATTGATTTGAGAGAAAATCCATGGTGAATTGAAGAGTTGGTGATTGAACTTTCAAGGTAGCAAGTCAGAATCGAATTCTGAGATTGAAGCTTCCTCCATCAAATTTGTTTCAAACAGTAGCAAGATTGGCATCTAAGGAAACTTTCTGAAGAGTTTCAAGGCTTGAAGTGGAGGATTTCATCATCTGTTCATCAAGATTAACCAGGTTTGCAAATTCTTCATTACACCATGTTTTATGCATAATTAGGTTAGTTTGTTAGTGTAGAAAGGTTAGAGACACATAGGTGATGGATTTTGGAGAGTTTGAAGAGATTTAGTGATGATCAACATGATGACACCATTTCTGTTTGACCTTGTATCTTGCTGAATCTTGAGGGATAAGCTAAGTGTGATAGCAAGAATTGTTCAGGGTAACATGAGGAAGAGAATGAGTATCACAATTTCAAGAATCTTGAGGGTTGATTTTCAAGCATAATTTGAAGCTGCTATCGGGTTTTAGGTTTGAGAGAGTTTCAATGAGTTCTGAGACCATGGTTAGATTCAGGATTGAATTTAGAGTGGATTAGGGCTTTGGATCATGAGTTTTGGTTGAGATTTGATGGATTTCGAACTCGGGTTTGAAGCTCTGTTCATGGAGCTTTTCCCTCTATTGCCATGGCTGAAGGAAGAAGACGACCATGAAACCATTGGATCAGGCGTGAACCCGTTGACTGATTGAAGATCCAATGGCCAGGATGTGATTTCGCGTGTGAAGGAAAAGTCTGAAGCATGGTGAAACGAGGCGTTTCATTAAAACCTGAGTTTTGGGCTTAAGTGGATCCAATGACTAATCCCACCCCCAATCAAGGCCCACTGGGATTTTACACTGTATCTGATTACTTCCTGCACCGTTTCTTTCCCATTTTTCTTTTCATTTTCTAATTGTTTTTCTGATTAATGAATGGGCCTGGCGCATGACTATCTGAACCCCCCATTTTGAGCCCATACGTGAATTACACTGCATCTGTTTGCTAGCTGCACCCCATCTCTTCATATTTCATTTTATTTTTCTTCCATTTCATTTCAATCTTGGAAAAATCATATCAATTTGAAAATTAAAGTTTTTTTAATGGGAATTTTTGCTCCCATTTCATACTAATGTCTAGAAAATTATCAAATAAAAATATTTTCATTTCATGCATTTTTAGTATTTTTTGTGTATTTTCTCCTTTTATTGCATTTTATTCTTTTATGTTGATACATGAATTTGTAGAATTTTGTTTAGGTAGTTCCCTTAACATTTTTAGGCCATTCTTTTTAGGATAGTTAGATATAAGCTTTAGTCTCCCCCTGGATTTATTCCATAATTTTGTGATGAATTTTAGGTTAGTTTTGTTTAGATGACATTAGGTTGTGTAGAATTAGGTTAATCCTTAACATAGGTCCACAATAACATTAGAATTTTGGGTTTCTAGGTCAAGATAGGTATTGGGGCATATAAGGGTATTAAGGGTAGGTATGTAGGATCCCTTAGAAATTATATTAGGTTTTAATATAGTAGTATACTATTTTTAGATGATTTTTGTATTTGATGATTGTTTGTGTTGCCCTGGTGGGCTTGTATTGTTGTTTGCTTTGCTTGGGAAGCTTGGTATTGCTTGGTTTTGTTCTAAGGAGCATTGAGGAGCATAGTAGAAGACTTGAATATGGATTGAGGAGCTTGAGAGCTTGATCTTATTTGTTTTGTTGATTAGGGTTAGGGATTAGGAAGAGTTTAGACCTAGTTAACTTCTTTCTTAACATGGATGGTATCTTTCACCTCCATTCCTCCCTATGATTCAAAGTCCTTCCATGGTATACACCTCTCTCCTTTGGAGGGATAAGTGATAGTACCTAGGAAGTAGAACTTTTGAGGGAACCATTCCTTTGATGTTGAACCCTTATAGGTCACCTTTGGTGGGCAATAAGCAGTTCAATACCCCCAGCTTATCTAGTAAGTGATTTCATCTGGTTTGATTATCCTGAGAGATGTTGAGCTTGAGTGTGAAGATGAAGACTTCATTAAAGAATGTTGAAGAGGATGAATCCTTGAGTATTGCCATTCCAGCTGAAGCTTGAAGAACAGAGCAAGTTGCTACTTAAAGACCCCTGAAGATTAGGTGAAGCCTGAAGGTGGAGCTGATCAAGAAGCTGAAGCTTAAAGGAGAAGATAAGTTGAAATTTATGTTGAAGGGTTGAAACTTGGAAAAGCAAATTGATATTTGTTAAGAGTAATTGAAGTCTGAAGACTGAGTTGCTGTTGGAAAAGCTGAAGCTTGGAGTGGAGAGAGAAGCTGATGTGCTTTCTTTTTTCTTTGCTGTATTGACATGTTTTGTTTGACTTGCTTGAGGCATTAGAATAAGTCCATATCCAGAATAGGTAGAATCTAGGAGCATGATTGCACTAGAGGTTGAGTTGCTACCTCTGCTTGTACTGTGAATGTGTGGCTTTGCTTGCGGGTATTCGGTAGAGCCCAGCTCCCTTGCCCATGTGGTTTGTTTGCCTGATGGCATTTTATTTCATTTTATCTGTATGATTGCAGTTTACTGTTTTTGCTTGATAGCATGTTTTATCTTTCAGTATGATTACTGTTATCCATTCTGGCTTGAGGTTGAGATGAGCTTGTGGAGGCTGAAGCCCCACACACATTTCCTCCCTCACTTGCATTGCATGCATTTTACTGTTTAAAGCTGATGCTTTGTCTGTTTTGGTGTATCATTGACATGATCCCTTAGGACTCTCATTTCCTTTGATAAAGATTTGGTGATAGAACTTTAGGTTGAAACCTATGCATGACAACTTCTAGGAGTTCCCTGTTCAAACCTCAACCATAGGATGAATCCATGGCATGACAACAGTAGGACTTGATAGTCTCCCTCCTAGTTGGGCCTGTTCTCTTCTCATCTCAAAACAGTTTAAGATACAGTAATCATGAATAATTTCTTTCGTACGTTACGAGCCTTAAGCTATCTGAGAAAGGATTGTGGGAGAGTTTCTTTTCCACAGTCTGAATGTTTAGTATGGTACCCTTTGGGTGACATGCGACGCATTCACTCTCAGTTCATAGTCTCTAGTGCGATTGAAATCGCAAACACAATAAAAAACACTTCTTTCGTAAAAGACAGGAAATAAAACATAGTTTCCCGAACTACGTGAGCTCTAATCTCTCATACCTGTTGAGAGTACGTAGGCACAAGATGGCGATGTCTTGGAGAGCTACCTTCCCCCATAACCCGTCGTAGGCCGAACTACGTTGACTCTGATTTCTCATTCTCTGATGAGAATACGTAGGCATAAAGTGCGACGCTTTGCCGAGTCAGTTTCTTTTTTTAGCCAGCCTTGATAGGTAGATAGATAAAACCAACCCGTCCAAGTAAACACAACAAGCGTGGATCCCATCGAGTACGATGGACGTGAGGGGTGCTAATACCTTCCCCTTGCGTAACCGACTCCCGAATCCAGACAATGGTTGCGACGACCTTGTCTTACCCTCTTTCGTCAGGTTTTTCCGATTGTTTCCTTTCCCGCTCCGAGGGATAAATAACGAAAGGTGGCGACTCTTCTGTTGTGCCGGCACCTTATTTTCGCGCAAGCGACACCGGAGAAGACTCCGGTCGTCTTCTTCGGTGAGCAGGTAGTTGCAGGTGGTCAAACATCACCACTCCTTACATCAATCTCTCTAGAATTTCAACAGGAATTCAAATCTCCTATCCATATGTTCTAAATCTCCATGGATTTTAAAATTCGAAGCAATATTCAGAAAACACATCCAATTTGATCAGCACAATTTGCAAAACTAATAGTATAGAAATCATCCTCATGCTTCCTAGTTCATCCTGATCTATCCAAATCATGTTATAGCCTTAAGATCAGATCAACTCGTGTCCAAACAGAAATGATACCTCATGATCAAACATCACCAATTGCTTCCAAATTGATCCTAAAACGATCTACATCTTGTCTAGATCCTAACCACAAGTTCAATTCTAACTACATCATGCTAATTCATGTGGAAATTTGAAAGTTACTAACCTGTTGTAGATCTAGTAACAGAGACGCTTAGAGCTTGATTCTCCCTTCAAAACTCTCCAGATACGTTCAATGATACTCTAGGAAGAGTTTGCAATCTTCAATTTGCTCTGAATCAACTTGGAAATCAAAACCCGATTCTCACTTGCTCCCTTGAAATTTCAAATGCAATCTCAACTTCCACCACGAAATAAGCTCTAACCTGAGTATGGGATCAATGATATGCTTATATAGAGTGAGTTTGTGGGCTTTTGAAGCTTGAATGAGGCCCAATTCAGTAGTTCACAAATTCTGATTTTTCCTTCAAATGCCATATGACAGTCGTGTATTCTGGCCATGTAGCTTGCTCTAGAATCTTCTAATCACTTGCAAATGGCCTTGTGAATGCATTCAGACCAAAAAGAGCACTTGAATTGCATTGGTAAAGGATTTTGATGTGTGACTTGCAAATGAAGAAACCAGATGAGAACTCACAAAACTTGACCTAAACTCAAAATTCTGGTAATGTCAAAGTGTCTAAAACTCAATTTCCATTCAAAAAAAGTGGTTACTTGACATGTTTTGGTCCTTTAACTCAATAAATCAATTTTCCCTCCTTAATTCATTTGAAAAATTCCCTTATTCAAACCATTTCAAACCAAGTCTTGCTATGAGCTCAATCAATCCATCATGACCTCTTGACAAGCCTAAAAACCTCATTTTGAAAAACTTTCATGTTGAACAAAATTGCATTTGACAAGTGCAAGTTGGAGATTTTGGCCTATGATTGAAAATGACCTATAATCTCACTTTCCCAAAATACCCCTAACTTGTGAATCTCATAACTTGAGTTCTACAAATCAGATGGAATACTTCTAGTACAATTTAGAAAGCTAAAATCATGAGGAACAACTTTCATGTTGGCCAAAAGTTCAGGTGAAACCGCCTTCTAAGTCAAAAATAGCTTTGAAGTCAGATGATTTTCACAGACAAATTTCAGAAACATCTGAGGACTTGTAACTTGTCTGGACCATAACTTGAGTTCTATAAATCCCCTTGAGGGTTTCTAGTACTCAAATTAAAGGATTGAGATTCTTTACAAGTTTCATGTTGGACAAAGATCCATTTGAAACCTTTATCTTGACTTATGTGGTCTTGAAGTTAGGCACTAAACAGGGGATTTTGCACTGAAACCCTAATTTAGCAACTTCCCACACTCTTGACTCTTCTTGATTTGATCTTGGCACAACACCACAAATGTCTCATCATATCATTTCATGAACTCCATGACCTAAAAGTAGGCCTTTGATACTCTTCAATTGCCCAGTTGACTTAGGATTGATCCAGATGAAACCCTAATTGTTTGCACCTCAACTGTGGTTCTTGCATTTGACACAATGACTTGATTGAGCTCTCCCATGTCCCTCTAGGCATTCTATGAGCTCCATACACATTCTCTTCTCACATTCAACATTTCACAACCCTATGATGGTCTTCAGTTGATCCTCAAGTTAGGAGAAGATTCACACTCAAACATCTAAACCTTTAGGCACTCAAACCACCTTCTGATGACTTTGATAACTTCTCAATCTTGAATGAGACCTCTTGCTAGGCTTCTCTTGAGAAGAAACACACTTGATCCCCTGCTATATGAATGATATCATGATATGCAAATGATATAACTATGTAGATGATAATGCAATGAAACATAAACCAGGTAAGAAAAGGTTGAGCAAATTTTGGGGTGCAACAGCACGGGGTATGATCCGTCAATACAGATATGATCCGTCAACACGGATAACAATCACCGTCAGCACGGGGTATGATCCGTCAACACGAATAACAATCTCCGGAGATTTCACTGGAACAACTCCGTCAATCATGGGTAACAACTCTGTCAACACGGATAATAATCACTGTCAACACAGGTACGATTCCATCAACACGGATAACAATCACCGTCAGCACAAGTACGATCTCTGTCAACACAGGCGCAATTCCGTCAACATGGATAACAATCTCTGTCAACACAGGAACGAATTCCGTCAACACGGATACATTTGAAGAATACTTTGTTGGGGAATACGAGAGACTTAACCAAACTTCTCTGTGGGGAAATCATTAGTGACAACTCCAAAAGTTTAAGACATGAAATCTTCTACTGCTGACGTAACAGCAACCTGAGAAGAATCGTGCCGGGGACAAAGAGAAACTTAACTAAGCAACTCTGTTAGGGGACGAACATATCATCACCTATCTCACGCCGAGAATTTGAATATCTAGAGATCCTTCTGAGCAAGAATCCCACTCCTCTGCAAGGGATAACACCTGAAAACAAAAAGGTAACCAACCTGGCTTATGTTTCCAAATGCGTATGTTTGACAATGGCTTAATGTTCCATACGGCATGGAAATGCTACGCGTTTAGGTAGATGCAAATATGATGATATATGCAAAATGCAAAGATGCCAAGAGGCGCTTCAACAAAATAAATGCCGAAGACAAAACCCAATCCGCTGGGGATAACTGGGTATTACAAACATATTCCAACAAAATAAATGTTGAAACGGTTCAACCAACTCCGCTAGGGATAACCGTCCTGTTGGGGAATGGCTCACAAGCTTGAAATTACAAACTTTGCTGATGATGTTCATCCTGTC
The DNA here is from genome assembly GCA_963859935.3 of Lathyrus sativus. Taxonomy (NCBI): domain Eukaryota; kingdom Viridiplantae; phylum Streptophyta; class Magnoliopsida; order Fabales; family Fabaceae; genus Lathyrus; species Lathyrus sativus. The sequence goes on along the minus strand of OZ012736.1, from coordinate 151,145,847 downwards.
GGAGGAAAAACAACCTGCTGGGGAGAAGGAGAAACAATCCCGCGCGGGGATGATCCTTCTGAACCAAAGACGACTTGGTTATACTCTGCGGGAATTACCCATGCTGGGTATTGAGTGTGCACATACTCACTATTGGGAATGCACCTTCTGTTGAGGACATTCGGGTCCACTAGGGACACTCTTTTGGCAGCTTTCCTGGGGAATACTCTTCTGGGGAGAACCACCCATATCCAATAGGGATAAGTGCCATCTCAAATCTTCTGAGATAAAATGTGACTTCCATCTGCTGATGAGTGATACCATCACTTTGGCACAAGACTCCGGCTGGGGAACACAACTTTCCTGCCTATTTGCTCCAAAGGTGAGAACCCTGCAAAACACACACGAGACAAAAAAAATCTATACAACAAGATCTACTCCGGTTAGTATCCATGACGTTCGTTCAGTCAATTCGAAGTTTTAGCAATTATTGGCGTTTATGCGCATGCAAGTTCATCAAAAACATCGGCGTTTATCACAAACAAAATAGTAAAGGACAAGCATCAAGTACTAAATAACATGCTTTATTGATAACAGGCCTGTAAATAGGCAAAATTTTGTACACTGGATGTAACTCCTGAAAAGAGGAAGTTACCGCACAAGCAAAAATACAAATATTACAGAAGCACAAAGAAAATTTGTATACATGTCGGCAACGTGGTACAGACGAACACCATGAGTTGATCCTCTTATGACTCGCCTGACTCTGATGCTTTCCCGATACTCGATCTTCGGAAGAGATTGTTTCGGATATACGACCCTCAGGTACTCCCAAACCACTAAGCAATGCAGTATCAAACTCAAACCGCAGTCATTTGCTTTTTCAAATCCCTAACTTTTGCGTGAACCGCCCTTTGCGGGTTTTCAATTCACCGGGATACCGTTTTTTGCCGAAGTTGCCCTTTTCAGGTTTTCAACTTCGTGGGTGTACATTTTTTAATTTTATCCCTAACTTTTGCCCGAACCTTTTATTTCCTTTTTTATGGTTCGCCGGGATGCCCCATTTTTGCCTGGACTCTCTTTTTTTGTCGAGCGGGTCTATTTAAGCAAAGTATTTTTTAACTGCGTCCGAGTTCACAGGGGATGTGAAGTCCTCACCATCCATGGTGGACAACAGTAAGGCTCCTCCAGAGAAAACCTTTCTCACGACATATGAACCTTCATAGTTGGGAGTCCATTTGCCCCTATGATCCGATTGTGGTGGGAGAATCTTTTTCAGCACAAGATCACCCGTCTGAAAGCTTCAAGGACACACCTTTTTATCATAAGCTTTCTTCATCCGGCTCTGATACAGCCGACCATATGCTAGAGAAGCCAGTCTCTTCTCGTCCATTAAACTGAGCTGATTCAGTCTATCTCTCACCCATTCTGCCTCATCAAGTTGGACATCATGCAAAACCCTCAGAGAAGGAATCTCAACCTCCAATGGTAGGACAACCTCCATACCATATACCAGTGAAAAAGGAGTTGCCCCGGTTGATGTGCGTACCGTCGTACGATAACCGTGCAAAGCAAAAGGCAACATCTCATGCCAGTCCTTGTAGGTCACAACCATCTTTTGAACGATCCTCTTTATGTTTTTATTGGCCGCTTCAACAACGCCATTCATCTTGGGCCGATAAGGAGAAGAGTTGTGATGTTCAATTTTGAAATTCTGGCACAATTCCTTCATCATCTTGTTATTCAAATTCGAGCCGTTGTCAGTGATAATCCGCTCCGGGACCCCATATCTACAGATAATATCTTTCTTGATAAATCTGGCTACCACCTGCTTGGTAACATTAGCATACGATGCCGCTTCAACCCATTTGGTGAAGTAATCAATAGCTACCAAGATAAAACGATGTCCGTTGGATGCCGTGGGCTCAATTTTCCCGATCACATCAATTGCCCACATGGAAAAAGGCCAAGGTGATGACATAATGTTCAGAGGGCTCGGAGGCACATGAATTTTGTCCGCGTAAATTTGGCATTTATGGCACTTCTTTGCAAATTTGAAACAATCTATTTTCATTGTTAGCCAGTAATACCCTGCTCTTAATAGCTTTCTCGTCATCGCATGTCCGCCGGCATGCATGCCAAATGTACCCTCGTGGATTTATTCCATGAGCAACTTAGCCTCTTCCTCATCCACACACCGCAACAACACCAAGTCATGGTTTCTCTTGTATAAAACACCATTCGGATTCAGATAGAAATTGCCAGCCAATCTCCTAAGAGTCTTCTGATCACAACTGGATGCCCCAGTCGGATACTCTTGGTTCTTCAGGAAGTTCTGGATATCATAATACCCTGGTTTGCCATCGGAAGCTTCCTCAATGGCGAATATGAAAGCGGGCCTATCAAGGCGAGAGATAACTATCCTGGGAGCCTCCTTCCAGAAGTTAACCTTATACATCAAAGACAAAGTCGCGAGAGCGTCTGCCATCTGATTTTTTGCTCGTGGTACATGGTGAGTTCCACCTTGTCAAAGAAAGGTAACAACCTTCTTGCATAATTCATATAAGGTATCAGATTGGGCTTACGAGTCTCCCACTCTCCCTTGATCTGGTTCACAACTAGAGCAGAGTCTCCGTACACATCAAGATTTTTAATTCTCAGATCAATAGCTTCTTCGAGCCCCAAAATGCATGCTTCATATTCGGCCTCATTGTTGGTAACTGGAAACGTCAATCTAGCAGTGAATGGGATGTGCGACCCATAGGGAGTAGTAATGATTTCCCCTATTCCACTTCCATATGAATTGACGGCACCGTCAAATATCAATTGCCATTTGGAACCCAACTCTGGACCTTCATCCGACAACGGTTCCTCACAGTCCTTCATCTTTAAGTACATGATATCCTCGTCAGGAAAATCAAAACTCATCGACTGGTAATCATCAACTGGCTGCTCAGCTAGGTACTCTGACAGAACACTACCTTTAATAGCCTTTTGAGAAACATATTGAATATCGTATTCTGTCAATACCATCTGCCATTGGGCAAACCTTCCGGAAAGTGCTTGCTTTTCAAACACGTATTTGATCGGATCCATCTTTAAAATTAGCATGGTTGTATGATTTAACATGTATTGCCTCAAACGTTTGGCAGCCCAGGCTAGCGCACAACACGTCTTTTCGAGCATTGAGTAACGAGACTCACAGTCTGTGAACTTTTTACTTAAGTAGTAAATCGCATGCTCTTTACGTCCAGTCTCGTCATGTTGACCGAGAACACAACCCATACTTTTCTCAAGAACCGTCAAATACATAATCAATGGTCTCCCGACTACTGGGGGTATCAATATTGGAGGTTCCTGCAAATATTCTTTTATTTTTTCAAATGCCCTTTGACAATCTTCATTCCAGCTCACAGCCTGATCTTTTTTCAACAACTTGAATAATGGCTTGCACGTGGCCGTTAGATGAGATATGAACCCAGCAATGTAGTTCAATCTTCCTAAAAAGCCACAAACCTCTTTTTCTGTTTTCGGCGTTGGCATTTCTTGTATGGCTTTTATTTTAGCAGGATCAACCTCAATTCCTTTTTCGCTAACAATGAACCCCAGTAGCTTACCAGATCTCACCCTGAAGGTGCACTTGTTAGGATTCAGTCTCAGCCTGAATTTCCTAAGCCTCTTGAACAATTTCAGAAGATTGACCAGATGCTCTTCCTCCGTCTTGGATTTGGCAATCATATCGTCAACATAGACTTCGATCTCTTTATGCATCATGTCATGAAAGAGTGTTGTCATAGCTCGCTGATATGTTGCACCGGCGTTCTTCAAACCAAAGGGCATCACTTTGTAGCAGAACGTTCCCCACGGGGTAATAAAAGTTGTTTTCTCCATATCCTCCGGCGCCATCTTTATCTGATTATAGCCCGAAAAGCCGTCCATGAAGGAAAACACGGAGAATTGAGCGATGTTGTCGACCAACACATCAATATGAGGAAGCGGAAAGTCGTCCTTTGGGCTCGCCTTATTCAAATCTCGATAGTCTACGCACATCCGCACCTTACCATCTTTCTTTGGTACAGGTACTATATTAGCGACCCATGAGGGATAAGTTGTAACAGCCAGAAAACCGGCATCCCACTGTTTCTGAACTTCCTCCTTAATTTTTACATCCATATCTGGTCGAGTTCTTCTGAGTTTCTGCTTAATCGGCGAACATTCCTCACGCAATGGCAGACGGTGAACCACCATATCAGTATCCAAACCAGGCATGTCTTCGTAAGACCAAGCAAAGATATCACTACACTCTCGAATCATCTCGATCAAACTTTGCTTGATATCACTTTGCAGTGCAGCCCCTATCCAGATATTCCTGACAACCTCTTCGGACCCCACGTTGATAATTTCAATTTCCTCCTGATGGGGCAGAATGATTCTTTCTTATTGTTTCAGAAGTCGAGTCAGCTCTTCTGATAAGTCACTATCCTCAAGAATCTCTTCTTCTGCTTGAAATATCAGGTGCTCGAAGTCGAAACGAGTCATAGGAAGTTCGTAATCGGTGTCGTGATCAGTGTCGTCTAAAATATGAATCCTGCAATGAGAATGGTTAAATGTTTCAAATAATGCAAACAAAGCGCATAACCACGTTGCCATTTTATTGTTTAAACAAAAACAGGAAAAACAAGGATCACAAAATTTGCATGCGAAAAACGCCTTTATTAATGATTAAACAAAGTACACACATAAGCAGGTAGCCCTAAAAACAAAACACCATGCCCCGGGTAGGACACAGGATTATACAATAATTGAGAAAACAAGTCATTACTGTTTTGTCGTCACTGAGACAAGTTCCTGGATAGACCAGTTGCACAGATTCTGTCCTGGCACGCCGGGCTTTATCCACGAGTCCATATCGCAGTCACTATCTCCGTCTTCGGCATCGGAAACAGCATTAATCATTTCATAACAGACCCCACCTGGAGTGATCACCACTGGTCCTTTGAACTTTGGCACACCTGATGCAGAAGATGACGATGCCGGGTGATACTCCAACCCAAACTTGTCCATCTTGACAGGAATTTCCAAGACTTGGCCCCATCCTTTGGTTTCTCCAGCCTGAACCACTGCCTGAGCGTCTTTGTACGATGACATAGCCACCTCTGGCCCTTTGCTAGGAACAGGAGACTTGTCTTTGATCTGCAACCCCTTGAAGCCTTGGCATGGCGTCTCATGGATCTCCTCATCCACTTCGACGTACTTGAATGACGAAAGGTGACTAACCAGAATGTCCTCCTCTCCACAAATAGTAACAACATTGTCCCCGACCATGTATTTAAGCTTCTGATGCAGCGTGGATGTCACAGCCCCTGCAGAATGTATCCATGGTCGCCCAAGTAAACAACTGTAAGCTGGATGTATGTCCATGATGTAGAACACTGTGTCAAACCCTTCCGGCCCGACCTGGAGTGGCAACGTTATGGACCCAAACGCCGACCTTCTGGTCCCATCAAAAGCCTTAACGACCAAGTCACTTGGCGTGCATATGATTCCTCGGGCATCTAGCTTCATCATAGCCTTCTTCGACAACACATTCAAAGATGATCCGGTGTCTACAAGAACGTGCGACATAACAGTGCCCCGACACTCCACTGAAACGTGCCAGGCCATATTATGGTCTCGACCTCTAGGCGTCAAATCAAAGTCAGTAAATCCCAGGCTGTGGCCAACATTCACATGCGCCAGTACCCCCTCAAGCTGATTGATAGTTACTTCCTGAGGTACAAAAGACGTGTCCAAGATTTTCAATAAGGCATTTCGATGGACCTCGGAACAAAGCAATAAAGATAGTATTGAAATTTTGGAGGGCGTCTGCTGCAAGTGCTCCACAATCTTATAGTCACTTTTATGAATCAATCTCATAAACTCTTCTACATCCTTGACCTATGTTTCTTTCTCTTTTGACTGGGAAGGTCCTCCTTCATTCACTTTGGCTTTGGCTCTAGCGATCCTTTCAGCCTCAATTTCAGGTGAAGTGAAGATTCTACCACTTTGGGTCATGCCTCCCGCTTCAACAAGACTGCCCACTGCCCCTGCTGGCTGGCTATCCACATTAATCTTTTCCCCGTTGCAAAAAGCTTCCAATCCATAATTCCACGGAATGGCTTTCGTACTTTCATAAGGAACGGGTCCTGCTTTCGTTATCGTGATAGTTGGCCGCTTGGCAGGCGCTGATATCGTAATAGTCTTTCGTGGAATTGTAATTGTTGCGACCTCACCCTACTTTTCACATGTTACCTCATCTGGTTTCTCAACAGCAGTGCGGTCAAACTGCAAAGTTCCCTCATCAATCATGGCCTGAATACCTTTCTTCAACTCAATACAACCCTCTAGTCGGGTCCAACAATCCAAACAAAACTCATCACATCCAGGGAAGACCCCTCCTTTCAACAATCTGCTTTTTACATAGCTTAAAGGCGTCTTCAGGTCATTTACATCCATAACCAAATCCAAATCCTCCTATGTCAAAACAACATTCACTCCATGATTCAGCATTGGTTTCTGTACAATATTGGGACCATCACTACTGAAGTTGATGACTTTACTATCAATCAAATCTTGGACTTTGTGCTTAAAAGCATGACAACTCTTGATATCATGTCCGGGTGCCCCAGAATGAAATTCACACTGCTTACTAGTATCATACCCGTAAGGAAGCGCTCCTGTGGATGGGTCCAACGTTCTCTTCTCAACCAGATTCAAACTTAACAGCGTCTGAAGCAGCTCTGCATACGTTGACGGAGGTGTATCAAATACCCTCTTCGGCTTCCCATTCTGGATCCTTCTCTGAGCAAGATTATACCTTTGTAGTTGCTGTTGTTGTTGTTGTGGTTGTTGTCGTTGTTGAGGTATAGGGATCGTCACACTAGCAACCTGTTGTTGAATATACTGATTCCTATCTCTACCTCGTCCTCGACCACCATACACTGCACTGGCGTCTCCTTGTCTTTTACCACCAAAGACCTTTTTTGCACCTCCAGCTGAGGTCGATTCACCGGCTTGAATCTTACCAATTTTGATGCCATTTTCAATTCGTTCCCCCATGAGTATCATGTCAGAGAAGCTACCCATCGAGCAATTGAGAAATTTATCATAATACATCCCAGAGAATATTCCCACAAAAATATCAATCAATTCCCTTTCCACCATAGGGGGGTGGACTCTTGCCGCCAGATCGCGCCAACGCTGAGCATACTCCTTGAAACTTTCCCCGTTCTTCTGTGAAAGACTTTGAAGCTGGACCCTATTTGGTGCAAGGTCACTATTGTATTGGTAATGTTTGACAAAAGCATCAGCCAATTCTTTCCAACTTCCGACCTGTGCAGGCTCTAGTCCCATGTACCATTCCAGCGATGGTCTTGACAAACTATCTTGGAAAAAATGCATAAGCATCTTCTCATCATCAGAGTATGCAGACATCCTCCGGTAATATGAATGCACATGAACCCGTGGGCATGTATCCCCTTTATATTTATCGAAAGTGGGAGCTTTGAACTTCAATGGCACTCTTAGCCCAGGAACCAGCCCCATGGTAGCCATGTCCAAACCTGCAGAATTTTGATTGGCTATACCTCTCATCTGTTCCTCCAGCATTTTAATCCTCCGATCACTATCAGTGGGACCCTCAAAACCCATACCTTTCCCAGAAAAGGCATCTTCCTGACGATCTCTATTCCAGTACGGACCCTCATTACCATATCCGTCATAAGCAGCATTACGACCCTGACCATGACCACTTTGGAAGAACCTGGGGTCATATCTCAGATTGCCAAGCTCTTGATTAGCAGCCACTATCCCAAAACCAGTATTGAAAGGACCCATCCCAACACCAGTGGTATTCACATTGCCAAACCCAGCATTACCGTAGCCATTATTACCATAACCTTGATTGTTATCACCAAATCCTCCGTTGCCAAGGCCCTGATTATTGAAACCATCATTGTTATCCCGATTGCCAAAGCCAAGACCCTGATTGTTTTCACCAAAACTAGTATTGATACCAACATTCCTGTTAGTCTCCATGTTCCCATTAACATTATTAGCATTTCTGTTACCAGCGTTGCCATTGCCGTTGCCAGTACCAGTCTCACCAGCATTTGGTATCACCTCCTCCCTGCGAGGAGTCTCAACATGAGCAGAGTTGTATTCAGTATTACCAGCCGCTCGTGCCAGTAGCGGTTGCACCAGAGTTTGAAGATGTTCCTGGCCTTTAGCCATAGCCTCCATTGTCTGCATGAGTTGGGCCAACCTATCCCGGGTCTCCTGTATCTCAGACTGTACTTGATCCATGATCTTCTTACTGTTGCTTCTTGTAGCGTACCGGTGAATTCTCTGTTCATCAATCTTGAAACAACCTGTAAGATGCAGGAGATAAGATTCGAGCTCAAAAATGTACCTGCCATGCAATATGAATATGCAAATGCACACGTGTAAATATGCAACAGGTTAATTCCCCCCCCCCCCCCGATTCTAGTTCAGGAGAAAAAGCCATAACGACAATGGAGTCCCAAGTAAGCAAACGCAGGATCAGAAACCTCATACATAAACAAATGCTAAGAGGTAGAGTACAAAGATACAACTGAATACAACTGAAAAAAAACCTCGGCCAACAAGCCTGGCGATGGTCAAAATACAAGTACAAATAACAAGAGCAAAGCAAAGATAAATCAGGCCAAATGGTGTGCCCTGACATCTTCCAATATCCTCAACGTCTCCGAATGACCTAGTCTGGAGATTAGCTCCTGTATCAGTAATGCATGCCGCTCAACAGTGGATCTCAGCTTTTTGGCGTCCTCTTCACAGGCTCCCTTGCCAGAACACTCATCAACCCTGCATCTCTTAGAGCCATCCTTCAATTCACCACCCCTAGTCTCTTGAACCATGTTGCTCACTCTAGACTCAGCGTCACGTCTAAGAGATACCTCTTCAGCAATCTTCGCATCCTTAACACTGAGCTACTCCTCTAACTGGGAAATCTGAAGCTTCAATTCTTCTTCACGCTCCTTCCGGCTAGTAAGCGTGGCATTCCACAAAAGTTCCCATTTGGAAAGTCGAGAATAAGCCTTGTTCAGAAGTTCTTTCTTAGTAGCAAGTACACTACTAACACCATTCAGGGCTACTTCTACTTTCTCTATTTTGCTGGTTTCTTTGGTCAAATCTGAACCCAACCTATTAATCATCTCAGTCTGCTTCTTCAAAGTGAAGGTTTCCTCAATCTTCTCATGCCGAAGCTAGAAAATCTCTTTGTCTAACTCTTCATTTGCTCTTTGCAGCTCTTCCTTCTCAGCCAGCAGCTTGCTATATTTCTCCATCTCTACTGAAGTAGGTTCCTCAATCATCGGAAGATACAAAGATTCTGCAGCAGGATATGGCATCAAAGAAGTCCTAACTCTCTCATGAATCCAGAGCCGATAAGGATTATACGCTCGACTGTCACTCTTACCAAGCAATGTCTTTCCTCTTCTGTGAATATTACCCCAAGCACGCCTCAATCTGACCAAAACATCTCCATCTAATAAACCTGTGAGATACAGAGATTCCTGTATCTCGTTTTTAACCGGAGAGTCCCTCAAAGCATAGCCAAATTGTCTCACAAGCAGAGAAGGGTTATAGTTAATACAACCTTTCCGTCCAATCAAAGGAACGTTCGGAAAACCACTGCAACTATATATAATATCCACTCCGAGCAGGTTCCGATCAAACCAAACAATGTTCTCAGCACACAATCCCATCAATCTGGAAGACAAATCTAAAGTACCAGCAGTATCAACAAAAGGTCTCGTCTTAGGAAGATGTCCCTGAAACCACCTATATAGAAGAGGCACACATCAAGAAACATTCTTTCCCCGATGTTTTTCATTCTTATAGTGAATAGAATGATAAACATCACCCAAGAGAGTAGGCACTGGATTCTTCGAGGCAAGAATAAAGAAAGCATCTGAATCAACAAAATCAGGCACGTTAGGGAACAATACAATTCCATAAATGCAAACAGCCAAAATAGCGTTGAAGACAATCCAACATCCATCCTTCGCACACTGCATAGCCTTCTCAACCAAACAAGAAAGATGAAAACCACAAGCTTCATTTAGCTTGACCAAACCTCCGGGGAACTCAGAAGCATCTAAACTGACAATCTCAGCAAGCTTAGCCAACTCAGACTCAGTATCCTCGTGAATAAAAGGCATCTGATCTAACACAGGAACTCCCAGCATATCAGAATACTCCTCCAGAGTAGGAGCCAGAATAAAATCAGGGAACAAAAAACATCTCAGCGGAGGCTCGTAAAACTGCATCAAGGTATATAATCCAGTCATCTCAGACACAGAAGGTCTGCACAACAAACTGAGCAGCTTCCCATAAGACCCTCTAAACTCAGCCCTCACTCTCTGATCTGCTAGAGCAACCAACTGCAATAAGGAACTGATATCTAGAGAAGGCAACCTATAAGCAATTGTTCTCTTCATGGACTCCACGTCTGGCAAGAAGAACACTAGAACCTGAGGGGAAAAACACACCTGCAACATAAATACACGTTAATGAAATGCAAACATGAAAATGCAGATGCATATGCAACAGGGGATCAAGTGCAATGATGAAGAACTGTGATGTGATGTACTACAGCTTCAGAACCATCAGATCTTCTCCTCAAACCAAACCGACCGCAAAAGAACCCTCACAACCAAATCTCATTGACAGAGACAAACCAGGTATTCTGAGGCCAGAGTTTTCCTGCAAAAAGACCCACCTACCTGTCGCTTGCGCGAAAATAAGGTGCCGGCATGACAGAAGAGTCGCCACCTTTCGTTATTTATCCCTCAGAGCGGGAAAGGAAACGATCGGAAAAACCTGACGAAAAAAGGGTAAGACAAGGTCATCGCAACCATTGTCTGGGTTCGGGAGTCGGTTACGCAAGGGGAAGGTATTAGCACCCCTCACGTCCGTCGTACTCGACGGGATCCTCGCTTGTTTGTTTACTTGGACGGGTTGGTTATAATCTATCTACCTATCAAGGCTGGCTGAAAAAGAAAAGAAAAATGACTCGGCAAAGCGTCGCGCTTTATGCCTACGTATTCCCGTCTGGAACGAGAAATCAGAGTCAATGTAGTTCGCCCTACGAAGGGTTACGGGGGAAAGGTTGCTCGCTAGGATATCGCATCCTATGCCTACGTACTTTCATCTGGTATGAAAGATCAGAGCAAACGTAGTTCGGCTAACTACGGGTTATCTCCTGAAAGAAGTGTTTTTTATTATGTTTGCGATTTCAACCGCACTAGAGACTATGACCTGAGAGTGAATGCGTCGCATGTCACCCAAAGGGTACCATACTAAACATCCAATTTCAGATAGCTTAAGGCTCGTAACGTACAAAAGAAATCATTCATGATTACTGTATCTTAAACTGCTTTGAGATGAGGAGAGAACAGGCCCAACTAGGAGGGAGACTATCAAGTCCTACTGTTGTCATGCCATGGATTCATCCTATGGTCGAGGTTTGAACAGGGAACTCCTAGATGTTGTCATGCATAGGTTTCAACCTAAAAGTCTATCATCAAATCTTCATCAGAAGAAATGAGAGTCCTAAGGGATCATGTCAATGATACACCAAAACAGACAAAAGCATCAGCTTTAACAGTAAAATGCATGCGATGCAAGTGAGGGAGGAAATGTGTGTGGGGCTTCAGCCTCCACAAGCTCGTCTCAACCTCAAGCCAGTCATGAAATAACAGTAATCATACTGAAAAATAAACAACATGCTATCAAGCAATATACCGATAGAAGAAATGAAGTGCCATCAGGCAAACAAGACACATGCTTGAGAAAGAATCATCTACTCTCTACTCTCCAATTCTGACCCTAAAAACCTGATCAAATCTAAGCAAAGCCCTAAAGCAAAACCTAACCAAAAGAAAACAATCCCAGTCTTCAAGCCTCAGAACAAGCTTACCAAAGAAAGGGAGCTAAGTAAGCAGACTCATAGTGTCTTCCTCAGGAAAGCACTAGGAGGTGTATACTCAGGAGTCATATCCTACGTGGCTCAACCACTGTGATCAGTTTACATTGAGGAGAAATTAAACTCACAAGCAGGCTCCAACATCACTGGATATTTAGGAAATCTTATCTGAACTAGTGGAACTAAGTGAATAGACACATAGGACCTTCCTCAGGAAAGTACTAGGAGGCTTCCACTTAGGAGTTGTATCCTATGTGGCTCAACAACTGTGATCAGTTTACATTCCTCCTCAGGAGAAATTAAACTCACAAGTTGGCTCCAACATCATTGGATACTTGAGAAATCCTAGATAAACTAATCGAACTAAGTGAATAGACCCATAGGACCTTCCTCAGGAAAGTACTAGGAGGCTTCCACTTAGGAATTGTATCCCATGTGGCTCAACAACATGTGATCAGTTTACATTCCTCCTCAGGAGAAATTAAACTCACAAGTTGGCTCCAACATCATTGGATACTTAAGAAAGAGGTGAGAAGAAAGAATGAAGGTCATTCATAGTGCCTTCCTCAGGAAAGTACCATGAACTCCCTTCAAACTTCAGGATCTCAAACCTCACAGACAGGGAATAATCCAAGCTCTGGGTCTCTGGGTCTTGATCTTCAATCTTCTCTTCATCATGCTCTCCAACAAGATCTTCAAGACAACACAAACCCCATAACAACTTCCGCAAAACAACCCTTCAAAGATGAACAGATAACCACAGAACAGATAAAACCATCAGGCAACTTCAGAAAATACCTAAAAATACTAAACCAAGGGGGAAAAATCTATCCATTATTCACAAGAGTCTACAATATCTACCCATAATATCCACATATGCCCCTACCCAAGAATCAAGGCAAAACTATTTAAAGAAAATGAATCTCCTTACCTATGCACAACCTAAACCCTAATTAGGATACCCTAATGCTAACCTAATTAAACTAATCAAATTCTAATCTAAAAATCAAGAATTAAATCCTATGGGGAACTATGATTCAATATCTAATTACACCAAAAAGAATGGCTCAAAAAGCCTAAGGGAACTATCCTAATTAGATTCTACAAGTTAGCATACCAACTAAAAGAATTTTAAAAAAACAATTAAAAGTAAAAATGCACAAAAAATATAAAACTGAAATAAAATGGCTATTTTATATTTTTATATTTTTCTAGACCGAAAATTAAAAATGGGAAAAAAAGTCTCATTAAAAAATATGCATTTTTTATTTTGTTATGATTTTTTGAAGTTTAATAAAATCTATGCCGCAAGATCAAAGTCAAGTCAAAGTTTCCATTCAAATCCAATGGTGCATGTTCATCTTCTCCAACCAAAACCCTAAAATTCAGAATTTTTCTATTCCATGCATGCAACTTCCATGGACTCTATCTCATTCATTACTCCATGAAATCACATGAAATAAAAAACAAAACTGATCCTCTTCTCGCCCTCTACACAACCATGGTTTTAGTTTCTGTTGAATCTCTCTCTAGCCTTCAAACCGACAACAACAAGGCACGGGTACCACCATGAAACCTTACTTTTCAACTCTAACCAACCTTGAAAATAATGATACCAATGTGTTCCTCTTGCTTCCATGAGTATACTAAACTATGATACATGTATTAAAACCTCATATCTCAAGCTTTCTTGATCAACCAAGAATTGATGTCATATTTTGAAACTCCATGGATGGACCTTAAACTCACCATAAAGCATCCCTAGATCGTCTCTATCACAAATAACTTAAGAACTAACCCTAACCATGGCTAGATGTGATGATTCAAATCAAAACGCATACCTACCAAATGAAAATGGTGATGATAGTTGCACTCCTTTCCAACCCTTGCCACTTGCTGTAACTAATTGATGGATGGTGATGATTCTGGTGGAAGGAATCTTTCCCAAACTTCTTGAAACTTGCTATTCAAACCTTCATGCAAGTGGGAGTGATGATGTGAAGTGCACAAACCAGCCACGAATTCTGTTGGTTTTTTGCATGGATTCCACTCTATAATGATGGTGAATGATGATAGTGATGATAACTCTCACTATTAATGGAGTTTAGAATGATTTGGAATGAAAATGCAAAAAGGAAGGAAAGGATCAAAGTATAGCATGCATGTGTAATGAATCACCAACCAATGAATGAACCCACCTTAGGGTTTATATAGATGACAATGGAATGATCTAGAATGTGTGAGAAACTTCCAAGAGAGTTCTAGAACTTCTCATGCAATGAGAATTTCACTTTTTCTATTTTTAGTAAATATCATAAATCTCATGAGAAACCATGCAAAATATCCTTATATGAGATGGTAATAAGAGAACAAGGCTTTTCTAGCTATTTTAAGGCATTAGCAAACATTTCCTTTTGATACCTTAAAATGCAAGAATCAAATTTACAAAGGAAGTCCAATTTTTAAGCCTAAACTCAAAAATGTGGATGAACCAGTGTTTTCAAAATGATGTTTCCAATCAAAATCATCTATCATATGCCCCATTTTGGATTTGTAGATCTCTCAAACCAAAATCCAATTTCAACTTATTTAACTTATAAGCCCTTTTTAGTTCATTTTGACCATTTTAAAATATCCATGCTCCATGCATTTCCAAACTCTCAAGACCTCTTATCTAGCATTAAAATGCCATTTTGAACAACTTTCATGTTGGACATTTTTCCATTTGAAGCTTGGAAGTAGGAGTTTTAGGCATTGGCTAAAAATGACCTGTAATTCCAAATTACCAAAATACCCCTGTCTTGCACAAGCCATAAGTAGAGTTCCACAAATCCTATAAAGGACTTCTACCACTCAAATTAAAGCTAAGAAGATGCCCTTTAATATTCATGTTGACCAAGAGATCATAGGAATCATCCTACTAGGGAAAAAGTTGTCTGCAAGTTGGGTGACTTTCAAGGACCCAGATTCACACACCTCAGCTGACCTGTAATTTGTCAAAACCATAACTTGAGCTCTGTAACTCCTATCAAGGACTTCCACCACTCAAATTAAAGCTAAGAACAAGCTCTAGAACATTCATGTTTTGGGGAATATGAGATATCAATCACATCTAGAGCTAAAACCGCCTGGAAGATAGGGATCAAATTAGGGTTTTTCACTGACAATCCTTGGAAACCCTGACTTGAAACTTCTCCAACTCCTCAATCATGATGAATTGGTCTAGGAATCATCTTTATAACATCTCTATGCATCATTCCATGATCTCATGGCCCTTGGATTAGGTCTCAACCTTCTCCAAATTTTCAGTTATCCTAGGGTTGACCCAGTCAAAACCCTAATTCTACCATTCATGGTTGAATCTTCTGAATTCTTGCATAATGACCTCTCTGGGCTTCATGATGGCTATCAAGACATCTCATAGGCTTTCTCAAAACATCAAGTTCATTCTCAAAGTCTCAGAATCATCTGAGGAGCACCCACAACTCTCAAGCTATGAAGCACACAACCCTGGTTTCAACCCACTCCTCTGGGGACCTCTTGAACTTTCTGATGAAGGTATCAATTTTCAAACACTCAATGAATAAATAATTGTTGGTCAAATTTTGGGGTGCAACAGCTGCCCCTATTCAAATGGCTTGAACCTGACTGGGTGAGAGGCGAACGGCTCTCAACCAATCAAGGTGTGAGACGATTGAATATCGGTAAACCCGAAAATTTGCCAACTGCACGAGCACACAGTACTCTGCGGGGAACAAATCTTCGAATATTGCAATGCTAGCTGCACGGCCGCTAGCTGGAGAGATACCGATCTGACATCGCCGCCAGTTATCCTCGTTAACTTCTTCTGATATTGCCTTCATACAACCACATCACCCAACATCGTCGCTGGAAGACTAAACCACCTGACATTATCGTCAAACAAGATTCTGAGGAACGCCCAACATCGCCGCTGGAACACCTAATCATCTGACATCGCCGTCGGAAGACTGGATCACCTTGACACGCCCAACATCGCCGCTGGAGAAACACATCTGACAGAACACCCCGCATCGCCGCTGGAGAACTAAATCTGTCAAAATACCCCGCATCGCCGCTGGAGAACTAAAGGATCTGCGTCACCTAACATCGCCGTCGGAAGACTGGATCACCTTGACACGCCCAACATCGTCGCTGGAAAACTGAATCTGACATCGCCGCCGGAAACAAACATCGCTCTGAGAGACACTCGACATTGCCGTCGTACAAACATCATCTCTACTGGGGATTTAAAGAGTCTGACCTCGCCGTCAAACAAACATTCAACCTCGCCGTCGAACACATTCAACATCGCCGTCGGACAAATATCCAACCCCGCCGTCGAACAAACATAATCTGACCTCGCCGCCGGACAAAAATGCAACCCTGAACAACTCCGACCTGGGGTTCACCCCTGGTAAATGGAGCAAAAGGTACACTTGCGTATTCGGAACCACTCCGCTGGGAATGAGAGACCTAACCGAGCACACTCTGATCTGGGGTTCCCCCTCAGAACCATGACGAACATCGGAATACTGCTGCACGCTGCCCGTCGTAGAACTTCAACATTAAAGATATATGAAACCCTGGCCCCTGGCCACTCCCAGCTTCAGCTATAAAAGATCTTTAAGTACTTCTGAATACGAATGAAACCCTGGCCCCTGGCCACTCCAGGTCCGCTGGAGACTCTTCAAGTTCTTCTAAAGATAGATGAAACCCTGGCCCCTGGCCACTCCAGATCCGCTGGAGGATCTTCAAGAATTTCTGAAGATAGATGAAACCCTGGCCCCTGGCCATTTCCAGCTCCGCTGGAGGATCTTCAAGTATTTCTGAAGATAGATGAAACCCTGGCCCCTGGCCACTCCAGATCCGCTGGAGGATCTTCAAGTATTTCTGAAGATAGATGAAACCCTGGCCCCTGGCCATTCCAACTTCAGCTAGAAAGACATCCTTGGCCTTCAAGGATGTAAACTTTGCCCGTCGGCAACTCTGCAGGAGGTATCTTCAACTTCAGTCTGAAGAAATGGTCCTTGGCCTTCAAGGATACATGGATCTGCCTTCAGGTAACTCCACCTCTGCTATAGAGCATCCGTGATTTCAGTCAGGGATAAACTTCGTCCTTCAGTCCGAAAAATGAATCCTAGGTCATTCATGACCTTGGGGATAACCTTGCCCTTAGGCACCTTCGCTTCAGCTTGGGAAATCTGTGACTTCAGTCAAAGAAATGGTATCCCGAGCCATTCATGACTCTACGGGGATTCAACACTTTGCCTTCAGGCAAAACTCTGCTTCAGCTGGAGAAACATCTTCGACTTCAGTCAGAAGAAAAACTATCCACTTGATCGCAATCAATCATCACCTCAGGGCAACTGACTTGGTCTTCAGACCAACATGGATCATCTTGAATACAAAATTTGGAACCTTGTCTTCAGCCACACGTTGATTCATCAACAAGGAAATCTGAACTTACAGGAACCTTCTGATACCGCTTTCAGGCGTTTACGGAGTCCATCTTCAGACTAGACATTACTGTTGGAACAGACATATCACGCTGCTAGGGATTTCAAGAATCATCTTGAACAAACAAATCCGTCGGGCACCTTCAAGAATCATCTTGAACTGATAACCATGTTAGAGACTTCATTCTGTGGGGTATTCCAGGAATCCTCCTGGGCAACTCTTGCTGGGGACGCTACCGGGGAGCTCAAGGATTATCCTGAGTAAACCAATCGGGAACCTGCGCTGAGGTCTTAAGAATGGTCCGACTGAGGAATTCGAGAATCATCTCGAACTGAGAACTTTGCTGGGGATCCCAAAAATCATCCTGAGCGAGCGACTATGGGGATTACACCGGGGTCTTAAGAATCATCCTAAGAAAGCGACCTTGTTGGAGAGAATATCAGGAATCATCCTGAGCAACCGATCCTTCGGCCGAACACCTGTAAGGCAAGAATAATAATGACCTAGATCATGCTTATGATGCACATGCTTCTGCGCTATGCCCCACACGGCGGGAATGCTATGCGTTTATGCTAAATGCTGTGCAATCCTGCACAATGCCATGCAACGTTAAATGCTATGCAGTGTTAAATACTATGCCGCATTAAATGCTACGCAGTCATGCACAATGATGCGATCCCGTCGGCAAAATAAATGCTGGGAGGAGGAAACCCTTTTGTCAAGGAGACAAGAACTACTCAGGTAGAGGAATCATCCTGCTGAGGAGAACGTGGTCATGCCAACATCAATCGGATTCTGTCTGGGGAACTGATCTTCCGCGGGCTGCTGCAGGGAAAACAACTTCAGTTGATTACTGCAGGGGAACGAAGCTCTACGAGAACTTGGACCTGCTGATATCAATCGTGAGAATAAACTGCGCGACCGTCATGGCTACTTTTCTGGGGATAACCATTCTGTGGGGAAACAGCTTCAGCTGCTCCACACTCCACTGGGGAAAATCAATCATGATCTGATCAACTTCCAAGGACTCGGCTCTCTTGGATATCTGCAAACTCGGCTGAGGAAGGAGAAGTCATTCTGCTTCGCTGGAGAGAGTACGACTCTGGAGAAATACAGCATCAGCTGCCCCACGCTCTGCTAGGGAATACCCACTCAAGGTCCCAACTGCTTCCAGGGATTCGGCCCTCCTGGGGGTTTGCGAACTCAGCCGGGGAGAGAAATCATTCTGCTTCACTGGAAAGTACGACTTTGATGAGGAATTTCAATTCCGCTGGGGAAGAAGGAGTCATCTGGCTTCGGGGATATCAACCCTGGTCTGCTGAGGGTAATCTTGACCCTGATCTGATAAGGGATAAACGCCATCTCAATCTGCTGCAGTCTCAAACTGTACAGGGGGAACAACCTCAAACCGTACATCTCTGCTGAGAAACAATCCTGATTCAACAACGTCGACACAGGGAATACAGGCTACCAATCATGGAGTCAAGTAACAGGTTATGCTGTAGGATAGCAATCCAATGACCGCAAGGCTTCTTCAGAAGGTTCAGGTTTTGGCAGGGTAATGACACGATTCCCCGATACTCAATTCTTGCTAGGGTGAACAAGCTCATTTGAACAACTTGCCCCAGCGCGATTCAACTTGCCCCAATCCGACCTTCGGGAATAATTCATTCTGACCCGGAAACAACTGGCAACAAGACAATCTTCAGAGGGCTTGCCCCAGCATCTGCACAACGAGAGGATTCATCCTCAACTAATCAACTCTCAGCATGGTCGGCTTCAATACCTCTGAAGTAGTTTGCCCCTGAACGAGCGATGAGCGACTCAACATGCTCTGATTGAACACTGGAGGGATCTGCCCTCAAATCGCAAGAATTCTGGATAACTGCCCCTGATTGGGTCTCGAGAAGATTCACTTCCGATCAACCACTTCTTGCATAAACTGCCTCATAATCAACTGATGCTCCGGGACTTGTCCTCAGACAAACTGATTCCAAACTCACAGGAAGTCAATGCCCCAGATTCACAGGGCTTCGCAGCATACCATTTTGATCCAGACCTCTGACGATTCAGTCCTGATTGACTATTCCCTGTTTAAGTTCCTTCGTATTAGCTACTAACCTGCAATTAAAATTGCCTATTCACGAATGGTAATTCCAATGCAGGGTTCATGTAACTTTCGAAAAAATGTACTGTCACTCATTTACGTGTCATGCTAGTGAGTGACGAATGAACTCAAAGAGTTCAAACGCAATGCTGATATGATCAGTGAAAAATACAATAAGGATA
Organism: Lathyrus sativus; assembly: GCA_963859935.3. Taxonomy (NCBI): domain Eukaryota; kingdom Viridiplantae; phylum Streptophyta; class Magnoliopsida; order Fabales; family Fabaceae; genus Lathyrus; species Lathyrus sativus. The sequence goes on along the minus strand of OZ012736.1, from coordinate 151,126,094 downwards.
TGATTAGCAAATTATGAAGGAGTCAGGTTACTCAACCTTATCGTAATGCGCTTTCAGAATAAACCCTGCCTCAATTAGGTCTTTTAAGGATTGTATCGTGGCCGGGTTCACGGTTCGTGAAACAAAGGATATTTGGCTCAAATTATGATTTGTACCCACCCCTTCTACGTGATGACCTCCGATCCTAAAGTCTAGTTAACTTAGCTCGAGCGCTCTCCTCTTCGAGAGGTATGTTGAACATTGAGAACAACTAGTTAAAGAATTCGCAAGGTGTTTCGGAGTGACAGTTACTCCTTTTCGTTTTCGGTGTTTGTATCTACACGACTTTGTCCTTGTTTGAGGATTTTTCTTTTTATATCCTTTCTTTTTCATTCTTCTTTTTTTTTTGATTCCCTGATTTTTGCCTGGACTGACTCCTTTTGAGTTCTTTTCGATTTTTCTTTTTGAAGTCCAGCGGGATGCCCTGATTTTTGCCTAAGTATTTGCTTTCTAGCTTTTCTTTTTTACTTAGCGGGCTTTCTTATTCCTTTTTCTTTTGGAACAAGTCGTGCGACACTGGTTGTCTTGATTGCTCCGAAAGGATTATAACTGTCTCACTCCTGATTGGTGAGGTTTAACCATTGTGGTTAATGAGGTACGACCTCTGGAGAGGAATATGATGTGATTGGTCCTCGAAGGACAACACTCCTCTATAAGACTTGAACGCTCGATCAAGCTAACTGACAACTAACCTGCCCCGGGTTACGATATGAGGGTTAAAAATGTCCGAAAGAAACTCCTACTTCTCGGCTCGAAGTGGTTAACAAGGGATTCTCTTCCTTATCTCTCCGGTGTTTAGGGGATTTGAAATAATGCCTTGTACGTCATCGGCAAGGTTTTATCTAAAAGCAATATGATCATCGGTTATGAGTATTCAGTTTCATCATCCTCCCTCCGCTCATTGCTAATCATAGTGATAAAGTGGAGTGAATGAAATGCAAGTGTCAGTGCAATGCAGTAAATGAGTGACAACGACATAACTAATTCAGAAAAATGCATAGTCACTTTATTAATATTACCATTCGAAACATACAATGTTTAACAGCAAGTAGTAACTAAAAGAAAAGAAACTACAAATGCAAATGGTAAAAAGTCCGAGGACTGCCAATGCTGAGGACGTCTGCCTGTCTGGACCACCGGCTTCTGGAAATAACCCTCTGATTCTGCGAGCTCAAACAGCTGAGAGGTTGTCACGCACAACCAAGACTCCATCTGGGAAGGAAATACACCCTTGGTCGATCAATTGTTGCACTTTCGCCTGGAAAGCCTTGCAATCTTCAGTTGAATGCCCCGGAGATCCACCATGGTAGCCACACTGAGCATGAGGATCGTACCCTGGAGGGTAAGGCTCTGGCACGGGCTTGAGAGCTTTCGGTTCCACCAAGGAATTCTGAATCAACAGTGGAAGAATCTGGCTATAAGGCACAGGCACTAGATGGGAAGAAGCATTCCTTTGTTCTAAGTGGTTGCGAGGTCTCTTGTGATCCCGGTGTTGGTATTCCTTCCGCCCAGGAGCAAGAGGTCGTCGTTTCTGAGTGGCAATGGTCCCTTGTTTAGGCGCTTGCGTCCTCGAACTTGATCCAAGTAGAAACTGCGAGCGAGGCGATTCAGTCACCAAAGGTTGAGGGACGTATTCAAGATCTTTCTCAGCTTCAGGCAAGGGAATGGAATCATTCACCTCTTCCGCAGGGTACGGGATAAACTTTCCCGATGCTCTCATGCCGCCCGGCACAAGCCTAATTGTCCTCGAGTCAATAAGGTCTTGAATCTTATTCTTGAGAGCCTTACATGTTTCAACATGGTGCCCCGGTGCTCCTGAGTGGAAATCACAATGTATGTTGAGATCAACGTCTGGTGACACGTCACCTGGTGGATCCGAGGTCCGAAGCTTGAGAATACGGTTCTGAACCAACAGTGGCAACAACTGGGCATAACTCATAGGTAGTGGGTCCACAGCTCTATCAAGTAGCTTCTTCTTTTGATTATAACCTTCAGGGTTATTCTGAGATGCCTGGCGCGGCGGCTGACGAGACAGGCCTCGAGCTTCATGCTGTGTAGAGGATTTATGAGGTCCATTTGGCTTCAGCACAGGTGGCACTGCCGGTAACGGAGGAAGCACTTTGGGCTCCACCTTGGGTGCTTGATCACTCTCCTTTGTTAGCATACTCCTCACCACTCCCATGAGAAAGCTCAACTGATTCTGCAGCTGCTGATTCTCTTCTCTGAGTACTTGCTGATCCAAGCGCACTGCCTGTATGTCATTCATGACCTGCCCCAGCTGGCTTTGGATTTTCCCCAGTTCAGCTTGTACCTGCTCCATTGGTTCGAGTTGCTCGATTCTGAGTCAAACCTGCAAACACAAGGGTTAGAAGACAAGTCCCGGCTTCTGCCATGCAAGATGAATTATGCTAATGCCATGGGTGTCTGTACGTTTAGGAGATCACCCATAATTCTGGTGTCAACGGGCTAACATAGTGTCAATGCAATGATAAAACTGGATCCATTCATGGAAGAAAATATCTCATATTGCTCGGGACACCAGGATCAGGGTACGAAACGCGCCTGTAGCACAGACACATGCTAATGGAATGCAAACATGAATATGCGAGCTAATGCAAAATGCAGGGATGTAACAATATATCCAGGTGGCTGCTGTGGAGATTCGGTATCAACAGTCACTGATGAGAAGGAGACCCCGGTGTAAAATCACTGATCTGATCTGCTGAGAACAACCATCTGATAGGATCGAGATCAAAATTCTGCTCTGTCAAGAGTAAGTGCCTGATAATAAGGACCCCGGGTGCACGGTCAAGAAATATCTGTTGATGAAGTCTTCAAACCCCAAATCAAAAATCTGCCCTATCAAGAACAAACACACAGCTGCTGATGAGATCCTCAGACCCCACTCAAAATCTGCTCCATCCAGAACAAACCTCTGATGACAATACTCTGATCGGAACCTGCTCTATCAGGAACAGACATACACCCGATGATACAATCCTCTGATCAAAAAACTTGCTCTGTCAAGAACAGTCAGATCTGCCACTGAGAACCCTGATACCAACATAACTGATTCACTGTCAAGAAAACCAGGTAGTCTGGAGGTCAAAGTTTCCTGCAATATCCCGACCCCACTCACAGGTATGGACCTAATCCACGGACAAAGGTACGGCATCCTATGTGGTTATCAGCGTCACAGACTTTCATGAGTGACAATACGATTCCCAGAAGGAGTGGCATCGTCAAGTCATGAAGAGGCCTCTCTTAGCTGACTTCCAAATGATCGGCCCCCAGAGTCGACAATCCTTACGTCTGGACTCCCCTCAGATCCTCAGGACCGGAAAGGAGCACCTCTGCAAGAATCTCGTCCGAGCGCAGATTTTCGTAGGGAACTGTGCCTGCTCAGCAGACAGGTTCGTCTACTACTTCTCCGCAACTATATCTAGGTGTGTACTCAAGCCCAGGTCCGGCTTTTCACTCACAGTAACATCCCTCTCCCACAGCAGCACAGATAATCATATCAAACTGGAAATAAAATGCGGGAAATAAAATGTGGGAAGTAAAGTGCGGGAAGTAAAAATGCGATAAATAAACGCAACCCAACAAGCAAACACACAAACGATAGGATTGACTCTCATAGGGAACCGGAGAACCAGAGATTCTGGGTTCGGTCCCCAGCAGAGTCGCCAGCTGTCGCTTGCGCGAAAATAAGGTGCCGGCATGACAGAAGAGTCGCCACCTTTCGTTATTTATCCCTCAGAGCGGGAAAGGAAACGATCGGAAAAACCTGACGAAAAAAGGGTAAGACAAGGTCATCGCAACCATTGTCTGGGTTCGGGAGTCGGTTACGCAAGGGGAAGGTATTAGCACCCCTCACGTCCGTCGTACTCGACGGGATCCTCGCTTGTTTGTTTACTTGGACGGGTTGGTTATAATCTATCTACCTATCAAGGCTGGATGAAAAAGAAAAGAAAAATGACTCGGCAAAGCGTCGCGCTTTATGCCTACGTATTCCCGTCTGGAACGAGAAATCAGAGTCAACGTAGTTCGCCCTACGAAGGGTTACGGGGGAAAGGTTGCTCGCTAGGATATCGCGTCCTATGCCTACGTACTTTCATCTGGTATGAAAGATCAGAGCAAACGTAGTTCGGCTAACTACGGGTTATCTCCTGAAAGAAGTGTTTTTTATTATGTTTGCGATTTCAACCGCACTAGAGACTATGACCTTAGAGTGAATGCGTCGCATGTCACCCAAAGGGTACCATACTAAACATCCAATTTCAGATAGCTTAAGGCTCGTAACGTACAAAATAAATCATTCATGATTACTGTATCTTAAACTGCTTTGAGATGAGGAGAGAACAGGCCCAACTAGGAGGGAGACTATCAAGTCCTACTGTTGTCATGCCATGGATTCATCCTATGGTCGAGGTTTGAACAGGGAACTCCTAGATGTTGTCATTCATAGGTTTCAACCTAAAAGTCTATCATCAAATCTTCATCAGAAGAAATGAGAGTCCTAAGGGATCATGTCAATGATACACCAAAACAGACAAAAGCATCAGCTTTAACAGTAAAATGCATGCGATGCAAGTGAGGGAGGAAATGTGTGTGGGGCTTCAGCCTCCACAAGCTCGTCTCAACCTCAAGACAGTCATGAAATAACAGTAATCATACTGAAAAATAAACAACATGCTATCAAGCAATATACCGATAGAAGAAATGAAGTGCCATCAGGCAAACAAGACACATGCTTGAGAAAGAATCATCTACTCTCTACTCTCCAATTCTGACCCTAAAAACCTGATCAAATCTAAGCAAATCCCTAAAGCAAAACCTAACCAAAAGAAAACAATCCCAGTCTTCAAGCCTCATAACAAGCTTACCAAAGAAAGGGAGCTAAGTAAGCAGACTCATAGTGTCTTCCTCAGGAAAGCACTAGGAGGTGTATACTCAGGAGTCATATCCTACGTGGCTCAACCACTGTGATCATTTTACATTCCTCCTCAGGAGGAATTAAACTCACAAGCAGGCTCCAACATCACTGGATATTTAGGAAATCCTATCTGAACTAGTGAAACTAAGTGAATAGACCCATAGGACCTTCCTCAGGAAAGTACTAGGAGACTTCCACTTAGGAGTTGTATCCTATGTGGCTCAACAACTGTGATCAGTTTACATTCCTCCTCAGGAGAAATTAAACTCACAAGTTGGCTCCAACATCATTGGATACTTGAGAAATCCTAGATAAACTAATGGAACTAAGTGAATAGACCCATAGGACCTTCCTCAGGAAAGTACTAGGAGGCTTCCACTTAAGAATTGTATCCCATGTGGCTCAACAACATGTGATCAGTTTACATTCCTCCTCAGGAGAAATTAAACTCACAAGTTGGCTCCAACATCATTGGATACTTAAGAAAGAGGTGAGAAGAAAGAATGAAGGTCATTCATAGTGCCTTACTCAGGAAAGTACCATGAACTCCCTTCAAACTTCAGGATCTCAAACCTCACAGACAGGGAATAATCCAAGCTCTGGGTCTCTGGGTCTTGATCTTCAATCTTCTCTTCATCATGCTCTCCAACAAGATCTTCAAGACAACACAAACCCCATAACAACTTCCCCAAAACAACCCCCCAGAGATGAACAGATAACCACAGAACAGATAAAACCATCAGGCAACTTCAGAAAATACCTAAAAATACTAAACCAAGGGGGAAAAATCTATCCATTATTCACAAGAGTCTACAATATCTACCCATAATATCCACATATGCCCCTACCCAAGAATCAAGGCAAAACTATTTAAAGAAAATGAATCTCCTTACCTATGCACAACCTAAACCCTAATTAGGATACCCTAATGCTAACCTAATTAAACTAATCAAATTCTAATCTAAAAATCAAGAATTAAATCCTATGGGGAACTATGATTCAATATCTAATTACACCGAAAAGAATGGCTCAAAAAGCCTAAGGGAACTATCCTAATTAGATTCTACAAGTTAGCATACCAACTAAAAGAATTTAAAAAAAACAATTAAAAGTAAAAATGCACAAAAAATATAAAACTGAAATAAAATGGCTATTTTATATTTTTATATTTTTCTAGACCGAAAATGAAAAATGGGAAAAAAGTCTCATTAAAAAATATGCATTTTTTATTTTGTTATGATTTTTTGAAGTTTAATAAAATCTAGGCCGCAAGATCAAAGTCAAGTCAAAGTTTCCATTCAAATCCAATGGTGCATGTTCATCTTCTCCAACCAAAACCCTAAAATTCAGAATTTTTCTATTCCATGCATGTAACTTCCATGGACTCTATCTCATTCATTACTCCATGAAATCACATGAAATAAAAAACAAAACTGATCCTTTTCTCGCCCTCTACACAACCATGGTTTTAGTTTCTCTTGAAACTCTCTCTAGCCTTCAAACCGACAACAACAAGGCACGGGTACCACCATGAAACCTTACTTTTCAACTCTAACCAACCTTGAAAATAATGATACCAATGTGTTCCTCTTGCTTCCATGAGTATACTAAACTATGATACATGTATTAAAACCTCATATCTCAAGCTTTCTTGATCAACCAAGAATTGATGTCATATTTTGAAACTCCATGGATGGACCTTAAACTCACCATAAAGCATCCCTAGATCGTCTCTATCACAAATAACTTAAGAACTAACCCTAACCATGGCTAGATGTGATGATTCAAATCAAAACGCATACCTACCAAATGAAAATGGTGATGATAGTTGCACTCCTTTCCAACCCTTGCCACTTGCTGTAACTAATCTTTGATGGATGGTGATGATTCTGGTGGAAGGAATCTTGCCCAAACTTCTTGAAACTTGCTATTCAAACCTTCATGCAAGTGGGAGTGATGATGTGAAGTGCACAAACCAGCCACAAATTCTGTTGGTTTTTTGCATGAATTCCACCCTATAATGATGGTGAATGATGATAGTGATGATAACTCTCACTATTAATGGAGTTTAGAATGATTTGGAATGAAAATGCAAAAAGGAAGGAAAGGATCAAAGTATAGCATGCATGTGTAATGAATCACCAACCAATGAATGAACCCACCTTAGGGTTTATATAGATGACAATGGAATGATCTAGAATGTGTGAGAAACTTCCAAGAGAGTTCTAGAACTTCTCATGCAATGAGAATTTCACTTTTTCTATTTTTAGTAAATATCATAAATCTCATGAGAAACCATGCAAAATATCCTTATATGAGATGGTAATAAGAGAACAAGGCTTTTCTAGCTATTTTAAGGCATTAGCAAACATTTCCTTTTGATACCTTAAAATGCAAGAATCAAATTTACAAAGGAAGTCCAATTTTTAAGCCTAAACTCAAAAATATGGATGAACCATTGTTTTCAAAATGATGTTTCCAATCAAAATCATCTATCATATGCCCCATTTTGGATTTGTAGATCTCTCAAAGCAAAATCCAATTTCAACTTATTTAACTTATAAGCCCTTTTTAGTTCATTTTGACCATTTTAAAATATCCATGCTCCATGCATTTCCAAACTCTCAAGACCTCTTATCTAGCCTTAAAATGCCATTTTGAACAACTTTCATGTTGGACATGTTTCCATTTGAAGCTTGGAAGTAGGAGTTTTAGGCATTGGCTAAAAATGACCTGTAATTCCAAATTACCAAAATACCCCTGTCTTGCACAAGCCATAAGTAGAGTTCCACAAATCCTATCAAGGACTTCTACCACTCAAATTAAAGCTAAGAAGATGCCCTTCAATATTCATGTTGACCAAGAGATCATAGGAATCATCCTACTAGGGCAAAAGTTGTCTGCAAGTTGGGTGACTTTTAAGGATCCAGATTCACACACCTCAGCTGACCTGTAATTTGTCAAAACCATAACTTGAGCTCTGTAACTCCTATCAAGGACTTCCACCACTCAAATTAAAGCTAAGAACAAGCTCTACAACATTCATGTTGTGGGGAAGATGAGATATCAATCACATCTAGATCTAAAACCGCCTGGAAGATAGGGATCAAATTAGGGTTTTTCACTGACAATCCTTGGAAACCCTGACTTGAAACTTCTCCAACTCCTCAATCATGATGAATTGGTCTAGGAATCATCTTTATAACATCTCTATTCATCATTCCATGATCTCATGGCCCTTGGATTAGGTCTCAACCTTCTCCAAATTTTCAGTAATCCTAGGGTTGACCCAGTCAAAACCCTAATTCTACCATTCATGGTTGAATCTTCTGAATTCTTGCATAATGGCCTCTCTGGGATTCATGATGGCTATCAAGACATCTCATAGGCTTTCTCAAAACATCAAGTTCATTCTCAAAGTCTCAGAATCATCTGAGGAGCACCCACAACTCTCAAGCTATGAAGCACACAACCCTGGTTTCAACCCACTCCTCTGGGGACCTCTTGAACTTTCTGATGAAGGTATCAATTTTCAAACACTCAATGAATAAATAATTGTTGGTCAAATTTTGGGGTGCAACACTACCCCTCACAGGTATGTACTTAACTCGCAGACGAGGTACGACATCCTATGCGGTCATCAGCGTCACAGACTTTCAAGAGCGATGATACGATACCCAGAAGGTGTGGCATCATCAACCCTTGAAGAGGCCTCACTTAGCCGAATCCCAAATGATAGGTCCCCAGAGTCGACAACCCTCAAATCCAACAACCTGTCGAGCCCAAAGGGCCAGGCAAGATGCCATCAAAGAGAATCTCGTCTGAGCGTAAATTTTGTAGCTAGCTGGTGCGAGCAAAGCAAGCAGGCTAACCACTACTCTCTACTTCTAAGTCTATATGCACTCAAGCCCAGGTCCGACTTATCTCTCAAACTAACCCTCTACCCACAGCACAATGACAATAATATACAGTACTGAAAGTAAAGACATAAAGATAAATACGCATAAAACCCCAGATGGGAAAACAAGCGCTAGGATTGACTCGCATAGGGAACCACTGCAGTCCCCAGCAGAGTCGCCAGCTGTCGATACTGCGAAAATCGGCGCTGGCTATCACAGAAGAGTCGCCACTGTGCGTTATTTATCCCACAAGAGGAAAAGGAAACTCTTAGAGTAAACCTAACGCAAAGAGGGAAAGGAATGGTCATCACAACCAAATCCTGGATTCGGGAGTCGGTTACGCAAGGGGAAGGTATTAGCACCCCTCACGTTCGTCGTACTCGACGGGATCCACGCTTGTTTTCTATCTAAGGGTGTGTTATTCTATCTACTCTACAGGTCTGGGTTAAAAAAGAAAAGAAAATGACTCGGCAAAGTATCGCACTTTATGCCTACGTATTCCCGTCTGGAACGAGAAATCAGAGTCAACGTAGTTCGCCTAACTACGGGTTAAGGGGAAAAGGTTGCTCGCCGAGATATCACATCTCATGTCTACGTACTTTCATACGGCATGAAAGATCAGAGAAAACGTAGTTCGGGCTACGGAAGACACAAGTTTGTCTGACAGTTTTTTATCTCCTTCTGAAAAGGGTTTTCCTAATTAAGGGTCCAAGAGGACAAAAACAGAGTTTGAATGTTTGTTTGAGTTTTTTACAAAAAAGATCTGTTTTTTAGGATGTTCGCAATCTCAGTCGCACTAGAGACTATGACCCGGGAGTGAATGCTTCGTATGTCACCCAAAGGGTGCCACACTAACATCCAGATTACTGGAGAGAGACCCTCCACTAACCTTTTCGCAAATAGCTTAAGGCTCGTAATGCACGACTTCAATTAACCTTATTACTGTGTTTTTGAATTGTTTTGAGATGAGAAAAGAAAGACACCCTAAAACTATGGTTGAAAGGGGAATCTACCTACAGTTATCATGCATGGGTCAAAAACCTAATGTCTGTCATAATTCCCTCTTGCACAGAGGAAATCAGAGATCCTAGGGGAAACAGCAAAAGAAAGCAAGCAGTAAACAATAAACAGTAAAATGTATGCTATGCAACAGTATAAGAGAGGCAAGGGAGAAAACAACAGGCAAGAGGAGACAAGCTCCACCTCAAACCTAAAGGCAATCAACACAAGCAAACAGACAATACAGAGAAAAACAAAAGATACAGAGGAGGCAGCTCAAGCAGCAGCAACAAACTCCTACAGCATACAGCAACTTCCAGCTCTAAACAACACAGTTGAAAAGACAGCAAAGTTAACAGCAAGATTTCATCTTCAAGCTAGCTCCTATCTTCAAGCTTCATCAAACTTCATCTTCAAGCTCTAGCAAGCACACTCCAAGCAGAGGAACAATCACCAAGATCAAGGTTGCAATGTTGAGAACCCAATGAAAACCAAAGGAAATCATCAAGCACCAACATTGAAATGGAATGGTATCCTCAAAGTTCTACTCAACTATGAGCATACCACACATCCCTCCAAAGGAGAGATGGAGTTTCCCTAGGAGGACTTCATGTCATTGGATCAAATAGAAGCACACAATGCATTCTATGTTTAATGAAGGAATCAAAACTAGCTCTAATGGCTCTCCCTAAAACCCTAATTTCCTAAGCTCCTAAAACAACTCCTAAAGGAAAAGGAAACTACAACTCCAAGCTCCATTCTTCAAGCCATAGCATCTATACCAAGTCCAGAAGACCTCTCAAAAAGGAATCCAAACAAAACCAGCCCCAAAGTCACCAACCAAGCCAAACAAGCAAAGGCACTCAAGAGAGAACAACACAAGCACAATCAACTTGCAAAATACAACTAAAATAGAAAACAAAGTTGTAAAATTCTAATAAAATTCCTAGGGGAGCATACATGTTTTAGCAACCTAGGGTTAAAATATTAAAGCCTAATTCAACTTCTAAGTCATCTAAATAATTTCTAGATTGAAAGGTATCAAGGTAATCCACAAGTTTGGGAAGACTCTAATCTCAACACCTAAAACAGAACCTAAAGTTGTTCTAAAATTCCAACAAAAATCCTAAGGGAACATGAATATCTACCCTAAACATACTAAAAAATCAAAGCCAAACTCATCACCAATTGGAAGAACAAAATTCAACAAAACAGATGGTCAAATATGCAAAATTAAAGGAATTAACAAAAATAAGAAAAATCAAATTAAATTGAAAAATGCATGAAAATGCATTTTATTGATTTCAGAAAATCACAAATTCTCTCAAGATCATGGAGATATTTTTAAAATAATTTCTGGATCAAGAATGAATTTATTATGATTTTTTGAATCAATAAAGCATTTAAAATAATAAAAATGAATAAAAGAAAATCAAAACTCAGAATAAAACATGAGCCACAAGATGAGGAGACCAGTCAGCAGATCCAATGCACTAGAGCTTGCCAGCGCATTAAGTGAAACGCCTGCGTTTTGATCCTCAGAAGTCAACAAAAACTTTAAGTCGTGGCCATTGGATATGTGGTCTAGTCAAGGTCAAAAGCAAGATCTGATGGCTATGGACTCATCTTCACCAAAATTCAGGCTGGCCAGGTGGAGATCAGGGACGGTGGCCGGAGAAGACTCCGGTCGTCTTCTTCGGTGAGCAGGTAGTTGCAGGTGGTCAAACATCACCACTCCTTACATCAATCTCTCCAGAATTTCAACAGGAATTCAAATCTCCTATCCATATGTTCTAAATCTCCATGGATTTTAAAATTCGAAGCAATATTCAGAAAACACATCCAATTTGATCAGCACAATTTGCAAAACTAATAGTATAGAAATCATCCTCATGCTTCCTAGTTCATCCTGATCTATCCAAATCATGTTATAGCCTTAAGATCAGATCAACTCGTGTCCAAACAGAAATGATACCTCATGATCAAACATCACCAATTGCTTCCAAATTGATCCTAAAACGATCTACATATTGTCTAGATCCTAACCACAAGTTCAATTCTAACTACATCATGCTAATTCATGTGGAAATTTGAAAGTTACTAACCTGTTGTAGATCTAGTAACAGAGATGCTTAGAGCTTGATTCTCCCTTCAAAACTCTCCAGATACGTTCAATGATGCTCTAGGAAGAGTTTGCAATCTGTAATTTGCTCTGAATCAGCTTGGAAATCAAAACCCGATTCTCACTTGCTCCCTTGAAATTTCAAATGCAATCTCAGCTTCCACCATGAAATAAGCTCTAACCTGAGTATGGGATCAATGATATGCTTATATAGAGTGAGTTTGTGGGCTTTTGAAGCTTGAATGAGGCCTAATTCAGTAGTTCACAAATTCTGATTTTTCCTTCAAATGCCATGTGACAGTCGTGTATTCTGGCCATGTAGCTTGCTCTAGAATCTTCTAATCACTTGCAAATTGCCTTGTGAATGCATTCAGACCAAAAGGAGCACTTGAATTGCATTGGTAAAGGATTTTGATGTGTGACTTGCAAATGAAGAAACCAAATGAAAACTCACAAAACTTGACCTAAACTCAAAATTCCGGTAATGCCAAAGTGTCTAAAATTCAATTTCCATTAAAAAAAAGTGGTTACTTGACATGTTTTGGTCCTTTAACTCAAAAAATCAATTTTCCCTCCTTAACTCATTTGAAAATCTCCCTTATTCAAACCATTTCAAACCAAGTCTTGCTATGAGCTCAATCAATCTATCATGACCTCTTAACTAGCCTAAAAACCTCATTTTGAACAACTTTCATGTTGAAAAATATTGCATTTGACAAGTGCAAGTTTGAGATTTTGGCCTATGATTGAAAATGACCTATAATCTCACTTTCCCAAAATACCCCTGACTTGTGAATCTCATAACTTGATTTCTATAAATCAGATGGAAGACTTCTAGTACAATTTAGAAAGCTAAGATCATGAGGAACAACTTTCATGTTAGCCAAAAGTTCTGGTGAAACTTCCTTCTAGGTCAAAAATAACATTGAAGTCAGATGATTTTCACAGATAAATTTCAGAAACATCTGAGGACTTGTAACTTGTCTGGACCATAACTTGAGTTCTATAAATCCCCTTGAGGACTTCTAGTACTCAAATTAAAGGTATTGATATGCTATACAAGTTTCATGTTGGCCAAATATCCATTTGAAACTTGTATCTTGACTAATGTGGTCTTGAAGTTAGGCACTAAACAGGGGATTTTGCACTGAAACCCTAATTTAGCAACTCCCCACACTCTTGACGCTTCTTGATTTGATCTTGGCACAACACCACAAATGTCTCATCATATCATTTCATGAACTTCATGACCTAAAAGTAGGCCTTTGATACTCTTCAATTGCCCAGTTCACTTAGGATTGATCCAGATGAAACCCTAATGTTTGCACCTCAACTGTGGTTCTTGCATTTGACACAATGACTTTATTGAGCTCTCCCATGGCCCTCTATGCATTCTATGAGCTCCATACACATCCTCTTCTCACATTCAACATTTCACAACCCTCTGATGGTCTTCAGTTTATCCTCAAGTTAGGAGAAGATTCACACTCAAACATCTAAACCCTTAGGCACTCAAACCACCTTCTGATGACTTTGATAACTTCTCAATCTTGAATGAGACCTCTTGCTAGGCTTCTCTTGAGAAGAAACACACTTGATCCCCTGCTATATGAATGATATCATGATATGCAAATGATATAACTATGCAGATGATACTGCAATGAAACATAAACCAGGTAAGAAAAGGTTGAGCAAATTTTGGGGTGCAACACTCTGACACGTTCCCGATACTCCATCCTCAGAAGAGATTGACTTGGATAATCGACCCTCAGGTACTCCCAAACCACTAAGCAATGCAGTATCAAACTCGGACCGCAATCATTTTCTTTTTCAATCCCTAACTTTTGCTTGAATCGCCCTTTGCGGGTTTTCAATTCACCGGGATACCCTTTCTTGCCGAAGTCGCCTTTTCAGGTTTTCGACTTCGCGGGTGTACATCTTTTCAATTTTTATCCCTAATTTTTTCCCGAACCTTTTCTCTTTTCTTTTTGGTTCGCCGGGATGCCCCATTTTTGCATGGACTTTCTTTTTTCTGTTCAGCGGGTCTCTTTAAGCAAAGTATTTTTTAACTGTGTCCGAGTTCACAGAGGATGTAAAATCCTCACCATCCATGGTGGACAACAATAAGGCTCCTCCGGAGAAGACCTTTCGAACAATATATGGACCTTCATAGTTGGGAGTCCATTTGCCCCTGTGATTTAATTGTGGCGGGAGAATCTTCTTCAGCACAAGATCGCCTGCCTGAAAGCTTCGAGGGCGCACCTTCATGTCAAAAGCTTTCTTCATTCGGCTCTGGTATAACCGACCATATGCGATAGATGCAAGTCTCTTCTCATCCATCAAACTGAGCTGATTCAGCCTATTCTTTATCCACTCTGCCTCATCAAGTTGGACATCAAGCAAAACTCTCAAGGAAGGAATCTCAACTTCTAATGGCATGACAACCTCCATACCATACACCAGTGAGAAAGGCGTTGCCCTGGTCGATGTGCGTACCGTCGTACGATAACCGTGCAATGCGAAGGGCAACATCTCGTGCCAATCTTTGTATGTCACAACCATCTTCTGAACTATCTTCTTGATGTTCTTATTGGCCGCTTCGACATCGCCATTCATTTTAGGCCGATAGGGATATGAGTTGTGATGCTCAATCTTGAAATTCTGGCACAATTCCTTCATCATCTTGTTATTCAAGTTCGAACCATTGTAAGTAATGATTCTTTCGGGAATGCCGTAACGACAGATGATGTCCTTTTTGATAAACCGGGCTACTACTTGCTTGGTAACATTAGCGTACGACGCTGCTTCGACCCATTTAGTGAAGTAATCGATAGCTACCAAGATGAACCGGTGTCCGTTGGATGCGATGGGCTCAATTTTGCCGATCATATCGATGCCCCACATGGAAAAAGGCCACGGGGATGCCATAACGTACAAAGGGCTCGGCGGCACCTGAATCTTGTCTGCATAAATCTGGCATTTATGGCATTTCTTCGTAAACTTGAAACAGTCTCTTTCCATCGTCAGCTAATAACACCCTGCCCGTAACAACTTTCGAGGCATAGCATATCCGCCGGCGTGCGTGCCAAAGGTACCCTCGTGGACCTCCTCCATAAGCACATTAGCTTCTTTCTCATCAACACATCGCAAAAGTACCAAATCATGGTTTCTCCTGTACAGAACACCATCTGGATTCAAGTAGAAATTTCCAGCCAATCTCCTAAGAGTCTTCTTATCGCGGCTGGATGCCCCAATCGGATACTCTTGGTTCTTTAGGAAATTCTGGATATCAAAATACCACAGCTTGCCATCGGAAGCTTCCTCAATGGCGAATATGAAAGCGGGCCTATCAAGGCGAGAGATAACTATCCTGGGAGCCTCATTCCAGAAGTTAACTTTGTACATCGAAGACAATGTCGCAAGAGCATCAGCCATCTGATTTTCTGTCCGTGGCACATGGTGACATTCTACTCTGTCAAAGAAAGGCAACAACCTCCTTGCATAATTCATGTACGGTATCAGATTAGGCTGACGAGTCTCCCATTCTCCCTTGATCTGGTTCACGACTAGCGCGGAGTCTCCATACACATCAAGATTTTTAATCCTCAAATCAATAGCCTCCTCGAGACCCATGATACACGCCTCATATTCAGCCTCATTATTGGTAACTGGAAATGTCAATCTAGCAGTGAACGGGATGTGCGCCCCATGGGGAGTCGTAATGATTGCCCCAATTCCACTTCCATATGAATTAACAGCCCCGTCAAATATCAATTGCCATTGGGAACCCCGCTCAGGACCTTCACCATGCAACGGCCCTTCGCAATCTTTCATCTTTAAGTACATGATATCCTCGTCCGAAAAATCAAACTTCATCGGCTGGTAATCATCGATTGGCAGTACGGCCAGGTACTCTGATAGTACGCTACCTTTGATAGCCTTTTGCGAGACATACTGTATATCATACTCTGTCAGTACCATATGCCATCGGGCAATCCTTCCATAAAGCGCCTACTTTTCAAAAACATATTTGATCGGATCCATCTTCGAAATCAGCATGGTTATATGATTTAGCATGTATTGTCTCAGACGTTTGGCGGCCCAAGCAAGTGCACAACACGTCTTTTCGAACATCGAGTAATGGGATTCACAATCTGTGAACTTTTTACTCAAGTAATAGATCACATGCTCTTTTCGTCCAGTCTCGTCATGTTGACCGAGAACACAACCCATGCTATTCTCAAGAACCGTCAAGTACATGATCAGTGGTCTCCCGGCTACTAGGGGTATTAAGATCGAAGGTTCCTGCAAGTATTCTTTTATTCTCTCAAACGCCTTTTGACAATTTTCGTTCCAGACAATTGCCTGATATTTTTTTAGCAGTTTAAACATTGGCTCACACGTGGCTGTGAGGTGAGATATGAACCGGGCAATATAGTTCAACCTCCCCAAAAAGCCACGAACCTCTTTCTTTGTTTTTGGCGCTGGCATTTCTTGTATTGCTTTTATTTTTGCAGGATCAACCTCAATTCCTTTTTCACTAACAATGAACCCCAATAGCTTTCCAGATCTCCCCTCGAAGGTGCACTTATTTGGATTCAGCCTCTACCTGAACTTCCTAAGCCTCTCAAACAATTTCAGAAGATTCACCAGATGCTCTTCCTCCATCTGGGATTTGGCAATCATATCATCAACATAAACCTCGATCTCTTTATGCATCATGTCATGAAAGAGCATCGTCATAGCACGTTGATATGTTGCCCCAGCGTTCTTCAAACCAAAGAGCATCACTTTGTAGCAGAACGTTCCCCATGGGGTAATAAAAGTTGTTTTCTCCATATCCTTCAGTGCCATTTTAATCTGATTATAGCCTGAAAAGCCATCCATGAAGGAAAACACAGAGAATTGAGCAGTTTTGTCGACCAACACGTCAATATGAGGAAGCGGGAAGTCGTCCTTAGGGCTCGCCTTGTTCAGATCCCGATAGTCAACGCACATCCGCACCTTACCGTATTTCTTTGGTATAGGTACTATATTGGAGACCCAAGGAGGGTAAGTTGTAACAGCTAGGAAACCAGCGTCCCACTGTTTCTGCACTTCCTCTTTAATCTTTACGGCCATATCTGGTTTCGTTCTTCTGTGTTTTTGCTTGACCGGCAGACAGTCTTCACGCAATGGCAAGCGGTGGACCACAATATCAGTGTCTAGCCCAGACATATCTTCATAAGACCAAGCAAAGATGTCACTATACTCTCGTAGCATCTCGACAAGTCTTTGCTTGATATCGCTTTGCAGCGCAGCCCCTATCCGGACATTCCTGACAACTTCTTCCGAACCCAAATTGACAACCTCAATATCCTCCTGATGAGGCAGAATGATTCTCTCTTCTTGTTTCAAAAGACGAGTCAGCTCTTCTGGTAAGTCGTCGTCCTCAACAATCTCTTCTTCGGCTTGAAATATCGGGTGCTCAAAGTCGAAGCGAGTCATAGGGAGTTCTTGATCGGTGTCATCTGAAATATGGATCCTGCAAGAGAAAGGGTTAAATGCTTCAAATGATATGCAAACGAAGCACACAACCACATTGCCATTTTATTGTAAAAAATGAAAATAGGAAAACAGGGATCACAAAATTTGCATGAGGAAAACGCCTTTATTTGATGATTAAAGCAAATCATACACATAACAAGTAGGCCCTGAAATAAAATCACTATGCCCCAGGTAGGACATAGGATTGTACAATAATCGAAAAAACAAGGCATTATTGTTTCGTCGTCACTTGAATAAAGTCCTGAATAGACCAGTTGCATAGGCTTTGTCCTGGCTCGCTGGGCTTGATCCATGACTCCATGTCGCAGTCGCTATCTCCATCTTTACTGTCAGACACAACATTAATTCTTTCAAAACTGACTCCCCCTGGATTAAACACAATCGGCCCTTTGAACTTTGGAGCACTCTGTGATGAAGATGACGATGACAGGTGATATCCCAAGCCGAACTTGTCCTGCTTAACAGGAATATCTAGAACTTGACCCCAACCTTTGGTCTCCCCGGCCTGAACTACCGCTTGGGCTTCTCTGTATGAAGACATAGCCACCTCTGGTCCACTGTTTACGACAGGAGATTTGTCTCTGATCTGCACCCCTTCAAAAGCTTGGCATAATGTCTCATGGATCTCCCCATCCACTTCGACATATTTGAATGACGACAGGTGACTTACCATGATGTCTTCCTCCCCACACACGGTGACAACACTTCCACCGATCATGTATTTAAGCTTTTGGTGCAACGTAGACGTTACAACCCCTGCAGAGTGAATCCAAGGTCGTCCGAGCAAACAACTATAAGCTGGTTGTATGTCCATGATATAAAACACAGTGTCGAACACCTCTAGACCGACCTGGATTGGTAAAATCAATTCTCCGAACACGGACCTTCTAGTCACATCGAAAGCTCTCACTACCAGGTCACTGGGTGTGCAGATTATACCTCGAGTATCTAGCTTCAACAGTGCCTTCTTGGGCAAAACATTCAGGGACGAACCAGTGTCAACGAGGACATGGGACATAACAGTGCCCCTACACTCAACTGAGATATGCAACGCACTGTTGTGGTTGCGGCCCCTGGGTGTCAAATCAAAATCTGTAAAGCCAAGGCCATGCCCCGCATTCACGTGCGCGATCACTCCTTCGAGCTGATTAACGGATATCTCCTGGGGTACATAAGCAGCGTCAAGGGCTTTCATAAAAGCATTCCGGTGGGCCTCGGAACAAAGCAACAATGACAAAATCGAGATTTTGGAAGGCGTCTGCTGCAGATGATTGACAATTTTATAATCACTATTCCGAATTAATCTCATGAATTCTTCCACATCCTTGGTCAATGTCTCTTTTTCCTTCTCTTGAGAATGTCCTCCTTCATCGACTTTACCCTTCCCTCGGGAAATTCTCTCAGCTTGTACTTCTGGTGACGCAAAAATTATACCACTACGGGTTATGCCCCCTTCCCCCACAAGGTTATCAACTGACCCTACTGGCGGGCTTTCTAGGTTAATCTTTTCTCTATTACAGTAAACTTCTGCCCCATAGTTCCAAGGGATGGCTTTAGTACTTTCATATGGAATGGATCCAGCTTTGGTTATTGTAATAGTCGGCCTCTTGGGAGGCGCCGATATCGTGACAGTCCTAAACGGGATCGTAACAGTTGCAACTTCACCCTGCTTTTCAGCTATTGCCTCAACAGGCTTCTCTTCAGCAGTACGGTCGAATTGTAGCATACCCTCATCAATCAGCCCTTGAATACCTCTTTTCAAGTTATCACAACCCTCAGGCCGGGCTAAACAACCAACACAGTCTGTATCACACCCAGGGAACACTCCCCCTTTCAGCAACCTGCTCTTTACACAACCCAGAGGTGTCTTCAATTCATCCAACTTCATAACCAAATTTAGACTAGTATCATCCAAAATTGCGCCCACCTACGCAGATCCATGAGACGGCATCAGATTCTTCTCAATGTTGGGTGTCTCATTACCAAAGTTTATAGCCTTTCTATCTATCAAATCCTGCACCTTGTGCTTGAATGCATGACAATTCTATGCTGTGACCGGGTGCCCCGGAGTGGAATTCACAATGTGCATTGGCGTCATAACCAAAAGGAGGTGTGCCCTTCAGCGGAGCTAACGTTCTTTTCTCGACAAGCTGCAATTGTAACAAAGTCGGAAGAAGCTGAGCATATGGTAGTGGAGGTACATCAAATACTCTTTTCACGACCCTGTCTCTATCCTGAATTCTCCGTTGAGCAGGATCCTGTTGGCTCTACTGCTGCTGTTGTTGTTGTTGAGGTACGAGAATTGTCACACTAGCAATCTGTTGCTGACGGTATTGGTTTCGACCTGTATCTCTTCCTCGGGAGCTGTATACTGAATTAGTATCCTCTTATCTCTTGTTCCCAAAAACCTTTTTACCACCTCCGGGTGAGGTAGATTCTCCTGCTTGAATCTTACCGATCTTGACACTGTTCTCTATACGTTCTCCCAAGAGTATCAACTCAGAAAAATTAGCCATCGTACAATTGATAAGCCTGTCATAATACAATCCAGAGAAAGTGCCCACAAACATATCCACCAACTCACGCTCCACCATGGGTGGGTGCACCCTAGCTGCAAGCTCACGCCACCTCTGGGCGTACTCTTTGAAACTCTCGCCATTCTTCTGAGAAAGATTTTGGAGTTGGACTCTGTTCGGCGCAAGGTCGCTGTTATATTGGTAGTGCTTTACAAAGGCTTCCGCCAACTCTTTCCAGCTACCAATCTGAGTAGGCTCTAACCCCATATACCACTCCAATGACGGTCCCGACAAGCTATCTTGGAAGAAATGCATCAGCATCTTTTCATCATTGGAATAGGCAGACATTCTCCAATAGTAAGACCGCACGTGAACTCTTGGGCAAGTATCCCCCTTATACTTGTCGAAAGTAGGCGCTTTGAACTTGAGTGGCACCCTCAAGCCAGGCACCAACCCCATATTAGCCACGTCCAACCCCGTGGAATTCTGATTAGTAAGATTTTTCATTTGTTCCTCCAACAGCTTGAACCTTCGGTCGTTGTCAATGGGCATCTCAAGATTCCTGCCTGGCGGAGGGAAAGCATCTTCTTGACGATCCTCTCCCTAATAAGAATCCCCATTATCATACCCACCGTAAGCAGCATTAAGACCAAAACCAGTCTGATTGAACCTGGGACCATACCCCACATTACCAAAACCCTGATTGCCAGCACCGGGACCAAAACCAGCGTCGTAGGCGCCCACCCCAACACCGTTGTTGCTTGCATCACCAAAACCTGCATTACCAAAACCCTGATTGCCATAGCCCTGGTTTCCATAGCCCTGATTGGCACCAACGAAACCAACATCGCCAACACCAACGCTTACACCAGTGTTCCCAGGACCAAAACTAGCATTCCTAGTTCCAACATTAAAACACGCATTTCCAGCACCAATATTACCGTTGGTTTCCACATGCCCATTACCGTTACCAGTCACATTCCCATTCCCAACTCTGTTGCCATTCTCAGTCGTATTGGGGACAACCACCGGTATAACATCACCATCTTAGAGTGTCTCGCCATGAGAAGGATCAGTAGCAACCCTGCCATGTAGCACACCCTGACTGTCAACCCGGGAGATCAGAGGCTGCACCAGAGTTTGAAGCTGCTCTTGGCCCTTGGCCACAGTTTCCATCACCTGCATGAACTGCGCCATCCTGTCGCGCATCTCCTGCATCTCAGTTTGCATTTGATCCGTAGCTTTCTTATAGTTACTTCTTGTAGAGTAGCGATGAATTCGCTGATCGGCAATTCTGAAACCTGGTTCGACAGAGGGTTAGGAAACAACTCAATGTACCTGCTATGCAAATGATTTATGCAAATACAAACGTGTGTCTGTGCTTTAGGGAGATTTCTCCCCCGATTCGAGTGCCAAAGTGCCAGTGCTGATAACAAGAAGTCCGGATCAAGTCATTGAAATAACATCTCATATATATATATATATATATATATATATATATATATATATATATATATATATATATATATATATATATATATATATATATATATATATATATATATATATATATATATATATATATATATATATATATATATATATATATATATATATATATATATATATATATATATATATATATATATATATATATATATATATATATATATATATATATATATATATATATATATATATATATATATATATATATATATATATATATATATATATATATATATATATATATATATATATATATATATATATATATATATATATATATATATATATATATATATATATATATATATATATATATATATGTGGCCCAACAAGGCAGCAATACAATGTCACTGAATACAGGGGGAATCAATAGCATGACCTCGACCAACAAGCCTGGTGATGGTCAGCCTACAACAAAGATCAGAAATACAAAGGGTTACAAAGATAATCAAGTGCGACAATGGGTACGAAACTCTTCTAACAACTCCTTTGTCTTGGGATGATCAGGCTGAGTGAGTAACCCTTCCACAAGCAACTCTCTCTGTATAATAGTGCACTGGAGGCCCTCAACAGAATCTTGCCACGCGCCTTGGCCAAAACAGTCTTCTAACCTTTGCTTCTTAGACTCGATCATCTGCTTGCGATCTTTCAGGTTAGCGATAACTTTGTTTAGCAAGTCTTCAGTGGCATATCTGCGAGCAGTTTCCTCATCAAACTTCTTCTCGCCAGCCTTCACTTGAGCTTTCAATTTGGAGATCTGCTGTTTCATTTTGTCCTCCCTTTCTTTGTTGCTGGCTAAAGTGGCATTCCACTGCTGATTGAACTTCGAGATTCTCCGATATGCTTCATCCAAGTGCTGCTTCTTGGTAGCAAGTACGTCATTGACAGATTTGAAGTCCAAATCCAAACGCTCACGATCAGCTATCTGCTTCGTCAAGTCCGTACCAAACCTGTTTACCAGCTCTGTCTGCTTTTTGAAGGAGTGGACGACTTCATTTCTCTCACTTCTGATATGTGCCAGCTCTTTCTCCAACTCTTCGTTGGCCTTTTTCAGTTCTTCCTTCTCAGCTAACACCTGATTATACTGCTGAATAGACACGGTAGTAGGATCTTCAACCACTAGATGGCATTCTTGCTTAGCAGGTGGGAAAGGCATCCCTATTGTCTCTGCTTTGGTCCTGATCCAAGTCACATAAGGAGCATAAGCTTGGTTATTGCTCTTACCCAATAAAGGTTTTCCTCGTCTACTGATATCGTTCCATGCATGCTGAAGCTTAGCTAACATATCCCCCTCTAGAAGACCTGTGAGGTACAGAGATTCCTGCACCTCTGCATCTTTTGGCGGACCCTTCAAAGCATATGCAAACTGTCTGACAAGTAGAGAGGGGTTGTAGTTGATACAACCCTTTCTTCCAATCAAAGGCACATTCGGAAATCCACTGCAGCTGAATATGATTTCAGTACCCAACATATCTCTATCAAACCAAACAATGCTCTCGGCTGATAAACCCATCAAGCGCTCAGACCGCACAGCTGTGGCTGCAGATGAAGCAAAGGGACCCTTCTTGGGCAGGTGACTATCAAACTATCTGTAGAGTAAGGGCACACAGCATGATACATTCTTACCCCTTCTATTTTCGTTCTTGTAATGGACGGAATGATATACATTGCCAATCAAGGTAGGGACTGGATTCGCTGAAGCAAAGATATGGAAGGCATCCAAGTCTACAAAATCAGGCATGTTGGGAAACAAGATGATACCATATATGCAGAGGGCAAGAATGGCATTGAATACTATCCAACAACCGTCTTTGGCACACTGTTGAGCTTTCCCAACCAGGAACTGCAGAGAAAATCCAGGCACCCCATTCTAACTGGACAGAAGCAACTCAGAGGCATCCAGATGAAGAGCAAGAGCTAGATTAGCCAGATTAGGCTTAGCATCCATGTGAACAAATGGCATCTGATTCTTCATAGGTACACCCAACAACTCAGCATACTCCTCTAATGTAGGTGCAAGAATGAAGTCCGGAAAAGTGAAGCATCTCAATGGAGGATCATAGAACTGCAGCAAGGCATACAACCCATTCAACTCATACACAGAAGGTTTACGAACCAGACTGAGCAGCCTCCCATAAGATTTCCTGAATTCCCCTCTCACTGTATCATCTGCCAAGGCAATCAAACTAGACAGTAGAGCAACATCTGAGGTAGGGAGCTTGCAGGCCACATTCTTCTTCAAAGATCCCATGATAGCACAACAGAAGTCAAGAATACCGAAACTGGGGGATAATGTACCTGCAACACAGACACACGTTAATGATATACAAATGAGTATGCAAAATGCAAAATGCAATTATGCAACAGAGGATCAAGATGGTGCTGCTGAGGAAACCGAGGCTCTGATCCAACACATTCACAACACTGCTCTGATAGCAAAACCCTGAAGAGGACCAATAAATATGCACTGTCGAGAATAACCACATCTCTGATGATAAGAACCCTGTGAACCCAACAATACTGATTCGCTGTCAAGAAAACCAGGTAGTCTGAAGGTTAAGGTTTCCTGCAATAACCCGACCCCGCTCACAGGTATGGACCTAATCACAGACAAGGTATGGCATCCTATGCATTTCCCAGCGTCACAGATTTTCAAGAAACGATGATACGATACCCAGAAGGTGTGGCATCATCATCTCTTGAAGCGGCCTCACTTAGCTGAGTCACAAATGATTGGTCCCCAGAGTCGATAATCCTCCAAACCAACAACCCCTCAAGCCCAAAGGGCTGGAAAAGAAGTCAATCAGGAGAATCTCGTCTGAGTGTGGATTTCATGAGACACTAGTGCCTGCAAAGCAAGCACGCACCCATTAATTTCCACAACTAATGCTAGGTACACTCAAGCATGGGTCTGGCTTCTCACTCATCAGAGCCCCTTTCCCACAACAACACAATAATGATATCATACTGAAAATAAAATGCGGAAAGTAAATGCGATAAATAAAACCCAACAGGTAAACACACAAGCGCTAGGATTGACTCGCATAGGGGATGGAAAACGGTCCCAACATAGGGGATGGGAAAAGTCCCCAGCAGAGTCGCCAGCTGTCGCTACTGCGAAAATAAGGCGCTGACAAAACAAAAGAGTCGCCACCTTTCGTTATTTATCCCACAGAAAGAGAAAGGAAACGATCGGAAAAAACCTGACGGAAAGGTATAAGACAAGGTCATCACAACCATTATCTGGATTTGGGAGTCGGTTACGCAAGGGGAAGGTATTAGCACCCCTCACGTCCATCGTACTCGATGGGATCCACGCTTGTTGTGTTTATCTGACGGGTTGATTATATCTATCTACGCTAAAAGGTCTGGTCTGAAAAGAAAAGAAAATGACTCGACAGAACATAGCAGTTCTATGCCTACGTATTCCCGTCTGGAACGAGAAATCAGAGTCAACGTAGTTCGCCTAACTACGGGTTACGGGGGAAGGTTGCTCGCCGAGATATCGCATCTCGTGCCTACGTACTTTTACACGGCGTGAAAGATCAGAGCAAACGTAGTTCGGGACAAGGAGAGACACAGGTTTGTTCAACTATTTTTTATCCGAGTAGGGTTAACAGACGGTTCCAGCATTTTGGTGTATGCATCTTGCTCGACGGAGACTTAGGCGTTTACCATTTGCGGTAGAACCGAGAGTTAACAAAACTCTCCTTCTGAAAATGGTTTCCAAGGATTAAAGGTCCCAGAGGACAAAAAGAGTTTGATCTTTGTTTTCTGTTTTTTAAAGAAGTATCTTTTTATGGATGTTTGCAACTAATATCGCACTAGAGACTATGACCTGAGAGTGAATGCGTCGCATGTCACCCAAAGGGTGCCATACTAAACTTCCAGACTGTTGAAAAAAAACTCTCCAACAACCCTTTCTCAAGTAGCTTAAGGCTCGTAGCGTACAACATCAATTAACCTTTATTACTGTATTTTGATTTGTTTGAAGATGAGAAGAGACAAAGACGCACTAAAGGGGAACTGATCTAATCCTAAAGCTGTCATGCAAAGTTGATCCTATGGTTGAGGTTAGGAGGGAACTACCTAATTTTATCATGCATGGTTAGAACCCTAATGTTTGTCATAACTTCTCTTGAACAAGAGAAGTCAGAGTTCCTAGGGGAACATGGCAAAGGAAAACAACAGCAGAAGAAATTAACTGTAAAGAAACAACTGTAAATAAAATGCATGCAATGCAACAAACAAGCAGAAGGAGCCAAGCTCAACTTCTAGAGCAGACAAGCCCAAAGGCAACACACAAAGCACAGGCAAGGGAGACAGACTCAACCTTAAGCTAGCAAGCAAAGCCAGATAATAACAGTCAAGCAGGGAGACAGACTCAACCTCTAAATGCAGACAAGCAAAGGGAGCTAGTCTCAACCTTTAGGATGCTCTTAGGCCTAGAATAAACTACATGATGCCTAGTCTAATGCAACATACCAAGCAGTCGCACAAGCAACAGTCAAGCAATCAGAGAAAACAGCAGACAAAAATAGCAGACAAACAGCTCAACAGCAAAGCAGATAAACAGCAAAACAAAGAATAGTCTGCAAACAACTTCAAGCCCAAGCCATCTTCAAGAGAAGTCTTCATCTTCATGCTTCAACAAGCTCCAACATGAGAGAAGAGATTTAGCATCAAGATTATTGATTGATGATGGGAAGCAGGATGGAAACCAAGGGAATCCATCCTGGCACTCAACCATACATCTGAGATAGGCATCCTCAAAGGTTCTACCTCTTGTGAAATGCCACACATCCTTCCAAAGGAAAGATAAGGCTTCCACATAGGGACCTTGAATCATAGGATGAGAATGGAGAGCAATCAAAGCAATCCATGTTTATTTGAAGAAAGAGAAATCCATCTAAAGCTCTTCCTAAACCCTAATTGATTAAGCTACAAGAAAGCTACTAAAACAGGTCTAAACACCAAAACCAAACACCACCATCAAGAAAACAGAAGCTTCTACATGTCTAAAGCACCATCAAAGAATATTAGCAAACCTATTATGAACTAAAGGCCACCATTGAGGTCAATCTAAAGCAAGTGTTATGTTGAAAGCATCTTAAAACTAGCCTAAGTACTAAATCAAATTAAAATACCAAAACTACTTCTAAAATCCTATAATATTTTCTAGGGGAACCTAAGAAGATTAAGGACCTATAGTAGAAAGGTCAGGTATCAAATCAAATGGGAAGGTCACCTAAAAAATCCTAGATCACAAGGTATCAAATGAAAACCCTAAAATGAAAGGTCTAATAATCCTAATCCAAAATAGAACCTATTGTTATCTAAAAATTATGAGATAAATCCTAGGGGATCATGCATCTTTAATCTACCAGCTAGCCAAGAATCTCATCCAAATTCAATACCAAACAGCCATACAAAAATCAACAAAAACATGAAGAAATAAACCAATTTAAAGAATTAATGAAAATGCAAAAAAAAATCAAATTAAATGGAAAATTGCATGAAAATAAAATGTAAAAGCATCATAAAATCAGAACTATTTAGATCATTTTAAATCCTTAAGATCAGGCCAATTCGCATCCAAACAGAAATCAAGTTGCATCCTAATTTGTCTCTAAACCTCCAAATATTGATCCACAATCCATCTAATCCTCTTCCTAAAGCCTAACAACATGTCAATTCTACTTAGATCATGCTAAAATTAGTGCAATCGTGAATTATTCAAACCTGGTATGTAGCTTCAAATTGAGGCAGTTATGGTGCTCCTCTTGCTCCAATCTTGTGCAGATACACTCAATGAAGTATGTTGAAGATGCTTGAAGCTTTGAATTGCCTTGAATTGCTCTGAATCAGAAATCACGATTTTCAATTTTTCTCTTGAAACTCAACTTGCAATCTCTGGCTATGGCACGAAATGAACACCAAAATGGATCTGAATCCATCATGGAACTTATATAGAAGATGTTTGTGGGCTTTGGAGGTCCATTAAAGGCCCAAATCAATTTTCCTCCAAAAACTCAACAATGGAATGCACGAATTTTGGCTGTTTCAACCTTCTAGAAACTTCAAATAGCTTGCTTATGGTCTGGTGAGGGTGTAGGAATCAAAAGGAAAGCTTGTTTGCACCTTATGAGCAATCTTTGATATGTTGCTTATTCATGAAGTAACAAATCAAACCACCATGAAATAAGCCCCAAATGAAAATTCTAATAATTCCAAAGTTATTAGAATGATTTTTCTACTCAAAATATGTCCTTACTTGGTCTTGTTTGAACACATAGAATTAATTTTGAATTTTTTCACTTAAATGCCTTTAAATTCCCCTTTTGTCAATCTCCTTCAAACCAAGTCTCACCCAAAGCTGAATCAATTCATCATGAGTACATGGTTGACCTAAAAATATCATTTTGAGCAAGTGTTGTGTTGGACAAAACTTCATTTGAAGCTTGCAAGATAGTGAAAATGACCTATAATGCCAAATGACCTATAATCTCACTTTCCCAAAATACCGCTAACTTGTAAACCTCATAACATGAGTTCCACAAATCCGATGGAAGACTTCTAGTACAATTTGGAAAGCTAAGATCAAGACCTACAACTTTCATGTTGGCCAAAAGTTTAGGAGAAACACCCTACTAGGTCAAAGGTTCCTTGGAAGTTGGTTGACTTTTGCAGACAAATTTCACATTCATCTGATGACCTGTAACTTGTCTTGATCATAACTTGAGTTCTATAAATCCAATGGAGGACTTCTAGTACTCAAATTAAAGCTAAGAGCATGCTCTACAAGTTTCAAGTTGGCCAAAAATGGAGATGAAACTTTTATCTTGAGATAAGTGGTCTTGAAGTTAGGCACTAAATAGGGGATTTTACCCTGAGAACCCTAGTTTAGCAACTCCTCACACTTTGAACTTTTCTTGGATTGATCTTGGAATATCACCTCATGTATCATAACAAAACTTTCCATGATTACAAAGACTTAGAATTGAGCTTTGATCCTCTTCAATTGCTCAGTTGACTTAGGGTTGATCAAGTAAAACCCTAATTGCAACACCCTCAACTGTGGCTCTTCACACTTGGCATAAACACTTGACTGAGCTCCACCATGACCCTCAAGGCACTCCATGAGCTTTGTCCACACTCTATCCATGATCCAGGCTCCACAATCCACTGATGGTCTTCAATTGGTCCTCAGTTTAGGAGATGAACCCTATATAATCAACTGAACTTCTCAAGAACCTAACCCTCCTCCTGATGACTTTGGTGACTTCTCAAGCTTGAATAAAACCTCTAGACAAGCTCCTCTTGATATAAAACACACTTGATCCCCTGCTAGATGAACAATTTTATGTTATGCAAATGCTAGATCAATGATATGCTAATGCAATGAAACATAAACCAAGTAAGAAAAAGGTTAGGAAAATTTTGGGGTACAACATTCAGACATCAAGAAATAGGTCTGGACTGGGATTTGTTGGTAAACAGAATCCCATCTTGGAGATCAAGAGACTAAAACCTAAAGCTCAGAAGAAAAAGGGGATGTCACGACCAATGTCATAACATCAGAGAAACAGAAACTGGAACCAAGTCAAGAGTAAATTCCAAGGGTATAAGTGTTACCACTGTGGAAAACTTGGGCATATTACATCTGTGTGCTTTTGGCTACATGGATTTCCTAGTCATCCTCATCAAGGAAAATCCAAACAGGGTGCTCATGTCAAGAAACTGCATCATGCCAAACCCAAGAAGGAAGTCCCTAACAAGAAGATACAATGGGTTACTAAGAATGTGTCCCTAGTAGCTCGCATTTCTCTAAGGATGCCTACCGAAAGGGATTGGTATTTTGATAGTGGTTGCTCTAGACACATGACTGGAATAGAGAATAGTTTGGTAAACATAAAACCTCATTCCTCAAGTCATGTAACATTCGGTGATAGAGCTAGAGGAGAAATCAAAGGTGCTGGAAAACTAGATGGCCCTTGTGTTCCAAGACTGGATGATGTCTTGTTGGTTAAAGGACTGACTGTTAATCTCATCAGTATCAGTCAGCTCTGTGACCAAGGCTTCAGTGTAAAATTCACTAAAGATGAATGTGCTGTCATCAATGAAAAAGGTAAGGAAGTTATGAGGGGATCTAGAGCCAAGAACAACTGCTATCTATGGGAGCCTAGGAGTAACCTCAATGTCATGGTCAAAAAGGAAGAAAAGGATCAAGTATGGCTCGAGAAAGGAAGACAAGTTCTAAAAATAGAAAGGACCATGTCCAAAATAGTAGCTAGAGGAACTTCAAAGTCTACTTCAGATAGTAGGACAGGTTGTGGTAAATGTCGTGTGAACAGGCAAGCCAAGAAGGGATACCTAAATAATGGTCATCAGGGAAATCTAGATAGGTTATATTGGAACCTGATGGATTCCAGGGAAGCTACTCAGCCGACAGAGAGCAATGTTACTCAGAATGTCATAACATCGTCTTGTGACAATCTCAGTAACATGAACTGCTATCCTAGTCAGCCAGAGAAAACTGTGAAAAGTTCTGACTGGCATCACATTGGGAAAGAATGTGAGGAACTAGGAGACTCAGAGGTACATAGTGCTTACAGGGTTACAAGGGATTTCAAGACCACTCGATTTAAAATTTCACGGAGTCAATTGAGGACTAATATTAATAAGGAAGTTTAGCAATTAATAGGGAATTATATTTTGAAAACTAATTATATTCTGATTGGTCAAAATATTGAATTCCCTCCACTTTTACAAGCAAACCCTTCTAATACCTTTTGCTTCTTCCAATTTGTCTCCTTCCGTACCTCAGATAACCACTGTCACTACTGTGAAAATCGAGGCTGGCAATGACAGAAGAGTCGCCACCGTGCATTATTTATCCCAAGAGAGGGAAAGGAAACGCTCAGAGAAAACCTAACGAAAAGAGGGATAAAATCGGTCATCGCAACCAAATCTCGGGTTCGGGAGTCGGTTACGCAAGGGGAAGGTGTTAGCACCCCTCACGTCCGTCGTACTCGACGGGATCCATGCTTGTTGTCTATCTAAAAGGGTGATTGAAACTATCTAACTACAGGCTGAAGGACAAAACAAAAAGAAGTGACTCGGCAAAGCAACAGCGCTTTGTGCCTACATATCTCATCTGAAATGAGAAGTCAGAGTCAATGTAGTTCAGCTAACTACGGGTGAAAGGTGGGGAAGGTTGCTCGTCAAGACATCGCTTGTTGTGCCTACGCACTTTCATCTGGTATGAAAGATCAGAGCAAACGTAGTTCAGGATAAAAGGGAACACAAGTTTGTTCAACTGTTTTACCCGAGTAGGGTTAACATTCAGTTCTAGTAGTTTGGTGCATGCAGCTCGACCATTGGAAACTTAGGCGTTACCGTTTGCGATAGAACCAAGAGTTAACAAAAATCTCCTTATGAAAATGATTTTCCAAGATTAAAGGCCCCAAAGGGCAAAAAGAAGTTTGAATTATTTGTTTTTTTTTGTGTTTTTTAGAGAAGAAGTGTTTTTGGATTGTTTGCAACTCATATCGCACTAGAGACTATGACTTAGGAGTGAATGCGTCGCATATCACCCAAAGGGTGCTATACTAAACATTCAAGCCATTGAATAAAAACTCCTCAACAACCCTTTCCTAAGTGCTTAAGGCTCGTAACGCACAATAATCCTTAACCTTTATTAGGTGTTTTATGATTGTTTTGAGATGAGAAGAGAAGGGACACTAAAGGGGGACTAAATCCAAACCTAAAGTTATCATGCAATGGTGATCCTAAGATTGAGATAAAGGAATGCTACCTAATGTTATCATACACGGTTAAGATCCTAATGTCTATCATAATCTCCCTTGAACAAGAGAGATTAGAGGTCCTAAGGGAAATGAGACAAAGGAAACGACAGGAAACAAAATAAACATACAAGAATGCAAACATGAAATGAAAATGAGGGAGGAAATTAGTGTGGGGAAGTAGCCTCCACAAGCTCATCTCAACCTCAAGCAACAATATGACAAATTCAAGAAATGAAAGGAACAAGAAATGCATCAATTGAAACACACAAGAGCATCAAAAATGGGATGAAATGACCTAAATCAAACAACATCAACCATAATGCCAAAACACAAACACAAAATGAAAGGCATAGAAAACCTAAATCAAAGTGAGGATGGGATCCAATATGAGGACAACAAGGAACCCATATTGGCACTCAACCATGAGCATCACAAAAAGGGTGCACAAGAAAACACAAAGAGGTCCTCATGGATTCATCACCTTTAAGCATGCTTCAAGTACCTCCAAAGGAGGGACCAAGCTACCTCAATTGAGATTCCAAAGTCATTGGACAACAAGGGAAATTAAATACAAGTGCTCAAAAGAAAAAGCAAGTAAACCACAAGGAAATGCAAGCAAATTCCCAAAGGAAAGCAAGAAAATTCCCAAAGGAAAGCAAGCATGTTTCACAAAGAAACCCTAATTGGAAACTCAAAAGTAAACAACCAAATGAAGAAGAAAAATACAATATAATAACCTAAAAATGAGCAAACATCATCCTTAACATGTTAACAACATGAATCAATAGGCATTGAGAGCTCAAAGGATCCAAAAATGTCATATCCAAGTCAAACTAGGCCAAGATGTATGTATGAACTTCCCTTTGGGTAACTTGATTTGCAAGTTACTCTAAAAATAGGAAAATGATTAAAAAATTATCAAATAAAATGTAAGAAGCTCAAAAATGTGTTGGCAACCAGAGGCCAAAAGATTACAATCAAAATCACTTCACAACATCACCATAGAAATTAGTTTACAAGGGTGCTCCATTATGAAGGAGGATTGTTTAGGGTCAAATGAAGTTCATCAAAAGTCAACTCAAAAGTCAACCAATCAGGGGTAAAATGGTCCTAAAAAATTCATGAACTCATCATTGATATGAGGATTGAATTTTTATTCATTGGATCAAAAGGAAATGAGAGAAACAAATTCAAGAACAAAACATGTCAAGATTTAGGTCAAATAAAACACTTCCAATGATAAATTCCATTTTTAATTGAAAAATAATTCATAAAATAAAATAAAAATTTCTAAAAATAAGAGGACATCTCAAGGAGTCCAAAACATATTTTTTTGGGATTTTATCACACTTGGAAGTATTTTAAAATAATTTAAATCCAAACATAAATAAAATAAAACAAAAAGAAAAATAAAATAAAAAACAAAGGGTTGTGGGTGCAGGAAGCAGCCCAGAAACGTTGGAAAACCATTGGGCTTCACAAAGGGGGGCGTGAATAGCACGCCCAACCCATCAGAAATGAAAAAGGAATAAAATACGTGTATGTTAAGTGTAGCATGGTCAACAGAGGCATATGGTGGAAATCAACCAGGCGCGTTTGATCAAATGGTAATCAGATCAAGGGGCTCATAGCGTGCCTTGTCATTTAATGAATCTCCCAGCTGGATTTGGTGTGTGTGGCCAATGCAAGGACACCATAGGTCTTAATCAGAACCATCAAAACAAAGGTAAACACATCAAATGGCTGGAACGCATCCACGTGGCTCAGGTGAGGTTTAAAACCTTGGAGGGAAACTAGACGGCCAGAACCACTGTTCCGGTCGTCTTCTCCGGCGACATCTCCAACACCATTCACGACCAAAAGTCCAGGTACCCAAAAACTTAACCAAAATGAGTAAAATAAAAGCCAGAAATGATCTCCAGGTTACGTGGATCATGAATCCACTAGCCATTTTCATTGATCATTCCTTAAAAAGCCAAAACGAAAAGAAATAGAAATGAGCTCAAATGAAAAATGTTAGCAAACAACCACCAAATCAATCCAGAATCCAACTATGATATGCAAGGATTAAAAAGACATGAAAATGGCGTGATAAAAGTGCTTAAACAGAGAGATATTTGAAAGAAAAGAAACCTAAAAAAACAAGCTTCCACAGTGCTCAGTTTGTTAGTGAAGCTTAATAAAAATCACGCAAAAACGTTCAATGGACCTCAAGGAATGTTTTGCAATGTTTTGTTTTGATTGAAACTCAGTGAAACTTGGAAACCGATTTTGACTTTTCCTCTCTTTTTCTCAATCTGTTCTCACTTAAATGCTCACCAAAACCAGTTCTGAAGGCATGTGAACAAAGCTAGGATTAAATATGATGGATTCAGATGGAAAGAGAGCCCAATTCTGTGCTCTTTGGGCCCAATTGGATTTTCACTTTTTCACTTCATGGCCATTTGAATAGTGCACGAAATTCACCTTGCCCAGCTGTAAAAATGACTCAGCTTGCTTGCATTTGAGGTAG
Source organism: Lathyrus sativus (assembly GCA_963859935.3). Lineage (NCBI taxonomy): Eukaryota > Viridiplantae > Streptophyta > Magnoliopsida > Fabales > Fabaceae > Lathyrus > Lathyrus sativus. Next base: position 151,092,206 of record OZ012736.1, on the reverse strand, counting down.
GTTGATCAAAGGGCTAAGAATGGTTCCTTGATTTCACCTTATGGCATGTTTTTGATGTGTTACTTAATCTTGAAGAAAGCTTGAAAATGAACACCAAAATGCACTCAAATCTCAAATCCATAGATGGCATCGTGTTGGAAGTGAATTTGGCACTCAAAAAATGCACAAGGTTGGTACAAAATGTTTTCAAATGAATTAAATTTGATTTTCAATTTTTAAAGCCTTTTTCATGGAAATTTCATTAGGGATTCTTTAATCCAATCCAAAACTTTGATGTCTTGATGTTTTGTTGAGCAAATGACCCCATTTGGAGCAAGTTTGAAGTTGGAAAGATTTCCATTTGAAGTGTGCAAAGTGGTGAAATGGACCTATAATGAAAATGACCTGTAATCCTGCTTTCCCAAAATACCCCTTCCTTGCAAGACTCATAAATTGAGTTCTACAAATCAGATGAAGGACTTCTAGTACTATTTGGAAAGATAAGATCATGAGGAACAACTTTCATGTTTATCAAAAGTTGAGGAGAAACATCCTTATAGGTCAAAAATGGCTTGGAAGTTGGTTGACTTTTGTTGACCAAAATCACATTCATCTAAGGACCTGTAACTTGTCTGCATCATAACTTGAGTTCTGTAAATCCAATCAAGGACTTATAGTACTCAAAAGAAAGCTAAGAACATTCTCTACAAGTTTCATGTGGGGGTCAAGATGAGATGAGACTTGTATCTTGATATAGGTGGCCTTGAAGTTAGGCACTGAACATGGGATTTTACACTGAGAACCCTAATTCAGTAACTCCTCACACCCTTGATTCTTGATGAATTGATCTTGAAATTATATCCCATGTATCTTAACACAACATTCCATCACCATAAAGACTTGGAATTGAGTCTTAATCTCTTTCAATTTCACAGATGCCTGAGGGCTGACCAGATGAAAACCCTAATTGCACCATCTTCAACTGTAGCTCTTCACACTTGGTATAAACACTTGAATGAACTCCACAATGACCCTCAAGGCTTCGAATGAGCTTAAATGATAATCTCCCTCCATAATCATGGGCTTTTGACCCTCAGATGACCTTCAAATGGCCTCATAGACAGGAGGTGAACCATATACACTTATCTTCTTATCCAAAGGGCTTTGACTTATCTCTGATGATGATAACCCCCTTGTTGACTTGAATACAAACTCTTGATTAGGCTTAGAACCCTTGGCACATTCCTCTTGTTGCACACACATCTCTTGATCTCCTTTAAAAGGCAAAATGCTATGCAATGCAATATGCTAGAACAATGAAATGAAACATAAACCAAGTAAAGAAAAGGTTGGGCAAATTTTAGGGTACAACAGTTGCCCCTATTCAAACGGCTTAGACCTGAATGTATGAAAAGCGAACGACTATCAAACAGACAAGGTAAAAGACGTTTGAATACAAAAGAACCTAGAAATTTGTCGACCGCAGAAGTGAACTGCAAACGAGAATCTCTGGAGATAACTGCTTTGATTACAAACACCCCCCGCTGTGGGAAAGAGAACTTAACGAGCACTCTGCTTGGGGAAAACTTCAAATTGCCGGAATCTAGACATTTAATGAACCAAATGAATCAACGAAGTCTGCCGGAGCCTAAATACTCAACGAGATAAGGAACACACCAACAAATGAAAACTGGCCGGAGTCCGAACACTCAACGAAACAAACCAAATGGAGCATAAACACTCAACAAAGCCAAACAACCGGAGCCCAAACACTCAACGAAGCCAAACCCCCAGAGCCTAAACACTCAACGAAGCAAACGAACCGGAGCCTAAACACTCAACGAAGCAAATGAACTGGAGCCTAAACACTCAACGAAGCAAACGAACCAGAGCCTAAACACTCAACGAAGCAAACCAACCTGAGCCTAAACACTCAACGAAACAAACCTATCGAAGCCTAAACACTCAACGAAGCAAACCAACCGGAGCCTAAACACTCAACGAAGCAAACCAACCGGAGCCTAAACACTCAAAGGAACAAACCTATCGGAGCCTAAACACTCAACGAAGCAAACCTATCGGAGCCTAAACACTCAACGAAACAAACCTATCGGAGCCTAAACACTCAACGAAACAAACCTATTGGAGCCTAAACACTCAACGAAGCAAACCTATCGGAGCTTAAACACTCAATGAAGCAAACCTATCGGAGCCTAAACACTCAACGAAGCAAACCTAATGGAGCCTAAACACTCAAAGAAGCAAACCTATCGGAGCCTAAACACTCAATGAAGCAACCTAGAAACTGGAGTATCTGATAAACAAAGGGAAAATGTCACGACATGAGTCTTCACCGGAACTTGGATATTCAACGGAGCAAGAGATACCATCACAAAACTTAACAGGATTAATATAACCAAACGGAGTCTGGGCACTTCACGGGCAAAGAAAAATGTTGCAAATAGAAAATGTCGGAACCTAGATGTTCAACGGAGGAGCCGGAGTCTGAATGCTCAGCGTAGAAACCGAAGTCTGAAGATCACCTGTAGGGGTAGACGTAGAAACCGAAGTACCAAATGGAAATGCTACACATTTGGGTAGATGCCATGCACGCATGGAGATGCAATGAAACCACTCTAGCAAAATAAATGCTAAAGAGGAAAACAAACTCCGCTGGAGGAAGACTAGGCATGCCTAGTGCAAACGGACTCGTGTTCTCTGAGAAAACTTTTAGGTAAAACTGCTCTACTAAGCACAACTCCACTCCGCTGGGAATTAGAAACATGTATCGACCAACTGCTGGGGATAACCGCATGCCTACGCGCACACCACCATGCTGGGATGAAAAAACCACTTTATATTGTTGGGGAATAAACTCTGGCTAGGGAAACAGCTCCATCCATACCTTCTTAAAGAGATACCCTAAGGGTAACCAATCTGCAAAAACAACAGACAAGATACTACACAACAAAGGCTATCTTGGTCATCATCTGTGACGTTGTTCAGTTAAGTCAAAGTTTTAACAATTATCGGCCAAGGCCTGCAAGTTTATGTATGTGCAAATTCATCAAAAACATCGGGAGTTTTCACAAACAAAACAGTAAAGGTTAAAACCAAGCACACAAAGATTTTATGAATAGCATGTTTTATTAATAAACAACCTGAAAGTAGGCAAATTTATAAAGGATGCAACTCCTTAAATGAGAAAGTTGCGCCAAAGACAATAAGAGATGCACAAAGATATACAAAATGTCAGCAATGTGGTTCAGACAACCACCATGGGACAAATCATCTATGACTCGCATGACTTCGATGTTTTTCCGATGCTTCGTCTACGGAAGAGATTGACTTGAACGATTTCCCGCGGATTCTCCCATAATCCGTTATATTCTGAAGACCAATACGCAGATCGCAGTTGTTTGCTTTTCAAATCCCTAACTTTTGTCTGAATCGCCCTTGCGGGTTTTCGATTCACCGGGATACCCATTTTTGCCAAAGTCGCCTTTTCAGGTTTTCAACTTTGCGGGTTTACATCTTTTCTTTTTATCCCTAATTTTTGCCCGAACCTATCTTTTTATGGTTCGTCGGGATGCCCCATTTTTCCTGGACTTTCTTTTTTCTTTCCAGCGGGTCTCTTTAAGCATAGTATTTTTTGACTGCATCTGCATTCACAGGGGACTTGAAATCTTCATCGTCCATAGTCGAAAGTAGTAAGGCTCCTCCGGAGAAAACTTTCCTTACAACATATGGACCTTCGTAATTGGGAGTCCATTTGCCTCTGTGATCGTTCTGTGGTGGGAGAATCCGCTTCAACACTAAATCGCCTGCCTGAAAGCTTCGAGGACGTATCTTCTTATCGAAGGCTTTCTTCATTCTGCTTTGGTATAGACGGCCGTATGCGGTGGATGCCAACCTTTTCTCATCCATCAAGCTGAGTTGATTCAACCTATTCTTCACCCATTCTGCTTCATCTAGTTTGACGTCAGCCAGAACTCTCAAGGAAGGTATCTAGACTTCTAGTGGCAGGACAACTTCCATACCATATACCAACGATAAGGGAGTTGGCCCAGTGGAAGTACGCACCGAGGTGCGATATCCATGTAAAGCAAAGGGAAACATCTCGTGCCAATCTTTGTAGGTCACAACCATCTTCTGCACAATCTTCTTGATATTTTTGTTGGCTGCCTCGACCGCGCCATTCATCTTCGGACGATAGGGAGACGAATTGTGATGCTCAATATTGAAGTTCTGGCACAACTCCTTCATCATCTTGTTATTCAGGTTGGAACCATTATCAGTAATGATTCTTTCAGGTATTCCATATCAGCAGATGATGTCCCTTTTGATGAACTGAGCCATAACTTGCTTGGTGACATTGGCATAAGAAACTGCTTCGACCCACTTGGTGAAATAGTCGATGGCTACTAGGATGAAGCGGTGTCCATTTGATGCAGTAGGCTCAATCTTTCCAATCATATCAATGCCCCACATGGAAAAGGGCCATGGAGATGACATGACATTCAAAGGACACGGAGGCACGTGAATCTTGTCGGCATAGATCTGACATTTATGACACTTCTTTGTGAACTTGAAACAATCTGACTCCATCGTAAGCGAATAATACCCATCTCGCAACAATTTTCGAGACATGGTATGTCCGCCGGCATGCGTACCGAAAGTACCCTCGTGGACTTCCTCCATAATCAGATTTGCTTCTTTTTCATCCACGCATCTCAACAGCACCAAATCATGGTTTCTTCTATAAAGCACACCATCCTGATTCAGATAAAAATTGCCAGGAAATCTTCTTAGAGTCTTCTTATCTCGACTGGATGCCCTAGTTGGATACTCTTGGTTCTTAAGGACATTCTGGATGTAAAAATACCATGGCTTGCCATCGGAGGCCTCCTCAATGACGAATATGAAAGCGGGTCTATCAAGGCGGGAGATAACTATTTTGGGAGCTTCATTCCAAAAATTAACCTTGTACATCGAAGACAACGTTGCCAGATCGTGTGCCATCCGATTCTCCGCTCGCGGCACATGGTGAAACTCTACCCTGTCGAAGAAAGGTAACAACCTCCTTGCATAATTCATGTAAGGAATCAAATTAGGTTGACGAGTTTCCCATTCTCCCTTGATTTGATTCACAACTAGCACGAAATCGCCATATACATCGAGATTCTTGATCCTCAAGTCAATAGCTTCTTCGAGACCCATAACACACACTTCATACTCAGCCTCATTGTTGGTGACTGGAAATGTCAATTTGGCAGTGAATGGGATATGAGTGCCATGAGGAGTTGTAATGATTGCCCCAATTCCACTTCCGTATGAGTTGATGGCACCGTTAAATATCAACTACCATTGGGAGCCAAGTTCCGGACCTTCATCTGGTAAGGGTTCGTCAAAATCCTTCATCTTGAGGAACATAATGTCTCCGTCAGGAAATTCAAACTTCATTGGCTGATAGTCTTTGATAGGCTGTTCGGCGAGGTACTCTGACAAAATACTTCCTTTGATGGCCTTCTGAGAAACATACTGAATGTCGTATTCTGTCAGTACCATTTGCCATCTGGAAATTCTTCCTGAAAGCGCTTGCTTTTCAAAGACATATTTGATCGGATCCATCTTCAAAATCAACATGGTTGTATGGTTAAGCATATACTGTCTTAAACGTTTGGCAGCCCAAGCAAGTGCGCAACACGTTTTCTCAAGCATTGAGTTACGGGACTTACAATCTGTGACCTTTTTACTCAGATAGTAAATCACATGCTCTTTTCTTCCAGTCTCGTCGTGTTGACCGAGGACACAACCCATACTGTTCTCAAGAACCGTTAAGTACATAATCAATGGTCTTCCAGCTACTGGAGGTATCAGTATCGGAGGTTCCTGCAAATACTCTTTTATTCTCTCAAATGCTTTCTGACAATTCTCATTCCAAACGACCGCCTGATCTTTCTTTAATAACTTAAATAATGGCTCACAAGTGGCTGTGAGGTGAGATATGAACCAAGCAATGTAGTTCAATCTACCTAAGAAACCACGAACTTGTTTCTCGGTCTTTCGTGCTGGCATTTCTTGAATCGTCGTGATCTTCGCAGGATCAACCTCAATACCTTTCTCGCTGACAATGAAACCCAACAGCTTCCCTGACCGTACATCGAAAGTACATTTTTTTGGATTCAGCCTAAGTTTGAACTTCCTAAGCCTCTCAAACAGCTTCAACAGATTGACCAGATGCCCCTCCTCTGTTTGGGACTTCGCAATCATATCATCGACATAAACCTCAATCTCACGATGAATCATGTCGTGGAAGAGTGTCACCATTGCTCATTGATAAGTTGCCCCTGCGTTCTTCAAACCAAAAGGCATTAATTTATAGTAGAACGTCCCCCATGGCGTGATGAAAGTTGTTTTCTCCATATCCTCCGGTGCCATCTTAATCTGATTGTAGCCTGAAAACCGTCCATGAAGGAAAACACTGAGTATTGTACGGTGTTATCAACAAGCACGTCAATGTGAGGGAGCGGGAAATCATCCTTTGGACTCGCTCTATTCAGGTCTCTATAGTCAACACACATCCTAACTTTGCCTTCCTTCTTAGGCACGGGCATGATGTTTGCAACCCACGGAGGGTAATTTTTCACGGCAAGAAATCCGACGTCTAATTGCTTTTGGACTTCTTCCTTGATCTTCACTGCCATATCAGGCCTGATTCTTCTTAATTTCTGTTTAACAGGAGGACACTCTTCTCGAAGAGGCAGGCGATGAACTACAATATATGTGTCGAGTCTAGGCATATCTTCATATGACCAAGCAAAGACATCCTTATACTCTGGAGTAACTCAACCAGTCTCTGCTTAACATTGTCTTGTAGCGCGGCCCCTATTCTGACTTCCTTCTTATCTTCTTCTATTCCCAGGTTGATAACTTCAACTTCCTCTTGATGAGGCAGGATGACCTTCTCCTCTTGTCTCAACAATCTAGCAAGCTCTTCGGGTAGGTCTTCGTCTTCATTGATCTCCTCTTCTGCTTGAAAGATCAGATTGTCAAAGTCATACCGAGTCATAGACGAGTCCGAGTCGATGGTATCTGAAATGTGTAACCTGCAATGATGATGATTTTATGCTTAAATGATATGCAAACAAAACAAACACAAACCACATTGCCATTTTAATGTTAGAAAACAAAAAGAAGAAAAACAAGGATCACAAAATTGAATGAGAAAAACGCCTTTTGGTTAATGATTAAAAGATGGTTCAAACATAAACAAGCATGCCCTGAAAAAAATACCGCTATGCTCCGGGTAGAACATAGGATTACAATAACTGAGAAAAAAAGTATTACTGTTCACGTGTCACTTGGACAAATTCCTCAATGGACCAGTTGCATAGCTTCTGTCTGGGAGCGCTCGGCTGGATCCAAGCGTCCATGTCGCAATCATTGTCTCCGGCTTCATCATCAGAAACAACATTGATTTGCTAAAAAATAACACCCCTACCGGTGAACTTGACGGGCCCCTTGTAACGTGGCGCGCTCTGCGAAGATGATGGGTGGTATCCCAACCCGAACTTGTCCTGCTTCTGAGGCATGTCTAACACCTTTCCCCATCCTTGTGATGCTCCAGCCTGAACTGCCGCTTGAGCCTCCTTGAAAGATGACATAGCTACTTCTGGTTCTTTGTTCACAACTGGAGATTTGTCCTTCAACTTCACAGTTTCGAAGGCCTGACACAAAGTTTCATGAATTTCTCCGTCTACCTCGACGTATTTGAAAGATGACAAGTGGCTAATCATGATATCTTCTTCCCCACATACCGTCACAACACTGCCTCCGACCATATATTTTAGCTTTTGATGCAGAGTGGACATAACAACCCCAGCAGAATGTATCCATGGACGACCCAACAGACAACTGTAAGCAGGCTGAATGTCCATGATGTAAAATACCGCCTCAAATACCTCTGGGCCCACTTGGATAGGCAGAGCTATTTCCCCAAAAACAGATCGTCGGGTTCCGTCAAAGGCTCGTACAACCAAATCACTTGGCGTACAATAAAGACCCTGATGATCTATCTTCATCAATGCTTTCTTTGGCAACACATTCAAGGACGACCCTGTATCAACAAGGACGTGTGACATCATTGTTCCTCGGCATTCAAGTGAAATATGCAGTGCCAAATTGTGGTTTCTGCCCTTTGGCGTCAAGTCCAAGTCTGTAAACCCTAGACCGTTTCCTGCGTTCACATGCGTCACCACTCCTTCGAGCTGGTTAACTGATATTTCTTATGGCACATTAGCAGTGCTTAAAACCTTCAACAACGCATTACGATGCGCTTCCGAACACAACAACATTGATAGTATAGAAATCTTTGAAGGAGTTTGTTGCAGATGGTCGACTATCTTGTAGTCGCTTTTTCTAATCAACTTCATGAACTCTTCCATATCCTTTGCCAAAGGTTCCTTCTCGCTCACCCGGGGAATTTCTTCTACCACTGTCTTGCCTTTCCCTTTATCAGTTTGCTTAGTCACCACTTCGGGCATTGAAAAGATTCTACCGCTTCTGGTAATTCCTCCAACTCCAACAAGATTATCAACTGAATCGACAGTCAAACTCTTCAATTGTACCTTCTGCCCGTTACAAAACACCTCGGCTCCGTAATTACACGAGATAGCCTTTGAACTTTTGTATGACACAAGTCCTGCTTTAGTGATGATGATTGTAGGTGGCCTCGGAGGCGCTGAAATAGTGATAGTTTTATATGGAATTGAAATCGTCACAACTTCATCCTGCTCCTCCTCTACTACTTCCACGAGTTTCCTTTCAGCAGTCCGATCAAATTGTAACACTCCTTCATGCATCATGCTTTGAATATACTCTTTCAGATCATCATATCCCCTAGGATGGCCCAAACAGTTGACACAACCTTCACTACAACCCGGGAACACTCCCCCTTTCAGCAGCTTCTCCTTCACAAAACTTAATGGTGTTTTCAACTCGTTCACGTCGGCTATCAGATCTAACCCTTCCTCTACCAGAACAGCACCAACCCTAGCCGGCCCATGATTCGGCATAGGGTTTTGCACAACATTTGGTGCATCATGTGAAAAATCTATAACTTTGCTATCAATCAGATCTTGCAACTTATATTTGAAAACCTTGCAGTTGTCAATAGTATGGCCGGGTGCCCCAGAGTAGAACTCGCATCGCGTATTCACATCAAAGCTGGGCGGTGGTGGGCCTGTCAGAGGAGCCAAAGTCCTCTTTTGGATTAACTGCAATTGCAATAGAGTTTGGAGCACTTGGGAATATGGCATCGGTGGTGGATCAAATACTTTATTTGCTAGCCGAACCAGATATCTTCGATAACCCTGCTGATTTTGTTGGGGTGGCTGCTACTGTCGTTTTTGTTGCTGTTGTTGCGGTTGTTGTTGTGGTATAGGGATCGTAATGCTAGTAACTTGTCGTTGATGTTGTTGATGATATTGATTATGAGGCTGATTTCTCCATCTTCCTTGAAAACTAGATACTGAGTTGGTTTCTCCCTCGCGCCTTTTGTTACCAAAGACTTTCTTTCCTCCTCCTCCAGCTGAGGATCCTTCGCCTGCTTGAATCTTCCTAATTTTGATACCGTTCTCTATGCGTTCCCCGGTGATTATCATCTCGGAAAATCTTTCAGACATACAGTTGATAAGCATCTCATAATACATGCCAGATAAGGTAGCCACAAACATGTCGATCAGCTCACGCTCCACCATCGGAGGTTGAACCCTGGCGGCCAACTCGCGCCACCTTTGGGCGTACTCTTTGAAGCATTCATTACTCCTCTGGGTAAGATTTTGCAACTGAACCCTGTTTGGAGCAAGGTCACTATTGTATTGGTAATGTTTTATGAATGCCTCAGCCAAATCCTTCCAGCTACGGACATTAGTGGGCTCCAACCCCATGTACCACTCAAGGGAAAGATCGGACAAACTATCCTGGAAAAAGTGCATTAACAGCTTTTCATCGTCTGAATAAGCAGACATTTTCCTGTAATACGAGCGCAAGTGAACTCTAGGACATGTAGTACCCTTGTATTTATCAAAGTCAGGGACTTTGAATTTCTGCGGTATCCTTAGGTCGGGGATAAGTCCAAGGTTGGCCATGTCAAGGCCCATAGAGTTCTGACTCTCAAAGCTCTTTATCTTGTCTTCCAACCATTTGAATCTTCTATTAGTCTCAGAAGGCACTTCACCACCAAAATCTCTCACCGAGAAGATGTCATCCTGTCTGTCCTTAAACAACTGCTGATTCAGGTTGCCATGAATAGCACCGTTAGCTTCAGGCCCATACACATTGCCCTGACCAGTAATTCCCACATTACCAACTCCCATGTTACCAAATCCAATGTTATCATTGCCTCTGCCAACATTATCATTACCGTTCCCAGTTGCGTTCCCATTTCCGGCACCATTGCCATTTCCATTCCCACTAGTACTGGGGATAGAGTTATTAGCATTCTGAGTCTCAACAAGAGGTGGGTTAGCAGCAGTCCCTCCATGTAATACACCGTCATTATCAACCCGTGCAATCAGAGGTTGCACCAAGGTCCTGAGCTGGTTTTGTCCACTAGCTACAGTCTGCATAACTTCCATAAATTGAGCCGTTCTATCTCTCATTTCCTGCATCTATTGCTGCATCTGTTCCATGATCCTTTTCTGTCTTCCTTTAGTCGTGTACCAGTGATTTATGTTATCAGCAATCCTAAAACAGACTAAAATGAAGACAGGAGATAAGAAAACAGTCTTGATGCACCTGCAATGCGAAAAAAATGCTAAATGCAGACATGTATATATGCAACAGGGAGATTTCCCCCTCGATTATAGTTTCCAGAAGAAGAAGCGACCATGAAAAACCCCACAGACAAATGAACAGAATCATAACTCCTCATATAATAACAGGCCAACCAACAGTGTGCATACATCAGCTGAGTACAAAATAGAGATTACCTCAATCAACAAGCCTAATGATGATCGATACATAAGCAAAACAACAAGATACAAAGAAAGACAGTCAAGTTGAGTGTCGAGACTGGAAATCCTCTAGCAGCTTCCGCGTCTCAGGATGATCTGGTCTGGCGAGTAGACCCTGTATGAGCAGCTCTTTCTGGCTAATCATGCGCTGTAGACTATCAACATGGTCTTCCCAGGATCCTTCCCCAAAGCATGCCTCAAGTCTGCTTCTCTTGGTGTCCGCTCTCAACCTACAATCCTTCAGGTCTGCAATAGCTTGGCTCAATCTATGCTCACTATTATATCTGAGTGATTCTTCCACCGAAATCTTCTCGTCCTTTGCTTTGAGCTGCATCTTCAACTTGGTGATCTGCTGCTTCAGCTTGTCCTCGCGCTCTTTGTTGTTGGTGAGCGTGGCATTCCATACTGAGTCAAACTTAGAGATCTCAAAGTAAGCTTTTTCCAGATCCTTCTTCTTGGTAGCAAGCACACTACTGACAGCGTTCAAATCCCGACTTGAGTGTTCTCTGGCGCTAGTCTCCTTCGTCAAGTCCGTACCTAGCTTATTGACAAGTTCAGTCTGTCTCTTGAAGGCGTGAAAAACATCGATCTTCTCGCTTCGGATCAGGATAATTTCTTTCTCTAATTCTTCATTTGATTTCTTCAACTCTTCTTTCTCACGTAACCGTTGGTTGTACTTCTGGATATCCACGGTAGTGGGTTCTTCAATCATGATGGGGTACAAAGGCGCAAGTGAGGGAAATGGCATCAGAGACTTAGCGACTCTATCTTTGATCCAAACCACGTAAGGGTCATAAGCTCGATTGTCGCTCTTTCCTAAAAATGTCTTACCTCGACTGTGAATGTTACTCCATGCATACTCCATTCTAACCAAAGTGTTAGCTTCTAGCAAGCCTGTGAGATACAGAGATTCCTGTATCTTTTCTTCCTTAGGAGGACTCTTCAAAGCATATCCAAGTTTTCTAATCAGCAAAGAGGGATTATAGTTAATACAACCCTTCCTTCTGATCAACGGGACATTCGAAAAACCACTGCAACTATATATGATTTCAGTGCCAAGTATATCCCGATCAAACCATACAATGTTTTCTGCAGATAAACCCATTAACCTAGCTGTCACTTCCGCGAAAATAAGGTGCCGGCAAAACAGAAGAGTCGCCACCTTTCTTTATTTATCCCTCGGAACGGGAAAGGAAACGATCGGAAAAACCTGACGAAAAGGTATAAGACAAGGTCATCGCAACCATTGTCTGGGTTCGGGAGTCGGTTACGCAAGGGGAAGGTATTAGCACCCCTCACGTCCATCGTACTCGATGGGATCCACACTTGTTGTATTTATTTGACGGGTTTGTTTACTATCTACCTATCAAGGCTGGTCTAATAATAAAAGAAAATGACTCGGCAAAGCGTCGCGCTTTATGCCTACATATTCTCATCAGAGAATGAGAAATCAGAGTCAACGTAGTTCGGCTAACTACGGGTGATGGGGAAGGTGGCTCGCCAATACGTCAGTATTGTGCCTACATACTCTCAACAGGCTTGAGAGATCAGAGCTTACATAGTTCGGGAAAATACGGATTACGGGAATTCAGATTCATCTGTTTTTTCGAGTAGGGTTAACAAACAGTTCCAGCAGTTTGGCGTACGCAGCTCGACCCTTGGAGACTTAGGTGTTACCGTTTGCGGTAGAACTGGGAGTTAACGACACTCTTTTCTTCAGAAAAGCTTCCTTTGAATTATGGGCCCACGGGGCAAAAAGATTTGAAGTTTGTTTCCTGTCTTTTACGGAAGAACTATTTTTTTATGTTTGTCTGTAGTTTGTACATCACTAGAGACTATGACCTGGGAACGAATGCGCCGCATATCGTCCAAAGGGCGTATACTAAACATTATAGACGATTGAGAGGAGGCCGCTCAATTATCATTACCCAAGTAGCTTAAGGCTCGTAACGCGCTTATACTAACCTGCCTTTATTATGTTTTTTACTGTTGTTTCAAGATGAGAAGAGAAGAAAGGGTTCAACTACGGGGAGACTATCAAGTCCTAATGCTGTCATGCCAAGGATTCATCCTATGGTTGAGGTTTGAAACAGGGAACTCCTAGAAGTTATCATGCATAGGTTTCAACCTAAAGTTCTAATCATCACTTCCTTATCAAAGGAAGTGAGATTCCTAGGGGATCATGTCAATGATACCGAACAGATAAAGCATCATCTTAAACAGTAAACAGTAAACAACTGTAAAATGCATGCAATGCAAGTGAGGGAGGAAATGTGTGTGGGGCATCAGCCTCCACAAGCTCATCTCGACCTCAAGCCAAATATGAATAACTGGAATCATACAGAAGAAATAAAATTCCATCAAGCAAATCACAAACCACACAGGCAAGGGAGCAGAGCTCTTTCAAATACCTGCAAGCAAAGCCATACAGTAAAAATACAAGCAGAGGGAGCAACTCAACCTCTAGTGCAATCATGCTCCTAGCTTAAATCAGTCTAAACATGAACTTATTCTAATGAATCAAGCAAATCACACAAGTCACACCAATACAGTTGCACAGAAAGCAAACAGACAGGAAAGAAAGCAGATCAACAGCTTCCACAGCCTCACAGCAAAGCAATCTTCTGACAGCAGCTCAGTCCTCAGTATGTAACTGTTCTTCAAGGCTTTCATCTTCAATGGCAAGTATCAACTTGCTTCTTCAAGCTTTCGATGCATCAAACACAAGTATCAACTTGTTCTCCACCTTCTTCAAGCTTCAGCTCTTTCTTCATCCTCAAATTGATTTTCTTCACAAGTGTCAACTTGTTCTTCTTGATCTTCAAGCTTCAGCTCCAATGGCAGTCTTCAAACAAAGGGGAAGTGCAACCTCTAGCATCTTCAATCTTCTAGCAAGGAACTCCATCCTCTAGCAAGGGAGAAAGATTCATCTAACAAGAGCAAGGTGGGGATAGGGAGAAGCAAAGTGAAGACCAAAGGTCACCTCTAAGCACTCCACCATCAAGGAAAGGGACCCTCAAAGGTTATACCAATTTGTGAGGAGCCACACATCCTACCAAAGGAGGGATGGGGCCTTCACAATGGGACCTTACATCATAGGGAAGAATGGAAGTGATCAACACCTTCCATGTTTCATAAAGGAAGAAAGTCTATTCTAAAGGATCTCCCTAAAAACCCTAATCCTTAACCCTAAACAAACTACACCAAAGGAAGAGCAAACTTCAAGTCCAAGCTCCATCATGCATTCCACAGCAGCCCACACAAGTCTTCATCATCATCCAAGAGCAAAGGAAGCAACACCCTAATCTAAGGGAACTAAAGAAATCATTCTAGTTGAGTTAGCAAGTTAGGATCACCTAAAACCTAGTACTAAAGTTAATCCTAACTAAAATACTAAAACCAATTGTAAAATCCTACAAAAATAACTATGGAAACCTAAGTCAATGATGACTCTACCATGCAAAATCCAGAGGTTAAATCATCAAAAAGTCCTAGAATTAAATCCTAAACTATGGGGTACTAAGGTTAAACCCTAAAACTAGAGCACCTAAAGTTCAATACAAAACACAGCCCTAAACGTCTTCACAAAAATGTGAGAAAAATGCTACGGGAGCATACATATCTAAACTAGCTACACACAAAAAATCAGTCCAAAAATCATCATCAAATGATCACACAAAAATCCACAAGTCAAGGTATCAACCATTATGAATTATTATCAAATAAAAGTACAAAAATGCAATTAAAATAAAAAATGCATGAATTCCTAATCTTTTAATTGCTTAAATTTCTAGACTCACTCATGAGTCAGGGGAAAAAAACCTGGATCAAATTGACTAATTTTTCTATTTATTACGAATTAATTCCTAAACTATATGAAATGAGTAAAATAAAGAAAAAAATGGAAATTAATAAAGCTGCGTGGTGAAAAGCAATTATTTCCAGTTCAATTCACAGGCTTGGGCCAAACGGGGGTGTGGATAGTGATTTGAGGCTTAAGCATAATACGTTTCAATTAATGAAACGGTGAGTTTCATTCAAATACAAAGTCTTCAGACTTCATCAACGAATCGTGGCCGTGTAATCCTGGTTTGAGTCAAAGTCAAGATGCTATCCAACGTCTCACATGCTTCGTCCCCAAAATTCAAACATATGGAGGGAATTCTCCAGACGGTGGCCTGAGCTGCAGCGCCACCGTCTTCTCCGGTGAAGTGGTGTCCACAGTTCATCAATCCATACAATCAAACACCCTATCTTACTCAATTTTTCTCACTGAATTCAAATCCAATCTCCAAATTCTCTAATTCTTCCTCTAACTTAAAATCCGAACAAAGTTTTAGAAACCACTCAAATCTTGATCATCATGATTCTTGAAATTAATGACACTAATATAAACTACACTCATCAGAGATCACATTCCACTATCCAAACATGAATAACACTCCAAGAATCGTGAGAAATCCATCTCAACAGAAATTGCACAGCACCTAGCATTGTCTATATCCATCAGTTTCTTGACCTAGAATCCATCTATATCATACCATGATGCTAACCACATTAAGGTTTCTACATATCTCCCTATAAATTATGCAAGAAGTTGATTTATACCAACCTGTTTTCAGATGAAGAACAGTCACACTCCTTGCTCGATTCAGCCTTCAATATGATCCAGACTCACTCCAAATCTTCCTCTGAAGCTGATGCACACCTTGATTTGACTTGATTTTCCTTCAAACTCCAAATACGATTTCTGTTTTCACCTCTAATTTTTCACTTGCTCTCTCTGCAACCAGCATCAATCTTCTCCAAAAAGCTTGCTGAACACACTCTAATGGTTATATAGAAGCTAAAGGAATCATCCAGAACCTTCTGTAACTTTCCATATGAGATTTTCATTTTCAATTTCTCCTTCAAAATACCATGTGCAACAGTCGTGTATTTGCTCTGTCCTGGCTTGAATTTGCTTGCAATCATCATCTCATGAGATATTGAATTGGTCGGTGGTGATTATTCCCTTGTTTGCAATCCAATGGTCCAAGTTTGACATGTTACTTCATCATGAAGTAACAAAATGGAAGTGCATGAATTTGACCTCAAACCAAAAATTTAATATTTCCATTGTTTCCAAAATGTATTTTCCAATCAAATTGACCTATAATTTTGCCTTGTTTGGACACA
Source organism: Lathyrus sativus (assembly GCA_963859935.3). Taxonomy (NCBI): domain Eukaryota; kingdom Viridiplantae; phylum Streptophyta; class Magnoliopsida; order Fabales; family Fabaceae; genus Lathyrus; species Lathyrus sativus. Next base: position 151,076,031 of record OZ012736.1, on the reverse strand, counting down.
AATCAATTTATTTGAATTTTTGGTCATTTAATCCATTTTAATTCTTCCTTTTTCACCACTTCTTGAACCAAGTCTTTCCTTGAGCCATTTCAATGTCTCCTTGATACATGGTCAAGTTTAAAACTCCATTCTGAGCAACTTTCAAGTTGAACAAAATTTCATTTGAGGTGTCTAAGTTGGTGAAAATGACCTATATCCAAAAATGACCTATGATCATAACTTCCCAAAATACCCTTGACTTGTCAAAGCCATAACTTGAGTTCTACAAATCATTTCAAGGACTTCTAGTACTCTATGGAAATCTAAGACAATAAGGAACAACATTCATGTTGACCAAAAGTTCATAGGAATCATCCTTCTTGGGCAAAAGTTTCATGCAAGTTGGGTAACTTTCAAGCTCCAAATTCACATACCTCAGATGACTTGTAACTTGTCTGGCTCATAACTTGAGCTCTATAAACCCTATCAAGGACTTCTAGTACTCAAATTAAAGCTAAGATCATGCTATACAACAATCATGTTGGGGGCAAGATGAGATGATAATCATATCTTGAGTTAAATTGCCTTGAAGATAGGGGTCAAACTAGGGGATTTTACACTGTCAAGTCTTAGAAATCCTAGCCTGTAACTTCTTAAACTCTTCAATCATGATGAGTTAACCTTGGAATAATCCTTATAACATCTCAATGTATCAATCCATGATCACATGGCTCTTGAATTAGGTCTCAACCTCCTTCAAATCCTTAGTTGACTTAGGGTTGACCCAGTCAAACCCTAGCTGCACCTTTCATGGCTGAGCCTTCTTAATCTTGCACAATGACCTGTCTAGGCCTCAAAGTGATCTTCAACACTTCTCACGAGCTCTCTCAAGACCTCAAATACAACTCTATGGCTTCAGACTCATCTGATGGCTTTCCACAGCTCTCAAGTTAGGAGGCATACCCTCTTGGTTTCCACCCCTCTCTCTGAGGCTCTTTCAACTTCTCTGACAAGGATATCAACCCTTGAACACTTAAATAACCTTCTTGGATAGCTTCATAGTATTTTACAGATATTGATTGGTAATCATACCTCTTGATCTCTTGCATACATGTCAATGAAATGCAAATGATAATGCTAATGTGAATGAAATGAAACACAAGCTAGGTGAAGAAATGTTGGTCAAATTTTGGGGTGCAACAGCTGCCCCTATTCAAACGGCTTGGACCTGACTGGGTGAGAAGCGAACGACTCTCAAACAATCAAGGTAAGAGACGGTTGAATACCAACAAACCCGGAAATTTTCCAACTGCACAAGTACACGGTACTCTGATGGGGCAAATCTTCGGAAACTGAAATAATAGTTGCACGACAACTAGCTGGAGAAATACTGATCTGAACCTCCGTTAGGATGATTCTCTGATTCATCTGATATCATGGTGTCCTCGAATCATCAAGGGATCACCGGTTACGCGGTAACTGATGATTTGTAAACGGTACTCCGATAGTTAGGAACATCTTCAAAAACTGTGCATGACAGTTGCACGACAACTCTGCTGGGGAATTGGTCACACGGTAACCGGGGAAGGGTCTAATCTCAAACCTCCGTCGGGATGATTATCAGATTTCGCTGCAGCTTCTTCCTCAAATAATCAAGGGCTCACCGGTCACTCGGTAACCGGTAATGGATGGTTGATCATGCCGTCAGGCATTCTGCGTCATAGCAGAAAAATTCCTCGGGACTCATCAGGTCATTAGGAACTTTTAACAATCAAGTTAATTATGCCGTCGGGCATTCACAGAACATCTCGGGCGTCAGCCGAACTTCATCAGAAAGTCGGAAACAGACTCCTAATTCAATCATGAACCAATAGGGATACCTAAACCATTGCCATAAGGCACTCCACGTCAGTTGAGATAACTGCTTCGACATCGCGGTTGGACTTCAACAGTAAGTCTTGAAATGGGATCCTTAATCATTCACAGATCAATAAGGATACACAATCTTTTGCCGTCAGACACTCTGCGTCAGCTAGGCAAACTGCTTCGACATCGCAGCTGGACTTCATCGGCAAGTCAGGAAATGGGATCCTTAGTCATTCACGGATCAACTAAGGATATACAATCTTTTGCCGTCAGGAACCCTGCGTCAGCTAGGCAAACTGCTTCGACATCACAGCTGGACTTCATCAGTAAGTCTCCAAGGGAAATTTCAACTTCTCTGTTTAAAACCTGCTGGGGATGACACATCTCCGCTGGGGATTCTGGAGAACTATCAAGTAACTCTACTTCGGGGGTCCAGAAATCATTCTGGGTGAATCAACTCTGCTGAGGACTTCAAGAATCATCTTGGACAAATAACTCCGTCGGGGACTTCAGGAATCATCCTGGACCAATAACTCTGCTGGAGATTTCAGGAACCATCTTGAGCAAACGCTCTGTCGGGGACTCTAAGCATCAACTTGAGCAACCAACTCTTGCGACTTCACTGGGGATTTCAAGAATCATCTTAAGCAAACAAATTCGCTGGGGAATTCAAGAATCATCTTGAGCAAACAATTATGTTGGGGAATTCAAGAATCATCTTGAGCAAACCATTATGCGTAGGAACACCTGCAAAACAAGAACGGTAACAACCTAGCTCATGTTTCATATGCATATGCTTTGACAATGGCGTAATGCTCCACACGGTGGAAATGCTACGCGTTTAGGGTAGATGTTATGCAATCATGGAAAATGCTATGACCCCATCAGCAAAATAAATGCTGAAGGGAAAATCCTCCTGTCAAGGAGGAAGAACCACTCTGGTGGAGAAAGGAATCATCCTGCTGGGGAGAAGAAGTCACACCAATCTCAATTGGATTCCGCCTGGGGAAACGAACTTCAGTCGACTGATACAGGGGAATAAAGCTCTCCGAAAACTTGGACCTGCTCATTTAGGTGTACGAACCACAACTGCTGAGGAAAACAATGTCAATTGCAGAAATAAACTGCACGGCCTTTGCGGCAAAACTTTCCTGGAGATGACGACTCCGATGGGGAAATACAGCATCAGCTATTCAGTACTCTCTACTGGGGAAAACCAATCATGGCCCAAACGGCTTCCAAGGACTCGGCTCTCTTGGGGATTTTCCAGCTCGGCTGTGGTAGAAGGAATCATCCTGCTTACTGGGGAGAGTACAATTTTGTGGGGAATTTCAATTCCACTGTGTGAAGGCAAAGTATCTACCAACACAAGCGTGCCTCTGGTTTTTGATGATGACAACTTGCTAAGAGATATCCTTCTTTCGTTTAAATCATTCACGCTACTTATGATTCAATTTTTACAATGACGTAATGCACAAAAAGCTGTAGAAATTTATGTTTTTGCAGATTTTTGAACCATGAGCCGACCATACCGTCAGCACACAGTTTCATTCAGTTCACACGGCTCAGCGCATGAAGGTCATGCGTCGACCGTTAACTTGGCGCATGCAGGTTTAAGAATCAGACGGCTCAGCGCATGAAGATCATGCGTCGACCGCTGACTCGGCGCATGACAGTTTGAGTGTCACACGGCTCAGCGCACGCCGACCCTATGGTCGACCGTTCGCGCGCAGAAACAGAAATTCTGCTATGTTTCATTGATCTGTCAACTGTCTGTTTTGTATATTACTATAAATAGCTGTCTTTTCAATTTTAACAACTAACATTTTTTGAAAGCATTGTGAGAAAGTGTTCAGGTCAAGAAACGTGAAAGAGGTGCATCAGTGTTCTTCATCTTCATCGTTCAATCAACTCACAAATCCTCAAATTACAGATAATCAATTTTTTGCTGCGGTTTGTGGTTTGCTCGACGGTGATAAGGTTCGAACGCGTGATTGAAGATCCGGTTCGAGTGGAAGCTGGTGCAGGTGTTTCTTGGGAGAAAACCTTTGAGGTTTTACCTATCAAGACTACAGGTTTTGAAGGCTTTTGTTACGGAATCGTCGGTTCAACAATCAAGCGAGTGCGAAGGTGATTGATTAGCGGAAGGTTGATCAATCTAGTAGCTAGGGCGTTGAAAGGTTGAAGACGTTCCGGGTTCAATTTGGGTGTGTCTAAGATCAGCCGTGCCGAAGGTTTGATCAACGGAAGAGTTGTCAATAAGGTGGCTGCAATCGGAGGTCATTCACATCAAATTGGAGGACTTGATTCATCTTGAATCAAGGGGCAAGAAGTGGTAGAAATTATCAGCAACATTAAGATTGTTTGTATCAATTGTCTATCGATTCTTGTGTATAACTGTTCTACCAAACAGGTGATATCTATTCAATACATATCTCAATTCTCATTGTAGAATTGAGGGCAGACGTACCCCAACGCGAGGACGACTGGGGGAACTGCCTCATCAAATCTTGTGTTCCTTTATTTTCTGCATTTTCAATTACAGCTTAAAAATTAAGTGATTCTAGAATAAGTGATTTTGTCAAATTGTAGTATTGATTGAGTGAGTTGGTGAAACACTGTTTTTTAACTACTAAGTACAATAGAAATACTGTACTAAGGCTTTTTCAATCACTCATTCAACACAAATATCATTTAAGGTATTTGTGCACACCAACTGTTCGACAAAAGTGCTGAACTAAAATTGCCTTAATTTTGCTGCTAGTTTTGGTGTAATTTTTGATCATTGGAATAAGGAAATAGTACGAGTGAATCACATCTGAGTTTTGCATAAAAGTGTGTAGTGATTTACTATCCGTTATCGTCTTAAATTCATCTGCTTGACGCATATCCGGCTCTCCAATAGTTGTTCGTTTTAGACTATATTTTCCAAGGCCGCTTCCGCATTTGAAAACAATTTTGAAAACCAATTTTATTGGTAGCGCCACTCAAATTTTTAAAAGGGATCTATTCAACCCCCCCTTCTAGATCCGTGCCTTAGTCTAACAAGTGGTATCAAGAGCTCCGGTTCTCCGGTGCTTCAAATACAACATTGATAGAATAATGGCTAACGAACCAAAAGGGGCGCACAATAGAGCTCCCGTTTTTAACGGTGAAAATTATAGCTATTGGAAAGACTGTATGCGGGTGCACATTAATTCCATAGATAGAAAGATATGGAACGTTATTCTCAATGGTCCGATTGAAATAACCATGACAAATGAGAATAACGAAGTTGTGCCAAAGCCCGAAGCACAATGGACCGACGACGATGAGCGAAAGTATAATTACGATTGGAAAGCTAAGAACATTCTAATCTCCTCATTAGGTGTAGATGAATACTACCGTGTATCCCATTGCCCTACGGCTAAAACTATGTGGGATGCACTACAAATTGCCCATGAGGGGACAAACGATGTTAAGTTGGCTCGAATCAACACTCTTATACAAGAGTTTGATCTTTTTTTCATGGAGCAAGGGGAAACCATTGCTGACATGCAAAAGAGATTTACTCATCTCATAAACAGATTACATTCACTAGGAAGACCTATTTCCAATGATCTTGCTACTAATAAAGTTTTGAGATGTCTTAGCAGGGAATGGCAGCCGAAAGTGACCGCCATCAAAGAGGCAAATGATCTTACGGTATTAGACCTGACTACATTGTTTGGCAAACTACAAGAGCATGAACAGGTACTCTTGAGTCTTGACCAACATGAAAGGAAAGAAAAGAAGGACAAAGTAAAGATGAGTGAAAAGAAGTCCATAGCTCTTAAGGCTTCTTCCTCGAAGTCTAAAGCAAAAGAGCAAAGTGATTATTCTTCAAGCGACGACGAAGAAGAAGACATAAATGAGGACATGGGGCTGTTCGTTAAACGGTATAACCGGTACGTGAGAAAGAACGGCATCCAACATTCGGAGAAGAACCTGGTAAATTTCCGAAGGCAATCAAGGTTCTCCAAAGATGACAATCAAAAAGGCAAAAAGACTAGAGGAACGTGCTATAAATGTGGAAAGCCCGGTCACTACAAACCGGACTGTCCAATGAACAACAAGGGAAAAGAAAAGGAACAATCGAAGTCACATAAGAGAGCATCAAAGCCTAGGAGGGCGTACATCGCGTGGGAAAGCGACAGTGATTCTTCCTCCTCTAATGAAAGCTCTAGTGATGAAGAAGAGTCCGTGAATCTATGTCTCTCCGCAAATCAGAAAAAGAAAAAGAAACAGGTACGTCACTCTAGATATAATATGTCATCTAATATGTCTCATTCCGAATTACAAACCGCATTCGATGTTTTACACAAGGAAGCAACTGAAGCCTTTAAGAAACTTGCTTCTAATAGAAGAATTTTTACATATTTAGAGCACAAAGTCTTAGAGTCCGAAAAGAAATTAGAGGACCTTAAGGCTTCCATTGTGAAAGATAATGAATCGGATTGTAAGGACAATAGTAATCCTTTCAACTTTGGTTGTGATACTTGTCATATTTGGCAAGGTGAGGTTAGAAACCTTAAGGCCAAATTAGACAAGGCACTTGAACCTAAAATTACATTTGCAATCGATAAAAAGGATTTTAGAAAAAGTATGATAAACCCATATCAAAAATATGCATATGTAATTAGGGATCAAGCAAGTGAAAGTGATTCTAATGTCGACTTTGTATGCTTTTACTGTTGCAAGAAAGGCCACTCCATTGGTAAATGCCGATTTAGGAGATTTCTTGTTCCTAAAGGCATCTACCAATGGTTGCCCAAACGCAACCGTCTTGTCGCTAACCTATTAGGACCCAATATGCCATTGGGTACCTCCCTTTTCTAAGTTATATTTTGACAGGTGAAATGTGTCGAGTCCACCGAGAGAAGATGGGTTCTTGATAGTGGGTGCTCAAGGCACATGTCTGGAGACATATCCTTATTCATAGACTTCGTGGCTAAGAAGAAAGGGTATGTAACATACGGTGATAACAACCGCGGAGCGATACTAGGTAAAGGTAGTATAGGTAATCCCTCCTCTACTACAATTTCCGATGTGTTGCTTGTCGAAAACCTTAAACATAATCTCCTTAGCATTAGCCAATTATGCGACAAAGGTTACAATGTTTCCTTTTCAAAAGATTGCTGCAAAATTGTGCATGAAAGTGATAAGAAGAATGTGTTTATTGGTTTTAGAGTAAACAATGTGTATATGCTTGACTTGAATGTGGTATCCCCAACAAGCGATCAATGTCTCATATCTATGAGTGAAGACCCATGGCTATGGCATAGGCGCTTAGCGCATGTCAACTTTGACTTACTCAATAAGATTGTCTCAAAAGATCTAGTACTAGGACTTCCCAAAATTAAGTTCACCAAGGATCACCTTTGTGATGCTTGTCAAAAAGGAAAACAAACGAGGATCTCCTTTAAATCCAAAAAGATTATTTCAACAACGAGACCTCTTGAACTACTTCATATGGACTTGTTTGGGCCGTCTAGGATCAAAAGTCTAGGAGGAAACTATTACGGATTCGTAATAGTGGACGACTTTTCTAGGTTCTGTTGGACCATCTTCTTAGTGAGTAAAAGTGACACGTTTGCCGCTTTTGAGAGATTTGCCAAGCTCTCCCAAAATAAGTTAAATACAAACATTGTGTCAATAAGAAGTGACCACGGAGGTGAATTTGAAAATCATTTATTTGAAGAATATTGCGGTAACCATGGCATCGATCATAACTTCTCGGCTCCACGAACTCCTCAACAAAATGGGGTTGTGGAGCGTAAAAACAGAATTTTAGAAGAATTGGGAAGAACAATGATTAATGATAGTGGTTTACCAAAATACTTTTGGGCCGACGCCATTAGTACGGCATGTTATGTTTTGAATAGGGTACTCATCCGCCCCATTCTAAACAAAACTCCGTATGAACTTTTAAAAGGGCGAAAGCCTAATGTTTCTCACCTTCATGTTTTTGGATGCAAGTGCTTTGTATTAAACAATGGAAAGGAAAACTTGGGCAAGTTTGATTCAAAAGCCGATGAAGGCATTTTTCTAGGGTACTCGCAATCAAGTAAAGCATATAGGATTTATAATAAAAGATTACTAGCTGTTGAAGAGTCTGTGCACGTTACGTTTGATGAGTCCTATCCGAGAAATGTCGGAAAGGATAGTGTTGTTCATGGTGCAGGTACATCCACAGAAGACATACTCAAAGGTGGCGAAACGGGGATTGATCAACCCGATAGAGTCAAAATTGAGGAGGATAAGGATGCACACCATGAGGTAACTGAGGAAGCTCATCCGCCTACAAACGATGATCTCCCTCAAGCTTGGAAGTCGTGTAAAGATCATCCAATTGACAATATTCTCGGAGACATCACAAAGGGAGTCACCACTCGATCTAAGCTAAGTAACTTTTGTTATCACTTCGCTTTCGTTTCACAAATAGAGCCTAAAAACCCCAAAGAGGCCCTACTCGATGAGCACTGGTTTTTATCGATGCAAGAGGAACTAAATCAGTTTAAAAGAAACGAGGTATGGGACCTTGTCCCTCCTCCGCGAGGCCATCGAGTAATCGGCACCCGATGGGTGTTTAGGAACAAGTTGGACGAAAACGGGGTAATAACCCGTAATAAAGCGAGATTGGTCGCTCAAGGGTATAACCAAGAGGAAGGCATCGACTATGAGGAAACTTATGCGCCGGTTGCCCGACTCGAGGCTATACGCCTTTTACTCGCCTTTGCATGTGCAAAGGATTTTAAGTTATTTCAAATGGATGTTAAAAGTGCGTTCCTTAACGGTCACATAAATGAAGAAGTATATGTGTCTCAACCTCCCGGTTTTGAATCTCATGAATACCCTGAACATGTTTACAAGTTAAAAAGAGCTTTATATGGTCTCAAACAAGCTCCTAGAGCTTGGTATGAGCGACTAAGTAAGTTTTTACTTAATCAGGGGTACTCACGAGGAAAGGTTGACACTACACTCTTCATTAAACGTCAAGGAAAGCACTTGATTTTGGTGCAAATCTATGTTGACGATATTATATTTGGATCCACTAACATGAATCTCGTGAGAGAGTTTTCTGACCTCATGCAGGGCGAATTCGAGATGAGTATGATGGGGGAGCTCACATACTTCCTCGGCCTGCAAATTAAACAACTCCAAGAAGGGACATTCGTGAGCCAAACAAAATATTGTTTGGACTTGATCAAGAGATTTGACATGGCAAAATCCAAGGCCATAGACACCCCAATGCCTACATGCGTAAATTTGGATAAAGATGAAAATGGCAAGGACGTAGAGGTAAAACGATATAGAGGTATGATTGGTTCACTTCTCTATCTTACTGCGTCACGTCCTGATATTATGTTTAGTGTGTGCATGTGTGCACGATACCAATCATGTCCCAAAGAATCCCACCTAAAAGCTGTTAAACGAATTCTTCGATACCTGTCAGGTACCCCGAAGTATGGATTGTGGTATTCTAAGGGTAGTGATTGCTCGTTGGTAGGTTACTCCGATTCCGACTTTGCCGGGTGCAAATCGGATAGGAAAAGCACTAGTGGTACATGTCATTTGTTTTCAAACTCCTTGGTTAGTTGGCATAGCAAGAAACAAGTTTCAGTTGCTTTATCAACGGCCGAGGCGGAATACGTTGCCGCTGGTAGTTGTTGTGCTCAAATTCTGTGGATTAAGCAACAACTACTAGATTTCAATCTTAAACTTGAACGTATTCCTATCCTATGTGACAACACTAGCGCTATTAACCTTACCAAAAATCCCGTATTACACTCTCGCACTAAACATATAGAAATTCGACACCATTTTCTTAGGGACCATGTTGAGAAAGGTGATGTTGTATTTGAACACGTTGACACTAAAAACCAACTAGCGGACATTTTCACAAAGCCGCTAGCAACGGAACCTTTCTTTCATATCCGCCGAGAACTTGGCATCCTCGACATTTCGGAACGGGAATAATATTTGCTGATGTTATCTTATTTCATTCAAATAATCATGCTGTTGTACTTCTAACAATTTGATATTCGTGTAAGTATAAGTATGTTGTGTATCAAGCAAATCAGGCATCAAGGTGATATTGTTCTTTCTCTCTCTCTTTGTTTGATAATCCTGTTGATCTCAAATCATATCGCTTATACTACGCTAAAATTGTATGACATCTACTGCATATGTATATAGATATTTTTTCTTATATGTCATGACATCATTTTTTGCATAGCATGTACCTCTGAATATGGTAAAATACAAACATATCAACAACCATACGTGCCTTCTGAAAACTATCAACAAACATATCAAGATGACAATCAACACAATAACTGGTCTGCCTACTCAAACCAACAGGAAAATGAGGATGAGGAGAATAACCAAGGCTGGGGTGAATGGCAATACACCGGGTGGACCACCCTTGGCAAATTCTATCAGCCGTATCAACCAAGCACTGCAGACCCACCTTCTCCTCAACAACCGTCAAACAATTCAGAGATTTTAGAAATGATGCAGTCGATGCAGTTGGAACAGCGAAATTTTATGACCAATATGCAGGAACAACAGCAAAAATTCATGAGGGATCAAAATGAAAGAATGGCACAAATTCGTTCTGAACTGCATAACCAAAATGAACGGATCAGTGGAATGTCGACTCAGCTGGACGCTCGATTCGAGACTCTAACTCACTGTCATCAAGCTGAAGAGCGCGCCATTGTCGACAGTCTTGACTTTTTGAATAACATCACAGAAGAATTTACTGATCTAGCTCATCCTCAACGCCATCCTCATTACTATGACAGGCGTGGTCGTGGTCGCGGACGTGGACGGGGCTATTAGCATGCACTCATATGTCATTTGTTGTTTCCTGTTTTGGCTTGCATTCATTTTGTTTGTTGTGTTTTGCTTTTCTGCCCAAACTCACTATGATTGTTGCTTACTTCTATGTTGCTATCATGACATTTTTGTGGTTCTGTAATCTATTAACTGTTATCTCCATCGTATGTATAACTGTTGTTTACTTCTCATCTGTTGGTATCTCATTTATGCATGATTCAATGTGTTGTTATTGTGTCACGAGTTTACCTCTTTTTGATGTTGTCAAAGGGGGAGAACCGAGCAGTAGATAGACGATGATTACGACCGCTATAATTGTAAAAGAAAGGGGGAGCATACCTATACCTATCACGTGTTGCGTAACAGTAGGTTGCCATCATCAAAAAGGGGGAGAATGTGAAGGCAAAGTATCTACCAACACAAGCGTGCCTCTGGTTTTTGATGATGACAACTTGCTAAGAGATATCCTTCTTTCGTTTAAATCATTCACGCTACTTATGATTCAATTTTTACAATGACGTAATGCACAAAAAGCTGTAGAAATTTATGTTTTTGCAGATTTTTGAACCATGAGCCGACCATACCGTCAGCACACAGTTTCATTCAGTTCACACGGCTCAGCGCATGAAGGTCATGCGTCGACCGTTAACTTGGCGCATGCAGGTTTAAGAATCAGACGGCTCAGCGCATGAAGATCATGCGTCGACCGCTGACTCGGCGCATGACAGTTTGAGTGTCACACGGCTCAGCGCACGCCGACCCTATGGTCGACCGTTCGCGCGCAGAAACAGAAATTCTGCTATGTTTCATTGATCTGTCAACTGTCTGTTTTGTATATTACTATAAATAGCTGTCTTTTCAATTTTAACAACTAACATTTTTTGAAAGCATTGTGAGAAAGTGTTCAGGTCAAGAAACGTGAAAGAGGTGCATCAGTGTTCTTCATCTTCATCGTTCAATCAACTCACAAATCCTCAAATTACAGATAATCAATTTTTTGCTGCGGTTTGTGGTTTGCTCGACGGTGATAAGGTTCGAACGCGTGATTGAAGATCCGGTTCGAGTGGAAGCTGGTGCAGGTGTTTCTTGGGAGAAAACCTTTGAGGTTTTACCTATCAAGACTACAGGTTTTGAAGGCTTTTGTTACGGAATCGTCGGTTCAACAATCAAGCGAGTGCGAAGGTGATTGATTAGCGGAAGGTTGATCAATCTAGTAGCTAGGGCGTTGAAAGGTTGAAGACGTTCCGGGTTCAATTTGGGTGTGTCTAAGATCAGCCGTGCCGAAGGTTTGATCAACGGAAGAGTTGTCAATAAGGTGGCTGCAATCGGAGGTCATTCACATCAAATTGGAGGACTTGATTCATCTTGAATCAAGGGGCAAGAAGTGGTAGAAATTATCAGCAACATTAAGATTGTTTGTATCAATTGTCTATCGATTCTTGTGTATAACTGTTCTACCAAACAGGTGATATCTATTCAATACATATCTCAATTCTCATTGTAGAATTGAGGGCAGACGTACCCCAACGCGAGGACGACTGGGGGAACTGCCTCATCAAATCTTGTGTTCCTTTATTTTCTGCATTTTCAATTACAGCTTAAAAATTAAGTGATTCTAGAATAAGTGATTTTGTCAAATTGTAGTATTGATTGAGTGAGTTGGTGAAACACTGTTTTTTAACTACTAAGTACAATAGAAATACTGTACTAAGGCTTTTTCAATCACTCATTCAACACAAATATCATTTAAGGTATTTGTGCACACCAACTGTTCGACAAAAGTGCTGAACTAAAATTGCCTTAATTTTGCTGCTAGTTTTGGTGTAATTTTTGATCATTGGAATAAGGAAATAGTACGAGTGAATCACATCTGAGTTTTGCATAAAAGTGTGTAGTGATTTACTATCCGTTATCGTCTTAAATTCATCTGCTTGACGCATATCCGGCTCTCCAATAGTTGTTCGTTTTAGACTATATTTTCCAAGGCCGCTTCCGCATTTGAAAACAATTTTGAAAACCAATTTTATTGGTAGCGCCACTCAAATTTTTAAAAGGGATCTATTCAACCCCCCCTTCTAGATCCGTGCCTTAGTCTAACACACTGGAGACTTCAGTCTGAACTATCAAAAGTTGAATGGTTGCGAGTAATCTTACGCGAAAACTGCATTTTGACCCAGTGCTGGGGAATGAACGTGCACTTCAGTGTATTACTCAGCTGGGAAGATGATGACCCTTCAGAACACATCTGGCTGGGGAGAGAATCTACTCTGCTTGGGAAGACATGCGGCGTACTGCCTGGAATATGCTATACCTGCAACAACACAAACAAATAGACAAGATACCCTTCTCAAAGGGACCTATCAAGGTTATCATCTTGTGACAATGTTCAAGTAATTCATTGTTTCAACAATCAGCGGCCTAGGCCAGTAAGTTTATGTATGCGTATTTTATCAAAAACATCGACGTTCTTTTTCGCAAACAAAACAGATACACGCTAAACAAGCAAACAAAATTGCTGAATAGTATATATTTCATTAATAACGAACCCCTGAATAGGCAAAAATGTTTTACAACAGATGCAAGCTCCTGGAATGAGGAAGCTGCGCAAATATAAAAACATAAATATACATCAGTATATACACAAATGTCGGCAATGTGGCGTAGACGAACACCATGAGTTGATCCCTCTATAACCCACTCGACTTTGATACTTCTCCGACGCTTCAGCTTCAGAAGAGATTGATTCAGATAAACGGCCCTCAGGTCTTCCAAACCACTAAACAATGAAAGTCCACACGCGGAACGCAGTCATTTGCTTTTTCAAATCCCTAACTTTTTCCTGAATCGCCCTTTCGGGTTTTCGATTCACCGGGATACCCTTTTTTACCAAAGTCGCCCTTCCAGGTTTTCGACTTTGCGGGTGTACATTCTTTCTTTATATCCCTGATTTTTGCCCGAACCTTTTTCCTTTTTTATGGTTCGCCGGGATGCCCCATTTTTGCCTGGATATTCTTTTTCTTTCCAGCGGGTCATTCTTTAAGCAAAGTATTTTTTAACTGCGTCCGCGTTCACCGGGGATGCAAAATCTTGGCCATCCATCGTGGATAACAACAAGGCTCCTCCCGAGAAGACCTTGCTGACGACGTACGGACCTTCGTAATTAGGAGTCCACTTGCCCCGGTGATCGGAGTGTGGAGGAAGAATCTTCTTCAGGACGAGATCACCTGTCTGAAAGCTTCTAGGACGCACCTTCTTATCATAAGCTTTCTTCATTCGGCTTTGGTATAGGCGACCATATGCAATTGATGCTAATATTTTCTCGTCCATCAGGCTGAGTTGGTTTAGCCGGTTCTTAATCCATTCTGCCTCATCGAGTTTCATGTCAACCAAAACACGTAAAGAAGGGATCTCAACTTCTAACAGTAGGACAACTTCCATACCGTACACCAGTGAGAAAGGAGTTGCCCCGATTGACGTACATACCGTTGTACGATAACCGTGCAGTGCAAATGGCGACATCTCGTGCCAATCCTTATAGGTCACAACCATCTTCTGTACAATCTTCTTAATGTTTTTATTGGCCGCTTCAACGACGCCATTCATCTTCGGCCGGTAAGGAGATGAGTTGTGGTGTTCAATCTTGAAACTCTGGCACAACTCCTTCATCATATTGTTATTCAAATTTGAACCATTATCGGTAACGATTCGCTCGGGAATTCCGTATCGACAGATGATGTCCCTCTTTATGAATTTAGCCACCACCTGCTTGGTCACATTAGCGTATGAGGCTGCCTCCACCCACTTGGTGAAGTAGTCAATGGCCACTAGAATGAAGCGATGACCGTTAGATACAGTGGGCTCGATCTTGCCTATCATGTCAATACCCCACATGGATAACGGCCACGGGGAGGACATGACATTCAACGGGCACGGCGGCACATGAATCTTATCAGCATAGATCTGGCATTTATGACATCTTTTCGCGAATTTAAAGCAATCCGACTCCATCATCAGCCAGTAATATCCTGCTCTCAGGATCTTTCTTGTCATAGCATGCCCGCCGGCGTGCGTACCAAATGTGCCTTCATGGACTTCTTCCATGAGCATACTCGCCTCTTTCTCATCTACACATCTGAGTAGCACGAGATCGTGGTTTCTTTTGTACAAAATTCCATCAGGATTGAGATAAAAATTTCCAGACTGCCTCCTCAGAGTCTTCTTATCCTGGGTCGACGCTCCCGCAAGATATTCCTTAGTCATAAGGAAAGTCTGAATGTCATGGAACCATGGCTTGCCATCGGAGGCTTCCTCGATCGCAAAGACGAATGCCAGTCTATCAAGACGAGAAAGGACAATTCTTGGAGCTTCATTCCAAAAATTGACTTTATACATCGAAGTCAGCGTGGCTAAGGCATCAGCCATCTGATTTTCGGCCCTGGGCACATGATGGAGTTCCACTCGATCAAAGAACGGAAGTAGCCTTCTGGCATAATTCATGTACGACACCAAATTCGATTGACGAGTCTCCCACTCCCCTTTGATCTAGTTAATCACAAGTGCCGAGTCACCATAGACATCTAGGTTCTTGATTCTCAAATCAATTGCTTCCTCTAGACCCATGATGCATGCTTCGTATTCTGCTTCGTTATTAGTGACCGGAAACGTCAGTCTAGCGGTGAACGGGATGTGGGATCCATGAGGAGTCGTGATGATCGTCCCGACGCCACTTCCGTAAGAATTGACCGCCCCGTCAAATATCAATTTCCACTGGGATTTCCTATTTGGACCCTCGTCGGGCAACGGTTCATCACAATCCCTTGCTTTGAGAAACATGATATCCTCATCAGGGAATTCAAATTTCATCGGCTGATAATCCTCGATTGGCTGTTCGGCAAGATAATCAGACAATACGCTTCCCTTAATGGCCTTCTGGGAAACGTACTGAATGTCATATTCTGTCAACACCATTTGCCATCTGGAAATCCTGCCCGAAAGCGCTTGCTTCTCGAAGACGTACTTGATAGGATCCATCTTCGAAATTAGCATGGTTGTGTGATTGAGCATGTACTGTCCGTAAACGTTTGGCAGCCCATGCGAGTGCACAACACGTTTTCTCCAGCATTGAGTAATGGGATTCACAATCTGTGAACTTTTTACTCAAATAATAAATGGCATGCTCCTTTTTTCCCGTCTCGTCGTGCTGACCGAGAACACACCCCATACTATTCTCAAGAACTGTCAAGTACATGATTAAGGGTCTTCCGGCCACTGGGGGTATCAAGATCGGAGGTTCCTGTAGATACTGTTTTATCTTTTCAAATGCCTTCTGGCAATCCTCGTTCCAGATAATCGCCTGATCTTTCTTTAACAATTTGAACATCGGTTCACACGTGGCCGTGAGCTGAGAGATAAACCTTGCAATGTAGTTTATTCTGCCCAGGAAACCACGAACTTATTTTTCGGTTTTTGGCGCTGGCATTTCTTGTATCGCTTTAATCTTCGCAGGATCAACCTCAATGCCTCTTTCACTCACGATAAACCCCGGTAGTTTTCCAGACAATACTCCGAAAGTACACTTGTTAGGATTCAGCCTCAACCTAAACTTCCTAAGCCTCTCAAAAAGATTCAGCAAATTGACCAGATGTCCCTCCTCCGTTTGGGACTTCGCAATCATGTCATCAACATAGACTTCAATCTCATGATGAATCATATCATGAAACAAAGTAACCATTGCTCATTGGTAAGTGGCCCCTGCGTTCTTCAGACCAAAAGGCATTACCTTGTAGCAAAACGTTCCCCAAGGTGTAATAAACGTAGTTTTCTCCATGTCCTCTGGCGCCATCTTGATCTGATTGTAGCCGGAGAAGCCATCCATGAACGAAAACATGGAGAACTAAGCTGTATTGTCGACCAACACATCAATATGAGGGAGCAGGAAATCAACCTTAGGGCTCGCCCTATTCAAGTCCCGATAATCGACGCACATTCGTACCTTACCGTCCTTCTTTGGTACAGGCACTATGTTGGCGACCCACGGAGGGTAAGTAGTGACCGCTAAGAAGCCAGCATCAAGCTGCTTTTGCACTTCTTCTTTGATCTTGACGGCCATATCTGGTCGTGTCCTCCTAAGCTTCTGCTTAACGGGAGGACAATCTTCTCGCAGCGGCAAGTGATGGACCACGATGTCAGTATCAAGTCCGGGCATATCTTCGTAAGACCAAGCAAAGACGTCACTATACTCTCGAAGCATCTCGACTAATCTCTGCTTGACATCACTCTGCAATGCAGCCCCTATCCTGACGTTCCTGACCAGTTCTCCAGAATCCATATTTACAATCTCAATCTCTTCTTCGTGAGGCAGAATAACTTTCTCTTATTGTTTCAACAAGCGGGCCAACTCTTCGGGAAGGTCTTCGTCTTCATCAAGCTCTTCTTCGGCTTGATAAATCGGGCAATCGAAGTCGAAGTGAGTCGTAGAAAGTCTAGAGTCGATGTCATCTTCTATGTGGATCCTGCAATAACAAGGGTTAAGCTTAAAACAAGGATATGCAGGTTAGCACAAACCATATTGCCATTTTATTGTTTTTCAAAACAAATATAAAATAGGAATAACAGAGATCTCAACATTTGAATGCGAAGAAAAACGCCTTTTTGATTTATTGGTAAAATGCATGCACATAATCAAACAAGGCCCTGGCAATAAAACCATTATGCCCCGGGTAGGACATAGGGTTGTACAATAATTGAAGAAAGTAAATCATTACTCTTTGCCTGTCACTTGGATGGTATCCCTGATGGACCAGTTGTTGAGGCTATGGCCTGGTTTGCCTGGCTGGATCCAAGAATCCAGGTCACAATCGCTGTTTTCGCCATCTTCAGACACTGCGTTGATGCTTTCAAATATCACCCCGCCACTGGTAAATTGGATCGGCCCTCTACCTCGCGACGCACTGTAAGAAGAGGAGGCTTCAGCCGCAGGAGAGTATCCTAACCCAAACTTGTCCTGTTTGTTAGGTATTTCTGTAACCAGCCCCCAGCCTGGGGTAGATCCGGCTTGAACAACTGCCCGGGCTTCCTTGAAGGAAGAGAGAGTCATCTCTGGTTTCTCAATAATCACTGGAGTCACGTCTTTGACTTTAACAGCTTCGAACGCCTGACATAGGGTTTCATGGATCTCCCCATCCATCTCAACATATTTGAAGGATGACAAATGGCTCACCATTATATCTTCCTCGCCACAAACAGTTACAATGCTGCCCCCTACAGCATACTTGAGCTTCTGGTGCAACGTGGAGGTCACGACACCAGCAGAATGGATCCATGGCCAGCCTAAGAGACAGCTGTAGGCTGGCATGATGTCCATGATGTAGAAGACTGCGTCGAAAGTTTCCGACCCAACTTGGATTGGCAGCGTTACCTCTCTAAAGACATGACGCTTGGTTCCATCGAAAGCCTTCACAACCAGATCACTGGGTGTGCAAATCAATCCTCGAGTATCTAACTTCATCAATGCTTTCTTCGGAAGAACATTGAGCGATGACCCAGTGTCTACCAACACGTGAGCCATAACTGTTCCCCTACACTCTATCGAGATGTGCAGGGCACTGTTGTGGTTTCTTCCCTTCGGCGTCAGCTCCAGGTCAGTGAACCCTAACCCGTTTCCAGCATTCACGTGGGCTACAACCCCTTCCAACTGGTTGACCGAAATTTCCTGCGGTACATACATGGCATTCAAAACCTTTAACAGCATGTTGTGATGTGACTCCGAACATAGCAACAAATTCAGGATGGAAATTTTCGAGGGTGTTTGGATGGAGGTGATCCACGATCTTGTAGTCACTCTTCTTGATCAACCTCATGAACTCTTCAGCGTCCTTTACAAGTAAGTCCTTCTCTACCCCACGAAGGGTTTCCTCAACGACTTTACTCTTTCCCTTATCAGTTTCCTCGGCTTTGTCCGCTTTGTTCGCCACAACCTCAGGTGGAGCAAATACTCTTCCGCTGCGCGTGATTCCGCCAATTCCCACTAGGTTATCCACAGACCGCCCAAATGGTTCTAGTTCCAACTTCTGTCCGTTACAGTAGACGTCTGCCCCATAGTGTTATGGGACAACATTGGTGCTTTCAAAAGGCATCGGCCCAGCCTTTGTGATGGTAATTATGGGCGGCCTGAGTGCAGAAATGGTTATCGTCTAGCGAGGGATGGTGATGGTGGCAACCTCATCATCCTGCTTCAGCACTACCTCTCCAGATCCACATTCGGCCCTTTGGCTAAACTGCAAGATTCCTTCGGTCATCAGACTCTGAATCCCCACTATCAACTGTTCACATCCATCAGGACGAGTCGCACAGCCCATACACAATTCTCCACAGCCCGGAAAGAAACCTCTCTTCATCAGCTTGGCTTTAACGAAGCTAAGCGGTGTCTTCAAATCCTTGACATCAGTCAACACATCCAAACCCTCTTCTTCAATAATGGCATTCACCCCACCTCCTCTATGATTCGGCATAGGGTTCTTTGTGACATTCGAAACATTATCTGAGAAATTGATGATCTTAGCATCCACCATGTCTTGCACCTTGTGCTTGAAGGCTTTGCAGTTTTCTATCGTGTGGTCGGGTGCCCCTGAGTGAAAATCACACGTTGCATTCGCATCATAACCCTGCGGAGGTGCACCTGTCAAGGGAGGCAAGGTTCTCTTCTGGACCAGCTGCAACTGAAGCAGAGTTTGTAACAACTGTGCATAAGAGATGGGCGGTGTCTCAAGGTGACGACTTGATAGTGGTGCCCGGTTCTAATACTTTCTGTACCCTTGCTGATTTGGCAGCTGCTGCTGCGGCTGCTGCTGTGGCTGGGGTTATTGGACAGCAGGGATGGTTATGCTAGCCACCTGCTGGTGATGGCTCTTACCCTTCCTTCGAGCGTTAGACACGACGTTCGTCTCTCCTTCACGCCTCTTGTTACCATATGGTTTCTTTCCTCCTCCAGCTGAGGATAGATCAACACCCTGAATTTTCCCCAATTTGATCCCATTTTCAACGTGCTCGCCAGTAATGATGAGATCTGAGAAACTCCCCGACATACCGCTGACCAATTTCTCGTAATAAACCCATGGGAGGGTGGCTACAAACATCTCAACAAGCTCTCGTTCAACCATCAGCGGCTGAACTCTAGCTGCTAATTCACGCCATCGCTGGGCGTATTCTTTGAACCCCTCGTTGTTCCTCTATGACAAGTTCTGCAGTTGAACCCGGTTCGGAGCCAAGTCACTGTTATACTGGTAATGGTGCACAAAGGCCTCAGCAAGTTCTTTCCATGTGCGCACACTGGTGGGTTCCAAACCCATGTACCATTCCAAGGATGGCCCGGACAAGCTATCCAGAAAGAAATGCATCAGCAGCTTCTCGTCTTCAGAGTGAGCGGACATCTTTCGGTAGTATGACCTTAAGTGGACACGAGGGAAAGTGGTGCCCTTGTACTTCTCAATGTCGGGTACCTTGAATTTGGGAGCCACCTTGAAATCAGAAATCAATCCCAATTTAGACATATCGACACCCATAGTGTTCAGGTTCTTGAAATTCCTCATTTTGTCCTCGAGTGCCTTAAACCTCAGACGTGCTTCAGTAGTCAGTTCTCCTTCAGCACTCCTCTGTGAGAACAAAGCTTCTTGACGTTCTTCTAGCCATGGTTGAGGCCCATACAGATTTCCAGCACCTGTGTTGCCATTGCCCAATCCAGTGTTGCCATTAGCCTCAAAATTTCCATTACCGACGCCAGTCGTATTACCATTGAGCCCGATGTTAGTGATCACATTGCCGTTACCACTGCCATTCCCCCCGGTCACGGGGATGCCGCCCTGAGGAGTTTCAACTGGAGGAGGGGTTGGAACACTCCCACCATGGAGTACACCGTTGCTATCAACCCTTGAGATCAGAGGTTGGACCAATGTTCTGAGCTGGTCTTGGCCGTTGGCAACCACTTGCATGAGCTCCATGAAGCGGTCCATCCTCTCACGGAGTTCTTGAACGTCAGTTTGCACTTGTTCCATTGCTCTAGCTTGATTCGCTCGGGTCAGATAGCGGTGGATCGGTCTTTGATCAATCCTGGAACAACCTGCATACACAAAGGGTTAGAAGAAAAAGCGATAAGGTGCTCGTTATGCAGATGCTTCATGCAAATGCAAACGTGTGTCTGTGCCTTTGGGAGATTCCCCCCCCCCCCCCCCCCGATCCTAGTTTCCGAGACAAATAAAGTCTATGATCCAATCATGGAAAAGAAATCCTCATATATTCATCTGAAAAGCCCGCTCGGGTAGCGTACAACTGTAGTCACATACAACTGAAGCAATAAGGCATGACCCTTACCAACAGACCTGGCGGTGATCAGCATATCAATGCATAAAATGTACAAAAAGAGATACAAGAGATCAGGCTAGGTCACGGGCACGAAAATCTTCTATCAACTTCTTTGTAGCGGGGTGATCTGACTGAGCAAGCAAACCCTGGGCCAGCAGGTCCCTCTGACTGATGGACTTTAGGAGGTTCTCGGCAACGCTCCTAGAAATACCTTCTTCAGAATGGTTCTCGACTCTTCTCCTTTTAGCATCAGCTCGGAGTTGAGAATCTTACAAATCCGCCTCGGCCTCAGCCAATCTATACCGGACGTCATGTCGCAGGGAGGCTTCAGCCTTTGTACTCTCATCTTTCACCATAATCTGAGCTTCCAGCTCGACTACTCACTGCTTCAGCTTTTCTTCCCGCTCTTTGTACTTGGCTATGGTGCTGCTCCAGACCCTCTCGTATTGGGTTAACTTCCGGTACACTCAGTCCAGATCCTGTTTCTTGGTTGTCAATACGCCATGTACTGACTTCAGATCCAACCCCAGGCGTTCCCTAGCATCAGTTTCTTTGGTCAGGTTGGAGCCTAGACGGTTGATCATCTCAGTCTGCTTCTTGCAGGTATAAACGGCTTCACTTTTTTCTTTCCGAAGTTGAGCGATCTCTTTCTCCAACTCTTCGTTGGCTTTTCGTAGCTCTTCCTTCTCTTGGAGTACCTGGTTGAATTTCTGAATATCAACTGTGGTAGGCTCTTTGTGCACAAGAGGATGCAATGGTTCCACGACAGGAAACGACATTAGAAACTTGGTGGCCCTTTCTCGAACCCAAGTCACGTACGGATCAAAGGCCTTGTTGTTGCTTTTTCCCAGCAGGACCTTTCCCTTTCGGTGAATTTTACTCCAAGCATTCTGTACCTTGATCAAAGCGTCACCTTCAAGTAACCCTGTGAGATACAGAGATTCCTGTATCTCTTCCTCTTCCGGAGGACCTCGTAGTGCATACCCAAATTGTTGTACCAGCAGAGATGGATTGTAGTTGATACATCCATTCCTTACGACCAGGGGGGCGTTCGGAAAGCCACATCAGCTATACACAATATCTTTGCCCAGCAGATCTCTATCAAACCAGATGATATAGTCAGCAGTCAAACCCATCAAACGCGCGGACCAAGGTGAAGACTCAGCAGAATTAATGAATGGCCCCGACTTAGGAAGATGGCTAGAAAAACACTTATATAGTAAAGGAGCACAACATGCCACGTTCTTCCCCTTTCTGTTTTCGTTCTTGTTGTGAACTGAATGGTAGACGTCTCCGAGGAGAGTGGACACTGGATTCCCGGAGGTGAATATGTGACAAGTATCCATGCTTATGAAGTCCAGATGACTTAGGAATAGCACAATCCCATAAATGCAAAGGGCTAAGAAGGCATTGAATACATCCCAGCGATCCTTCTCGGCAAACTTTCGGGCTTTTTCCATCAGGAAAGGCAAAGGGAAACCATGAACTCCGATCTTTCTGGATACCATCCCTTCCAATTCAGACTCATCTACATGCAGAGCGTCAGTCAGCTTACTCAGTTTGGGCTCACCCTTAACACGGTAGTAAGGCATTTGATTCATCAAAGGCACCCTTAACAGGTAAGAGTACTCTTCCAAGGTCGGGGCGAGGACGTAGTCTGGAAACACAAAGCATCTGAGTTGTGGGTCGTAAAACTGCAGCAGGGCATAGAGGCCATTCAACTCGTACATAGGAAGCTTATACACAATACCTAGAAGTCTCCCATAACTCTTTCTGAAACTCTCCATTACTGTCTTATCAGCCAAAGAAATCAAAGTCTGCAATTCTCGGATGTTAGGTGTTGGTAGCTTGTAAGCCACAGTCTTCTTCAGAGATGCCATATCTGCCATATGGATCAAGACCACTAGAACCAGGGGAGAAATATGCACTTGTAACACAGACACACGTTAATGACATGCAAATGAGGATGCAAGCAATGCAAAATGCAATCATGCAGCAGGAGATCAAGATGACTGTGTTGTTGAGGAGATGAAGGCTCTGTATCAACAAAACCACAATACTGCTCTATCAAGAACAAACATATCTCTGATGAGAAGAAACCTCTGATACCAGACCATAAATCTGCTCTGTCAAGAACACACACATATCTGATGATGAGAGCCTCTGATACCAACAAAACTAATTCACTGTCAAGAAAACCAGGTAATCTGAAGGTTAAGGTTTCCTGCAACAAACCCGACCCTACTCACAGGTATGGACCTAATCACGGAAAAGGTTCGGCATCCTATGCGGTCATCAGCGTCACAGACTTTCAAGAAATGACGATACGATACCTAGGAGGTGTGGCATCATCATCTCTTAAAGCGGCCTCACTTAGCTGAATTCCAAATGATTGGTTCCCAGAGTCGACAATCCTCAGATCCAACAACCCCTCGAGTCCAAAGGACCGATATGAAGCCATCAAAGAGAACCTCGTCTGAGTGTGGATTACATGGGAACAAATGCAAGCAAAGCAAGCATATCCTCCACTAACCCACTCTAATACTATGTAGCTCTCAAGCCTGGGTCTGGCTTCTCACTCATCAGAATGCCCCTCCCACAACAGTAAAAATAATCATATCATACTGAAAATAAAGTGTGGGGAATAAAATGCGATAAATAAACACAACCCAACAAGTAATCATACAAGCGCTAGGATTGACTCTTGCGCCGGGACGTTGGATCCCCATATTGACTCGCATAGGGGACGTTGGATCCCTAGGAAACTATCAAGTCCCCAGCAGAGTCGCCAGCTGTCGCTTCCGCGAAAATAAGGTGCCGGCAAAACAGAAGAGTCGCCACCTTTCGTTATTTATCCCTCGGAACGGGAAAGGAAACGATCGGAAAAACCTGACGAAAAGGTATAAGACAAGGTCATCGCAACCATTGTCTGGGTTCTGGAGTCGGTTACGCAAGGGGAACGTATTAGCACCCCTCACGTCCATCGTACTCGATGGGATCCATGCTTGTTGTGTTTATCTGACGGGTTTGTTTACTATCTACCTATCAAGGCTGGTCTAAAAAGAAAAGAAAATGACTCGGCAAAGCGTCGCGCTTTATGCCTACGTATTCTCATCAGAGAATGAGAAATCAGAGTCAACGTAGTTCGGCTAACTACGGGTGATGGGGAAGGTGGCTCGCCAATACGCCAGTATTGTGCCTACGTACTTTCAATAGGCTTGAGAGATCAGAGCTTACGTAGTTCGGGAAAATACGGATTACGGGAATTCAGATTCATCTGTTTTTTCGAGTAGGGTTAACAAACAGTTCCAGCAGTTTGGTGTACGCAGCTGGACCCTTGGAGACTTAGGCGTTACCGTTTGTGGTAGAACTGGGAGTTAACGACACTCTTTTCTTCAAACAAGCTTCCTTTGAATTATGGGCCCACGGGGCAAAAAGATTTAAAGTTTGTTTTCTGTCTTTTACGGAAGAACTGTTTTTTTATGTTTGTCTGTAGTTTGTACAGCACTAGAGACTATGACCTGGGAACGAATGCGTCGCATATCGTCCAAAAGACGTATACTAAACATTCTAGACGATTGAGAGGAGGCCGCTCAATTATCATTACCCAAGTAGCTTAAGGCTCGTAACGCGCTTATACTAACCTGCCTTTATTATGTTTTTTTACTGTTGTTTCAAGATGAGAAGAGAAGAAAGGGTTCAACTACAGGGAGACTATCAAGTCCTAATGTTGTCATGCCAAGGATTCATCCTATTGTTGAGGTTTGAAACAGGGAACTCCTAGAAGTTATCATGCATAGGTTTCAACCTAAAGTTCTAATCATCGCTTCCTTATCAAAGGAAGTGAGATTCCTAGGGGATCATGTCAATGATACAGAACAGATAAAGCATCAGCTTAAACAGTAAACAGTAAACAACTGTAAAATGCATGCAGTGCAAGTGAGGGAGGAAATGTGTGTGGGGCATCAGCCTCCACAAGCTCATCTCGACCTCAAGCCAAATATGAGAAACTGCAATCATACAGAAGAAATAAAATGCCATCAAGCAAATCACAAACCACACAGGCAAGGGAGCTGAGCTCTACCGAATACCCACAAGCAAAGCCATACAGTAAAAATACAAGCAGAGGGAGCAACTCAACCTATAGTGCAATCATGCTCCTAGCTTAAATCAGTCTAAACATGAACTTATTCTAATGAATCAAGCAAATCATACAAGTCACACCAATACAGTTGCACAGAAAGCAAACAGACAGGAAAGAAAGCAGATCAACAACTTCCACAGCCTCACAGCAAAGCAATCTTCTGACAGCAGCTCAGTCCTCAGTCTGTAACTGTTCTTCAAGGATTTCATCTTCAATGGCAAGTATCAACTTGCTTCTTCAAGCTTTTAATGCATCAAACACAAGTATCAACTTGTTCTCCACCTTCTTCAAGCTTCAGCTCTTTCTTCATCTTCAAATTGATTTTCTTCACAAGTGTCAACTTGTTCTTCTTGATCTTCAAGCTTCAGCTCCAATGGCAGTCTTCAAACAAAGGGGAAGTGCAACCTCTAGCATCTTCAGTCTTCTAGCAAGGAACTCCATCCTCTATCAAGGGAGAAAGATTCATCTAACAAGAGCAAGGTGGGGATAGGGAGAAGCAAAGTGAAGACCAAAGGTCACCTCTAAGCACTCCATCATCAAGGAAAGGGACCCTCAAAGGTTCTACCAATTTGTGAGGAGCCACACATCCTACCAAAGGAGGGATTGGGGCCTTCACAATGGGACCTTAAATCATAGGTGTTGCGGTGGAAATAGGATCACAAACTATTAATGAGTTTGAATCGCAATTCAATTCACAACCGCTCTTTGATTTATCCGAAGGAAAAGGTCAAAAGAGGGAAAACCTATTTTGCATCATAAACACAATGCGGGGAAAGATCTAGGGTTCGGGGGTTGGTTAAATTTAGGGAAGGTATTAGCACCCTAAACTTCTGTAGTACTCTACAGGAACCTTTTGTTCAAATGTTTACTATCTGCTTTATTTATTTGCTTAAGGTATATGTACAAAGGGATTAACAGTGAGAAAATAAACCTAAGGGGTTAATTCTAAGTTTACTCGGCAAGACGTCGCATCTTGTGCCTACGTATCCTTACGGGAGTGGAATCAGAGTAATCGTAGTTCCCCTCAAATGGGAGGTTAGAGACTTCTTGACTGTGGTCAAGGTCTCAAGGGGAATAAACGCATCTTAAGGACACGCTTACGTGGAGTGTAGAAACTCCAAATCTCTACGTTGAATTATTAAGTTGTAATTAGGGTTAGGTTAGGTTAGGTTAGGTTAGGGATGTCGCGGCGGGAAACCCTAAAATGAGCGCGGCGGCTCTTTGACCTAATGCTAGGGGTAAAATTGTAATCTTGCCTGCGGCGAGGCATTTGTGAAAATTTAGGGTTGAAAAGGTGTAAGGGTTGAAGGGGTTTTGAGGTTGAGGACTATTGACACGGCGGCCAAACGGTTAGACCTAACCCTCGGGTGTGTGTAGTGTGACAGAAACAGTGGTAAACGCGTGAGATAATTGAATCATGCAAACAGAGAGATAATGTAAGCAGAAATTTAAAGGCAGAAATTAAAGCGCGATTATTAGGATTCGCGAGATTACATGATAGGAGCAGATACAATAGGATAATGAAAATTTGAATTGAAAATACACAAAAATAACTACTGGCAGCGTAACAAGCTACAGAACGAGGAAACACTGTTAATAAACCGAATCAGACAGTCAACGGATGAATTATGAGACAAACGTGCAAGATCGGAGAGATTTTTTTATTGCTTATGCGTAATAAGTTAAAAAAATGTTAAAATAAAAAAAGATTAAGTTTAATTTTTTTTTAAAAAACACAATAGTTTAATTTAACTATCTAAAAAATTTTATTTTTTTATGTTATCATTTTCTAAAAGAGTTTAAGCTAGATTTTTTTTAAAAAGGTTTAAATTATATTTTATTTTTTTTAAAACAAATGTTTAATTTTTAGAAAAAAAAGTTTTAATAAAAATTTAAAAAATAATAAACAAATAAACAAATAAAATATAAAATAAATAAAATAAAAGAAAGTTGGGCCGGGTATCACTTCCGGACCCAACCCAAACGGATCACAAATTTGGAAGGGGATTAGGGTTCCCCCCCCAGAACCCTAACGGCGCCTCGTTTCTCTTCTTCTCATATTATCGTTCCTCTTCTCTTTCTTCTTCCTCGATGCTCTCTTCTTCCTCACGCCGCGACCTTCTCTGTTCCTGAAACGAGCCACAAAATCATATGAGATAATACGTTTTACCTTTGATTTGGCCGATGATGCTGAAGCTGAGGCCGTGGAGTTGATTGCCCGTCGTTCTTTGTGAACGATGAAGGTGATCTCTCTGATGTTATGGATTCGCGTTCGGTGATGGTGATCTCTGAGCGATGAGGACGATTGCTTCGTCTGAGCTCACGCTGTTTAGGGTTTTCTGCGTGCGATTTCTTCGCTAGGGTTTCTCCTCGGTGATTTTTCTTGGCCCTCCAGTTAGGGTTCGTACGCGATTCCTCCTCTCCCTGTACCAGGTTGTATCTCTCTCTTTATATACGCTTTACTTTTTGGGCTTTCAATCTGTATTGGATTTGTATTGCTCTGAGATTTGATTTGATGCGATTTGATTTTGATTTTCCAGATTGAGTTCTAATGCGATGCTTTCTGAGACGATTGGGATCTCAATTCCTTTTTCTGGTATGAACTTGATACTAGTTCGTTGATTGATCCAAAATACATTCCACTGGGATATGATTTGGTTCTTGCTGATACATGATTGGATCCTATTTCTCCTTTTAGGATTTGATTGGGACTTCTCTTGATATGATTCTGAACTTGTTTTGATTCACTTGATTCCATCCCTGATTCGATGTCAAATTTGTTTTCTGTCTTTCTCTGATATAGTTTGCCCTACTCCTTCATACTTTCCTTTTCCAGAATTCCTTGATTGATTCGATTTTGTTGGATTTTTGCAGATAGATTGGATTGCCTTTGGATTTCCGTTGACCTGTTGGATATCTGAATTAATTCGAACTGATTTATTTTTGGACTGATTTGTTTGATTGATTCAGATTGGGAATCAAAATCTTTCTATTGTTTTTCTGATATGATTTGCTTTTAGATTGGATTGATTGATATCTGATTTTGATTCACAGAATTCCTTGAAGGATTCGTTTTTCTGCTCTGTTATCGATCTCGAACTGATTCATTTTTTATTGATGTAGCTCAGATTCTCTTCCTCTTCTTCTTTCAGAGAGGGCTTGATGTTGTGTTGGTCTTAGCCGCCGAGACGGGTACGCGGTAATGATGACGATGAGTCTGAACCATTTGGAGTAGTACGCTACAATCCTAGTTTTGCTTATGTTACTGCTTCTGATTGAATTGGTGGGGACGATTAGCTATTATGTTGAGCTGAGCCGTGTATGTGTTCGTTTATGGCTACCCCTGTGATTTTGCCGTACATCTGTTTCGTCTTGGTTAACTGGATTTTTATTCTGATACGGCTTCGTGATAAACTGAAACATGCTTCTCTGATTTGCTCGACCTCAATTCTTATGATAAGGGTTGTCGTGCTCGTAACTCGCCTCGCTTGCTACCTGTTTGTGACTGATATTGATTGTACCGCTGTTGGTGTTACTAATGGTTGCTCTTGAAATTGTTTGCAGATGCTAGTCGACTTGTTTTGCTTGCAATTGATACCTGCAGATGTTGAACTGGTGTTGCTCGCTGTGTTGTTGTTTGCAACTGATATCGGTTGCTGCTATGGTTTGTAGCTCAGAAATTGCTTGAAACGGTGATGATGATTCTTGAATCTGAACCGTTTCTTAGAGGCTAATGTTGCAATGTTGGTGCTTGCGAATGATGCTTGCTCGTAGCTGATATTGTTGATGTGAAAAACTTGTTGTTGTGGCACTGTGATGCTTACAGCTGATGCTACCCTGTTATTGCAGGTTGTGACTCGTGTTGTTTCTCTTTGCTTGCTGTAGTTGATATTGGTTCTATGGTTTTGTTGCCTGTTTCTTGAACTGAACTGTTATGAAATTGGGGTAATGAATCTTTTGGTACCTTGTCCTATGTTATCTTGCCGCAGCTTGTTGTGTGTCTCATTCTTCTGCACATGGTTCAGAACTGATGCTGCTCATGAAATATTTAGGCTTTGAATTCCAAATTCTGAATTTGACATTGATGCGTTTGTGGCTTTTCAGGTGTTGGAACTTCGGAACCACAGCGACTCAGACCTGCCGGCATCCGGGTCTGAGTCAAAACTTGCCTATGTTGCCTTATTCTCGTATCAGTTTGGAAATCCAATCGCGGCAAAACGAATCAGCCCCAGTTCTTTTATTTTTCTATCTCTCGGATGTCCCGTATTGATAAGAACAAGCATTACCTGATCTGATGCCCACGGCGTGGATCGGTAACGGGGGTAGGACGCAGCTTCGGTTGTGCCACTCCCGGCACTCGATGATGACACTGTTCTGAGAGTGTCAAAAACAACTTCTAACATTTTTTTTCTATACTGTTTGTTCTGTTTTAATGTGCAGGTGAATTGGAGATTCTTCGGAGAAGCTCAAGGACATCACGAAGACATTTAGAAGTCTTTAGGATTTAGGACTTAGAACTTCTAGAATTAATGTAACTCCTTGTAACAGCATTTTGAAATGTGAAGTATTCTTTACTTCTTGTATGATGAGATTCTTTTATGAAATAAAATTCCCAAAATTTGAATTCACTTATTTTTTTTCTTAGTTAAAATATAAACATTTGTGAATAAATACACAAGTATTTAATTCATTAACATAAGCATAAAACATGAACACTCCCAAGTGATATTCTTATTTGTGTACTCTTCTCATCATCCGATTAAAATCCCTTTTAAATGTTAACCAACCATTTCGTAACCAAATGCGTATGTGCACCGTAATCACGACAATTTCAGCATCAACAACAAAACTAAACGTAATTAAATTCCCCTGACCCAACGCCGAGAGCCACAAATCAACAATACCCAATTATGACTGTGCCTTAATAACAGAGCGGAAGCGCTTAGGAAATAAACCATGAGCGATGGAATGGATCTTAAATCCAGTTGTGCTTAACAAGTTTTAATACCGACCACATCAAATTGGCACCTTAATTCAATCAGACCTGGGGATAATAGTGTATCAAACGCCTCATAACTTAATAACAGCCCGTCTTCAAGGAATTAGCAGTAGTTGTGTAAAATGACCAAAATACCCCCGGAACCAAATCTGCAAAACAAAAACCTCCATAACTGGTTAGCGGTTAGCGATGTTCATATGAGATGATATGTGAAATTACTGGCTAATTATAAGGGTAAAATTTGGGGTATTACAGTTGCCCCTATTTAAATAGCTACACCGGGCGATTTGAGTGATAGAGACTCGAGGAATCGTGGTGGAGAGATTTAAATATAGATAACCGAAAATTTTGCCCTTATATGCGACAGTATGCAATGCCATGGATAAAACGGGAACAGCTTAATGCAGATGATGCCGTGGACATGATATGTTGCGTATGTTGGAATAATGAATGCGGAAATGCTGACGAACATGACGACACCGGGGCAGACGCCACGAGAAGAATTCACTGGGGAAAATGACGCGCTGAGATATGGTACAACACTGGGGAATTCCAAAAATAAAACTGGATCACGTACAATGGTAAGATCGATTACAGAATGCTGGAGCATTGAGCAAAGAATAACATCCAAGCTTCTGTAAACTACCCCTCGTGACAGGATCAAACGGACTTTTCGGAACTCCGTAGCAAATATACAGGGTAAAAAACTGACTGTACGCCAAAATAAATGGACTTTGATGGGAAGTGCCCTGATAAGCTTCTCGCGGGAGAACTGTCACTCATCGTTGGAAGGGACTTATGTGCCAAAATGGATAAGCACTCAAATAAAGAGGATGCTGCTTATCTGATAAATCTTCTCGCATTTTAAGGTCGGCGCCTGGAATGCGATTCTGAGTTTTCTCTTACTGAAGGATAAATAAACTTCTTCATGCTTCAAGATCGTGCTCTCTTGAGCATAAAACGGGTAAACTGAACTTCTTCATATTTCAGAATCGTGCTCTCCTGAATATGATACTGGATGACTGAATTTCTTCATATTTCAGAATCGTGCTCTCCCGAATATGAAACTGGATAATCGAACTTCCTCATAACTCAGAATCGTGCTCTCCTGAATATGATTCGGCTCCTGAAATTTCTTCATTCTTCAGAATCGTGCTCTCCTGAAAAATGGCCAACTGAACTTCCTCATAACTCAGAATCGTGCTCTCCTGAATATGATTCCGCTCCTTCTTTTACTAAAGGATAAATGAACTTCTTCATGCTCAGAATCGTGCTCTCCTGAATATGAAACTGCTCAAACCTCCCCGTAACTCAAGATCGTGCTCTCCTGAATACGATTTGGTTCAAACCTCAAGACGGCAGGGAAATGGAAGCCCAACTGCTCCATGGAGATGGCCATTTGCTGCGAGTCATAACGAGGATATGATCGACTTCTTAGTTAAGAAATGTCGTGTATTTGTCATGGTACGGTGAAAACCTTTAGATGGTGCAAAATAAATGCACGTCCGGTTGGGCTCGACGACCGACAAGACTGAGATTCAATCTAGGATCGAGTTAGAAAGAAGACTGGTAATCAAGACTCCATCGAGGGAATGAACTCGAAGGGTAGATATCTTATCTTGACGAGGAAAGATAGCCGAAGTAACCGTCATCCACGAGGATCAATCTCTGTGGGGAGACTGGAAACACCTATGTATTTTATGCTTAGGGCTGACAATCTATTTGGAGAGAATGGACGAACCCAGTTACTCGGTGGTAACGACCAAGGATAGAGACGCAATGAACCTGTGAATGCTAACGCATATGTGAATGTATGTTAATGTCTATGTATGTAGTCAAATATGCAAGATGTTATGAAATGAGTATGTAATGAGTATGTGAAATGAATATATGACATAGGCATGTGATGCTTATGCCCCTGCGTATGCTGACGAAACAGACTAGAGACAGGACGAGAGATGAAATAAACATCTCGACGGAAATACCCTGCGCTCTCTGCAACCAATACGTCAATCATGGGCAAGAAAGATCAATGGTAGAACCAAGTCTGGTTTTAAAGTTCTGAATTCTCTGGGGAGAAGGTAATCTGCTTGGGTGTACAGTATCACGTCTTCATATGGGGAGAAGAAAACCTGAGGGACACTTTTAAGTTACCCCAAGAAGAAGTTGTCAGCTTATAGTCTCTCTGGGGACTATCACTGGGCAATGGTTTAAAAGTGTTTCTGCAATAATGATATTTCCGGGGAATGAAGAGATCCTGTCGGAATTTCCACTAGTCAAAGTAATTTATTACATTTCAAATTTGTTTGTTTTTTGAAAAACAGTTTTGAAAAATCTACAATGCACCTTTCATTTTCAAATTTTAAGAATAAACGCATTTTGCATAACAATAGAAAATAAAGAGCAATGCACCAAGGAATGTAAGTAACGAGATGGTATCTTTTATTAAAGGGTGGCTGCTTGCTGAAGGCGTAGCTCCACAGATGATTACATTTTGAAATTGGCAACATGGGAAAAGGTTACATCGAATCCAATAACGCCTACTGACACTAATAACTAAGACTAATCCAGAATCCTGCTTTGGGCAAGGATGAAAGAAACTGAAACATGGCTCTTATGAGATAATCAGTGTCTTCGGATGCAATGAAATGCCTTTGTCCCTAACTTTTGCCTGGATCTCCCTTTCGGGTTTTCAATCCACCGGGACGCTCTTTTTTGCCTAAGCCGCCCTTTCGGGTTTTCAGCTTAGCGAGCTTTTTATTATTATTATTTTTTTCTTTCAACCCTTACTTTTGCCTAAGTCGCCTTTTGCAGGTTTTCGACTTAGCGGGTTTTTAGGCATAATATTTTCGGACTGCATCAGAATTCACGGGATGTGCTAGTTCTTCACCGTCCATTGTCGTAAGTATTAGAGACCCTCCAGAGAAGACAGTCTTTACAACGAACGGGCCTTCATAATTGGGCATCCACTTTCCACGCATATCTTTATGTACTGGTAAGATCTTTTTGAGTACGAGCTCTCCTTGACGGAACTCACGGATTCGAATCTTCTTGTCAAACGCTCTTTTCATCCGTTTCTGATATAATTGCCCATGGCACATGGCTGTCAAACGCTTCTCGTCAATGAGATTCAACTGATCCAATCTGTCTTGAACCCACTCAGCTTCCTCAAGTTCAGCTTCCATTAACACTCTTAAGGAAGGTATCTCTACTTCGATGGGGAGCACGGCGTCCATTCCATATACCAGTGAGAAAGGGGTTGCCCCTGTCGAAGTTCTCACCGAGGTTCTGTATCCATGCAAAGCAAACGGTAACATCTCATGCCAATCTTTGTAAGTCACAACCATCTTTTGCAGGATCTTCTTGATATTCTTATTTGCAGCTTCAACGGCCCCATTCATCTTAGGACGGTACGGAGAAGAATTGTGGTGAGTGATCTTGAAATTGTCACACAACTCTTTCATAGTCTTATTATTCAGATTGGTGCCATTGTCAGTTATTATCCGGCTTGGGACCCCATAGCGGCAGATGATCTCTTTCCTGATGAATCGGGCAACCACTTGCTTGGTCACGTTGGCATAGGAGGCAGCCTCTACCCACTTGGTGAAATAATCAATAGCAACAAGAATAAAACGATGACCGTTAGAAGCCTTCGGCTCGATTGCCCCAATCATGTCAATGCCCCACATAGAGAACGGCCATGGCGAAGACAACACATTCAACGGTGACGGAGGTACATGCATTTTATCAGCATAAATTTGGCACTTATGGCATTTTCTAGCGTATTGGATGCAGTCAGCTTCCATGGTTAACCAATAATACCCAGCCCTTAACATCTTCTTGGACATAGCATAACCATTGGCATGGGTTCCGAAGGTCCCCTCATGAATTTCCTGTAGTAACATGTCCGCTTCCCGTTTATCAACACATCTGAGCAGGACCATGTCGTGATTTCTCTTGTACAACACACCATTACTGATAAAGAATTTGGACGCCAATCTTCTCAATGTCTTTTTGTCCAGACCAGTAGCACCATCGGGATACTCCTGCTTGACGAGATAGTTCTTGATATCGTGAAACCAAGGCTTTTCATCCACCTCAGCCTCTTCGACCAACTGACAATAAGCGGGCTCAACCTTGCGCTCAATATGGATAAGAGGTGCTTCATTAACGAATTTAACTTTCCACATAGATGCTAACATGGCTAATGCATCAGCTACGTGATTCTCGGATCTAGGAACATGCTCGAACTCTATCTCGTCGAAATACTTGATCAGTTCAATAATGTAGTCCTTATAAGGGATCAGCTTCTCATTCTTCGTTTCCCATTTGCCTTGTACCTGGTAGATAACCAAGGCTGAGTCACCACTTACTTTAAGAAGTTTGATTCGGAGGTGAATTGCTGCTTCGAGGCCGAGGATACATGCTTCATATTCTGCGACATTATTAGTACACTCAAAGTCCAACCTTGCTGTAAATGGAGTGAATCCACCCTTTGGGTTCATCAAAACGGCGCCTATACCATGCCCATTGAAATTTGAGGAACCATCAAACATCATCTTCCACCAAAGACCTGGTTCTGGGCCTTCGCTCGGATCTGGCTCTTCGCAATCCCTTTTAATCAACAAAATATCTTCATCAGGAAAATCGAGCTTAAGAGGTTCATAATCTTCAACTGGCTGGTCTGCAAGATAATCAGATAAAATACTACCCTTAATCGCCTTCTGGGGTACATACTGGATGTCATATTCGGATAACAACATGTGCCAACGGGCTAGCCTCCCGGTTTGAGCAGGTTTTTCAAAAATGTACTTGATCGGATCCATTTTAGAAATCAATAACGTGGTATGACAGACCATATACTGCCGAAGGCGCTTTGCGGCCCATGCCAATGCACAACAAGTTTTCTCTAATGGTGAATATCTGTTTTCGCAATCGGTAAACTTCTTGCTCAGGTAATAAATTGCATGTTCCTTTTTCCCAGTCTCATCATGTTGTCCAAGCACACAACCCATAGACTTCTCGAGAACAGTAAGGTACATAAACAACGGTCTTCCAGGTACGGGCGGGATCAGAATAGGGGGATCTTGCAAATAACCCTTAATCTTCTCGAACGCTTTCTGACAATCAGGGTTCCACTCAACTGTCTGCCCCTTGCAAAGCAACTTGAATATCGGCTCACAAGTAGCGGTCATATTAAAGATAAACCTGGAAATGTAATTCAGACGTCCCAGAAAACCCCTAACTTGCGTCTCGGTTCGCGGAGCCGGCATATCTTGAATGGCTCGGACTTTGTCAGGATCCACCTCAATCCCTCGCTGGCTAACAATGAAACCAAGCAATTTTCCGGATCTGACACCGAAGGTACATTTTGCAGGATTCAATTTCAACTGATATTTCCTGAGTCGTTCAAACAGCTTCACCAAATGGTCTAAATGCTCCTCTTCACTCTGAGATTTGGCTATCATATCGTCCACATACACCTCAATTTCTTTGTGCATCATATCATGAAAAAGAGTGGTCATAGCACGTTGGTAAGTTGCCCCTGCATTCTTTAAACCGAAGGGCATGACTTTGTAGCAGAAGGTTCCCCAAGGAGTAATGAAAGTAGTCTTCTCTCGATCATCGGGATCCATCTTGATCTGATTATAGCCAGAGAAACCATCCATAAATGAAAACAACGCAAAACTGGCCGTATTGTCTACCAGTGTATCAATATGTGGCAGAGGGAAGTCGTCTTTCGGACTTGCTTTGTTCAGGTCCCTGTAATCCACACACATCCTAACTTTACCGTCCTTCTTGGGCACTGGCACAATGTTGGCAACCCAATCTGGATACTTCGCGACTGCCAAGAAGCCTGCATCCAACTGCTTTTTAACCTCATCTCGAATCTTCAAAGCCATGTCGGGTCTCGTTCTTCGAAGCTTTTGTTTGATAGGTGGACAATCTGGCTTAAGTGGCAACTTGTGAACAACAATGTCCGTGTCTAGGCCCGGCATATCTTGATACGACCACGCAAACACATCAATATACTCTTTTAACAACTCAATCAATCTCGGCCTAATCTCCGTCCCAAGCATTGCACCAATCTTGACCTCTTTTTTGTTCTCATCTGTACCGAGATTAATTAGGTCCACCTGCTCTTTATGCGGTCGAAGCTCTGTGTACTCGTACTCAATCAATCTTGTCAGTTCCGCGGGTACTTCAAAATCTTCTTCACCCTCGTCCTCAGCTTGATTAATGGGTGCATCCCAGTCAGGAGTGTCAGTAAAGTCATCGGATCCAACAAGGTTTACGATATCTCTGCATGATGGAAGGCTTACTTAATTAAAATGCTCGAAGACATGTAAGAATGAAATGCTGTTTTTTTTTTATTTTTATTATTGGAAGAAAGATTGCCAATTTCATTTTTAAAGGTGAAAACGAAAAAACGCAAATGAAACAAAGTGGAATCGAACAAAATACTTTTATTAATATCTTTTTATGAATGAAAGGTGGCCCGACAAAACAACCCTATAGCCTTGGGCAGAGCTACAGATTTTTATTTGAAAATGTAAATGAGACTTTAAAAAACAATTACTTTGACAAGGGAAAAATAACAGGGATCTCTACGGCCTCCCAGTTGTTCAAAACTGCATCACCCTTAAACACCAGGTTGCTCAGCTCTTCATTTTCTTCACAGTTGCTGATGGCATTGATTTGGAAGCCTCTGCTGACAAATATTTCTTGGATAACCTTCGGACGCCCTTCGACAGTGGTGGCAGCTCCATTCTGAGTTGGTTTGTAACCCAACCCAGAGCGATCAGTCTTGGTCTTGACATCAATTACATCTCCCCAACCTTCAGGAATACCCCTGTCAATTGTTGATTTGGTACTCTTCAGAGATGCAAAAGATGGATTACCCTGACCCACTGTCTCTTCGACTTCCAGCAGAACAGCATTGGCGATCTCAAGTGCTTGAAAGGAAATGTCTAAAGCATTCTCATCGGTCTCGATGTAACGGAAAGAAGACAGGTTACTGACCATCAGATCTTCCTCACCGTGTATAATAACCAACTTTCCGTCGATCACGAATTTCATCCTTTGATGTAACGTTGAGGTCACTGCCCCAGCGGCATGAATCCACGGCCTTCCGAGTAAACAACTGTAATTGGGATTAATGTCCATGACTTGAAACGTGATATTAAAAATTTGCGGACCAATCAGGATAGGAAGCTCAACCTCCCCCATTACCGACCGGCGAGAGCCATCGAAAGCCTTAACAACCAAAGGAGTAGGTTTCAACACAGTCTCTTTACAAGCCAACTTATCAAGAACCCTCTTGGGTAGAACATTCAGAGAAGAACCGGTGTCCACTAGTACTCTCGCTAAATTGTCCTCCTGACATTTCACCGATATATGTAAAGCACGATTATGTTTCGGACCCTCCTTCGGTAACTCTTCATTGCTGAAACTGAGGGTGTTACAAGCGGTTAAATTGGCAATCACACTATCAAACCGACTGGTGCTAATATCTTGATCCACATGTGCTTGAGTCAAAACCTTCTGCAAGGCCATCCTATGAGCGGGTGAATTCATTAACAGAGATAGAATTGAGATCTTGGAAGGAGTCTGATGAAGTTGGTCGATAACTTTATAGTCACTTTTCTTGATGATCCTCAAAAATTCAGCATCTTCATCGTTCGTAACGGCTCCCTTACCTTTGTCTTTGGCAGGCACTGGGATACTAGCTGTTTCCTTAGGTGGGACCTCACTGGAATGGGGAGTATACACACGGCCACTGCGGGTCATCCTGCTTACCTCTGCGATATTGGTCACCGTGCCCTTAACCTCTTCATTTGGAATAACCTTCCCGGACTCCTTGTCAATCATCGTCACGTCATATTTCCAAGGCACAGCTTTAGGATCACTGAAAGGAAACGGACTCGGTCTTCGAATAACTATAGGCTTAGGCTGATTCACTTCAGGGATATACGACCTCGGTATATCGAACACGAGGTTGGCGGAGCCTGCCCCTGATAAATTAAACACGGGTACCTTACTCTTTGATTCAGGCTGATGGAAGACGGGCTCAACCACGGCGACTACATCCTTCTTGGCTTGGCTTGTCACTTGTAAAACACCCTCATTAATTAATCTCTGAACATCATTCTGAACCACCACACAACCCTTAGTACTGGCTTCACAACTTACACATGCAACGTGGGAGGTATCTACTAAACCAGCTTCAAATAGT
The DNA here is from genome assembly GCA_963859935.3 of Lathyrus sativus. Classification (NCBI taxonomy): domain Eukaryota; kingdom Viridiplantae; phylum Streptophyta; class Magnoliopsida; order Fabales; family Fabaceae; genus Lathyrus; species Lathyrus sativus. The sequence continues at coordinate 151,037,589 of OZ012736.1, read as the reverse complement.
TTTGAATGGAACAATCTGAGAGGGGTCTTAATCTGTTCAACGTCAAGGGCATAACCATCCCCCGAATCAACACTAACGGCATTGACACTCTCATGGTTAGGAAAAGGGTTCTTCTTAACATTTGGTTGAGGATCTTCGAATGTCAAAATTTTCTTTTCCAATAAATCCCTGACAATATTTTTGAGAGCATAGCAATTCTCCAGATCATGGCCAGGCGCACCCTCATGAAATAAACAATGAGCGGCGGCGTTGTAATTGGCGGGTAGAGGATTAGGAGGCGGGCCCAAAGCCCGAGTGGTGATGAGACCTTGCTTGACCAAAGAGGGGTACAACTCGGTAAAAGTCATTGGGATCGGCGGACAAGGTTTATACGTTCTTCTGTTCGGAACATTCTGGCGAGGAGCCGGATTCTTTGGCTGTTGAGGAGCAGGAGCGTTGGGCGCCTGTAGGTAGTTGACAGGAGGCGGATAAACAGGAGGTTGTAGCATAGGTTGATACATGGGAACCTGGTGATTGAAAGAAGGTGTAATAGCTGCCACATAGGGTTGTTGAGCATACTAGACTGGGTACCCTTGAGGTTGAGCATAGCCTTGCGGATGCCGATAAGAGCGTTCCCTTGGTCTACCAGAGGATATAGCATTAGTCTCACTCTCCTTCTTTTTCTGAGAGCTATACGGAGGTTTCTTCGACTGATCCTTAGAAGTACCATGGTTATTTGTCATTTTACCACTCTTCATACCCAATTCAATCTTGACACCCACAGCAACGATGTCGGAGAAATTTGAAGTCACACTACCCACCATTCTCTCGTAAAATTTTGGACGGACGGTGTCGACAAACCAATCAGCTAACTCTTTCTCGGTCAAAGGAGGTTCTACCTGCGAAGCAGTTTCTCTCCACCTTTGAGCATACTCTTTGAATGACTCAGAATTCTTTTGTGACATACTCAGCAACTGTCTTCTGTCAGGAGCCAGATCCATATTGTACTTGTAGTGTTTGATGAAAGCGTCAGATAAATCTTGAAAGCTCTTAACGCGGGATTGGTCCAAAGTTAAATACCATTTGGAAGAAGCACCCTTCAAACTGTCTTGGAAGCAATGAATCATCAGTTTATCATTCTCAACATGGGCAGCCATTTTGCGATAATACATGATCAAATGACTCTTAGGACAGGTGGCACCTTCATAGCGATCGAAGTTCGGAGTTTTGAACTTCGGGGGAATAACTAAACCCGAGACCAAACAAACATCCCTTGCAGCAGTCCCAAAAATTTGATCACCCTCTACCTTTTTCAATCTCTGGACGATAGTGTTTACTTCCTCACGAAGCTTATCATGTCTCTCATAACCCTCAACATTCTCATCAAGATCATCAAAAGCTGTCTCATTGAAGTACGGTTGCGCACGAGTGTGTACAACAGGTGGTGCAAAGATAGGAGCCCCCCTAGAAACTTCAGAAAACAAGGGCACGGCTTGCTGAACAGGTTGATTAATCGGAACAGTGGCTTGAGGAGGCACAAAACCGGGAGCAAGACCATAAGGTGGGTCCCTTGCTACGGTCACACTTGGTGGAGGGTCCATAGTAACGCCGGTAATCTCAGAAACAACAGTGGGCTGGGTATCCATCTTAGCATTCATGACATGTAACAATTCCATCATACGCCCCATACCCCCTCGAAGGTCTTCAAGTTCATTGCTAAGGCGATCAATCTCTTTTGCCTGATCCTCCATTCTTTTCCGAGTTTGAGCTCTGGTGTTGTATTGGTGCCGAGAACTCAGGGTGACGAAACTGGAAGGTGAGAGAACCGAGTGTGAGAAATCGGGAGACACATGTAATGCAAAAGTATGATGCTAAATGTGAATGTAAATGAAGGTTTCATGGAATTCAAAACATTTATTAATGTCGTGGGGTACCAAAGAAATCTTTTTCTTGTCTTTTCATTTTTATATATATTTTTTTTTTATTTATGGTATCCCGCGATATCCATAAATGGTGTTTGAACTCCATGAAATACAATGCAACGAGATGCTTTATGGATGCAATGCATGAAAACACACAAAGTCCTAGGTTAAAGGCTTGCATGAGGTTCAAAGGCAAGTACCCTCCCTTGAAGTTAGATGGTTCATCCTGTCCTACAAAAGTAACCAGGTTCTAAGGGATCTCAATATCATTGATCCTTCACCAGGGTGGTTGTTCAGGAGGCAACTTACTTACCAACCAAAACCCTCCGAGTTTAAGATCTCAATGAGCGTAGTATCGAGTGTCAACCAACTTCAGTCTGCACCAAAGCCGGTTACCTCACTACTTTCTAAAGGCCAAGATGAGTTAACTAGGGTTCTAAAAGTCAGTTAGTGCATTGACAACATATGGCAGCCTCAATATTATCCTCAACTTGACTTAAGGAATATAAGCACCAACCAAGAAGTCGCACTAACTATGGCCACCAGATCAACTGTATCGATATACGTCGTACAGTTTCCTTGGTCTATTGCCATTTACCTAAGGTACACTAGATCCGGGTTAGGACCTATCTCACAGCACAAGAAACAGTCCCACAATCAAAGCACCAATATGTACCTGCAAGTGAATAATAACACAGATAGTAATAAATATGAACAAGTTAGGGATAACCCTCAAATGTTAAGAGATTCCCCAGTGAAGTCGCCATTTTCTGTTGCGGTGGAAATAGGATCACAAACTATTAATGAGTTTGAATCGCAATTCAATTCACAACCGCTCTTTGATTTATCCGAAGGAAAAGGTCAAAAGAGGGAAAACCTATTTTGCATCATAAACACAATGCGGGGAAAGATCTAGGGTTCGGGGGTTGGTTAAATTTAGGGAAGGTATTAGCACCCTAAACTTCTGTAGTACTCTACAGGAACCTTTTGTTCAAATGTTTACTATCTGCTTTATTTATTTGCTTAAGGTATATGTACAAAGGGATTAACAGTGAGAAAATAAACCTAAGGGGTTAATTCTAAGTTTACTCGGCAAGACGTCGCATCTTGTGCCTACGTATCCTTACGGGAGTGGAATCAGAGTAATCGTAGTTCCCCTCAAATGGGAGGTTAGAGACTTCTTGACTGTGGTCAAGGTCTCAAGGGGAATAAACGCATCTTAAGGACACGCTTACGTGGAGTGTAGAAACTCCAAATCTCTACGTTGAATTATTAAGTTGTAATTAGGGTTAGGTTAGGTTAGGTTAGGTTAGGGATGTCGCGGCGGGAAACCCTAAAATGAGCGCGGCGGCTCTTTGACCCAATGCTAGGGGTAAAATTGTAATCTTGCCTGCGGCGAGGCATTTGTGAAAATTTAGGGTTGAAAAGGTGTAAGGGTTGAAGGGGTTTTGAGGTTGAGGACTATTGACACGGCGGCCAAACGGTTAGACCTAACCCTCGGGTGTGTGTAGTGTGACAGAAACAGTGGTAAACGCGTGAGATAATTGAATCATGCAAACAGAGAGATAATGTAAGCAGAAATTTAAAGGCAGAAATTAAAGCGCGATTATTAGGATTCGCGAGATTACATGATAGGAGCAGATACAATAGGATAATGAAAATTTGAATTGAAAATACACAAAAATAACTACTGGCAGCGTAACAAGCTACAGAACGAGGAAACACTGTTAATAAACCGAATCAGACAGTCAACGGATGAATTATGAGACAAACGTGCAAGATCGGAGAGATTTTTTTATTGCTTATGCGTAATAAGTTAAAAAAATGTTAAAATAAAAAAAGATTAAGTTTAATTTTTTTTAAAAAACACAATAGTTTAATTTAACTATCTAAAAAATTTTATTTTTTTATGTTATCATTTTCTAAAAGAGTTTAAGCTAGATTTTTTTTAAAAAGGTTTAAATTATATTAATTTTTTTTTTAAAACAAATGTTTAATTTTTAGAAAAAAAAGTTTTAATAAAAATTTAAAAAATAATAAACAAATAAACAAATAAAATATAAAATAAATAAAATAAAAGAAAGTTGGGTCGGGTATCACTTCCGGACCCAACCCAAACGGATCACAAATTTGGAAGGGGATTAGGGTTCCCCCCCCAGAACCCTAACGGCGCCTCGTTTCTCTTCTTCTCATATTATCGTTCCTCTTCTCTTTCTTCTTCCTCGATGCTCTCTTCTTCCTCACGCCGCGACCTTCTCTGTTCCTGAAACGAGCCACAAAATCATATGAGATAATACGTTTTACCTTTGATTTGGCCGATGATGCTGAAGCTGAGGCCGTGGAGTTGATTGCCCGTCGTTCTTTGTGAACGATGAAGGTGATCTCTCTGATGTTATGGATTCGCGTTCGGTGATGGTGATCTCTGAGCGATGAGGACGATTGCTTCGTCTGAGCTCACGCTGTTTAGGGTTTTCTGCGTGCGATTTCTTCGCTAGGGTTTCTCCTCGGTGATTTTTCTTGGCCCTCCAGTTAGGGTTCGTACGCGATTCCTCCTCTCCCTGTACCAGGTTGTATCTCTCTCTTTATATACGCTTTACTTTTGGGGCTTTCAATCTGTATTGGATTTGTATTGCTCTGAGATTTGATTTGATGCGATTTGATTTTGATTTTCCAGATTGAGTTCTAATGCGATGCTTTCTGAGACGATTGGGATCTCAATTCCTTTTTCTGGTATGAACTTGATACTAGTTCGTTGATTGATCCAAAATACATTCCACTGGGATATGATTTGGTTCTTGCTGATACATGATTGGATCCTATTTCTCCTTTTAGGATTTGATTGGGACTTCTCTTGATATGATTCTGAACTTGTTTTGATTCACTTGATTCCATCCCTGATTCGATGTCAAATTTGTTTTCTGTCTTTCTCTGATATAGTTTGCCCTACTCCTTCATACTTTCCTTTTCCAGAATTCCTTGATTGATTCGATTTTGTTGGATTTTTGCAGATAGATTGGATTGCCTTTGGATTTCCGTTGACCTGTTGGATATCTGAATTAATTCGAACTGATTTATTTTTGGACTGATTTGTTTGATTGATTCAGATTGGGAATCAAAATCTTTCTATTGTTTTTCTGATATGATTTGCTTTTAGATTGGATTGATTGATATCTGATTTTGATTCACAGAATTCCTTGAAGGATTCGTTTTTCTGCTCTGTTATCGATCTCGAACTGATTCATTTTTGATTGATGCAGCTCAGATTCTCTTCCTCTTCTTCTTTCAGAGAGGGCTTGATGTTGTGTTGGTCTTAGCCGCCGAGACGGGTACGCGGTAATGATGACGATGAGTCTGAACCATTTGGAGTAGTACGCTACAATCCTAGTTTTGCTTATGTTACTGCTTCTGATTGAATTGGTGGGGACGATTAGCTATTATGTTGAGCTGAGCCGTGTATGTGTTCGTTTATGGCTACCCCTGTGATTTTGCCGTACATCTGTTTCGTCTTGGTTAACTGGATTTTTATTCTGATACGGCTTCGTGATAAACTGAAACATGCTTCTCTTATTTGCTCGACCTCAATTCTTATGATAAGGGTTGTCGTGCTCGTAACTCGCCTCGCTTGCTACCTGTTTGTGACTGATATTGATTGTACCGTTGTTGGTGTTACTAATGGTTGCTCTTGAAATTGTTTGCAGATGCTAGTCGACTTGTTTTGCTTGCAATTGATACCTGCAGATGTTGAACTGGTGTTGCTCGCTGTGTTGTTGTTTGCAACTGATATCGGTTGCTGCTATGGTTTGTAGCTCAGAAATTGATTGAAACGGTGATGATGATTCTTGAATCTGAACCGTTTCTTAGAGGCTAATGTTGCAATGTTGGTGCTTGCGAATGATGCTTGCTCGTAGCTGATATTGTTGATGTGAAAAACTTGTTGTTGTGGCACTGTGATGCTTACAGCTGATGCTACCCTGTTATTGCAGGTTGTGACTCGTGTTGTTTCTCTTTGCTTGCTGTAGTTGATATTGGTTCTATGGTTTTGTTGCCTGTTTCTTGAACTGAACTGTTATGAAATTGGGGTAATGAATCTTTTGGTACCTTGTCCTATGTTATCTTGCCGCAGCTTGTTGTGTGTCTCATTCTTCTGCACATGGTTCAGAACTGATGTTGCTCATGAAATATTTAGGCTTTGAATTCCAAATTCTGAATTTGACATTGATGCGTTTGTGGCTTTTCAGGTGTTGGAACTTCGGAACCACAGCGACTCAGACCTGCCGGCATCCGGGTCTGAGTCAAAACTTGCCTATGTTGCCTTATTCTCGTATCAGTTTGGAAATCCAATCGCGGCAAAACGAATCAGCCCCACTTCTTTTATTTTTCTATCTCTCAGATGTCCCGTATTGATAAGAACAAGCATTACCTGATCTGATGCCCACGGCGTGGATCGGTAACGGGGGTAGGACGCAGCTTCGGTTGTGCCACTCCCGGCACTCGATGATGACACTGTTCTGAGAGTGTCAAAAACAACTTCTAACATTTTTTTTCTATACTGTTTGTTCTGTTTTAATGTGCAGGTGAATTGGATATTCTTCGGAGAAGCTCAAGGACATCACGAAGACATTTAGAAGTCTTTAGGATTTAGGACTTAGAACTTCTAGAATTAATGTAACTCCTTGTAACAGCATTTTGAAATGTGAAGTATTCTTTACTTCTTGTATGAAGAGATTCTTTTATGAAATAAAATTCCCAAAATTTGAATTCACTTATTTTTATTCTTAGTTAAAATATAAACATTTGTGAATAAATCCACAAGTATTTAATTCATTAACATAAGCATAAAACATGAACACTCCCAAGTGATATTCTTATTTGTGTACTCTTCTCATCATCCGATTAAAATCCCTTTTAAATGTTAACCAACCATTTCGTAACCAAATGCGTATGTGCACCGTAATCACGACAATTTCAGCATCAACAACAAAACTAAACGTAATTAAATTCCCCTGACCCAACGCCGAGAGCCACAAATCAACAATACCCAATTATGACTGTGCCTTAATAACAGAGCGGAAGCGCTTAGGAAATAAACCATGAGCGATGGAATGGATCTTAAATCCAGTTGTGCTTAACAAGTTTTAATACCGACCACATCAAATTGGCACCTTAATTCAATCAGACCTGGGGATAATAGTGTATCAAACGCCTCATAACTTAATAACAGCCCGTCTTCAAGGAATTAGCAGTAGTTGTGTAAAATGACCAAAATACCCCCGGAACCAAATCTGCAAAACAAAAACCTCCATAACTGGTTAGCGGTTAGCGATGTTCATATGAGATGATATGTGAAATTACTGGCTAATTATAAGGGTAAAATTTGGGGTATTACAATAGGGAAGAATGGAAGTGATCAACACCTTCAATGTTTCATAAAGGAAGAAAGTCTATTCTAAAGGATCTCCCTAAAAACCCTAATCCTTAACCCTAAACAAACTACACCAAAGGAAGAGCAAACTTCAAGTCCAAGCTCCATCATGCATTCCACAGCAGCCCACACAAGTCTTCATCATCATCCAAGAGCAAAGGAAGAAACACCCTAATCTAAGGGAACTAAAGAAATCATTCTAGTTGAGTTAGCAAGTTAGGATCACCTAAAACCTAGTACTAAAGTTAATCCTAACTAAAATACTAAAACCAATTGTAAAATCCTACAAAAATAACTATGGGAACCTAAGTCAATCATGACTCTACCATGCCAAATCCAGAGGTTAAATCATCAAAAAGTCCTAGAATTAAATCCTAAACTATGGGGTACTAAGGTTAAACCCTAAAACTAGAGCACCTAAAGTTCAATACAAAACACAGCCCTAAACTTCTTCATAAAAATGTGAGAAAAATACTATGGGAGCACACACATCTAAACTAGCTACACACAAAAAATCAGTCCAAAAATCATCATCAAATGATCACACAAAAATCCACAAGTCAAGGTATCAACCATTATGAATTATTATCAAATAAAAGTACAAAAAATGCAATTAAAATAAAAAATGCATGAATTCCTAATCTTTTAATTGCTTAAATTTCTAGACTCACTCATGAGTCAGGGGAAAGAAACCTGGATCAAATTGACTAATTTTTCTATTTATTATGAATTAATTCCTAAACTATATGAAATGAGTAAAATAAAGAAAAACAATGGAAATTAATAAAAGCTGCGTGGTGAAAAGCAATTATTTCCAGTTCAATTCACAGACTTGGACCAAACAGGGGTGTGGATAGTGATCTGAGGCTTAAGCCCAATACGTTTCAATTAATGAAACAGTGAGTTTCATTCAAATACAAAGTCTTCAGACTTCATCAACGAATCGTGGCCGCGTAATCCTGGTTTGAGTCAAAGTCAAGATGTTATCCAACGTCTCACATGCTTCATCCCCAAAATTCAAACATATGGAGGGAATTCTCCAGACGGTGGACTGAGCTGCAGCGCCACCATCTTCTTCGGTGAAGTGGTGTCCACAGTTCATCAATCCATATAATCAAACACCCTATCTTACTCAATTTTTCTCACTGAATTCAAATCCAATCTCCAAATTCTCTAATTCTTCCTCTAACTTAAAATCCGAACAAAGTTTCAGAAACCACTCAAATCTTGATCATCATGATTCTTGAAATTAATGACACTAATGGAAACTACACTCATCAGAGATCACATTCCACTATCCAAACATGAATAACACTCCAAGAATCGTGAGAAATCCATCTCAATAGAAATTGCACAACACCTATCATCTATCCATCAGTTTTTTGACCTAGAATCCATCTATATCATACCATGATCCTAACCACATGAAGGTTTCTACATATCTCCCTATAAATTATGCATGAAGTTGATTTGTACCAACCTGTTTTCAGATGAAGAACAGTCACACTCCTTGCCCGATTCAGCCTTTAATATGATCCAGACTCACTCCAAATCTTCCTCTGAAGCTGATGCACACCTTGATTTGACTTGATTTTCCTTCAAACTCCAAATACGATTTCTGTTTTCACCTCTGATTTTTCACTTGCTCTCTCTGCAACCAGCATCAATCTTCTCCCAAAAGCTTGCTGAACACACTCTAATGGTTATATAGAAGCTAAAGGAATCATCCAGAACCTTCAACAACTTTCCATATGAGATTTTCATTATCAATTTCTCCTTCAAAATACCATGTGCAACAGTCGTGTATTTGCTCTGTCCTGGCTTGAATTTGCTTGCAATCATCATCTCATGAGATATTGAATTGGTTGGTGGTGATTATTCCCTTGTTTGCAATCCAATGGTCCAAGTTTGACATGTTACTTCATCATGAAGTAACAAAATAGAAGTGCATGAATTTGACCTCAAACCAAAAATGTAATATTGCCATTGTTTCCAAAATGTATTTTCCAATCAAATTGACCTATAATTTTGCCTTGTTTGGACACAAATCAATTTATTTGAATTTTTGGTCATTTAATCCATTTTAATTCTTCCTTTTTCACCACTTCTTGAACCAAGTCTTTCCTTGAGCCATTTCAATGTCTCCTTGATACATGGTTAAGGTTAAAACCTCATTTTGAGCAACTTTAAAGTTGAACAAAATTTCATTTGAGGTGTCTAAGTTGGTGAGAATGACTTATAACCAAAAATGACCTATAATCATAACTTCCCAAAATACCCTTGACTTGTCAAAGCCATAACTTGAGTTCTACGAATCCTTTCAAGGACCTCTAGTACTCTATGGAAAGCTAAGAGAATAAGGAACAACAGTCATGTTGACCAAAAGTTCATAGGAATCATCCTTCTTGGGCAAAAGTTTCATGCAAGTTGGGTAACTTTCAAAGTGACCTAATTAAAGAGCCATGTGATCATGGATTGATACATTTAGATGTTCTAAGGATTATTCCAAGGTTAACTCATCATGATTGAAGAGTTTGAGAAGTTTCAGGCTAGGGTTTCTAAGACTTGACAGTGTAAAATCCCCTAGTTTGACCCCTATCTTCAAGGCAATTTAACTCAAGATATGATTATCATCTCATCTTGCCCCCAACATGATTATTGTAGAGCATGATCTTAGCTTTAATTTGAGTACTAGAAGTCCTTGATAGGGTTTATAGAGATCAAGTTATGAGCCAGACAAGTTACAAGTCATCTGAGGTATGTGAATTTGGAGCTTGAAAGTTACCCAACTTGCATGAAACTTTTGCCCAAGAAGGATGATTCCTATGAACTTTTGGTCAACATGAGTGTTGTTCCTTATTCTTCAAGACACATTTTTACCTCTTCTCTTCTCATTCTTGTAATGGATAGAATGGTAAAAATCTCCTAACAAGGTAGGCACTGGATTCCCTAAAGCAAGGATATAGAAGGCATTTGTATCCACAAAGTCTGGCAAGTTAGGAAACAAGACGATACCATATATGCATAGAGCGAGAATGGCATTGAATACAATCCAACAACCATCTTTTGCGAACTGTAAATCCTTGTCAGCCAAAAAAGGTAAAGGAAACCCATACACTCCATTTAGCTTGGTCAATTTTCTTGAGAACTCTGAGGCATCAAGATGAATAATTGCAGCAAGCCTAGCTAGATTAGGCTCAACATTAACATGGTAAAAAGGCATCTGATTCAATACTGGAACTCCTAGTAACACAACATACTCTTCCAAGGTCGGTGCCAGGACATAGTCAGGAAAAACAAAACATCTCAACTGAGGGTCATAAAATTGTAGCAAAGCATATAAGCCATTTAACTCGAACACTGAAGGTTTGCACACCAAACTGAGTAACTTCCCATAAGATTCCTTGAACTCTCCTCTCACTTTCTGATCTGCTGAAGCAATCAAACTCAATAGGGAACTGATGTCAAGAGAAGGGAGCTTGTAGGCAACTGTCTTCTTCAGAGACTCCATGCCAGAACAGGAACAAGATCACTAGAATCGGGGAGGAAAAATGCACCTGCAACACAGATACATGTTAATGAAATGTAAATGAAAATGCAAATGCACATGCAAACAGGAGATCAAGATTGATGTGCTGTAGTTTGAGAAGACTGGCGCTTCACTTTAGTTATAACCAAACACTGACATTAGGACCCCTTGATATCAAGAATCTAAACTGTAAACAACCGGGTAATCTGAAGGCTAAAGTTTCCTGCACCACCCCACCCCTCTCACAGGTAAGGACCTATCCACTAACAAGGTTTGGCATCCTATGCGTTCATCAGCGTCACAAACTTTCAAGAAATGATGATACGTTCACCATTTCTGGTTTGGCATCATTATCTCCTGAAGAGGCCTCACTTAGCTGACTCACAAATGATCGGTTCCCAGATTCGACAACCCTCAAATCCAAAATCCCTTCGAACCCAAAGGGTCAGAAAGAAAATCGTTAAAGAGAATCTCGTCTGAGCGCGAATTTCATGGCTAGCTGGTGCATGCAAAGCATACAGGCTCATGACTAATCTCCACTTCTAATGCTAACTCTATACTCAAGCCTGGGTTTGGCTTATCTCTCAATGAAACAATCCCTCCCCACAACACAACAATAATGAATCATGCGGAAAGTAAAATGCGGAAAGTAAATAAAGATAAAGCACATATATACACACCCAAAAATGAACAAACAAACTCTAGGATTGACTCGCATAGGGGATGGGAAACGGTCCCAACAGAGGGGATGCGAAAAATTCCCCAGCAGCTATATATCCCCAGCAGAGTCGCCAGCTGTCGCTACTGCGAAAATCGAGGCTGGCAATGACAGAAGAGTCGCCACCATGCGTTATTTATCCCAAGAGAGGGAAAGGAAACACTCAGAGAAAACCTAACGAAAAGAGGGATAAGATCGGTCATCGCAACCAAATCTCGGGTTCGGGAGTCGGTTACGCAAGGGGAAGGTGTTAGCACCCTCACATCCGTCGTACTCGACGGGATCCATGCTTTTTATCTATCTAAAAGGGTGATTGAAATTATCTAACTACAGGCTAAAGGACAAAAGAAAAAGAAGTGACTCGGGAAACCAACGACGCTTTGTGCCTACGTATCTCATCTGAAATGAGAAGTCAGAGTCAACGTATTCGGCTAACTATGGGTGAAAGGTGGGGAAGGTTGCTCGCCAAGACATCGCATCTTGTGCCTACGCACTTTCATCTGGTATGAAAGATCAGAGCAAACGTAGTTCGGGCTAAAAGGGAACACAGGTTTGTTCAACTGTTTTACCCGAGTAGGGTTAACATTCAGTTCTAGTAGTTTGGTGTATGCAGCTCGACCATTGGAGACTTAGGCGTTACCATTTGCGATAGAACCAAGAGTTAACAAAACTCTCCTTATGAAAATGATTTTCCAAGATTAAAGGCCCCAAAGGGCAAAAAGAAGTTTGAATGATTTGTTTTTTTGTGTTTTTTAGGGAAGAAGTGTTTTTGGATTGTTTGTTACTCATATCGCACTAGAGACTATGACTTAGGAGTGAATATATTGCATATCACCCAAAGTGTGCTATACTAAACATTCAACCCATTGAATAGAAACTCCTCAACAACCCTTTCCTAAGTGTTTAAGGCTTGTAACGCACAATAATCCTTAACCTTTATTAGGTGTTTTATGATTGTTTTGAGATGAGAAGAGAAGGGACACTAAAGGGGGACTAAATCCAAACCTAAAGTTATCATGCAATGGTGATCCTAAGATTGAGATAAAGGAATGCTACCTAATGTTATCATACACGGTTAAGATCCTAATTTCTATCATAATCTCCCTTGAACAAGAGAGATTAGAGGTCCTAAGGGAAATGAGACAAAGGAAACGACAGGAAACAAAATAAACATACAAGAATGCAAACATGAAATGCAAATGAGGGAGGAAATTAGTGTGGGGCAGTAGCCTTCACAAGCTCATCTCAACCTCAAGCAACAATATGACAAATGCAAGAAATGAAAGGAACAAGAAATGCATCAATTGAAACACACAAGAGCATCAAAAATGGGATGAAATGGCCTAAATCAAACAACATCAACCATAATGCCAAAACACAAACACAAATGAAAGGCAAAGAAAACCCAAATCAAAGTGAGGATGGGAGGCAATATGAGGACAACAAGGAACCCATAATGGCACTCAACCATGAGCATCACAAGAAGGGTGCACAAGAAAACACAAAGAGGTCCTCATGGATTCATCACCTTTAAGCATGCTTCAAGTACCTCCAAAGGAGGGACCAAGCTACCTTAATTGGGATTCCAAAGTCATTGGACAGAAAGGGAAATGAAATACAAGTGCTCAAAAGAAAAAGCAAGTAAACCACAAGGAAATGCAAGCAAATTCCCAAAAGAAAGCAAGCATGTTTCACAAAGAAACCCTAATTGAAAACTCAAAAGTAAACAACCAAATGAACAAGCAAAATACAATATAATGACCTAAAAATGAGCAAACATCATCCTTAACATGATAACAACATGAATCAATAGGCATTGAGAGCTCAAAGGATCCAAAAATGTCATATCCAAGTCAAACTAGGCCAAGATGTATGTATGAACTTCCCTTTGGGTAACTTGATTTGCAAGTTACTCTAAAAATAGGAAAATGATTAAAAAATTATCAAATAAAATGCAAGAAGCTCATAAATGTGTTGGCAACCAGAGGCCAAAAGATTACAATCAAAATCACTTCACAACATCACCATAGAAATTGATTTACAAGGATGCTTCACTGTGAAGGAGGATTGTTTAGGGTCAAATGAAGTTCATCAAAAGTCAACTCAAAAGTCAACCAATCAGGGGCAAAATGGTCCTAAAAAATTCATGAACTCATCATTGATATGAGGATTGAATTTTTATTCATTGGATCAAAAGGAAATGAGAGAAACAAATTCAAGAACAAAACATGTCAAGATTTAGGTCAAGTAAAACACTTCCAATGATAAATTCCATTTTTAATTGAAATATAATTCATAAAATAAAATAATAATTTCTAAAAATAAGAGGACATCTCAAGGAGTCCAAAACATATTTTTTTTTTGGGATTTTATCACACTTGGAAGTATTTTAAAATAATTTAAATCTAAACAGAAATAAAATAAAACAAAAAGAAAAAGAAAATAAAAAAACAAAGGGCTGGGGGTGTAGGAAGCAGCCCAGAAACGTTGGAAAACCATTGGGCTTCACAAAGGGGGGCGTGAATAGCACGCCCAGCCCATCAGAAATGAAAAAGGAATAAAAAACGTGTGTTTTGGGTGTAGCATGGTCAACAGAGGCATATGGTGGAAATCAACCAGGCGCGTTAGATCAAATGGTAATCAGATCAAGGGGCTCACAACGTGCCATGTCATTTAATGAAACTTCCAGCTAGATTTGGTGTGTGTGGTCAATGCAAGAATACCATAGATCTTAATCAGAACCATAAAAACAAAAGGTAAACGCATCAAATGGCTGGAACGCATCCACATGGCTTAGGTGAGGTTTAAAACCTTGGAGGGAAACTAGATGGCCGGAACCACTGTTCTAGTCGTCTTCTCCGGCGACATCTCCAACACCATTCACGGCCAAAAACCCAGGTACCCCAAAACTTAACCAAAATGAGTAAAATAAAAGCCAGAAATGATCTCCATGTTACGTGGATCATGAATCCACTAGCCATTTTCATTGATCATGCCTTAAAAAGCCAAAACGAAAAGAAATAGAAATGAGCTCAAATGAAAAAAGTTAGCAAACAGCCACCAAATCAATCCAGAATCCAACTATGATATGCAAGGATTAAAAAGACATGAAAATGACGTGATAAAAGTGCTTAAATAAAGAGATATTTGAAAGAAAAGAAACCTAGAAATACAAGCTTCCACAATGCTCAGTTTGTTAGTGAAGCTTAATAAAAATCACGCAGAAACGTTCAATGGACCTCAAGGAATGTTTTGCAATGTTTTGTTTTGATTGAAACTCGGTGAAACATGGAAATCAATTTTGACTTTTTCCTCTCTTTTTCTCAATCTGTTCTCACTCAAATGCTCACCAAAACCAGTTCTGAAGGCATGTTAACAAAGCTGGGATTAAATATGATGGATTCAAATGGAAAGAGAGCCCAATTCTGTGCTCTTTGGGCCCAATTGGATTTTCACTTTTTCACTTCATGGCCATTTGAATAGTGCACGAAATTCACCTTGCCCAACTGTAAAAATGACTCAGCTTGCTTGCATTTGAGGTAGGTTGATCAAAGGGCTGAGAATGGTTCTTTGATTTCACCTTATGGCATATTTTTGATGTGTTACTTAATCTTGAAGAAAGCTTGAAAATGAACACCAAAATGCACTCAAATCTCAAATCCAAAGGTGGGATTGTGTTGGAAATGAATTTGCACTCAAAAAATGCACAAGGTTGGTACAAAATGTTTTCAAATGAATTAAATTTGATTTTCCATTTTTAAAGCCTTTTTCATGGAAATTTTATTAGGGTATCTTCAATCCAAGCCAAACCTTTGATGTCTTGATGTTTGGTTGAGCAAATGACCCCATTTGGAGCAAGTTTGAAGTTGGAAAGATTTCCATTTGAAGTGTACAAAGTGGTGAAATGGAGCTATAATGAAAATGACCTGTAATCCTGCTTTCTCAAAATACCCCTACCTTGCAAGACTCATAACTTGAGTTCTACAAATCATATGAAGGACTTCTAGTACTCTTTGGAAAGCTAAGGTCATTAGGAACAACTTTCATGTTTATAAAAAGTTGAGGAGAAAGATCCTTCTAGGTCAAAAATGGCTTGGAAGTTGGTTGACTTTTGTTGACCAAAATCACATTCATTTGAGGACCTGTAACTTGTCTGCATCATAACTTGAGTTCTATAAATCCAATCAAGGACTTATAGTACTCAAAAGAAAGCTAAGAACATGCTCTACAAGTTTCATGTGGGGGTCAAGATGAGATGAGACTTGTATCTTGATATAGGTGGTCTTGAAGTTAGGCACTAAACATGGGATTTTACACTGAGAACCCTAATTCAGTAACTCCACACACCCTCGATTCTTGATGAATTGATCTTTAAATTATATCCCATATATCTTAACACAACATTCCATGACCATAAAGACTTGGAGTTGAGTCTTAATCTCTTTCAATTTCACTGATGCCCGAGGGCTGACCAGATGAAAACCCTAATTGCACCATCTTCAACTGTAGCTCTTCACACTTGGTATAAACACTTGAATGAACTCCACAATGACCCTCAAGGCTTCGAATGAGCTTAAACGATAAAATCCCTCCATAACCATGGGCTTGTGATCCTCAGATGACCTTCAAATGGCCTCCTAGACAGGAGGTGAACCACATACACTTATCTTCTTATCCAAAGGGCTTTGACTTGTCTCTGATGATGATAACCCCCCTGTTGACTTGAATACAAACTCTTGATTAGGCTTAGATCCCTTGACACATTCCTCTTGTTGCACACACATCTCTTGATCTCCTTTAAAAGGAAAAATTCTATGCAATGCAATATGCTAGAACAATGAAATGAAACATAAACCAAGTAAAGAAAAGGTTGGGCAAATTTTGGGGTACAACAACCACCGCAGAAAACCTTTTCCATTTCAGCCCAAGTCATCTACAATGTCTCAACATCATGCTTCCGCCCCTGCCAAGCTCAAGTCTGCCCAGCTCAAAAACATCCCTCTGGAGGATGTGATAGATATCATACCTCTCAGTATGATCCATTGGGAAAGGTAGTAAACCCCAAACATCAGCCACCTCACATGCATATCACGAAGGGAAGAATTCTGAATCCTTCATGACCAACAACAACAAAATGATGGAGTCTACACATAAGGATAGGTATGTAGATAATCTAGTCTCCAAACTTTTCCATGAAGGGCATAATGTACAAGGGATCACCACTCCTCTATCTAGGGTAGAACCATCCCTAACTCTTACTGAAAGTCATGAGGATGATATTGGTTGTTCCTCTGCTGAAACTCCTGCCAACTATGGGGTTCAGGAGGAAGGTGTGGGTAATAATCAAAAGGATGGTGACACTAAGAGCCCTAAAAATGCTCAAGATATAAATGAAGGTCCCTGCACTGAGTTAAATGTTGAAGATGAGTTATCAGATGATGGATTTCTTAGGAATGTAGCTCCTAGTATAGCAAAGAAACTCGCAACCAGGAAAGGAAAAGCTGTTCTGAATGAAGAACCCTCCAAACACCAAAGAAAAAGAACTCCTGCGGGTCCTTATAAACCTTGGAGCAATGTATCAACTACCTCCAAGAAAAGAAAAGTTGAGGTGAGTAGCTCTGAGTCGGAAAGGGATGTTATAAGAGATGTTCCTAATATCTTCAATATCAAGAAATCTTTGGGTAAGAGACCTCTCAAACCAATTCCAGCTGCTCCTCTAGACAATGTCTCATTCCATTCCATTCAAAGTGTGACAAAATGGAGATATGTATACCAAAGGAGGATAGCCCTTGAGAGAGAATTGGGGAAAGATGCCCTAGAGATCAAGGAAGTAATGGATCTGATACACAAGGCTGGTCTGATCAAGACTGTTACTGGCTTTTCAAACTGCTATGAAGGACTGGTAAAAGAGTTTATTGTTAACATCTCTGACACAATTTCAAAGAGAAACAGCAAGGAATTCATGAAAGTTTTTGTCAGAGGACAATGTGCTCAATTCTCACCTTCTATAATCAATAGATACTTGGGACGAGCAAATGATGGTGCAACAGAATTGGTTGCCTCAGACAATCAAGTGTGCAAAGTGATCACTGCGAATCAATTCACTGCTTGGCCATCCAAAACAAAGTTGTCTTCAGCACAGCTAAGTGTAAAGTACGCAATTCTTCATAGAATTGGGGCAACTAACTGGGTGCCTACCAATCATACTTCCACTATTGTTGTTGGACTTGGAAAGATCATTCATGCCATAGGAACCAAAGTTAACTTTGACTTTGGTCTATACATTTTTGATCAGGTTGTTAAACGCTCCACAACCAATGCTATTAAGCTACCAATTGCCTTTCCATCTCTCATATGTGAAATCATTCTAACCCAATATCTTGGGATCCTGAAGTCCAGTGATACTTCCAGAAAAAGGGAGCCTGAACTATCACTTCATTTTAAACTATTCGAAGGAAGACATGTTCCAGATATGGTATTTACTTCTATTGAGAAGGTCAAGATCTCCAAAAGAATGATGATAGCAAAATTGAAGGATGCATGTATGGAGTTAGGAGAAACCATCAGTACAACAACTGCTCGCAAAATCAAGCTGGAATCTGTTATCCAAAGACTTGAAAGAGATACAGATGATATTGATGGAGCAGCCATGTCAGGTGAAGAATCTGATGACAGCAGTATGAATGTCTCAACGAATGTCAATGACATTAGATCCAGTTCCAGTAAAGAGGAGGAAGATTGATGCCAAGATGTGCTACTAGTGGGTGGCTCAGACTACTAGTTGCTGAGTTGGTGTTGTGATCTGTTGATTCGAGAAGGTGTTTGTAATTTGTGCGAGTCTTATATTTTTTTCGGCATGAACTTGTGATGCTCTTAATGAGCAATTTTTTTGTGATTCCCAAACAGATGTAATGTCACTCATTATGGTCTACACTATGTTATTAGTTCGATCTTAATTTGTGGATAAAAAGGGGGTGAGATGTTAGGTAACAACAGGTTAGAACTGTGTTAGCATTGAGATTCTCACAGGTGGAAGACTTGGATATTGACAGTGTTGAGCAGGTGTAAGAGATCAAGTAGAAAAATTGGTTGAGTTACTGAGTTTGAAGAGCTGCTGCTTGAGCTGATGCTATGCTTCAACTGTGTTGATATATGCAGTATGTTGATCTTGCTGTGTGATCCTAATTGTATTAGGAGTGTTTCTGTGGTATGCAGGTGTGTGCTAATGTGCAGTTGTATGACTTCCTAGTAGGAGTAGGAATGTTAGAACTACTATGTGTAGGTTTGCTGATGCTAAGCTTCAGCTGTGTTGATATATGCAGGATGCTGATCTTGCTGTGTGATCCTAATTGTATTAGGAGTGTTTGTGTGGTATGAAGGTGTGTGCTAATGTGCGGTTGTATGACTTCCTAGTAGGAGTAGGAATGTTAGAACTACTATGTGTAGGTTTGGTGAAGATGCTAACTTGTGTGATCCTAGAAGGTGTTTAGGAGTTGTGTGTGTATCTGCATTATGTTAGCAGATTGTGAGTGTTGTGCATCTCTTCAGGGGGAGTAGCACAGGATAGTCCACAGAAAGGTGAGACATCTGTAGTCTAAGCTAACAGGTAAGAGTGTTATGTTGCGGAAATAGTGTTCTTCAGGATGTCATCCTGAATGTCATATCATCCAGAGTAGGCTGGATGAATATGTGTGACTGCAGGGTGTTTGCAGGTTTTGTACAGCTGGTGTGACATGCATCAGTTGAGGGGGAGTAAATTCTGATATGTTACTCAACAAATTGTGACATCTGTAGTGCTGACTAACAGATGGTATTGTGAACAGGTTGATCCTAAGAGCTAACAGTGTAAGTGTGTGTAGACAACTCTAATTGTGTAACTTTCCTGCATGACTGGATATGTGATAAGTCTTCTGCTGCATGTAAATCTCTGGTATTAGAGAAGAGTTTTTAGCCAAAAATTTGCCAAAGAGGGAATTTGTAAGTGCTCTTGATTGGCTGCATTTTGTGGAAAAACATTAGTGTATGTATGTATGTCATGACTGGTGTTATTACATACATAATGTGGATTTTGCAGGGTAAGTTAACTTAGCTAAAAGTTAGTTAAGTTGAATGTCATACTGAATGTCATGACACTGATCATATGACATCAGGCGCGCAGAGTTTATTTTTCTGGTATTCAGAATGAGGAAGCTCAGGCAAGAATTCAGGAAACTTTATAGAAGCTCAAGTTGGAATTCAGGAAACATTTGAGAAGCCCTGGCGAAATTAAATGTACCTGACCTAAGTGGTAAGTGCTGCCTTTTGAAGAGAGGTTTGGGTAAACCTAATTGCTGCACCAAGGCCCAAAAAAGGTCTGCTATTATAAATAACAGAAGGATCATTCTAACTGATGGGCACACAGAGGAGAGAGCATCTAGTGAGAGATCTTAGAGTGTGTTTGTGAGTGAAGAACCTTGTTCTTCATGTGAGTCTAGGAGTCTTAGGATTCCTTGTGTGCCAAGCAATTGTATGCTATAGAATTGTTGTGGTTATTGTGTCTAAACAGGTGTGTTCATTGAAGTCACTCAAAGCTGTTAAGCAAGAGTGTGAGTCACTTGATCAAAGTTGTGAAGCAAGATCAAGGTGTGTTTGAAGTGAATCTTCATATCTCTTTTGTAATTGTGTACTTGTATCACTGTGGTGTGATTGAGGGGGAGTGAGTGGGAATACTCAGGTCTAGAGTGTCTCTAGATTGAAGTGTCATTGGGTAGGTCTTAAGTGAGGAGTGCAAACTGGGATTGTTTGACTCTGAATTAATTCTACTGATAGTGAATTTCCTCCCTGGCTTGGTAGCCCTCAGATGTAAGTGTTGTTGACACTGAACTGGGTGAACAATTACTGTGTTATTTACTACTTCTCTTTACAGCTTTTTAATTATTCCAATAGTCTGTGTTATAGTGGATGTTATAACATCCGTGATAACATCCATCGCGTGCTAGCCAGAATTTCAGGCCCTTTATCAGAATTCAGAAGGATCATCCCAAGGAACTCATAATATAATGAAGGTATTATTACTAGATCAAGGGAGGTGGTATATAATGCTTGTTTTATCTCTAAGATTGAACCAAAAAATATGTGAAAGAGGCTCTAACTGATGAACTTTGTATTAATGCCATGCAAGATGAATTGGAGCAGTTCAAGAGGAATGAAGTTTGGGATTTGGTTCCTATACCCGAGGGAACAAATATCATTGGCACAAAGTGGGTTTATAAGAATAAATATGATGAAAATGGAGTGGTTACCAGAAACAAAACCAAACTTATGGCTCAAGGGTTCACTCAAACTGAGGGTATTGACTTTGATGAGACCTTTGCTCTAGTTGCTCGTCTTGAATCCATAAGACTATTACTAGGAGTGACATGTTTGCTGAGATTCAAGCTATTTCAGATGGATGCAGAAAGTGCCTTCTTGAGTGGGTTCTTACAAGAAGAGGTGTATGTTGAACGGTCAAAATGGTTTGTTGGTCCCACTTTTCCAAATCATGTGTACAAACTAAAGAAGGCTCTTTATGGTCTAAAGCAAGCCCCTAGGGCTTGGTATGGAAGGCTGACAGAATTCTGGTCAATAATGGCTACAGGAAAGAAGGAATAGATAAGACCTTGTTTGTTAAAGAAATGGATGGAAAGCTCATGATTGCTCAGATATATGTTGATGATATTGTCTTTGGTGGAATGTCAGGCCAGATGGTCCAACATTTTGTCAAACAGATGCAATTTGAATTTGAGATGAGTCTAGTAGGAGAATTAACTTATTTTCTTAGACTTTAAGTAAGACAGATGGAAGATTCTATCTTTACACCTCAAAGTGAGTATGCCAAAAACATAGTGAAGAAGTTTGGTATGGAGAAGGCCAGTCACAAGAGGACTTATACACCTACTCATTTGAAGCTATCCAAAGATGAAAATGGGGTGAGTATGGATCAAAGTCTTTACAGAAGCATGATAGGCAGTCTATTGTATTTGACAGCTAGCAAACCTAATATCGCATTTGCTGTTGGGGTTTGTGTTATGTATGAAGCTAAACCCAAAATTAGTCACACCAATCAAGTAAAAAGGATTATGAAGTATGTCAATGGTACAAGTGACTATGGTATATTGTATTCACATTGCTCTAATGCGACTCTTGTTGGATATTATGATGCTGATCGGGAAAGGAGTGATGATGATAGAAAAATCACTTCTGGTGGATGTTTTTCTTGGGAATCAACCTTATCTCTCTTGGTTCAGTAAGAAGCAGAATTGTGTGTCCCTATCCACTGTCGAGGCTGAGTATATTGCAGTAGGAAGCAGTTGTTCTCAGCTATTGTGGATTAAACAGATCCTAAAGGAGTACAATATCAAGCAAGATGTCATGGCATTATACTGTGACGACTTGAGTGCTATTATCATCTCCAAAAATCCTGTACAACATAGCAGGACAAAACATATTGACATTCGTCATCATTTTATCAAGGATATTGTTGAAGACAGAGTAGTTATTCTGGAACATGTAGCCACTGAGAAGCAACTGGATGACATCTTTACTAAGGCTTTGAATGAAAACCAGTTTGAGAAGCTAATGGGTGAACTGAGAATTTACATTTTTGAAGAATTATAGCAATTAGTCTTGATTATGGACGATACTAGGCATATGAGAAAGCTAATGTCAAATTTATGCCTAAAAAGGGGGAGTAGTGGTGATGGTAGTGATGGTAGGGTTAATAGTGCGGTGAAAGGGAGAATTTCTCAGGTACCTCAGGCTGTGGAGCATGGGAATAACGATGATTCCTACTTTTCTATTTTTTTCTTTTGTGTTGCTGGGAGGTCTTTGCTGGTGGTATTGGGATGTCATTCTATATGTTCTGACATCATTTCATCGTGTGTCTGGTGTCGCACCCCAAAATTTTCTCTTCTCTTCTTTTGGTTCTTTGCTTATGTTTCATTGCATCTCATATTCATTTTTTTATAACATTGTTCTTGACAATGGATTAAGGCATCATGGTTTGTTTTTCAGGATAAGAGGAACATGTTTTTTCAACCTTAAGCAAGGGTCTCTTCTTGACTTTAGGGTATTCTCAAGCTCCCAAAGGTCCCTCATCTTCAAATAAGATTCAAGGAAACATCATTTCAAGATCATAGGTGGTTCACCATGGCTTATGTTGCAAGAAATCATCAAGAGATTCAAGTTTGGTTCAAGGTGTTTGACCTAATTTAGCAATTTGTGGATGCTATGATCAAATGGGCATAACTCCTTCATTTTTCAACATCTTGAGGTGGTTGTTTTTCTAATGAACTCTTCTTATCATCCCTAAAAATTTCTCTTTGCAAGGAAGAATCAAATTATGCTCGGAAGGTCATCAAAAGTTTGATGACATTATAGGTCATTTGGGTTTTGGAAGGATTTTCTAGTCAACTTCAAAGGGTCATAACTTGATCAATTTGCATAATTTGGAACCTATTATTTTTCTATAATGAACTTGAAGATGTCCTCTACAACTTTGATTCAAGGTGGAAGTGTCAAAAAACCATGGAAGGCTTTGGTTTTAA
The DNA here is from genome assembly GCA_963859935.3 of Lathyrus sativus. Taxonomy (NCBI): domain Eukaryota; kingdom Viridiplantae; phylum Streptophyta; class Magnoliopsida; order Fabales; family Fabaceae; genus Lathyrus; species Lathyrus sativus. The sequence continues at coordinate 151,014,455 of OZ012736.1, read as the reverse complement.
TCAAAATATTATAGCTCACTTTTGGTCCCTAGAAAGTCTTGAAATTTTTCTAAGTGTTTTGCAATTTTGAACCTTTTCATGGAGGCTACTTTGAAGGATCATATCTCCCAACTCAAATTGTCAAATCAATACTTTCTTTTCATATTGCAAAGTTGGCATCATCCTCTATCCAATGCAACAAGAATCTTTTCAAAAAGCCTCCTACATTGTGAGGACCATGGTTGCAAAGATTGAATTTCAAAATTGAAAATACACTTCAAGTTAGAATTGATATTTGTTTGAATTGGACTTTGATCACCAAATTAAGCCATGAATTCAATCTAAGCATGATTAACCAACTTGTCTGGGTTGATCAAAGCCTTGAAACGCAAGGTTTGAGTGAGTTTTGACAACTTTCAAGTCACACTTCGCTCATGCTGCAGGTGTGCACGAGTTTGTTGAAATTCACAGCATTCACACTCCTTCTCCATTCAGAAAGCTTCCCCTATAAATAAGGGACTCATTCCACTCATTTTCACAAGCTTTGATACCCAGAATCACCCTGCTGAGATCCCATTTGAACTCTTAAGCTTAAACTTCGAATTTTTATTTTCACACCCTAAACACTCAAATTCTTGTGAAATAAAGATTCTCAGAGATCAGCATATGTTTTAATGAAGACAAATATCTTAAGAAGGCAAAGATGATTAACCACCAAGCATCAGGACAAAGACACAACTTTAAGGATGTTTTCCTCAGAAGGTATAATGAGAACTTCCATTAAGTATTTAAGTCATAATTGCTCAAAACATTAAAAATTATTTACATTCTTTTCACACTAACACAAGCTTTTTAAAATGAGAGTTTTTCTAAGTTTTTCTAAGTGCAATCGATTGCATGATCAATATTTTAACTCATTTTTGCTTCTGCTTCAGTAAGCAATCGATTGCATGCTTAAACTTTTTTCAATTTTTCACTTCTGTTTTGAAGTGCAATCGATTGGTCCAAAGGTGCAATCGATTGCTCTTTTGAAAATTTGAATTTTCAAGTATTTTTGTGAAGGTACAATCAATTGGGCTCTTTGTGCAATCGATTGCTCACTAAACGTTTTTGAAAAATCTTTCTGAAAAATTGTATCTCTTCAATCAAATTTATGTAGAGTGTTTCCTTTGAAACATGACAACTGTTCATCAATTTTTATGGAGATTTGCATGTTTTTCTCAAGAGGTGTTTATGTAATATAAATACCTAAATCTTTCAAAATTTAGAAACACATCTCTTTCAATTCTCTTTCAAAATCTGTATCATAATTTTCATCTTTCCACTTTTAAGAAAAATCACTTTTCACAAAGAATTTTCTGCATAAATTTCATATCCTTTGAAAAGAAAATTCTTGAGCAATAAGTCTTAGAAACTTGTGGAATTTCTCATTGAAAGAGAAGATCAATCTCAGCATTAATAAAAATTTTATACATTGTTACAAATCATTACAAAAATCATATTATATGTATTTCCCCTTGTTGTTCAGGATTGTTGAAAGCAAGTGTGTGCATTAGAGAGGATTATTCTCATTGCACTTACTGTTTAGATCTTAAAGGTGTTTAAGAGCCTTTGATCTCCCTATAGGTTTGAAAGAAAGTTGTACACTGATCCTAACTATAGTGAAATCTCTTTCGAGTCGAAAGGGGAGTGGAGTACCCTCATAGTGTGAGGGGAACCACTATAATTCTCTGTGTCTCTTTTACTTTCTGCCTTTACAAGCTTTCATTACATCACACCGCTAAAAGAAAGTAACATAACTCTCTTAAAACCAGAAAATTTCAAAAGAACCTAATTCACCCCCCTCTTAGGCGCAATTCTTACTTACAATTGGCATCAGAGCAGGTTTAGGTAACCTGTTCCTAATCGATCCAGTATGGCTTCCGCAATTAATAAAGGTGTATTCAAAGACGGTGGTAGTAGCAACAAGCCTCCACTGTTTTATGGTGAATAGTTTGATTTCTGGAAAATTCATATGAAGGCTCACTTAGAAGCACAAGGAGATGGAATCTGGGATGCTGTTCAAAATGGTCCATTTGTTCCTACAACGGTCGTTAACAGTGTAGGATCAATAAAGCCCAAATCCTCATGGGATGACGATGATAAGAAAAAGGCTCTCTATGACAAAAAGGCAATCAATCTTCTACAAAGTGCACTAAGTATGGACGAGTTCTTTCGCATCTCAACATGTACAACAGCAAAGGAAATCTGGGACACTTTAGTGGAGACACATGAGGGAACCATTGAAGTTAAAAGATCAAGGTTGAACACATTGAGTCAAGAATACAAGTTATTCAGAATGCAGCCAGGAGAATCAATTCTTGATTTGCAGAAAAGATTCGTCCACTTAACAAATCATCTTATAGCACTCGGTAAGACATTAACTAATGATGAATTAAATCTTAATGTGATTAGATCCTTGTCCAGAGAATGGCAGCCCAAGGTGACAGCAATTTCTGAAAAGAAAAGCCTAGCCACGATGACATCCGCCATATTGATCGAAAAACTTCAAGAATATGAAACAGAACTTGGGCGATTGGAGAAACATGAGAATCAAGAGAAGAAATCTAAAAGCATCGCATTAAAGGCTGATTCTAAAGAAGTAGAAAAAGCAGACGATTCGATTGAAGATGAAAACTTCATGCTTCTTGTAAAAAGGTTAGGAAAATATTTTGGTTCTAAAAATAATATTGGGAATTCGGACTATATGAAAAGGAAGAAGTTTTCAAAAAGCAAAGAGAAAGAAGCGTCAACATCCACACAAGATGTCAAATGCTATGAATGTGGAAAATTAGGACACATCAAACCAAACTGTCCTAAACTCTCCAAGAACAATGTCTCTAAAAGCAAAAAGGGATTCAAGAAAAATAAAGCATATGTAGCATGGGAAGATAACGAGATAAGCTCCTCATCAGAATCAGATAGTGATCAAAGCGCAAGTCTAGCACTAATGGCATCACATCATTCTGATGATGAAGATGACAAGGTTAGTAATAATTTTTTAACTTATAATGTTGATACTTAAGGGGCAATCGATGAACTTTTGAGTGAATGCAAATTCTGTATAAAACTAATTCATCACAAAAGAATCAAATTTCAACTCTAGAAGAAAAAATTGAAACAATGGAAAAGAATTTCAAAAATGAAAAACTAAATTTGATTAGTGATCAAAAACAGAATTTTGTATGCACAAAGTGTGAGTCACTTTCTTTTCAAACTGTCCAATTAAAAAGAGTTCTTGAAAGGTATGAAAAAGGACAAATTGGATTAGAGGCTTTTCTTAGCCAACAAAGATTTTCAAATGATAAAAGTGGACTTGGTTACTCAAAATTTTCTAAACCAAGTTCCAACAAAACCATCTTTGTTAAAACTAGTGAACAACCTCCAAAAGAGAAAGTGGTCAAGCCTAAAGTGGTTCATCAATACCCCAAGAAGAAGGTTGTTAATAAGAAAAAACCTTATCCTTCTATATATAAGAGTAATTTTGAGCCCACTTGTTTTTATTGTGGTATCAAAGGCCATACACCTAATGCCTGTTATGTGAGAAACTTTAGTGTTGCAAAGGGGCATTATGTGTGGGTCAAGAAAGGCACTAACTATGAAGGATCCAAGGCAAGTTGGGTACCTAATGGAACTTAATCTTGTTTTGTAGGTATGCTTGAAGACTTCTTCATATCATTGGTATCTTGATAGTGGGTGTTCAAGGGATATGATGGGTGACCTTACCAAATTTTCACATCTAACGCTTAAGGCCAAAGGATTCGTAGCCTATGGTGATAACAACAAAGGAAATATCCTTGGCGTAGGCAGCATTGGTGCACCACCTTTTACAACCATAGAAGATGTCCTTTATGTAGAAGGCCTAAAGCATAACCTACTTAGCATTAGTCATCTTTGTGACAAAGGTTTCAGAATCAACTTCACTAAAGATGAATGTTTGATAGAAAACGAAGTCACTTATGAGGTAATGTTAAAAGGTAATAGAATCAATAATATTTTTACGATTTCCCTTGATAACATATCTTTGAAGGTTAAGTGTCTTATGGTGAACAACAACGACTTTTGGTTATGGCACAAAAGATTTGCTCACATTCATATGGAGCATTTGAACAAATTGATCAAACATGACTTAGTTGTTGGTCTTCCAAAGATCAAATTCATCAAAGATAGATTGTGTGGCGCATGCCAAAAAGGGAAACAGACCAAATCAACTTTCACATCCAAAAATGTGGTGTCCATAACTAGGCCACTACAATTGTTACACATGGATCTCTTCGGACCTTCAAGAACATAAAGTTTTGGAGGTAATGTTTATGCATTAGTAATTGTTGATGACTTCTCTAGATATACATGGACTTTCTTCTTAGTGCAAAAAAGTGAAGTTTTTAAGGCATTCAAGAAGTATGCAAAACATATTCAGAATGAGAAGTCACTTTCAATTATCTCCATTAGAAGTGACCATGGTGGAGAATTCCAGAACTCTCTATTTGAAGAATTCTGCGAAGAAAATGGAATCTCACACAATTTCTCTGCACCAAGAACTCCACAACAAAATGGTGTCGTAGAAAGAAAGAATTGGTCATTGGTAGAACTTGCAAGAACAATGCTTAGTGATTCAAACCTACCTAAATATTTTTGGGCAGATGCAGTAAGCACAACATGTTTTGTAAGTAAGCGTGTGGACATCAGACCAATTCTCAAGAAAACCCCCTATGAACTGTTCAAAGGAAGAAAACCAAACATATCCTTCTTCCACATATTCGGGTGTAAATGCTTTGTCTTGAACAATGACAAAGACAATCTCGGTAAGTTTGACGAGAAATCCGATGAAGGTATTTTTCTCGGCTATTCTCTCTCAAGTAAGGCTTTCAGAATTTTTAACAAAAGAACTTTAACTATTGGAGAATCTATGCATGTTTCTTTTGATGAATCTAACCCATCCAAGGAGGATGATATTATTGTTAATGATGATGATGATGTAGTAGAAACCTCTCAAGAAAACACTCTCAAAGATATTGCAAGTGATCAACCAAAACAGCGGCAAGAGGATTCACAACAAAACGAAGTATACAATGATCTACCGAAAGAATGGAGAACTCATAGAGATCACCCGATTGCTAAAGTCATTGGTGATATTAGTCAAGGTGTTACAACAAGATTAAATCTCAAGGATGCTTGTCTTAACATGGCATTTGTTTCGCAAATTAAACCGGTCAAAATTGATGAAGCCTTAGGAGATGATCAATGGATAATAGCTATGCAAGAAGAACTGAACCAGTTTGAAAGAAATCAAGTTTGGAATCTTGTCCCTAGGCCGAACAACAAGCATATCATTGGAACAAGATGGGTCTTCAAGAACAAACTCGATGAAAATGGTATTATAGTTTGGAACAAAGAAAGATTAGTCGCCCAAGGATATAACCAAGAAGAAGGAATCAATTTTGACGAAACATTCACTCCAGTTGCAAGATTGGAAGCAATCAGACTGTTATTAGCTTATGCATGTTCCATGAATTTTCAGCTTTTCCAAATGCACGTCAAAATCGCATTCTTGAATTGATTCATAAATGAAGAAGTATATGTCAAACAAGCCCCTGGTTTTGAAGATTAAAAATATCCATCTCATGTTTTCAAATTAAAGAAAGCTCTCTATGGATTAAAACAAGCACCAAGAGCATGGTACGACCGACTTAACAATTTCTTATGTGACAAAGGCTTTGAAAAGGGAAAAGTAGACAAAAATTTGTTCATCAAGAAAATAAAAGAAGATACTCTCTTGGTACAAGTATATGTTGATGATATCATCTTCGGCTCAACCAACACAAAGTTATGCGAAGAATTCTCATCCATGACGCAAGGAGAATTTGAAATGTCTATGATGGGAAAAATGAACTACTTTCTTGGACTTCAGATCAAGCAACTCGAGAATGGGATCTTTATCAATTAATCAAAATACTGCAAAGAATTATTAAAGAAGTTTGATATGGACAATCGCAAGACTTTATCTACACCTACGGGATCCGATACATATGTAGATCAAGATGAATCTGGTGTGTCGGTTGATATCACAAAATATAGAGGTATGATTAGTTCCTTACTATACTTGAAAGCAAGTCGCCCTGACATTATGTTTAACATTTTTCTTTGCACTCGCTTTCAAGCAAATCGAAAGGAGTCTCACCTGATGGCAGTCAAGCAGATCATGAAGCATCTCAAAGGAACAACAAATGTCGGCTTATGGTATCCTAAAGGTAGTATATGCAATTTAATTGGATATTCTGACGCAGATTATGCATGCTGTAAAACTGATAGAAAGAGCACAAGTGGAACATGTCACATCTTGGGAAATGCACTAGTCTCATGGGCATGCAAGAAGCAAGAATGCATAGCACTTAGTACGGCTGAAGCGGAGTACATAGAAGTGGGAAGTTGTTGTGCGCAGATACTTTGGCTCAAGCAATAACTTCGTGACTACGGACTCGACCTAGGTAGCATTTCTCTTCGTTGTGACAACACAAGTGAAATTAACATAACGAAGAATCTAGTCATGCATTCAAGGACCAAGCACATCGACATACAACATCATTTTCTGCGAGATCATGTACTTCAAGGAGATGTCGAGATAACATTTGTAGATACTCATAATCAGCTTGCTGATATATTCACGAAGCCTTTGGCAAAGGAATCTTTGTTCAAAATACGAAGGGAACATGGAATTCTGAATGAAACTGATGTTGAATCATGAAAGAACTTAATCTGTGGCATTTTTCTCAAATTTCACTGCATGCAATCGATTGCACCTCTGCGTCAATCGATTGCTCATTGTAAGTTTTACAATTTTATTAACTTTTGAAGCAAGCAATCGATTGCACCCCTTTGTGAATCGATTGCACTCTGTAGTTTTTGTCAATTTTATTTCTGTTTTGTAGAGCAATTGATTACACCTCTGTGCCAATCGATTGCACCTACTGTAAAACTGTTTTTTTCTTTCTATTTAATAGATCCATGGATTCTTAAACCTTCCAACTACCCTATCATTAATTTTTTGACCTACCTATGACTAGCCATTATTACTTAGTTCTAGTCTCGAGACATTGACCCTTAATTGCCATATTCCCAAAGTCTTAATCATCAATACCTTCAACCACTCATATCTATCTTAACCATCTCCTTCAAAACATAACCTCTCCATAAAAACTCTTCCTCTCCTCACAAACTCTAAAAACTTCAGCATTTTCCCATGGCTTCACGCTCAAAAAGGAAGATTTCAGCACAAGACAAAGGCAAAGGTCCAGTCTCCTCATCTTCAAAAACTCAACTTGTTCTTCAACACTTGGATAATGAACAAAGAGAAAAGTTCACTAAGTACTTTCAGAAGAAGGTTATGCAAACACCAAAATATGGTATTCTCTCATCATTCCCTAAAGAATGTTTTTTCTTTTCAAGAAACTTTGATTGCATGTGGGTTGGAACCTGTGATTTCCTCATTCGGGCCGTATTATCCGTATTTGGTAAGATTGTTCTAAAGAAACCTACAAATGGAAGAAGGAAAGATGATAACATATGTTCAAGGAAAAAGAATCCCACTCCACTCAAAAACTCTTCGTAGGATTCTGAATATTCCAATTTCTGGTGGGAGACTCTATGAAGAAAACGAAGACCTCTGGAAAGCATACAACAAACGAGAATTCTATTGGAGTCTTAGTCGTATGACTGAAGCAGAATTCCATGCAAAACGTGTCAGATCCTTAGGCGGCATGGAACCCTCTCGAAACTCATGATCGGCAGGTATCTTTAACATTGATGATTTGCTGTTTCATTATTTTATGGTTTACATAGTGTTCCCAAGAGGCGGAAACCATTGCATCATGACTGATCTAGAAATGCAGATTCTATATACTATTAAGAATGGCATTCCCATAAGTTGGTCAAATTTAATCTTGACTCACATGCGCGGAATCAACGAAAAATCCAAGTTTTTGCCATATGCATGGTTCATCACAAAGATTTTGGAACATTTTGAAGTAGACTTTGAAGGATTTGATAAGTATCTCATGGTTCAAATATCAACAAGATCTTAATCAAAAATGTGGACTCTCGGATGGGCGTCAAATACAACCCAGAAACCAAATCCTGCATATCTTGGTGAAGGTATGGCTGAAAATGATGAGGAAGAGAATGAAGAAGATGATGATGCTCCTCCTTCTCTTCCAAATGAACATGGCCCGAGTAACCAACAGTTAATGGATTACATGACTCAACAGTTTGGAAATCTCAACACTTCCATCAATGACCAATACAATGCTATTAAAGAGTCAACAAACACTCGGATCACCAACTTCCAAGAGGCCGTCAATCAACAATTCTCATATATGTACTCTCACTTATACATTCCGCCATGTGACCCTTCAAACTCGGCTGTCCCACCAACTCGTCCATCACCTCTCCAGACAACATTTCCAAACCAACCAACCTTTGACCCTAACATGGATCTTTCATAAACTTTTTTACTATTTGCTTTATGTTGTCTTTTAAAGTCATTTCTGATATTTGAATTCCGTACTTTCTAGTTTCTTTGTACTATTTTCATTTTGTAATTTGAATTTATAACTAAGTTGGTATTTTAATTTTCAAATTATTATCAATGTCTATCATCTATACATATTGTTGCGGTGAAAATTGGATATCAAGCTATTAAATTAACTTGAATCTTTAATTCTTTTTACAACCGAACTTTATTTTATCCAAAGGAAAGGTCTAAAGAAAGAAAAACCTTTTTCGCGATGTAACGACAATGCTTAAGAGATTCGGGGATCGGGGGTTGGTTATACCTAGGGAAGGTGTTAGCACCCTAAGCATCTGCAGTACTCTACAGGAACCTTTTGTTTGATTGCTTGCTAAGTGTGAAATATGTACTATGGATTAAGGATTGGGAGTTGAGTGTAAAGATAAGTAAAGACCTAGTTGGTTTTCTAAGTTTGCTCGCAAAAACGTCGCATGTTCTGCCTATGTATCCTGACTAGGATAGAATCGGAGCAATCTTAGTTCACCTCACAAGGGGAGAAGAACACTTCATGGTGATCAAGGTTCAGAGGGGAACAAACATGACAATGTTTGTGTGGAGTTTGACAAAACTCCCTATTCTAAGTTGTAATATTCAAAAGGGGAAGTAAGAAATCATGACGATGATTCTTACACAGAGTTGACAAACTCTTTCCTAGGGTTCTAGTTGAAGAACACTCCTAGTACAGGTGGGTTTCTTAGACTTGAAGCAAAGTCTAATGGCTTCTAATCTAGGGTTAAAGTGACTTAACGAAGTCCAGAGAGGGATAAGGGATGTATCCATGACATGAGGGTCAAATGGACAGACTTTTTCCTTTGGAGGTATACAGGGTAGGCAACTGGATAAGAGCTAACTAGCTTCATCACTCGGGGAAGAAAATAACTTAACAAATAAAATAACAACATGATAAAGACATATTCATGGTGAAAACCATTAAATAAACATATGGAATGATAAAGATGAAAGTACATTTGATGACAATCAAAGCAGATGAATTAACAGGAACTGTAACGACAGATCGAGTTCAATTACATTCAATAGAGGGAACAAAATAACATGGTGATAACCAAATAAAATCCTAACATGTCAACTAACATTTTAATGATATAGATACAAACAAGTATCACAAACAAATTCAAGTGTAACCAAAGAAAAATTCATCTGTACATGCGTAAACGAACGTAAAAAGCACTTAACTTGCACGAAGTCAAAAGAGATGAAAAATTTGTCAAACATGAAAATACAAAATATGGCATGGAAATACACATCAAGATGAAAACAATGAAAAAGAATGGGTGAAAAACGATTAAAATTGAGAGAGATATGAATTTTTGAAAACGGAGTGAAAAATGACAACAACAAAAAATAATAAAAGAGTTGCCCTCCTCAGGGGTCGAACTCAGGTACAAGGCGTTTTTGGCATAATGGTCTTACCACTGGGGTGGCTATACATCCGTTTGTATATGCCACCCCATAAAGATATATGGGTGAAAATCAAAGCAAGCTGGGCAAGAATAACACTCACAAAGGTGATTTACGTTTTCACTCGTAACTTTCCCGATTCTTAACCAAACACGATGAAATTTATATGCATCTTGACCAGAAAAATATGAGGATCATGATGGTGATGTTATTTTTCTGATATTCTCCTTCTACTTAAAAATTCGAATGCACATGCTATTGAAACTTGAAAAATGCATTTTGATATCTAAAACATAAACCAACTGTTATTTCAACTAAATGAAGGTCTGAACATATTATACATGATGCATTTAGTGAATTCCAATATTTAGTTTGGATCAAAACACAACAGAATGGATAAAGGTATGATCATGCTAGTGTAATGTTTGAAACATGCATTTTGAAGTCTAAAACATAAACCAACTGTTGTAATAATCAAATGAGGGTTTGAACATTTTAAGAATGATGTATTTGAGGTATTCCAACAGTTGATTTGGATTAAAACACAGCAGAGCAAATACTGGTATGATCATGCAAGTATGAGGTTTTAAAAATGCATTTTGAAGTATGGATCATGCACCAGTCATTTTCCAAACATTGTGAATATGTACACTCAATGCAAACATGATAGTGAATGTGTTCAGTCCATTATTTTAGCTTAAAACAGTCTGTAATGAGAAATGAGGTGTGAGTTGCAAAATGATGTTTTGAAAATGCACATGGATACTTTTGAAACTTCAAAAATGGAAGCAGATGAAAACAATGATTTGAACAGGTTTTAATCATGATATGGAACAGGTTTGGACAACAAGTTTGAGGTAAACACCAAAAAATGAGAAATTGGCATGTTGAATGAAAACTAAGGATATTTGCATTTGGTCATTTGTCAAAGCAAGAGAAAACCTAAATCATGATTCTAAGCATTTCTAACTAACTCAACCATGTGCACACTTCACATGCATGTTATAGAGTGAGAATCAATGTCCAAAAGTTTTCAAAAACTGTCCAATATGAAAAGAGTTATGCAACCTGATTCTTGATGGTTTGGCAGGGCAGTAGGGGGTCAAAACCAGTTTCAAGCATATTTTGACTGTATGAGTCACATACACAACCTACGTTCATGATTTTAAAGGAATGCCAACAAGAATTAGGGATCAAAACAACCTGTGTTTAAAAATAGCATGCTGGCTGCAAGTTTGATATTGTAAAATGCCTTAAACTATCCAAAATATGATTAGAGCACAATGTCATCAAAAGGATCACACACACACACACACACCAATTACCTATAACCAAAGATGTTTAAGCAGGAAAATGGACCCCTAAACAGGCTGTGACACAAAAGGTAATTTCAGGCTGTTATTAATGTTTTTGACAAAAGCATGAAAAAGCTCCAAATCATTTCCAGGCATGTTCAAGTTAAACCAACTATGCACATAGCTTCTACACATGATAATGAGTAAGTTCAATCACACAATTGACCTAAAAGCAAGCTTGTATGAAACAGGGCATGTATTATGCATTTTGGCTTTTTTGATGAAACACACAAAGCTCAAAATTAGTTTAAGGCAGATTCAGCTTAAAAGAAACATGTACACATATTATGTTTATGATTTTGGAGATGATTCAATTCAAACAAAAGGTTACAACTCTGTCATGGCAGGATTTGCATAAAGGACATACATATCATACATTTCACATGATGAACTCTAAGTGTCAAATCAAATAATTATGATGCAAAGTGAGAAAGGATTGTTTACATACCTCTTGTAGACTTTGTTGAACAAGCTAAAACAATCAAGAAACCCAGAGAACTTCAATCTACCTTTTTGCCTTGAGTCCTTTCTTCACTTTGAAGCAAAATGCAAATATGATGACAGTTGGAGAAATAGGTCTCACCAATGAATTCTAACACTTTGGACAGTTGAAATACAATATATAAGAGGTGTTAGGATGATTAAAACACCAAGCAAATGCTTAGAACAATATTTGGTAGAATTTGTAGCTTTTGGTCAAAGTAACTTGGTGATGAAGTTGACTTTTTGCAAAATGAGGTTTTTGAGAGGTTTAATGGTTTAGACACCTTCTACACCATATTTAGAGATTGTATGGATGATTGTTGGGGTGTTTTAGTGTAGAGAAATGGTTTTGGCAGCCCTAGTAGCAAGGCAGATTTTTTGTGTTTTTCGTGGAAATGGTGATTTTGTGGTTTTGAAGTTTTTGAGGCAAAGTGCAATGGCAGAGGTTTCTTCTGATTTTTAGAAGATTGTTGATGATGAAAATGAAGTGAGGGAGAGTCCTATTTATAGGCAAATGAAGTGGCTTGGGCAGATTTGAAGTTTCTTCACTTTGAAGAAAGGTTTTGAACTTCCAAAATCAAACCCCCTCAAGTGGGTTTCCTTGACCTGCAAGGCCAGCCTCAATAGTCAAAAAACATGATGAATTTGAAGTGTCTAAATGCAGGCTAGAGTGTAGCATCATGGCTGTTTCAGTACTTGGCTTTACACCTCATGCTTACTTTTCACCTTTAAAGGCAAGTTGCAAGGTAACTTGCAAGCTACTTGCAAAGCTTGTCCTTTTCCATATTTCTGCATTTCCTTGGTCCTCTTGGTCGCTTCCGCGAAAATAAGGTGTCGGCAAAACAGAAGAGTTGCCACCTTTCGTTATTTATCCCTTAGAACGGGAAAGGAAACGATCGGAAAAACCTGACGAAAAGGTATAAGACAAGGTCATCGCAACCATTGTCTGGGTACGGGAGTCGGTTACGCAAGGGGAAGGTATTAGCACCCCTCACGTCCATCGTACTCGATGGGATCCACGCTTGTTGTGTTTAACTGACGGGTTTGTTCAACTATCTACCTATAAAGGTTGGTCTGAAAAGAAAAGAAAGTGACTCGGCAAAGCGTCGCACTTTATGCCTACATATTTTCATCAGAGAATGAGAAATCAGAGTCAACGTAGTTCGAATAACTACGGGTTACGGGGAAGGTGGCTCGCCAATACATCAGTATTGTGCCTACGTACTCTCAACAGGTATGAGAGATCAGAGCTTACGTAGTTCGGGATAATACGGATTACGGGGGTTCAGATTCATCTGTTTTATCGAGTAGGGTTAACAAACAATTCCAGTAGTCGGGTGTATGCAGCTCGACCTTTGGAGACTTAGGCGTTACCGTTTACGGTAGAACTGGGAGTTAACGACACTCTTTTCTTCAGAAAAGCTTCCTTTGAATTATGGGCCCACGGGGCAAAAAGATTTGAAGTTTGTTTTTTTGTCTTTTACGAAAGAACTGTTTTTTAGTTGTCTATAGTTTGTACAGCACTAGAGACTATGACCTGGGAAGGAATGCGTCGCATATCGCCCAAAGGATGTATACTAAACATTCTAGACGATTGAGAGGAGGCCGCTCAATTATCATTACCCAAGTAGGTTAAGGCTCGTAACGCGCTTATACTAACTTGCCTTTATTATGTTTTTTACTGTTGTTTGAGATGAGAAGAGAGAACAGGCTCAACTAAGGGGACACTATCAAGTCCTAATGTTGTCATGCCAAGGATTCATCCTATGGTTGAATTTTGAAACAGGGATCTCCTAGAAGTTATCATGCATAGGTTTCAACCTAAAGTTCTAATCATCACTTCCTTATCAAAGGAAGTGAGATTCCTAGGGGATCATGTCAATGATAAACAGAAACAGATAAAGCATCAGCTTAAACAGTAAACAGTAAACGACTGTAAAATGCATGCAATGCAAGTGAGGGAGGAAAGGTGTGTGGGGCATCAGCCTCCACAAGCTCGTCTCGACCTCAAGCCAAGTATGAATAACTGCAACCATGAAATAAAATAAAATGCCATCAAGCAAATCACAAACCACATAGGCAAGGGAGCATAGCTCTACCGAATACCCGCAAGCAAAGCCATACAGTAAAAATACAAGCAGAAGGAGCAACTCAACCTATAGTGCAATCATGCTCCTAGCTTAACACAATCTAAACATGAACTTATTCTAATGCATCAAGCAAATCACACAAGTGACATCAATACAGTTGCACAGCAAGCAAACAAACAGGAAAGAAAGCAGATCAGCAAAGCAATCCTCTGACAGCAGTTTAGTCCTCAGTTTGTAACTGGTCCTCAAGGATTTCATCTTCAATAGCAAGTGTCAACTTGATTCTTCAAGCTTCTAATGCATCAAACACAAGTATCAACTGGTTATTCATCTTCTTCAAGCTTCAGCTCTTTCTTCATCCTCAATTTGATCTTCTTCACAAGTGTCAACATGTTCATCTTGACCTTCAAGCTTCAGCTCCAATGGCAGTCTTCAAACACAGGGGAAGTAAAACCTCTAGCATCTTCAATATTCTAGCAAGGAACTCCATCCTATAGCAAGGGAGAAAGATTCATCTAACAAGAGCAAGGTAGGGATAGGGAGAAGCAAAGTGAAGACCAAAGGTCACCTCTAAGCACTCCACCATCAAAGAAAGGAACCCTCAAAGGTTCTACCAACTTGTGAAGAGCCACACATCCTACCAAAGGAGGGATGAGGCCTTCTCAAGGGGACCTCACATCATAGGGAGGAATGTAAGTGATCAACATCTTCCATGTTTCATGAAGGAAGAAAGTTTATTCTAAGGGATCTCCCTAAGAATCCTAATCCTTAACCCTAAAAAAACTACACCAAAGGGAGAGAAATCTTCAAGTCCAAGCTCCACCATGCATTCCACAGCAGCTCACACAAGTCTTCATCATCATCCAAGAGCAAGAGAAGCAAAACCCTAGTCTAAGGGAACTAATGAAGTCATTCTAGTTGAGTTAGCAAGTTAGGATCACCTAAAACCTAGTATTAAAGTTAATTCTAACTAAAATACTAAAATCAATTATAAAATCCTAAAAAAATAACTATGGGAACCTATGTCAATCATGACTCTACCATGCTAATTCCAGAGATCAAATCCTCAAATAAGACTTAGAAATAAATTCTACACTACAAGGTACTAAGCTTAAACCCTAAAAAGGAGCACCTAAAGTTCCAATCTGAAAACCATACCTAATTTCATCACAAAATTGTTATAAAAATATTATGGAAGCATACATGTCTAAGCTAATCACATACAAAAAATCAAGCCAAAACTCATCACCAAGTGCTCACACTAAAATCATCAAACAGATGTATCAACCATGGCAATTTTATTATCAAATAAAATGTAAAAAATGCACAAAAATTGAAAATGCATGATTTTCCTACTATTTTTATTCAATAAAATTCTAGATCCAATCATGAATCAAGGGGAAAAACCTGGAATTAATTGACCTATTTTCCTATTTTTTATGAATTGTTTTCAAACTAACATGAAATGATGAAATTAAAAGAAAAAACAAAAGAATTAATAAACTTGCGTGGTAAATAGAAAATAACATCAGTTCAATATATGGATTGGGCCATAGGGCAGGTGTGAATAGCATTTCAGTCATTAAGCCCATGCGCCTGGAATTCAATCATATTCTCTTCAGCTCAAAAAATATAAAGGAAAATTGTCACGCGTGAGGATCGAACCAATGCTCCTTTGGTGTATGCATCTCAACGCAAGGCCTGAATTCCAATTAGTTAAACGCAGCGTACAAGGGGGGAGGGTACGTGGCGCCACATACGCGCTTGGATGAAGGACTGAGTCAATATTTCCAGGAAAATGAAGGGTGAAGATTCTATCTTTCTCGTTTAAACCTCTGCACATTCGCGCGCAGCCATGGCCACCGCCGGTGACATTTCCGGTCACCCTGCACAACCCTAACTTCCTCTACAGACCACCATTCGCCACGATACTTACATGAATCTTGTCCAGAATTCCACCAGCAATCTAACCATATCATTTATTCAATCTAAAAACGTACAAATCTCAGAATCCCAATCTCAACCGAAAATGGTGACCAACCTAAATCGTCTCTAATCATGCAATTGATCATCCTAAATCCAACTACACATCATCAGGATCCTAACCACCTATGAATTTCTATCTAACACTGCCTAAACTAAGCACAATTGTAAAATTCACCAACCTGTGTTCAAGCTTGTAACTGAGGTAGTTCTTGCAGTCTTCAACCTCCAAGGAAGTGCAGATTCACTCCAAGATGCCTGATGAAGGTAAAGAAATCCTCAATTGATCTTGATTCTCCCTTGAACTCCAAAATCAAATTTCAACTTCAAGCTTCTTGCTCCACTTCTCTCCAATGGTTTCTCCACGAAAATGATCACCAGAACCTTCCAATTCTATTATAAATGCTATTTATGATCTGTTTCAATGGGTTAGAGGCCCAAACCAAGCCCATTCATGAGATTTGGATTTTCACCTTTCTTCAAAATTTTCAATGTGGATATGTGCTTTCAAGCTTTTTTCATACTCTAAATTCATTCAACATGATTCACTTAAGCCTTATGGAGTGTAATGAAGTGGTTTCCTTCCTTTGATTTCAACCTATGGAGTGTGTGGGATATGTTTCTTATTTGTGAAGCAACATTCCAAATGGCCATGTTATGGACTTCAAACCAAAAATGTAATAATTCCAATCTCTCTAAAACATTAATTCCATTCAAATTGACTACAAGTTTGATTTGAAAACATGATATTCTCAATTGTTTTGAATTTTCTCATTTTAATTCATTAAAATGGCTTCTTTATGAACTCTCTTCCACCAATGCTTGATATAATCCATATCAATGGACTCTTGATGCTTAGACAAGCTAAAAACATCATTTTGAACACCTTTCATGTTGAACAAAAATCCATTTGAAGCTTGCAAGATGATGAAATGGACTCATGGCTCAAAATGACCTGTAATGCCCAAATACCCAAAATACCCTTGACTTGTCAAAGCCATAACTTGAATTCTACAAATCCAATCATGGACTTCTAGTACTCTATGGAAAGCTAAGAGAATAAGGAACAAAATTCATGTTGACCAAAAGTTCATAGGAATCTTCCTTCTAGGGAAAAGGTGTCATGCAAGTTGGGTAATTTTCAAGCTCCAAATTCACATGCCTCAGATGACTTGTAACTTGTTTGGCTCATAACTTGAGTTCTATAAACCCTATCAAGGACTTATAGTACTCAAATTAAAGCTAAGACCATGCCCTACAACAATCATGTTGGGGTTAAGATGAGATGAAGATCATATTTTGAGTTAAATGGCCTTGAAGTCAGGGGTCAAACTAGGGGATTTTACACTATCAAGTCTTAGAAACCCTAGCCTGAAACTTCTCAAACTCTTCAATCATGATGAGGTAAACTTGGAATCATCCTTATAAAATCTCAATGCATCAATACATGATCACATGGCTCTTGAATTAAGTCTCAACCTTTTTCAAATCCTCAGTTGACTTAGGGTTGACCCAATCAAACCCTAGCTGCACCACTCATGGCTGAGTCTTCTTAATCTTGCACAATGACCTATCTAGGCCTCAGAGTGATCTTCAAACCTTCTCATGATCTCTCTCAAGACCTCAAGTCCATCTTCATGGCCTCAGAATCATCTGATGGTCTTCCACAACTCTCAAGTTAGGAGACACACACTCTTGGCTTCAATCACTCTCTCTGAGGATCTTTTAACTTCTCTGACAAGGATATCAACCCTTGAGCACCTGAATAACCTTCTTAGCTAGCATCACTGTCTTGTATAGCTATTTATTGGTAATCATACCTCTTGATCTTCTGCATACATGTCAATGAAATGCAAATGTGAATGAAATGAAACATAAGCTAGGTAAAGAAATGTTGGGCAAATTTTGGGGTACAACACTCTTGGGTTACAAACTTTCTACATATCAGATACAATAGGATTCACAAGTTAGAATTGATCAATTTTGATGAAGGAAGTGATTTTTGAATTTGGGCAATGTGGGACTAAAGTGAAAAACCACCAACTTGCCATGACCATAACATTCAGCTCACAAATCCTTTTGAGATGTGCTAGTACTTTTTAGAAATCCCTCAAATAGCTCTAAAACATTCATGTTTTCATGAGTTTCAATTTCCCAAAGGAACTTGGCCAAAAAGCCTTCCAAAGTTGCTAAAAAATTAACTTAAAAATGAAATTTCCCTAAGTCTTTTTCCCCTCTAGAAATGAATTTGATCATAACTCCAAATCTATGCATTTTCTGATCATGGATCACTTATGGAATTTTATAGGACTTGTCAATAGCTTCCAAATGAGCTTTGAACCAACTCAATTGGATGTATGGTTAAGGAGTTATGGTTTAGCCCCTTTCAAAACCCTAATTTACCGATTTTTCGATTACTCCTTCATCCTTGATCCAATGGTCATGAAAATTGATATGCAAGTCCAATATGACATACAGAACAATTTTTTTTCACAACTTGAAGTCCAATTCCTAAAATTTGGAGAGTTGACTTTTCGGTCAACCGTACGACCGATCGGTGACTACCGAGTCGCCTATTAACATTCTGGGCCTCCTGAGACTTTGAAACTTCTTGGATGAACTTTATTAAGCTATATGAACTTCATTGTTGGTGTAAGCCCTAGAGGCCAATACTTTTTGGTACTTGTATCGGATTATTCGTTTAATAATAAAAGGTATTTCTTTATTATGTTTGTCTTTCAGAATAATAAAGTCCCTAGAATAGTTAGTCTGTTTAATGAAATGTTAAGTGTGACTTAATCATGAGATCCCATTAAACATAAAGACATTATTCTTAAAATATCCGTAGTCAAGCTTTATTGCAAAGTGGGATAACATTAAAAGCATTGAGACTATTATGAAGATAGACTGATGATCACATCTCATGGATCATGGATAAAGAGTTATCAAGTCTTGACATAGGTATAAATATTAGGAGTAATATTTATACCGGATTGACCCGCTATGAGAATACTACATAGTATGTTATGCAAAGTGTCATAAGTTATTCTCATGGTGATAATGGTGTATTACCGCCCTTCGACCTGAAACCACTATGGACCCTAGATGTAGAGTCGGGTGCTTTATTGCTGATCAAACATTATCCGTAACTGGATGATCATAAAGACAGTTGATGGGCACTCCACGAAGCATGCTGAGTGTAACGCCCCGATTCTGAATTCCCATTAATTGTTGAGTCTTTTAATTTATTTAATTGATGTTTGTTTAAATTGAGAAATTATATATTGTTATGTGGTGTTTGCTTATTTTATCTATTTTACCGATTCGAAGAGTTTTCGGGGAATTAGAGTAAAAAGGGCATTTTAGACATTTAGCACTTTAGTGTGAGAATTGATTGATAAGTGTTGGAAAGAATTTGAGAGGAAAGAAATAGAGATAGAAATAGAATAAGAGAGGAAAAAGGAAGAAGATAGTAACATAAGAAGAAAAACAAGAGAAAGAAAAGAGGAGAAGAGAAAGAGAAGAGAAAGTGGAGAGGAAAACCTAGAATCATCAAGGAATCATTACCAAAGCTTGCAATCGATCGGTAAGGGTGTGAAACTCCATCATCTCTTTAATGTGTATGATTGTATGTGTATGTGTGTGGATTTTGTAGAGTTTCTACTCTTTTTCCACTTAGGTTAGAAGTTGGTTTTGTGAGTAGACTGAGGTTTTAATCGGTTAGAACTCGGATTAGACGATGTAGTTTAGTCGGGTGATGGTTGGGTTGTGCTACTGTGACCGGTTTGGATTTAATCGGTTGGTTGTGTGGAGTTTGGGCTTTGAGACAGCCATGGAAGTTCTGTCTTCGCAAGTTCGCCAGGCGAATGGCAGCGAAGCTTCGCCAGGCGAAGCCCAGCGAGCTGTAGCGAAGCAAGTCAGAAACTAATACCCTGTATTCGCTGGCAAGTTCGCCAGGCGAGGTGAGTTGGCGAAGGTTCGCCAGGCGAGTGGGTAGCGAGCCTCGGCGAGTAATTCCAGAATTACTCCCAGTGGACTTCGCTGGGGAGTTCGCCAGGCGAAGGCCAGCGAGCATTCGCTGCGTGGCTTCGCCAGGCGAAGGTTGGCGAACCTGGCAGTGTTATTTGTTTTGTTGTTTGTTCATGGCATGATGTTTGATTGATTCAATTATGATTAATGCCTATATGAATGATTGATGTGTGAACTGTTTCAACATGTTGTGCTGTGGGTGGCCGAAAGGCGTGAATCCTAGATTGTAGAGTAAATGATAAATCTTGAATATTTGATAATCTTGTGTATTTGCTCGAATTGAATAGAAATGCATTGATAGGCTGATATGTGTGTAAACCATGTGTGGAATGGTGTATAATGTGAATGCATGATAGATATATGCCATGTATATGATAAATGCAATGAATATGTTCGTGAGCATAGTATGCATTTTTGTGTCGATTGATCCCTCGGAGGATTTGCAGAACCTCGTATGATACGATGGTTATATTTGATTCCTTGGAGAATCGGTTGCATTGTTTGATTCCTTGGAGAATCGGTTGCATTGTTTGATTCCTTGGAGAATCGGTTGCATTGTGTGATTCCTCGGAGAATCGGTCATAACATGTAATCCCGTGGAGGATTGGTTAGAGTATTTGATTCCGTGGAGAATCTGCTGAGTACTTGATCCCGTGGAGGATCTGCTGAATATTCGATTCCGTGGAGAATCTGATGAATATTTGATTCCGTGGAGAATCTGCTGAGTACTTGATCCCGTGGAGGATCTGCTGAATACTCGATTCCTTAGGGAATTTGTTGAATTAGTCGGTACCGCATTTGCATCTGCATAGAGTCGTGTGTCGGTCTCTATGAGTTGCATGAGTCATCTGTGTATGATGCATTGGTTGTGTGAATATAACTGTGTATGTTATATGTGATTTGTTTGGAGGAAATATAGTGAATGTTCATGTGTATGTGTAGAGACATGATTATTTGTATATGCTTAATGTGGTGAGAACATAATTTGAGTATAACTTGTATAATTATGGAGTTATGTATATATACAATTTTATGCATTAACGGTTATGATGTTGTTTCTCACCCTTCTGCTGTTTTATAATGCTCTATGAGGCATTGCAGAGTAGGAAGCTGGAGGTTCTTTTTGTGAAGCGATGTCTTCATTCTTTTTGGTCAATGGCTCTGATATGTAACATCTGGGTAGTTAGGAAGCCTTTGACTCTTTTGGAGTTACATTTGTTTTGATTCTTTTGTGATACATATGTGTATGTATCTGTTGTGGATATGTTGTAAAGCATGAATTAACTGATAGTTGTATATACCTTTATGAATGTGATCGATTCAATATTTGGATGTTTCCGCTTTATTCTAAATATTGTGATGTGGGTTACCCATTGTTGCATATCTTTTTTGAGCAGGTATCGTATGTGTTTAATTTCATGATAATGTGATGCGCCTCTTTTATACCATGTTTTAATTAAACTCTGATGAAATAAATTTTCTAAGTGCCTAATTGATTTATTTAATTTATTTGGGGGTATAAAAAGGGGGTGTTACATTAAGTGGTATCAGAGCCAGTGTTGAGTCAGTCGTGTCTGTCTTGTTGTTGTGTTGGTTGAACGGTTGTTTAACCTTGTTGTTATTTTTGGGAATCCTCAGAATATGGCAGGTCGTAATGACAATGCTATGGCAGCGGCGTTAGAGGCTATGGCCAGAGCTGTGCAGGGTGCACCTAGCGTGAATGCGAATGATGAGTTTAGGAAGAACCAGCCACCGGTGTTCAAAGGGAGATTTGATCCGGATGGTGCTCAGATATGGTTAAAGGAAATTGAGAGGATCTTTAGGGTGATGGATTGTGCTGAAGGGAACAAGGTGAGACTAGGGACTCACATGCTGAGAGAAGAGGCCGATGACTGGTGGGTCAGCATGAGGCAAGTTCTTGAGGTCGACGACGAGGAGATTACGTGGGATTTATTTCGTGCTGAGTTTCTAAGGAAGTATTATCCCGAAAGTGTTAAAGGGAAGAGAGAAATGGAATTTCTGGAGTTGAAACAAGGTAATATGTCGGTGGTGGACTACACCGCTAAGTTTACTGAGTTAGTGAAGTTTCACCCTCACTATGATGCGGTTACGGCGGAATTTTCCAAATGTATCAAGTATGAGAATGGCTTGCGTCCGGAGATAAAGCAAGCGGTGGGTTATCAAAGGATACGAAGATTTTCGGATTTGACCGAGTGCTGTAGGATTTATGAAGAAGATAGTAGAGCTCGTTCTACTCATTATAAGGGTTTGAGCGAGAGGAGAGGGAAGCAGCAAGTACGAAGCGGACCTTATGTGACGCCTGCTGATAAGGGCAGACATAGGGGAAACTTTGATAGGAGACCCGGAGGAGGTTCCGGTGCGATCAAATGTTTTAAGTGTGGCGTGATGGGCCACAAGTCTTATGATTGTGGAAAGTTCAAGGCGAAGTGTTCCAACTGTGGACTCTTTGGTCATGATGCAGCAGAGTGTAGAAAGAATGCTGTGAAGTGTTTTAATTGTGGCGAGGTGGGTCACATTAGCTCGAATTGTACCAAACCGAAGCAAGCTCCGGCGGGCGGAAAAGTATTCGCATTAGCAGGGTCAGACGACACTAGTGCGGCAGATCGTTTGATTAAAGGTACATGCTTTATTAATGATATGCCTTTAGTTGCTATTATTGATACTGGAGCGACTCACTCGTTCATTTCTCTTGCGTGTGCTAAGCGGTTGGATTTGTGTATGGTTTCTTTGAGTAGTGGTATGGTTATTGGGACTCCCGCTTCGGGGTCGGTAACTACTTCTTTGGTGTGTGCAAGCTGTCCTTTGACCATGTATGGTAAGGACTTCGTTATGGATTTAGTGTGTTTGCCGTTGGAAGGTTTGGACGTAATCTTGGGTATGAACTGGTTGCAATTTAATAGAGTTCAGCTGGATTGCTATCACAAGTTAGTAAGGTTTCCTTCTTTGGAAGATGGTGAAAACGAGAGTTTTCTTTCCACTAAAGAGTTGAAGAAACTTTTAGCGGACGAAGCTCAGTTGTTTGGTTTGTTTGCATCGTTGTCGGTGGAGAGCAAAGTGGAGCTCGACGTGTTTCCTGTGGTTTGTGAATTTCCTGAAGTGTTTCCGGAAGATGTTGCGGACGTGCCGCCAAAGAGAGAGGTTGAATTTTCTATTGATCTAGTTCCAGGTACTAGACCGATTTCGATGGCCCCGTATCGGATGTCGGTATCGGAGTTGGTGGAATTGAAGAAGCAGTTGAATGATTTGTTGGATAAGAGATTTGTAAGACCAAGTGTTTCTCCTTGGGGTGCGCCGGTATTGTTGGTAAAGAAGAAGGATGGTAGTATGCGATTGTGTATTGATTATCGGCAGTTGAATAAGGTGACTATTAAGAACAAGTATCCGCTTCCAAGAATCGATGATTTGATGGATCAATTGGTTGGAGCCCGTGTTTTTAGTAAGATTGATTTAAGATCCGGTTATCACCAGATTCGGGTTAAGGAAGAAGATATTTCGAAGACGGCTTTTAGAACACGATATGGTCACTATGAGTATACGGTGATGCCATTCGGAGTTTCTAATGCGCCGGGTGTTTTCATGGAATATATGAACCGTATCTTCCACGAGCAGTTGGATCGTTTTGTGGTAGTGTTTATCGATGACATTTTGATTTATTCTAAGTCTCGAGAGGAACACGAAGAACATTTAAGGATTGTGTTGCGGATTTTGAAAGAGAAGAAGTTGTATGCAAAGTTGTCTAAGTGTGAGTTTTGGTTGTCGGAGGTGAGTTTTCTTGGACATATTATTTCCGGCAATGGTATTAGTGTGGATCCATCCAAGATCGATGCGGTAATGCAATGGGAGACTCCAAGATCGGTTACGGAAATTCGAAGCTTTTTGGGCTTGGCCGGTTACTACCGGAGGTTTATCGAAGGATTTTCAAGGTTAGCACTTCCGTTAACGCAGTTGACTTGTAAAGGAAAGGCTTTTATTTGGGATGTTAATTGTGAAGAGAGTTTCATGGAATTAAAGAGAAGGTTAACGACAGCGCCAGTTTTGATTTTGCCGAATCCTACGGAACCTTTTGTGGTTTACTGCGATGCTTCTTTGTCAGGATTGGGTGGTGTATTAATGCAAGATGGGAAGGTCGTGGCGTATGCTTCTAGGCAGTTGAGAGTGCATGAAAAGAATTATCCTACTCATGATTTGGAGTTAGCGGCCGTGGTGTTCGTTTTGAAAATTTGGAGGCACTATCTTTATGGTGCAAGATTTGAAGTTTTTAGCGATCACAAGAGTTTGAAGTATTTGTTTGATCAAAAGGAATTGAATATGAGGCAAAGGAGATGGCTAGAACTTTTGAAGGACTATGATTTTGGTTTAAATTATCATCCGGGTAAGGCGAATGTGGTAGCCGATGCCTTAAGTCGGAAGTCGTTGCACGTGTCTACTTTGATGGTTAGAGAGTGGGAACTCTTGGAGAACTTTAGAGATTTGAGTTTGGTTTGCGAGTTAACGCCGAGTAGTGTGAAGCTTGGTATGTTGCATGTCACGAATGATTTTCTTGCTACGGTGTGTGAAAAGCAAAAGTTGGATTTGAAATTTGTGGATTTGATGACGAATGGGAATGAAGATTTCAAAGTTGATGAATTAGGAGTTTTGAGGTTTCGAGGTCGTATTTGTATTCCCGATGACGCGGATTTGAAAAAGATGATATTGGAAGAGGGACATCGGAGTAACTTAAGTATTCATCCGGGAGCGAATAAGATGTATCAGGATTTGAAGAAGATCTTTTGGTGGTCTGGATTGAAAAGCGATGTTGCTCGTTTTGTGTACTCGTGTTTGACTTGTCAGAAGTCTAAGGTGGAGCATCAGAAGCCTAGTGGATTGATGCAACCGTTGGATATTCCGGAATGGAAATGGGATAGTATATCGATGGATTTTGTTACGGGATTGCCGAATACGCAAAGAGGACATAATGCTATTTGGGTGATTGTTGATAGGCTTACTAAATCGGCTCATTTTATTCCGATTGATATTACTTATTCTTTGGAAAGGTTGGCCGAGATTTATGTTGGCACTATTGTGAAGCTTCATGGAGTTCCTAAGAGTATTGTGTCGGATAGAGATCCTAGATTTACTTCAAGATTTTGGGAGAGTTTGCAAGGTGCATTGGGTTCTAAGTTGAGATTGAGTTCGGCATATCATCCGCAAACAGATGGTCAGACCGAGAGGACGATTCAAGCGTTAGAAGATCTGTTGCGTGCTTGTGTGCTTGAACAAGGTGGTGCGTGGGACGGTTATTTAGCGTTGATTGAGTTCACCTATAATAACAGTTTCCATTCGAGTATCGGTATGGCGCCATTTGAGGCTTTATATGGACGGAGATGTCGAACACCTCTGTGTTGGCATGAGACGGGTGAAAGGTCGGTAGTTGGTCCTGAAATGGTACAGCAAACGACGGAAAAGGTGAAATTTATTCGGGAAAAGATGAGAGCTTCTCAGAATAGACAGAAAAGTTATCATGATAAAAGGAGAAAGGATCTCGAGTTTCAAGAGGGAGACCATGTGTTTTTGAGAGTTACACCAGTTACGGGTGTGGGTCGTGCTTTGAAGTCGAGAAAGTTGACTTCTCGTTTTATTGGTCCGTATCAGATTGTCGCACGAGTTGGTGCTGTGGCTTATCGTGTGGCGTTGCCTCCGACTCTTTCGAATTTGCATGATGTATTCCATGTCTCGCAACTTCGGAAGTATGTTCCGGATCCGTCACATGTTATTCCAATGGATGAAGTGGAAGTAAGAGATAACCTTACAGTTGAAGTTTTACCGGTTAGTATTTTGGACCGTGAAGTTAAGAAACTAAGAGGCAAGGATATTGCGCTTGTGAAAGTGTCCTGGGGAGGTGCCGCGGAAGGCAACATGACTTGGGAATTGGAGAGCAAGATGCGAGAATCGCATCCAGAGTTGTTTGAATAAGGTAATATTTTCGAGGACGAAAATTTCTAAAGTGGGGGAGAGTTGTAACGCCCCGATTCTGAATTCCCATTAATTGTTGAGTCTTTTAATTTATTTAATTGATGTTTGTTTAAATTGAGAAATTATATATTGTTATGTGGTGTTTGCTTATTTTATCTATTTTACCGATTCGGAGAGTTTTCGGGGAATTAGAGTAAAAAGGGCATTTTAGACATTTAGCACTTTAGTGTGAGAATTGATTGATAAGTGTTGGAAAGAATTTGAGAGGAAAGAAATAGAGATAGAAATAGAATAAGAGAGGAAAAAGGAAGAAGATAGTAACATAAGAAGAAAAACAAGAGAAAGAAAAGAGGAGAAGAGAAAGAGAAGAGAAAGTGGAGAGGAAAACCTAGAATCATCAAGGAATCATTACCAAAGCTTGCAATCGATCGGTAAGGGTGTGAAACTCCATCATCTCTTTAATGTGTATGATTGTATGTGTATGTGTGTGGATTTTGTAGAGTTTCTACTCTTTTTCCACTTAGGTTAGAAGTTGGTTTTGTGAGTAGAATGAGGTTTTAATCGGTTAGAACTCGGATTAGACGATGTAGTTTAGTCGGGTGATGGTTGGGTTGTGCTACTGTGACCGGTTTGGATTTAATCGGTTGGTTGTGTGGAGTTTGGGCTTTGAGACAGCCATGGAAGTTCTGTCTTCGCAAGTTCGCCAGGCGAATGGCAGCGAAGCTTCGCCAGGCGAAGCCCAGCGAGCTGTAGCGAAGCAAGTCAGAAACTAATACCCTGTATTCGCTGGCAAGTTCGCCAGGCGAGGTGAGTTGGCGAAGGTTCGCCAGGCGAGTGGGTAGCGAGCCTCGGCGAGTAATTCCAGAATTACTCCCAGTGGACTTCGCTGGGGAGTTCGCCAGGCGAAGGCCAGCGAGCATTCGCTGCGTGGCTTCGCCAGGCGAAGGTTGGCGAACCTGGCAGTGTTATTTGTTTTGTTGTTTGTTCATGGCATGATGTTTGATTGATTCAATTATGATTAATGCCTATATGAATGATTGATGTGTGAACTGTTTCAACATGTTGTGCTGTGGGTGGCCGAAAGGCGTGAATCCTAGATTGTAGAGTAAATGATAAATCTTGAATATTTGATAATCTTGTGTATTTGCTCGAATTGAATAGAAATGCATTGATAGGCTGATATGTGTGTAAACCATGTGTGGAATGGTGTATAATGTGAATGCATGATAGATATATGCCATGTATATGATAAATGCAATGAATATGTTCGTGAGCATAGTATGCATTTTTGTGTCGATTGATCCCTCGGAGGATTTGCAGAACCTCGTATGATACGATGGTTATATTTGATTCCTTGGAGAATCGGTTGCATTGTTTGATTCCTTGGAGAATCGGTTGCATTGTTTGATTCCTTGGAGAATCGGTTGCATTGTTTGATTCCTTGGAGAATCGGTTGCATTGTGTGATTCCTCGGAGAATCGGTCATAACATGTAATCCCGTGGAGGATTGGTTAGAGTATTTGATTCCGTGGAGAATCTGCTGAGTACTTGATCCCGTGGAGGATCTGCTGAATATTCGATTCCGTGGAGAATCTGATGAATATTTGATTCCGTGGAGAATCTGCTGAGTACTTGATCCCGTGGAGGATCTGCTGAATACTCGATTCCTTAGGGAATTTGTTGAATTAGTCGGTACCGCATTTGCATCTGCATAGAGTCATGTGTCGGTCTCTATGAGTTGCATGAGTCATCTGTGTATGATGCATTGGTTGTGTGAATATAACTGTGTATGTTATATGTGATTTGTTTGGAGGAAATATAGTGAATGTTCATGTGTATGTGTAGAGACATGATTATTTGTATATGCTTAATGTGGTGAGAACATAATTTGAGTATAACTTGTATAATTATGGAGTTATGTATATATACAATTTTATGCATTAACGGTTATGATGTTGTTTCTCACCCTTCTGCTGTTTTATAATGCTCTATGAGGCATTGCAGAGTAGGAAGCTGGAGGTTCTTTTTGTGAAGCGATGTCTTCATTCTTTTTGGTCAATGGCTCTGATATGTAACATCTGGGTAGTTAGGAAGCCTTTGACTCTTTTGGAGTTACATTTGTTTTGATTCTTTTGTGATACATATGTGTATGTATCTGCTGTGGATATGTTGTAAAGCATGAATTAACTGATAGTTGTATATACCTTTATGAATGTGATCGATTCAATATTTGGATGTTTCCGCTTTATTCTAAATATTGTGATGTGGGTTACCCATTGTTGCATATCTTTTTTGAGCAGGTATCGTATGTGTTTAATTTCATGATAATGTGATGCGCCTCTTTTATACCATGTTTTAATTAAACTCTGATGAAATAAATTTTCTAAGTGCCTAATTGATTTATTTAATTTATTTGGGGGTATAAAAAGGGGGTGTTACACTGAGGGACATGAGTGTCCTAGATGGAATTTGCCAATCCTGCATAACAGGAGAAATGTCTAAGGGCCCAATATTGAACTGGACAAGGATGACACAGTGTATGCCTTGTGTTCAATATAGACATAGGGGCAAAAGGGTAATTGTACAAACATATATTATCACGAAAAAGGTTTTGTCAGATCACATGACATTTTCGTGACTTGGGTAGCAGTGATGTGTTGCTAGATACCGCTTACTGTTTATTATGTTAAATATATAATTTAATATAATTACCAACGTTACGAAATCCTACAGGGTCACACACATAAGGACAGTTTGATGAGAGATAGAGAAATCAAAAAGGAACACCGTAAGGTACGGTGCACTTAAGTGAAAAATAGAAATTCGGATAATATAATAATAATTATTGTTATTTTATAATGGTTATAAAATAATAATAAAATAAATATATTTATTATAATAATAGTTATTATAATAATATATAATATTATTATGGATCATGTGAATTGGGTTTTAGCCCGCAGCCCACAAGAGAGTCTATAAAAGGAACCCTTGTGATGAAGCTTTCACTTGATGCATTTTCGTTTTTGATTCTCTTTTCTCACTCGAATAATTCCGTTCGTAAGCAGCTAGCACTGTGACCGGAAGCTGTTCGTGTGGACTGAGTAGAGGCGTTGCACTTCATCAACGCTTGTGATCGCTGCATCAAAGATCTGAATCGCCACAAAGAGGTAACGATTCTATCACTGACCATGCTCATTCGTAAGGATCACTAAAGGAAAATTTTTGTTTTCCGCTGCGTTTAGATCGCAATTTTCCTTCACATGAATCATAATACAACCATTTAAACATCTTCCAACATCAAAGTCAAACTACGATTGACTTTTACTGGTCCGAAACCGTAATCGGGTGCTCTGAAATGCACTGCTCTGAATTTTGGGGTAACAACCTAAAATTGGCTTCTCAATTGACATTATATGATACCCTTGACCTTGTTTCCTAATTGAATGAGCCCAAAACATTGACTAATCACAAACCCTGAAGCTTCGATTTTGACTGCACGAAACCCTGATTCATCTGCAACTTGACAAAGACAAACTTGCACTGGGTTAAGGTTAGATAATTCATGAGTATGCTCCTAAAATGATAATGAGAATCTAAGGGGTCAAAATTTGGGGTGCAACACATATTATTGCCTTAATCCATCTTTCCCTTCTTTTTGATAATGTCAAAAGGGGGAGAAGGATATTACTCTTTTCTTGCTTGTTGTCTTTCCTTGATCCTTAAGGTAAAAATACAAGACTATTTCGAACCTCAATACAAATTCAGAACTTCTCAACTTCACACATTGAGGGGGAGAAAGAATTTTCCAGAAAGATCATTGCAACAAAAGAAGAGTGCTTTGTCATCATCAAAAAGGGGGAGAATGTGAAATCAAGATTCTCAGAGATCAGCATATGTTTTGATAAAGACAAATCTCTTAAGAAGGCAAAGATGATCAACCACCAAGCATCAGGACAAAGACATAACTTTAATTCCTCAGAAGGTATAATGAGAACTTCCATTAAGTATTTAAGTCCTAATTGCTCAAAACATTAAAAATTATTTACATTCTTTTCACACTAACACAAGCTTTTTAAAATGAGAATTTTTCTAAGTTTTTGTAAGTGCAATCGATTTCATGATCAATATTTTAACTCATTTTTGCTTCTGTTTCAGTAAGCAATCGATTGCTGCTTTGACGCAATTGATTGCATGCTTAAACGTTTTTCAATATTTCACTTCTGTTTTGAAGTGCAATCGATTGGTCAAAAGGTGCAATGATTGCTCTTTTGAAAATTTGAATTTTCAAGTATTTTTGTGAAGGTGCAATCGATTGGGCTCTTTGTGCAATCGATTACTCACTGAACGTTTTTGAAAAATCTTTCTGAAAAATTGCATCTCTTCAATCAAATTTCTGTAGAATGTTTCCTTTGAAACATGACAACTGTTCATCAATATTTCTAGCGATTTGCATGTTTTTCTCAAGAGGTATTTATGTAATATAAATACCTAAATCTTTCAAAATTCAGAAACACATCTCTTTCAATTCTCTTTCAAAATCTTTATCATAATTTTCATCTTTCCACTTTTAAGAAAAATCACTTTTCACAAAGAATTTTCTGCATAAATTTCATATCCTTTGAAAAGAAAATTCTTGAGCAATAAGTCTTAGAAACTTGTGGAATTTCTCATTGAAAGAGAAGATCAATCTCAGCATTGATAAAAAACTGTATACATTGTTACAAATCATTACAAAAATCATATTATATGTATTTCCCCTTGCTGTTCAGGATTGTTGAAAGCAAGTGTGTGCATTAGAGAGGATTGTTCTCATTGCACTTAGTGTTTAGATCTTAAAGGTGTTTAAGAGCCTTTGATCTCCCTATAGGTTAGAAAGAAAGTTGTACACTGATCCTAACTATAGTGAAATCTCTTTCGAGTCGAAAGGGGAGTGGA
This sequence comes from Lathyrus sativus, assembly GCA_963859935.3. Classification (NCBI taxonomy): domain Eukaryota; kingdom Viridiplantae; phylum Streptophyta; class Magnoliopsida; order Fabales; family Fabaceae; genus Lathyrus; species Lathyrus sativus. Next base: position 150,983,601 of record OZ012736.1, on the reverse strand, counting down.
GTATTCTCGGAGTGTGAGGGGAACCACTATAATTCTCTATGTCTCTTTTACTTTCTGCCTTTACAAGCTTCCATTACATCACTCCGCTAAAAGAAAGTAACATAACTCTCTTAAAACCAGAAAATTTCAAAAGAACCTAATTCACTCCCCCTCTTAGGCGCAATTCTTACTTACAATTCTCCATTCAATTAGCTTCACCAACATTTAGTGAAGCTAATCAGCTCAAGAACTTGAAGGATCGTGGCCTGAATCAAGCTAGGGGACTCCATTTTCAGAGATCTAGAGTTGAACTTCAATAGGTACAATTCTTAACCATTTCAACTCAAATTTGTTGCTAAGATGTAGTCATTGATGTGTTAATGCTATTAGGATTGTTAGATATTGGTTTTGGTTGAGTTTTGTTGCTTAACTTTCAAATTCGTGTTTTATTTTTCTTCTGTTGTTTTTTAAATCGAGTGAGCTATGGTTTAAAGAAAATTGTGCGATGATATGGTTGAGAATGTCTTAAAAAGACGCATCAAATGAAAGCACTATGAGCTCCAATGATTATGGTTTAATGGATCCATGATTTTCTACAAATTCCTTTGGTTTTGAAATGGTTGGAGGTTGAAGATGATGAGCTGACATCATCTGACTGTCCATGCTTGACAATTGTTTTAATTTGGTGCCTCTGACTTTTGTTGGATCTGTGTGGTTGAGTTGACCTAAGTCCATCGTGGATACGTGCTTTTGGATCCTTGGATTAGCAACGCCATTTAATGAGGCTAATCCAACGCATCTGGTTTTTTCTGTTTTATTTTCTTTTTCTAATTTGTTTTTAAATTCATTTTATTTTCAGAAGTTCTTAGAAAATTCATTTTTAATCATAAAAATACCAAAATAATTTCTAAAATTTTCTTTTATTTTTATTTTTTCAATTTGCTATTTTTCTTGAATTTTAATTTGTTTGAGCCAATTTTAATTAGTTTAAAGTTATTTTTAGACATTTTAAAATTATGAGAAAAATATTATATGATCCTATGATGGTTTTGAACCTATGGTGATTTTCTTGGATATTTATTTCTGGTTTTTTTATTTTCCATCTATTTTTGATTTATTTGGTTAATTTTAATTGGTTTAAAATTATTTTTGAGCCATTTAAATATATGAGGAAATTATGATATGATCCTATGATGGTTTCTAACCTATGGTGATCTTGTTGGATTTTTGTTTGAGGTCTAACCATTTTCCATCTTTTTTAGGCTTTATTTGCCTTTTTATTTTTTATTTGATTTTAAATTGCAAATGGAGGTGATTCTTATTTTAATTCATTCTTGAGTGATATTCTGTCCCTAGTCATGTCTATTGAGTTCTTGATGTTTGTTGGATGGTTATTCCTCTTGTATGGTTAATTTGATGTTTGAATTCTTCTTGATGCATGATCTTGATTCTCATTTGTGTGATTCCATTTTAATGATCTTGTGTGTGCACGTTTGAATGTAAACTTGTTTGATCATGTAGATGGTGTGATCTCTTCTTGCTCATGTCATGTTAATATGCTTTTCCTTTGAGATGTTTTCTTTGCATTTATTTGCATGCTTGTATGATTTGGTGTTGCCTTGAATGTGGAAGGGATGCATGATTGTCTTCTTATGTGCTCTTGTTTTGATCATTGCGTTACTTTTTCATTCTACCACAAACATGCATCGACCCTAACTGCTGGAATGGGAACTTAACGTCACTCATAAAAAACACTTAACCAACCAGTGGTCTAGTTCCCCGAACTACGTTTGCTCTGATTTCTCATACCAGATGAGGATACGTAGGCACAAGACGACGATATCTTGGTGAGCAACCTTACCCATTCACCCGTAGTGTTTTTAACTACATTGACTCTGACTTTCCCATTGCACAAGGGAATACGTAGGCATAGGGCAGTGATGTCCTGTCAAGTCTCCTTTTTCTTTTAATTTTCCCGTTAAGCAGTAGTTTTTTTAGATAACACACCCATTTTGATATAAAACAAGCGTGGATCCCGTTGAGTACAACGAATGTGAGAGGTGCTCATACCTTCCCCTTGCATAATCGACTCCCGAACCCAATATTTGGTTGTAATGACCTCGTCTTTTCCCGTTCTTTTAGGTTTTATTTTTTCGTTTCCTTTCCCTCTCTTTCGGAAAAATAACGTCCGGTGGCGACTCTTCTGTTTATTTTCGCCGGCCCTTTTCATAGTTGCAATAGCTAGCAACTCTGCCGGGGACTACCTGGTTCCCTATGTGAGTCAATCCTAGTGCTTGTTTGTGTTGTGTCTTCAGGTGTTTATTGGTGTGCAATTATTTGTATTTAGATGTTTATCTATGGTACATTATTGCATCTGCCTTTTTATTATTATCATATTATGTTGTTGTTGCTGTGCTGTTGGGTGGATTGTTCCATGAGAGATAAGCTCAATACCCAGGCTTGAGTATATACATTGGATTAGTGTGGAGAGTAGTATGGACTTGTGTGGCATTTAGTCACACAAGAGTTCATGCAAAATCTACGTCCAGACAAGGTTTTCTTTAGAGACATCTTATCCTGTGCATTTAGGGCAGTTGAAGGGGTGTTGAATTAGAAACCTAACGAATCTTGAGACCGTTCATTAGGGAGTCAGTTGAGACCCCCTTGATTGACCATGATGCCAAACCAGAAATGGTGAACGTATAATTGTTTCTCGACCTAAGAGTCCATGATACTGACGACCTACATAGGATGTCGTACCTTTCAAGACTAGAACATACCTATGAGGGGGAAGGGTTTTGCAGGAAACTTTTACCTTCAACCAACCCGGTTTTCTAGTTTTCTTGTCAGTACAGACTCGTGATCTTGGATGTTGTGGTATTCTTTGGTATTATGGTACTCTGATTTTCTTATTGGATCAGAACTCTGGTTCAATTCAGTCTACAGCACAACAACTTTTGATGCCTTGATCCTTGTCTGCATTTGCATACTCATTCTCATCTTTGCATTGCATGCATATGTGTTATAGGTTTTCATCTCTCCTTAGATTGTAGTCCTAGTTTTCTTTGAAGATGGAAGTATAGAGGAAGAATACAATTCTATACAAGTTTTCCCTACCAGATCTTAGACCTTTATTTGGTCACATTGCTATGGCTGATCCGAGTACTCTTCAGGTGTTTAGAAAAGACTATGGGAGAATTCTGAGCCTTGTCCGAAAATTCACAAGTTATGAGCATGGAGCCATCCTTACTTTACTAAAGTTCTATGATCCTCCGTTGCATTGTTTTACCTTCCCGGATTATGTTCTAGTTCCTACACAGGAGGAGTTTGCTTTTATCCTAGGGATCCTAATTCAGGATAAAATACCGTTCTTTCATTCAAAAGAGGGGCCTGATTTGGAAAAGCTTGCAGCCGCTCTTAACTTGAGCACGTCTGAGTTGGTAGGCAGTGTGGTTACCAGGAATGGGGTCTCTGGCTTCACTTTATCTTTCTTGTTGGGTGGTCTTTAGCGCTATTTTGGCTCTATGCATATATGGTATTGTGATGTTCCTAAACATACCTTACTTGGTGGATATGAACGCTTTCAGTATTTTCATATCCAAAAATCCTGTACCTACTCTTCTGGGAGATCTGTATCACTCAATACATTACAAGAATGAAAGGAGAAGAGGGACGACTATTTCTTGTTGTGCCCTACTCTTCCATAAGTGGTTCAAAGATCATCTTCCTCGCACTAAAGCTTTCTTTGACTTGAGGAATACACATGAGTGGTCTCAGAGGCTCATGGGTTTGACTGCTAATGAAATTACTTAGTTCAACCGGGATTTTCTTGGTGTGGAGATTGTTTCTAGCTGTGGTAGTTTTCCCAATGTACCTCTAATGAGGAGAAAAGAGAGAGTTAACTATAACCCTTCTCTCGCTATTAGACAGTTTGGATATGCACTGAGAGGACCTCCTAAGGATGGAGAAGTACAGGAATCTCTGTACTTCATCGATGTAGCCAATCATGATGTTGTGACCAAGGTTGTTGAAGCATGGGGGAAGATTCATAAGAAGGGGAAGGTTTCTTTAGGAAAGTATGACAGCATAACTTATGACCCTTACTTAGAATGGATCCAGAGGAGGGTGGAGATGATACCATTGTCGTTTCCTGTTGAAGAACCCTTATACCCCCTGATGATTGAAGAGCCGACCACAGTTGATATTCAAAGATATGATAAGCTTCGAATAGAACAAGAAGAGTTGCGTAAGGAAAATGAAGAGCTAAAAAGAGAAATCTGTCAATTGAGACGTGATAAGAATGAAGGTGTTTACCTAGCTAGAGTAAAGACAGAAACCTTGGCTAAGGTGGAAAAGGAGTTGGCTGACGAGATCTGGGTATGAGGGCGAGTTGGCCAAGGTATTAAAATTATTGACAGCGTCCTTAAGCATAAGAAGAAAGAACTAGATAAGGCTTATTTGGAAATATCTAAGTTCAATGAATAGTGGAACGCTACATTGACTGCCAACAAAGGAAGAGAGGATGAACTTTGTAAATAGATTGACCATTTGAAGACACAACTCAAAGTCAAAAGAAAAGAAATTTCAGCAGAATCATCCCGTAGATATGCTAGTGATCAGAAGCTATAGGAAACCTTGTCAGCATTTGAGGAGCTCAAGGTGAGGGCAGAATTGAAGAGGCCAAGACTGGAAGATGCCTTTGGAGAAGATGCTTGGGAGGACTATGTTCAGGGACTGAAGGATGTCATTGGCAGGAGAGATATCCTCATCCAGGAGCTGATTGCAATACCTGAGCATCCAGATACAAAGGAGTTGTTAGAGGAAGCTCATACTTTGTACAAGGCTTATAGTAGCTAGAAGTTGTTTGATGTTGTCTCTTTTCTTTTCTCGTCTTGTATTTTGACCATCACCATATTTGTTGGATGGGCCATATGCTTATATACAATTGTATTTCCTATGGGCGATTTTTATACATTGACTTTTTGTTCTCATTTTATTTATGAGATGGTTTCCTGGTTCTTCCTTTTATCTCTACCGTTCTGTTATTATCTGTGAAACTAGAATCAAGGGGGAGATCTCCTTGGAACATATACACATGTTTTCATTTTTCATTATCATTTTTATTTGCATATCAGGTGTTCTTGGAGTTTTCAATCTTATATCTCTACCTGGTTTTCTTCAACAGTTAACAGAATTGCAAATTCAGTCTTCCACAGATATTCTACAAGAGGAAATCAACGAAGAATTATGGATCAAGTGCAGCACGAGCTATAAAAGGTCAGAGATATAATGGAACAGTTTATGGAGATGATGCAAAGTGTGGCCAATGGGCAAGAACAACTTAGAACTTTGGTTCAACCGCTAATAACATGAGTCAATGGTAATGGTATTCGGCATGGAGGGACTACTGCTATTCCTCCTCTGGTTGATGGCAATATTCCTCATGGGAACGGTGTTCCAACAGTTGTTAACCCTCCGGGCGGAGGTAATCAGCGCAGAGTTCATGGCATTAGAACTAGCGTATGCGCTGTTCAAGGAGCTGTTGGTTCCCAATGGGAAGAAGACAACCAAGATGATGTATTCTCAATGAGAGACTTGGATGTAGAGCTACCCACAAAAGTTGATAGGAGATTTAAATTAATTGAAGAAAATATGAAAGCCTTCGAGAACTAAAACTCTTTGGGACTCAATATGTCTGATCTGGGACTGGTGCCAAGGGTCAGGATTCCCCCAAAGTTTAAAGTACCCGATTTTGATAAGTACAAAAGGACAACTTGTCCCAGAGTACACCTCAATGCTTATTTCTGGAAGATGTCTGCCTACTCAGATGATGAGAAATTATTGACGCATTTGTTTCAGGACAGTCTGTCAGGTCCTTCTCTTGAGTAGTATATGGGTCTGGAAAGTGTTGTACCTCAAAATTTGACCAACCATTTCTTGTACTTGGCTTATGTTTCATTTCATTTTTAGCATTTGCAGTTGCATAGCATTGTTCTTAGCAGGGGATCAAGAGTCGTTGTGCCATTTAAGAGGAGGGTCTTATTGGCTTCAAACTCAGGCAAAGGTATTTGTGCAAGCCATCAAGTGTTTATCATCACCATAGAAGGTTCAAGGCTCTTTGAAAGGAGAGATTGGTGAGTGAATTCTATCTCCTATATTGGGGATCATCAGAGGATCATCAGGGATTCATGAGGTATTTATCTTGGAGAAGATATGGTCTACAATCTCATTGATTACCCTAGGGGTCATTGTGGAGTTTGTTTGGTCATTCAATTCATCTGTAAAGGGGCACAGTCAAAAGATATGGAACTAGGGTTTCATCTAGTCAACTCAAGGTCAACTGTGGACTTGAGAAGGTTCAAGACTTGATTCTAAGTCACTTGAGTCATGGGGAGTCATCTCAAAGAATTTAGGAGGTCATGTTAAGATCAAATTAAGAAGAATCAAGTGTTCAAGAAGTTACTAAATTAAGGTTTCATAGGTTTTCAGTGTAAAATCCCCTTCTTTGGTGCCCAACTTCAAGGACAACTTACCCCATGATGTAAGCTCAATCTCATTTTCATGAAAACATGAGAACTTTAGAGCATCCTTCAAGATTTATTTTGAGTACAAGAACTCATCCATTTAGTTTGTACATCTCAAGTTATAATGCCAACAAGTTAAGGTCCTCAGATGAAGATATTTTTGGTCAACTAAAAGTCAACTCACTTCTAAGGCATTTTTGGCCTAGAATCAAGTTTTTCCTCAACATAAAGTAAACATGAAAGTTTTTCTTCATGATCTTAGCTTTCCAAAAAGTCCAATAAGTCCTCTTTATCATTTGTACATCTCAAGTTATAGACCTCACAAGGCAAGGGCATTTTAGGAAAGTTCGTTATAGGTCATTTGTTTCAATGATCAATTTCATGAATTTATGGACCTCAAATGCAATTTCAACCAACATGAAACTTGTGCCTAATTGTCTTAACTCTACATTGAACTCAAAATTCATGAGGATTGTTGAATCATGTGGCCATATGGAGCATTTTCAAAGTGAAATTTTGGTTTTTGGTCATGGTTTGAGTACCATGCATTACAAGTCATATTTTGTTCCATTTTTTATTTATTTCACACCATTACATGCCTAAAAGAAGTTTTCCACAAATGGTCCAACATGAAGAGTCATAATATGCCATATTTTCAAATTTCTTACTCAAAAAGTAATGAATTCAAACTTGGTGAGTGGAAGGTTTACAAAGCCAAAATTAATCCAATTCATTTCTACACCGTATACTTGATTAATTGCTGACGCAATGTTATGTGAAGAGTACATAACCCGTGTGCATGTGGAGGTTTATCATTTTTGGCAAATTTTGAAATCTCACCAATACGGAATTATGGGCCTGCATGATCATCATGAACCCATCATATAAAAGCAAAATGGTTTGCCCTAATGCTCAGAACGTGCCATTATAGCTGGAGACATCATAGAGAACTTGAAATTTTCTCAACATTTTCCATTTTCGAATCACACTTTTCTCTATAAATCAACCTGAATTGGTGCTTGAATCTTCTTCATCAAACTTCAAGGAGTGTATTAGAAGCAATAGATTGAAGCTTGCAAGCATTTCAAGAGCCAACGGAGCTGCTCCGTTCAGTAAATTTCCACCTCTAATTTCTCTCATTCTAGGCATGATTTAGGGACATCCTGGGCTGCATCTGAAGCCCTACCTATGGTAGGCCGTGTTTGAACCATTGTTGTGTTTGTTTGCTGAAGTTTCATATCATGTGTTCATTTATTCAAGCTTTCGATTCTCTTTATTTAGGAACCTTTTTTATGTTTAAATGGTAGATTCATAACCCTTGTGGAAGCAGCTTTTGAATGGTACCTGATTTGGCAATTTTTATTGAGTTTTGAACTCTGAGCTCCGGCGAGCTGGCTGGAGAAGACGACCGGAGCCCTAGCTCTGGCGTCTGGTTCATTCTCAGGCCAAGGTGATGTGGCTTTAGTTTGACCTTTTGACTTGCTTGTTTGTCACTTTTCCATTGGATTGACCAAGGCCACGCGTGCGTTAAAATCCAGCAAGGATTAATGAAACACAACGTTTCATTTTGTGAATTGGCTTGGATCAAGTGGGCTCAGAGTGCTATTCACGCCCCCCCCCCCCCCCTCATTCAAGGCCCAGATGCGCTTTTTCCTGTTTTCACTATATTTTCCTTTTTGCTATCATACCTGTTTATTGTGAACTTTGGTAAACAACCGCTGGTGTATCAATTTTACGGTAAATTGACTAACTTGCAGGATCGACCATACTAAATCATAGAACATGTGCTAAGCGTGTGCCAAGTGGCCCTAATCTAAATTCCACGTTCGACTATGAAAGCTAAAAATGTTTTAACAATAAAGACAAGAATGTAACGGGAGAAAGATTATAACCAAACTCCACGTTCGAATACAAACTCTTTGTAAAGTAAAAGGTGCTCGGAGATAAATGTGCAAGAAAGTAAATTGCTTTGAAAATAACTCTAATCTGAACTCCACGTTCGACTAGGGGATCTTTAAGTAAATGTCTATAAAGTAAATGACTTTGAAATTAAACGTGCGGAAGACTCAAACGGGAACTCCACGTTCGACTTTGAAGTCTTTTAAAGGTTAAATAGCGAGAAGATAAAGGACTTTGGAAATGATTGGGAGAATGATTAAAGGTGCAGGAAAAGTAAATGGCTTTAAATTAACAACTGGAATGTAAAGGCGGAAAAACTACTATCAAACTCTACGTTCGACGTACTTCCTTTGAAAATTTAAATGACTTTTGAGAATAAAGATGCAAGTAAGTAAATTGCTTGAAAAATAACTCTAATCAGAACTCCACGCTCGACTAGGGGGTCTTTGCAAAGTAAATGGGAAGAAAAGTGTAAAGGGAAGTTTTGAATGTAAAAACTGAAAGTTAAAAATGGCAAGTGAATTGTAAAGACACATTGCATTGATAAGAAAGGATTTGGTGTTGTATCACGTACATTCTCGTTAACTCGTTTCTCTACATGTGGATACTTTGAGTTGTATGTGTAACGCCCCGATTCTGAATTCCCATTAATTGTTGAGTCTTTTAATTTATTTAATTGATGTTTGTTTTAAATTGAGAAATTATATATTGCTATGTGGTGTTTTGCTTATTTTATCTATTTTTACCGATTCGGAGAGTTTTCGGGGAATTAGAGTAAAAAGGGCATTTTAGACATTTAGCACTTTAGTGTAAGAATTGATTGATAAGTGTTGGAAAGAATTTGAGAGGAAAGAAATAGAGATAGAGATAGAATAAGAGAGGAAAAAGGAAGAAGATAGTAACATAAGAAGAAAAGCAAGAGAAAGAAAAGAGGAGAGGAGAAAGAGAAGAGAAAGTGGAGAGGAAAACCTAGAATCATCAAGGAATCATCACCAAAGCTTGCAATCGATCGGTAAGGGTGTGAAACTCCACCATCTCTTTAATGTGTATGATTGTGTGTGTATGTGTGTGGATTTTGTAGAGTTTCTACTCTTTTTCCACTTAGGTTAGAAGTTGGTTTGTGAGTAGAATGAAGTTTTAATCGGTTAGAAATTGGATTAGACGATGTAGTTTAGTCGGGTGATGGTTGGGTTGTGCTACTGTGACTGGTTTGGATTTAATCGGTTGGTTGTGTGGAGTTTGGGCTTTGAGACAGCCATGGAAGTTCTGTCTTCGCAAGTTCGCCAGGCGAAAGGCAGCGAAGCTTCGCCAGGCGAAGCCCAGCGAGCTGTAGCGAAGCAAGTCAGAAGCTACTACCCTGTATTCGCTGGCAAGTTCGCCAGGCGAGGTGAGTTGGCGAAGGTTCGCCAGGCGAGTGGGTAGCGAGCCTCAGCGAGTAATTCCAGAATTACTCCCAGTGGACTTCGCTGGGGAGTTCGCCAGGCGAAGGCCAGCGAGCATTCGCTGCGTGGCTTCGCCAGGCGAAGGTTGGCGAACCTGGCAGTGTTATTTGTTTTGCTGTTTGTTCATGGCATGATGTTTGATCGATTCAATTATGATTAATGCCTATATGAATGATTGATGTGTGAACTGTTTCAACATGTTGTGCTGTGGGTGACCGAAAGGCGTGAATCCTAGATTGTAGAGTAAGTGATAAATCTTGAATATTTGATAATCTTGTGTATTTGCTCGAATTGAATAGAAATGCATTGATAGGTTGATATGTGTGTAAACCATGTGTGGAATGGTGTACAATGTGAATGCATGATGGATATATGCTATGTATATGATATATGCAATGAATATGTTTGTGAGCATAGTATGCATTTTTGTATCGATTGATCCCTCGGAGGATTTGCAGGACCTCGTATGATACGATGGTTATATTTGATTCCTTGGAGAATCGGTTGCATTGTGTGATTCCTCGGAGAATCGGTCATAACATGTAATCCCGTGGAGGATTGGTTAGAGTATTTGATTCCGTGGAGAATCTGCTGAGTACTTGATCCCGTGGAGGATCTGCTGAATATTCGATTCCGTGGAGAATCTGATGAATATTTGATTCCGTGGAGAATCTGCTGAGTACTTGATCCCGTGGAGGATCTGCTGAATACTCGATTCCTTAGGGAACTTGTTGAATGAGTCGGTACCGCATTTGCATCTGCATAGGGTCGTGTGTCGGTCTCTATGAGTTGCATGAGTCATCTGTGTATGATGCATTGGTTGTGTGAATATAACTGTGTATGTTATATGTGATTGTTTGGAGGAAATATAGTGAATGTTCATGTGTATGTGTAGAGACATGATTATTTGTATATGCTTAATGTGGTGAGAACATAATTTGAGTATAACTTGTACCAATATGAGTATATGTATATATACAATTTTATGCATTAACTGTTATGATGTTGTTTCTCACCCTTCTGCTGTTTTCTAATGCTCTATGAGGCATTGCAGAGTAGGAAGCTGGAGGTTCTTTTGTGAAGCGATGTCTTCATTCTTTTTGGTCAATGGCTCTGATATGTAACATCTGGGTAGTTAGGAAGGCTTTGACTCTTTTTGAGTTACATTTGTTTTGATTCTTTTGTGATACATATGTGTATGTATCTGTTGTGGATACGTTGTAAATCATGAATTAACTAATGGTTGCATATACTTTTATGAATGAGATCGATTCAATATTTGGATGTTTCCGCTTTATTCTAAATATTGAGATGTGGGTTACCCATTGTTGCATATCTATTTTGAGCAGGTATCGTATGTGTGTAATTTCATGATAATGTGATGCGCCTCTTTTATACCATGTTTTTAATCAAACTCTGATGAAATAAATTTTCTATGTGCCTAATTGATTTATCTAATTTATTTGGGGTATAGAAAGGGGGTGTTACATTAAGTGGTATCAGAGCCAGTGTTGAGTCAGTCGTGTCTGTCTTGTTGTTGTGTTGGTTGAACGGTTGTTTAACCTTGTTGTTATTTTTGGGAATCCTCAGAATATGGCAGGTCGTAATGACAATGCTATGGCAGCGGCGTTAGAGGCTATGGCCAGAGCTGTGCAGGGTGCACCTAACGTGAATGCGAATGATGAGTTCAGGAAGAACCAACCACCGGTGTTTAAAGGGAGATTTGATCCGGATGGTGCTCAGATATGGTTAAAGGAAATTGAGAGAATTTTTAGAGTGATGGATTGTGCTGAAGGGAATAAGGTGAGACTAGGGACTCACATGCTGAGAGAAGAGGCCGATGACTGGTGGGTCAGCATGAGGCGAGTTCTTGAGGTCGACGACGAGGAGATTACGTGGGATTTATTTCGTGCTGAGTTTCTAAGGAAGTATTATCCCGAAAGTGTTAAAGGGAAGAGAGAAATGGAATTTCTGGAGTTGAAACAAGGTAATATGTCGGTGGTGGACTACACCGCTAAGTTTACTGAGTTAGTGAAGTTTCACCCTCACTATGATGCGGTTACGGCGGAATTTTCCAAATGTATCAAGTATGAGAATGGCTTGCGTCCGGAGATAAAGCAAGCGGTGGGGTATCAGAGGATACGAAGATTTTCGGATTTGACTGAGTGTTGTAGAATTTATGAAGAAGATAGTAGAGCTCGTTCTACTCATTATAAGGGTTTGAGCGAGAGGAGAGGGAAGCAGCAAGTACGAAGCGGACCTTATGTGACGCCTGCTGATAAGGGCAAACATAGGGGAAACTTTGATAGGAGACCCGGAGGAGGTTCCGGTGCGATCAAATGTTTTAAGTGTGGCGTGATGGGCCACAAGTCTTATGATTGTGGAAAGTTCAAGGCGAAGTGTTCCAACTGTGGACTCTTTGGTCATGATGCAGCAGAGTGTAGAAAGAATGCTGTGAAGTGTTTTAATTGTGGCGAGGTGGGTCACATTAGCCCGAATTGTACCAAACCGAAGCAAGCTCCGGCGGGCGGAAAAGTATTCGCATTAGCAGGTTCAGACGCCACTAATGCGGCAGATCGTTTGATTAAAGGTACATGCTTTATTAATGATATGCCTTTAGTTGCTATTATTGATACTGGAGCGACTCACTCGTTCATTTCTCTTGCGTGTGCTAAGCGGTTGGATTTGTGTATGGTTTCTTTGAGTAGTGGTATGGTTATTGGGACTCCTGCTTCGGGGTCGGTAACTACTTCTTTGGTGTGTGCAAGTTGTCCTTTGACCATGTATGGTAAGGACTTCGTTATGGATTTAGTGTGTTTGCCGTTGGAAGGTTTGGACGTAATCTTGGGTATGAATTGGTTGCAATTTAATAGAGTTCATTTGGATTGCTATCACAAGTTGGTAAGGTTTCCTTCTTTGGAAGATGGTGAAAACGAGAGTTTTCTTTCCACTAAAGAGTTGAAGAAACTTTTAGCGGACGAAGCTCAGTTGTTTGGTTTGTTTGCATCGTTGTCGGTGGAGAGCAAAGTTGAGCTCGACGTGTTTCCTGTGGTTTGTGAATTTCCTGAAGTGTTTCCGGAAGATGTTGCGGATGTGCCGCCAAAGAGAGAGGTTGAATTTTCTATTGATCTAGTTCCAGGTACTAGACCGATTTCGATGGCCCCGTATCGGATGTCGGCATCGGAGTTGGTGGAATTGAAGAAGCAGTTGAATGATTTGTTGGATAAGAGATTTGTAAGACCAAGTGTTTCTCCTTGGGGTGCGCCGGTATTGTTGGTAAAGAAGAAGGATGGTAGTATGCGATTGTGTATTGATTATCGGCAGTTGAATAGGGTGACAATTAAGAACAAGTATCCGCTTCCAAGAATTGATGATCTGATGGATCAATTGGTTGGAGCCCGTGTTTTTAGTAAGATTGATTTAAGATCCGGTTATCACCAGATTCGGGTTAAGGAGGAAGATATTTCGAAGACGGCTTTTAGAACACGATATGGTCACTACGAGTATACGGTGATGCCATTCGGAGTTTCTAATGCGCCGGGTGTTTTCATGGAATATATGAACCGTATCTTTCACGAGCAGTTGGATCGTTTTGTGGTGGTGTTTATCGATGACATTTTGATTTATTCTAAGTCTCGAGAGGAACACGAAGAACATTTAAGGATTGTGTTGCGGATTTTGAAAGAGAAGAAGTTGTATGCAAAGTTGTCTAAGTGTGAGTTTTGGTTGTCGGAGGTGAGTTTTCTTGGACATATTATTTCCGGCAATGGTATTAGTGTGGATCCATCCAAGATCGATGCGGTAATGCAATGGGAGACTCCAAGATCGGTTACGGAAATTCGAAGCTTTTTGGGCTTGGCCGGTTACTACCGGAGGTTTATCGAAGGATTTTCGAAGTTAGCACTCCCGTTGACGCAGTTGACTTGTAAAGGAAAGGCTTTTATTTGGGATGTTAATTGTGAAGAGAGTTTCATGGAATTAAAGAGAAGGTTAACAACAGCGCCAGTTTTGATTTTGCCGAATCCTACGGAACCTTTTGTGGTTTATTGTGATGCTTCTTTGTCAGGATTGGGTGGTGTATTGATGCAAGATGGGAAGGTCGTGGCGTATGCTTCTAGGCAGTTGAGAGTGCATGAAAAGAATTACCCTACTCATGATTTGGAGTTAGCGGCCGTGGTGTTCGTTTTGAAAATTTGGAGGCACTATCTTTATGGTGCAAGATTTGAAGTTTTTAGCGATCACAAGAGTTTGAAGTTTTTGTTTGATCAAAAGGAATTGAATATGAGGCAAAGGAGATGGCTAGAACTTTTGAAGGACTATGATTTTGGTTTAAATTATCATCCGGGTAAGGCGAATGTGGTAGCCGATGCCTTAAGTCGGAAGTCGTTGCACGTGTCTACTTTGATGGTTAGAGAGTGGGAACTCTTGGAGAACTTTAGAGATTTGAGTTTGGTTTGTGAGTTAACGCCGAGTAGTGTGAAGCTTGGTATGTTGCATGTCACGAATGATTTCCTTACTACAGTGTGTGAAAAGCAAAAGTTGGATTTGAAATTTGTGGATTTGATGACGAATGGAAATGAAGATTTCAACGTTGATGAATTAGGAGTTTTGAGGTTTCGAGGTCGTATTTGTATTCCCGATGACGCGGATTTGAAAAAGATGATATTGGAAGAGGGACATCGGAGTAACTTAAGTATTCATCCGGGAGCGAATAAGATGTATCAGGATTTGAAGAAGATCTTTTGGTGGTCTGGATTGAAAAGCGATGTTGCTCGTTTTGTGTACTCGTGTTTGACTTGTCAGAAGTCTAAGGTGGAGCATCAGAAGCCTAGTGGATTGATGCAACCGTTGGATATTCCAGAATGGAAATGGGATAGTATATCGATGGATTTTGTTACGGGATTGCCGAATACGCAAAGAGGACATAATGCTATTTGGGTGATTGTTGATAGGCTTACTAAATCGGCTCATTTTATTCCGATTGATATTACTTATTCTTTGGAAAGGTTGGCCGAGATTTATGTTGGCACTATTGTGAAGCTTCATGGAGTTCCTAAGAGTATTGTGTCGGATAGAGATCCTAGATTTACTTCAAGATTTTGGGAGAGTTTGCAAGGTGCCTTGGGTTCTAAGTTGAGATTGAGCTCGGCATATCATCCGCAAACGGATGGTCAAACCGAGAGGACGATTCAATCGTTAGAAGATCTGTTGCGTGCTTGTGTGCTTGAACAAGGGGGTGCGTGGGACGGTTATTTAGCGTTGATTGAGTTCACCTATAATAACAGTTTCCATTCGAGTATCGGTATGGCGCCATTTGAGGCTTTATATGGTCGGAGATGTCGAACACCTCTGTGTTGGCATGAGACAGGTGAAAAGTCGGTAGTTGGTCCTGAAATGGTACAGCAAACGACGGAAAAGGTGAAATTTATTCGGGAAAAGATGAGAGCTTCTCAGAATAGACAGAAAAGTTATCATGATAAAAGGAGAAAGGATCTCGAGTTTCAAGAGGGCGACCATGTGTTTTTGAGAGTTACACCGGTTGCGGGTGTGGGTCGTGCTTTGAAGTCGAGAAAGTTGACTTCTCGTTTTATTGGTCCGTATCAGATTGTCGCACGGGTTGGTGTTGTGGCGTATCGTGTGGCGTTGCCTCCGAACCTTTCAAATTTGCATGATGTATTCCATGTCTCGCAACTTCGGAAGTATGTTCCGGATCCGTCACATGTGATCCCAATGGATGAAGTGGAAGTAAGAGATAACCTTACAGTTGAAGTTTTACCGGTTAGTATTTTGGACCGTGAAGTTAAGGAACTAAGAGGCAAGGATATTGCGCTTGTGAAAGTGTCCTGGGGAGGTGCCGCGGAAGGCAACATGACTTGGGAATTGGAAAGCAAGATGCGAGAATCGCATCCAGAGTTGTTTGAATCAGGTGATATTTTCGAGGACGAAAATTTCTAAAGTGGGGGAGAGTTGTAACGCCCCGATTCTGAATTCCCATTAATTGTTGAGTCTTTTAATTTATTTAATTGATGTTTGTTTTAAATTGAGAAATTATATATTGCTATGTGGTGTTTTGCTTATTTTATCTATTTTTACCGATTCGGAGAGTTTTCGGGGAATTAGAGTAAAAATGGCATTTTAGACATTTAGCACTTTAGTGTAAGAATTGATTGATAAGTGTTGGAAAGAATTTGAGAGGAAAGAAATAGAGATAGAGATAGAATAAGAGAGGAAAAAGGAAGAAGATAGTAACATAAGAAGAAAAGCAAGAGAAAGAAAAGAGGAGAGGAGAAAGAGAAGAGAAAGTGGAGAGGAAAACCTAGAATCATCAAGGAATCATCACCAAAGCTTGCAATCGATCGGTAAGGGTGTGAAACTCCACCATCTCTTTAATGTGTATGATTGTGTGTGTATGTGTGTGGATTTTGTAGAGTTTCTACTCTTTTTCCACTTAGGTTAGAAGTTGGTTTTGTGAGTAGAATGAAGTTTTAATCGGTTAGAAATTGGATTAGACGATGTAGTTTAGTCGGGTGATGGTTGGGTTGTGCTACTGTGACTGGTTTGGATTTAATCGGTTGGTTGTGTGGAGTTTGGGCTTTGAGACAGCCATGGAAGTTCTGTCTTCGCAAGTTCGCCAGGCGAAAGGCAGCGAAGCTTCGCCAGGCGAAGCCCAACGAGCTGTAGCGAAGCAAGTCAGAAGCTACTACCCTGTATTCGCTGGCAAGTTCGCCAGGCGAGGTGAGTTGGCGAAGGTTCGCCAGGCGAGTGGGTAGCGAGCCTCAGCGAGTAATTCCAGAATTACTCCCAGTGGACTTCGCTGGGGAGTTCGCCAGGCGAAGGCCAGCGAGCATTCGCTGCGTGGCTTCGCCAGGCGAAGGTTGGCGAACCTGGCAGTGTTATTTGTTTTGCTGTTTGTTCATGGCATGATGTTTGATTGATTCAATTATGATTAATGCCTATATGAATGATTGATGTGTGAACTGTTTCAACATGTTGTGTTGTGGGTGGCCGAAAGGCGTGAATCCTAGATTGTAGAGTAAGTGATAAATCTTGAATATTTGATAATCTTGTGTATTTGCTCGAATTGAATAGAAATGCATTGATAGGTTGATATGTGTGTAAACCATGTGTGGAATGGTGTACAATGTGAATGCATGATGGATATATGCTATGTATATGATATATGCAATGAATATGTTTGTGAGCATAGTATGCATTTTTGTATCGATTGATCCCTCGGAGGATTTGCAGGACCTCGTATGATACGATGGTTATATTTGATTCCTTGGAGAATCGGTTGCATTGTGTGATTCCTCGGAGAATCGGTCATAACATGTAATCCCGTGGAGGATTGGTTAGAGTATTTGATTCCGTGGAGAATCTGCTGAGTACTTGATCCCGTGGAGGATCTGCTGAATATTCGATTCCGTGGAGAATCTGATGAATATTTGATTCCGTGGAGAATCTGCTGAGTACTTGATCCCGTGGAGGATCTGCTGAATACTCGATTCCTTAGGGAATTTGTTGAATGAGTCGGTACCGCATTTGCATCTGCATAGGGTCGTGTGTCGGTCTCTATGAGTTGCATGAGTCATCTGTGTATGATGCATTGGTTGTGTGAATATAACTGTGTATGTTATATGTGATTGTTTGGAGGAAATATAGTGAATGTTCATGTGTATGTGTAGAGACATGATTATTTGTATATGCTTAATGTGGTGAGAACATAATTTGAGTATAACTTGTACCAATATGAGTATATGTATATATACAATTTTATGCATTAACTGTTATGATGTTGTTTCTCACCCTTCTGCTGTTTTCTAATGCTCTATGAGGCATTGCAGAGTAGGAAGCTGGAGGTTCTTTTGTGAAGCGATGTCTTCATTCTTTTTGGTCAATGGCTCTGATATGTAACATCTGGGTAGTTAGGAAGGCTTTGACTCTTTTTGAGTTACATTTGTTTTGATTCTTTTGTGATACATATGTGTATGTATCTGTTGTGGATACGTTGTAAATCATGAATTAACTAATGGTTGCATATACTTTTATGAATGAGATCGATTCAATATTTGGATGTTTCCGCTTTATTCTAAATATTGAGATGTGGGTTACCCATTGTTGCATATCTATTTTGAGCAGGTATCGTATGTGTGTAATTTCATGATAATGTGATGCGCCTCTTTTATACCATGTTTTTAATCAAACTCTGATGAAATAAATTTTCTATGTGCCTAATTGATTTATCTAATTTATTTGGGGTATAGAAAGGGGGTGTTACAGTATGAACTAGTACAAAAATGAATGAACACCCTTATTACATAAAATTTATACCTATTTATATAGCTATAGAATAACTATTACATGGCGGTTGAGACTTTCTAGCCCACTCTTTTGTCGCTTCTTTGTTCTTCTAACCGCCCACACGTTCTTTTCTACTTGATTTGAATTTTGAATATTTTGCAATTCCCTCCAATTTGGCGAAACCGTCTCCCTGCTCTCTTTAGCATAGTCTTCGTCGAGCATTTTCCAACACTTAACATTTTTTGGCCCCTTGTTCATCTTTCTTCGACTTGACGTTTTCCTTGATTGAGTCGAAACCCTCCCATACACCAAGTATTGATATTTGTTTTTTACCTAAGATAGCTCTGGTCTCGACTGGCGTCGAAAATTAGGAGCCAACAAATTGCCCCCAAAAATTTTCCTTTCGCCAGTCTTGGATAGGAAGGTCAGTTTTTCATTATTTTCGACACACGTCACTTTGCATGTCTCTGATTGAAATCCTATTATCCGTTTGGTGGCCTAACTGTTCAATTATTTCCTTCCATGCTTATGACATTACGCCATTATGATAAATCCTTAAACGTCTTTTCAGCCGTATTCATCATCACTTTGTCTTGAAAACATGCATTTGTAGTTTGACCATAACTGCCCACACACGTCCTTTTCTTCAAACTAACACGTGTCCCACTGCTTGATCATTTTTAACGGTGGATTTCGCCCCTTTGGTATTTTGAAACATTTATAAATACCTCCCCTCACTGTTTCATGAAACTTTTCACGCTACAGAATCTTAAACGTCCTACATCTTTCTTTAGCTTTCTTCATCACGTTCAGAAAGAAAACCTTTCTCATTTCCAAACACGAACAATGGATTCTTCCCAATCCGCTGCTCAAGAGAAGAAAACTCAGAAAGGACGCGCTACCCAAACCAAACAAACCATTCCCCCTTTCATAAACCTGGCTGGCCCTCACTTGGTGGAGAATCGTCCATGTGTTCTGGAACCCACCTCCGAGACCGCCAAGAGCATCTATCATTCCCAGGTAATGATTCCTATGATTGTTTCAGGTAAACCCTACGCAATGTTAGGTCCTTTAGCACAAGTTGACCTTTTTGATGCACGACTAAGTGAATTTCTACCGTCTTACCGGAGAACTAGGCCATTAGGGTAAAAAAGTTTCCCTGCACCTTTTACCGGTACTGTTGACTCTACTCCGTTGCCAACTTTTGACCTTGGCTACCTTGCTGATGGTACTCGTTTACTAAGAGTCGTGAGTCCCCTGAAGGATTTCGACCTCTGGATGGCCAAAGTAGAGAAAGTTAAGGCTGATCACTCAAAATCTGTAGGGATTTATGATCTTTTAATGTTGTCGAAGACTCCGTTTCCATACTGTTTAAATTTACTAGTGGCCTCGTTGTATTTCTGGGATAGTACCCATTATACATTTCACTTACCATGTGGGATTGTTTCTCCTACACTCTTCGACATAGCCGCTATCACAGGCCTTCATCCTGATGGTGCCTCTTACCAACCTGATATTGATGCTGAAGACTATGTCAACATCCCCACCTCTAAACTCACCTACACTCATTTCGTCAACCACCACTTCGATCAAACTACTGAAAGTGTGTCTGATGAAGAGAACGTGGCATTCCTCGCCATGTGGCTGTCAAGATATGTATTATGTACCAAGTCTCTACAGGTAGCTAAGAAATACCTACCTCTTGCCAATCAACTATACCACAACAAAGGTGTTTTTCTAAGTGAACTTATTCTGGCAACCCTTTATGAATCTTTGAGTGAAACGGCTACTCGACTGAAGCGTCTAAAAGCTCATCAATCTGTATCTTTGGCTGGTCCTTTGTAGCTACTTCAACTATGGTTGAATGCTACTTTCGAGACCAGATTTCCTAGAAGAGGACAAGTTGTCGAAATGCCTGCTGAGATTGAGGGGAGGCACGTTGAATGGCCTCGTTTGGTTCAACTGACCCCAACTGATGATGGAATAACTATTAGAGAAGCATTTACCAGCTACATCTTCATGTTTGCCAAATGCTCTGAGTTTACTCCTAGCATGAAACCTTTTGTCTTAAGGAAGTTTGGCCCCTCATGGTTTAAATGGCCATTTCCTACTCCTCTAGGACATGGTAGTGATGACTCTATTGCAATATGGGAAGCCTTTTTGATTCCTCGATTCATTGTTAATAGGCTCGACGCAGGAAAGGTTTAACATCCTTGATTGCGTATCAGCCTAATCTTGTATCTCGCCAATTTGGGTTGATTCAAAGTTTTCTCAGATGCTTATATGACAAGAAAGGCCAAGTGATCCTCCATACTGCCAGTTTCTATGAAGATACCATTACTGACATCTTTGCTGAATCTAGCCATAAGACGGGAATTCTCTCACCCGTGTTTTTTGAACCTTCTTTTTTACACACTTCTTCTTTCCACCATTGGTGGTCGAAACATTATGCTAAGTACTTCCTTGATTTTGCTACTTTTTCTTCACTACTTGATCAGGCTTTCCTTGCTGTGCAGGACAAGTCCAAGAAGAGTAAGCTTACTCACATTCAAGAAATTCAAGCTTTCCAGAAGTACTTTGAAACTGTTTATCGACCAGATGATCTTAGTCGAACCATCCATGAGGCTGCTGTTACCTTAAAAAGAAACTTTTTCCAGAAATTGGATAATTTAAAAATTCCTCCTAATGTTCCTCGTGAGAAACGTTACGAGGTAGTTTTTAAACTTTTTCCTCCTAAGTTGCCTTGCTTGCCTACTGCTGATTTTGGAGTGGCGCTTGCCCTTCCATTTCCAGATTGGTTTATGTGTGCTGAGGACCTAAAAGTCCTTTGACAATAATCTCAACCAAAGGCTCGACGGGTGGTTCCGAATAAGTATACTTTAGACAGTTTCAAAGGACATCTTCATATAGGGATTCAAAACGTCGGATTGAATCTGACATATATGGAGGTTTGATGCCCTTCGCTTATGATTGTACCATTAATCCTTCAATATTTAACTGGCCATCATATATTGTTTTTCAGCTATGCCTAGGAAGGCCCCACCCATAAGGGCTGCCACTTCTCAAAGTGGAAGAGAAATTGAAAGCAAAACGGTATATACCATCTCCTTTGCCTAATCTTTTTGTGTGATTTTACTCTCACACTTGTATTGTCTCTTTCTGTTTTCTTAGACTAGGCACAAACCTCTTACTCCTTCAAAGAAAGGCAAGAAGGATGCCCTTATTGTTGTTACTTCAGATGCTGATGAGTCTCCTGAAGACACTCTGGCCAGAAAGAGAAAGAAACCCGTGAAAGCATCTGGACCTACTGGCCCACCTCCAGCGAAGGTGGCAAAAATTATTGGTTCGACATCCATTATCAATGGTGTCGAAGGAGAATTCCCCGTGGCCACTGCAAAGCCAACTTCTAGTGATCATGGGGATGGCACTTCTAACCCCAGCGCTCCTCTAGCTCAGGTATGCACATTATCATCTTGGTTATGTGCCCTTTGTTGCGTAACATTTTAGCCTTATCCTCTTTACTTGTGTTTTTAGGCTAATACCATCACTACTACTCCACCCCCAGTTTCTGATGCTTCTACCAGTTACTCCATCAATAGCCAAGGTGATCCAACTTATCACCCTTCTTCTGACCTTGGCTCTGGCTTAAGTGAAGTGAACCAACTTGTTGTTCCTTCTGCAGGAACTAAACCTCCTTCAGCACCCACTACTACACAACAGGCCTATACTGAAGATTGCAATTCTGGAGACGATGATGCTTCTATTCCTCCACCTTGCACTTAACTTGACCCTATGGTCACTGATGATGTGGCTAGTGAAGAAGTTCCTGTTCCTCCAAGCCCAAAAAAAATTGACAACCCCTGTCCAGCTACACATGAAGAGCCAAATGTTGTGCACCCTAAATCCCCTCCTGAACCAAACAACCCCCTTTCTGCTGGTAACGAAAATGAAGACATGAGAGTCAACGATGAAAAGGACCAGGATGAAGAAGAAGAAGGACAAAACGAAGGAGAATCTGCCGAGTACAACGAAGAAAGCGACGAGGCCGATGTCGAAGAAGAAAACCAAACTGGTCCTGATTCTGACCATACTTCGCCGGTGGTGAAAAAGACTCCTCCTCCCATTGTGACCCCTGAAGATCCTCTACTGCTCTAAGATGGTCGAATCCCAGAGAATATGCTAAAAGGATCCTTGGGCAAAAATTTGGATTTGCTTCTACCTCTTCGACTACTCCCAATCCTCTCACCTCAGATGACTTCGCCGGTCCGATCCTCCAAGCCATCAAGAAAAAGTTCTTCAAAGGGGACATCCAAAATGTTCTAACTGCAGACCCCAGTGTCGCTACTGTGAAAAATAACCGGCGGAAAAAACAGAAGAGTCTCCACTTTCGTTATTTATCCCAAAGAGACAGAAAGGAAACGATCGCAAAAACCTAAAGAAAAAGGGAAAGACAAGGTCATCACAACAATGTCTGGATTCGGGAGTCAATTACGCAAGGGGAAGGTATGAGCACCCCTCACATCCGTCGTACTCAACGGGATCCACGCTTGTGTTGTATAGTCTATAGGTGAAAAACAATCTAATCTACAGGTGTTAAAGCTAAACGGAAAGAAACTGACTCGATAGAGCATCGCGCTCTATGCCTACGTATTCCCTCGTGCAATGGGAAAGTCAGAGTCAACGTAGTTCGGGAAACTACGAGGGGAGATTGCTCGCCAAGACATCGCGTCTTGTGCCTACGTATTCTCATTTGGCATGAGAAATAAGAGCAAAACGTAGTTCAAGCTAACTACGGGAAAGCAAAGGTGTTCTCGATCACACAGGGGTGAGAGATGAGATGGACGATACTAGCGTGCGCATTCTAGCAGTTAGGTGTATGCTGCTCGACCATTGGAGACTTAGGCGTTACCTATTTGCGGTAAAATGGACGTAGTATGTCGGGGTTAAAGGTACCGGAACCTACGGGAACTAGAACTACGGTCTGGTCTCAATTGCGCTAGGGCAAGAAAAAGGGAAAGATTAGTCGTCAGCGGGAAAGTCTCGATCGCACGGAAGCGAGAGAACAAAGGATTTAGTTGTTAGTGTGCTCGCTAGGATATCGCATCCTATGCCTACATATTCTCGTTTGGTACGATAAATCAGAGCAGCTGTAGTTCGGCCAACCACAGAAAAGGGGGAAAAGTGCTCGCTAGGATTATCGCAATCCTATGCCTACATATTCTCGTCTGGTACGAGAAACTAGAGCAGCTGTAGTTCGGCCAACTACAGAAAGCAGTCTCGATTGCACGGGGGCAAGATAAAAGAGCTCAATTACCAAAACATGAGAGAAAAGGGGAAATCTCAATTGCCAAGACGCGAGAGAAAAGGCTCGGAACGGGACGCACACGCGAAGTCGTAGACGTAGGAGCGAATATGTCGCATATCGTCTTAAGGACGTATACTAAACACTATAGGCAATTGAGAGGTGGCCCCCCAATCACCATTTCCTACGTATCTAATGCTACAGCTAACAACACTTGACAGTTGAAAAGAAAGAGATGAAAGAAGTGAAATAAAAACAATGTTACCGAACAAAGTGGTTCCGTTGACCCTTCACTTTTGCATGCAAGCTCCATTTCTAAGCTCTACTATTTTATCCTTGATTATGCTATTTCAAACCAAAACCAATGTGACGTTGAACCGTCATAATTCGACTTATAAAATGAAGTCAAACCCGAAGAGGTAGCGTATTGATATCCGTGTCAAAGACAAGATAGAGAAATGATATTGAGAATCATTCTCCGATTGAATCATGTCACACGGACAACACAATAGAAAAGCAAAATAAAATCAGAAGAAGAAGAAAAGATGAGGAGAGAAAAAGTTGTCCCGGATCCTACATCATCCATCAACAAGTTGATTTATAATGGTTTACGGAAGTCTCGTCATCGACCTACAAAAATGAAATGGTGAGAAAAATCCAATAATAAAATGGAAATAATAATCAACTTCAAGAGATTAACAAACTTCTAAAAGGAAAATAAATTCTAAATGAAATTATTAAAATAAATGAAAAAGAAAATAGAATATAAAATTCTATATATTTAATATATACAATATTTATAATAAAAGAAATTATTAAAAGAAAATATAATATATATTATAATATCAAGATTATTTACAAAATAAATAACAAAAAGAAAATAAAAACAACAAAGGGGGTGCAGTCCCGCAGACAGGGGTTAATCCAGAATTCTGGTTGGGCTTGGCCCAACAAAGCAACAACCAAAACAAGCAAAACAGCCACAGGGGGTGCAAACAGAAATGGAGAGTGCAGGGATAGCAATTCATTGGGCTCGGCCCAACTCCAAAACACACAACTACACGGGGAGGGTGCAATGAGTAATACGGGGGGTACATGATCCAAAATGAAAGAGAAGTGTGCTGTAGCCCACTAACCCACTAGAGGAAACCACTGAGATCTTCATCTTCTTCCTCATTTGATCAAAGAACAAAAAAACCTAAGTTCCTCCGTCGTCGCCGTCCTCCACCTACTTCGCCGTTTTTCACAACTCAAGCATTCTTTTTCTTCTTCAACATTAACCCTGCACCAAACGAGAGACCAAAACCAAAATCAAAAGATCCTTCCAACTTCAGTTGAATGTTGTGACCTTGAAGACGAGTTATTGAAGTTTTGCGATTGGTGAAGATGGCTGACAAAGACGTTCTTCAAAATGTGAATTCGTAGATCTGGAGATTTGCAGTGGAGATCTGTGATGAAGCTATTCGTGATAAAGATCTGATGGTGATGGTTGTTTGCATGTTGATGATCCGGGGGATTTTGGTGAATGACGAAGACGGTGGATGAAGTTTCTTGATTCGTTGAACGTGTTCTGATCGGAAGAGGGAGGTGCTATGACGATGATAAAGTTTCTTGAAGGTTATTGATGTTGAATAGAGATGGACATCTAAAGATATTTGAGGTTTGAGGATGTCGATGGAATTCAGTTTGCATGTTGAAAATCTGGACATTGATCACAAGATCGGAAGGTTTGAAGATGCTCTTCGAAATGCAGATTCGAGAGGTGAATTTGTAGATCTGGAGATCGGAGATTTGTGATGAAGCTTGAGGTAGCCGTTCATGAGGTTCGATGAAGATCTGGTTCTGGAGATTTACGGATCTGGAAGATTTGGAGTTTTGTTGTAGTTTTTGTTGTAGATCTGCAGATCGAAGAAGGTTGGTGTTTGATGGAAGTTAAGAGGATGAATTTGGACGAGTTCTGGGAAATATTTGAAGGATTATGGAGATAAGTATGAATGCTGATGAAGGTTGGTTGACGATTTGAAGGTGGATGATGAACATTGCTGAGTTTGTTTGGGTTTCTGGAAAATAGTTGAAGAATGTTCATACGAAACTGGGAAAAATATGAAGGTCTGATGAACATATCAACATTTCTGGGAAAAAAGTGATGAACACTATGAATGTTCTTGAGTTGGGATGAAGATGTAAAGAAACATCTGGAAAATGGTTGAAGGTTCACATGAGTTCTGGGAAAAAATGAAGAACGGGAGGAAGATCTGAAGAAAAGTATGAATAACGGATGAACACGTTTGAATTTTCTGGTGAAAATTTTGATCTGTTTTGATTTTGCCGGTGAGGATTCCGGCGTTTGCATGGCATGGGGAAACGTGGCGAGACATTAATAATGCTATTTAAAGCGCTCACAAGTGTCAGCCTGCACTGAATTGGGCCTGCGAAAAGGACAAGTGGCCCTGCAAAACTGATTAATTAAAGACTAAAAATGATTAAAACACAGTTAATGATAAACCATTAGTGATAAAGCTGCACGGTTAATCTAATCTGGCTATAATTATAGACTTAATTAAACTAACAAGCAATTAAAGTGCTAATTAAATTCTATATCAAATAAACTAAAAAAACTAATTAAATTCTATATTAAAGAATTAATAAAATTTGAAAGAAATCCTAAAACTCAATATATTCTAAAAAACAATTAAAATTCTATTAAACTATTAAAAAAGAAATTAACTATTTAATCTATTAAAAACTAGATTTAAAAATTTAAACAAAGGATTAAAAATCTAATAAACTAATTAAACACTCTAGAAAAATAGAAATTAAACTCAAAACCTATCTAAAAATTATGCCAAAAAATAGGAAACAGATCTAGAAAATAAAATAAAATCAGTGAACGATAAAATGCGAGAATGTGACAAAATAAACAGTAATAAAGCCGGATACCAAAATACCACCGAAACCAACAGCATAGACTGAATCACCGGGCAGAGCGCCAATTCCAAAATAAATCTCCGTATCCGAAACGGCTTGAATTGTCTGAAACACGAGAAAAAGGCTATAATCTCGATTAAATCAATCCGGCTGCAAAAATGCACAGTATGCGGTATGCAGATGCAAATGCAAATGAAACGAAACATAAGCCAAAAATGAGAAACGGTTGGTCAAATTTTGGGGTATAACAGCTGCCCCTATTCAAACGAATTGGACCTGAAGGGTTGAAAAGCGAACGACTTTCAAACATTCAAAGGTAAAAGACAGTTGAATACCAAAGAACCCGGAAATTTGCCAACCGCAAAAATAGAATTGCAAACTATGATATATCGGAACAAAGATCTCCGGAAGATAGCTGAACTGATCACAAAAATACTCCGCTAGGGAATAGAGGCTTAACCAAACAACTCTGGCAGGGAAAAAGGAGAAACTTAACCAGGTAACTCTGTTGGGGGAAACACAATAATAAGATGAACTCGTCCATCAAAAACTGCGCCGTGGTCTGGATGCCATGCGGGCAACATAATTCAACCATCTGCTGAAAACACATCTGAGAACAGAGCGGTAACCACATGGCTTATGTTTCAAATGCATATGTTTGAAAATGGTGTAATGCTCCATACAAGATGGAAATGCTACGCGTTTGGGTAGATGGTATGCACAATGCAAAATGCAAGGGAGCCGCTCCAGCAAAATAAATACTGGAGAGAAGAAAGCCAACTCCACCGGGGACCCAATCAAAACCCTGCTGAGGAAAACGCCCTGGATGGCACACCAGAATACGAATCTTTTGGGAAACAAACGTCTCTACTGAAGGAAACATGCCCACTCTACTGGGGAATTAACAACCCTGCAGGGGATAACCACCAGCCACTGAAATTGAATCTCGCTTCATTGAGGAAAATAACCCTGAACGGCCTCCTATGACACCAAAGTCCCACTAGGGTAAAAATACACATCTGAAAGTAACAACTTCACTGGGGAAGAAATCCAAATCGAACCTGCCGAGGATACTCAGCTGGGACTAATCTACCTCTGCTATAGATTACTCAGTGAGGGAATAGGCACCAACCTTTGCTTGGGGATTAAATTCATCAATATCCACCTCTGATTAGGGAATGAGTCAATGACCTAGACTTGGAGGGTAAAGGAGCCAAATACTTGGACTATGTGGGAATACAACATTGCACTCGTCCCACTGCTGGGGAAATAAACCTAAATCTATTTCGTCAGGGAAAACTTCAATCTCGACCCACTAGGAATGCACAATCAATCCACCGAGGATGGCTACACTCTGCCGGGGATATCAATCTCGACCTGCTGAGGATAATCTTGATCCTGCTCTGATAAAGGACAAGTGCCATCTCAACTTGCTGGGGAGAAACAATCTCAAACTGCACATCTCTGCTGAAGAAATCCTCCTGATTTAACAACATCACCCCTTAAGGGAGTACAGAACACCAATCATGGAGAACTGAGATCATTCGAGTCTCGTTTCGGGGAACATGATAGCACATGTGAACCATTGGGAATTATCGTGCCAGGTAAATTTAGGCTTTTTCTGGTTTTGGCGATGGGAATAGGTTTATGGTGATAGAGATTTATTTCTGGTTACCAACAAAATGGCTTTGAGGGAAATACTAGACGAAAACTAGCATTCGAGGGTAGACTACCAGACGAGAACTGGTGGTACAAATGGTTAAATTGTCATACGAGAACTGACTTCATGGTTTTGGTATCAGACGGGAACTGATTTCTAGTTTGGATATCAGACGAGAATTGATTCCTGGTTTTCCAGAAGAGAACTAGACTTTAAAACTGCGTTAGCCAGACGAGAACTGGTTAAACAGTAGGCTACATAAAGGGTGACCAGACGGGAACTGGTTTAAAAGATGACAGGTACCAGACGAGGACTGGTATTCTAAGAAAGGTGGACAAGATGAGAACTGGTTACCGGTTTTCCAGACGAGAACTGGGCTTTAGAGGTTTTCCAGACGAGAACTGGGCTTTGGAAATGACTTTGGTTACACGGCAGGTAACAGGTTTAGGCTGTACGATAACGATCCAATGGCAACAAGGCTTTTTCGGAAGGTTAAGGTTATTTGATGAGGGTAATGACACGATTCCCTGACACTCAACTCTTGCTGGGGAGAGCAAACTAGCTTGAACAACTTGCCCCAGTGTAACTTCACCTTGCCCCAGTTCGACTCTTTGGGGAAGTTCAGAAAGTAGCTTGCCATGAGACGACCTCGAGATGGCTTGCCCCAGACTCTGTACAACGAAAGGATTCATCCTCAACTGACCAACTCTCAGCATGGTTGGTTTCAATATACTCTTGAAATGGCTTGCCCCTGAATGAGCATTGAAGCGACTTAATCTGATCTGATTGAATACCGGAGGGATCCGCCCTCAACTCACAGAAACTCTAGATGATTTCCCCTGATTGGGTCTCAAGATAATTCATTTCGGATCAACTGCTTCTTGAATAAATTGTCCCATAATCAACCGACGCTTCGGGACTTGCCTCAGACTGACTGATTCCAAACTCACTGGATGCCAATGCCCCAGATTCACAGGGTTTCAAAGTATACACAATTTTGATTCAGACTGCTGAACGATCTAGTCCTGTTTGATTATTCCCTGTTGGAATTTCCTCCATGTCAACTACTGACCTGCAACAAAATTGTTTGTTCATGAATGGTAATTTTAATGTGGTGTTCATGCAGATTTTGAAAGGAATGTCACTTATCAAGTGTCGTGATAGTGAGTAACAAATGAACCAAAAGTCCAAACGTAGTACTGATTTGATTAGTGAAAAATACAACAAGGATATGATTAGCAAATCATGTAGGAGTCAGGTTACTCAACCTCATCGTAATGCACTTTCAGATTAAACCCTGCCTCAATTAGGTCTTTTAAGGGTTGTATCGTGGTCGAGTTCACGGTTCGTGAAACAAAGGATATTAGGCTCAAAGTATGATTTGTACCCACCCCTTCTCCGTGATGATCTCCAATCCTAAGTTCAGCTAACTTGGGACAAGCGCTCAACTCTCAAAAGGCTTAATGAGTGGTAGGAGCGACGGTTAAAGAACTTACAAGGTTTTTCGGAGTGACAGTTACTCCTCTTCGTCTTCGGTGTCTGTGTCCACATGACTTTGCCCTTGTTTGAGGATTTTTCTTTTGAGATCCTTTCATTTTCATTCTTTTGATTCCCTAATTTTTGCCTGGACTGACTCTTTTGAGTTCTTGATTTTGAAGTCCAGCGGGATGCCCTGATTTTTGCCTAAGTATTTGCTTTCCAGCTTTCTTTTCTTTTTACTTAGCGGGCTTTCTCTTTTTTTTCGAAACAAGTCGTGCGACACTGGCTGTCTTGATTTATCTGAAGGGATTATAACCGTCTCACTCCTGACTAGTGAGGTTTAACCATTGCGGATGATGAGGTACGACCTCTTGAGATGTGATTGATCCTCGAACGGGACACTCCTCTATGAAACTTGAACGCTCAGTCAAGCTAAATGACAATTACCCTGCCCCGGGCTATGATTTGAGGGTTGAAAAGTCCAAAAGGAACTCCTACTTCTCGGCTCGAAGTGGTTAACTAGGGACTAACTCCTTATATCTCCAGTGTTTAGGGGATTTGAAACAATGCATGTACATCATCAACAGGGTTTTATCCGAAAGCATACGATCATCAGTTATGGGTATTCAGTTTTCGTCATCCTCCCTCCTTGCTAATCAATAGTGATAAAGTGGAGTGGATAAAATGTGCATGTGTCTGTGTTGTGCAATAAATGAGCGAAAGCGACATGATTAATTCAGAAAAATGCATAATCACTTCATTAATATTACCATTCAAAACACAAATTTAACAGCAAGTAGAAACTAACATAAAAGAAACTACAAATGCAAATGATAAAAAGTCCAAGGACTGCCAATGCTGAGGATGTCTGCCTGTCTGGACCACAAGCTTCTAGAAATAAAACTCTGAATCTGCGAGCTTAGACATCTGAGAGGTTGACATGAACAACCAAAACTCCTTCTGTAAAGGAAACACACCCTTTATCGATCAACTGCTGCACTTTTGCCTGAAAAGTTTTGCAATCTTCGGTTGAATGCCCTATAGATCCGCCATGATATCCACACTGAGCATGGGGATCGTACCCTAGAGAGGAAGGTTTTGGCACTAGCTTAAGAGCTTTAGGTTCCACTAAAGAATTCTGAACCAGATGTGGCAAAAGCTGGCTATACGGCACAGGAACTGGATGAAAAGGAGCATTCCTTTGTTCTAAATTGTTACGAGGCCTGTTCTGATTCTGACGCTGATTTTGATAACCTCGGCCACGGGCTCGCTGATTTGCATGAGGAGCGACTCGAAGTTTCTGATGTGATGCCCTAGGCACAATTGTCTGTCCAGAATAACGAGACACAGAAGATATTGACCGCTGAGAAGATGAAGAACCAAAAGATTTCACCGATTCATCTCGAGAATAACCAACATCTGTCATGACTGCATCGACCGCAGTTTCGTCTTCAGCTTGAAAGCTACAAAGAAATTCAGCTTCACCAGCCTGACCGCTTGAAACATCCTGATTTCTTCCAGTTTGAAAGCTACAGAGAGATTCGGTTTCACCAGCCTGACCGCTTGAAACATTCTGAATTCTTCCAGTTTTTACGCCATACTCAATACGTTCTCCTTGCTCTTACCAATTCAGAGAAATTTGGGGCAATCCCAAGCATTCTTTCAAAGTACGGGGTCTGTAAGGAGTTTACGAACATGTATGTTAACTCTCGATCTAGAAGTGGTGGTTGCACTCTAGAAGCAAATTCTCTCCATCTCTGAACATACTTCCTGAAAGGTTCATTGTTCTGTTGAGACAATTCTTGCAACTGCATGCGACTAGGAGCCATGTCCAGATTATAATCATACTGCTTCAGAAAATCTTTGGCTAAATTCACCCATGATCGGATCTGATTACTCTCCAACTGCATATACCAACTCAGAGATGCCCCAATCAGACTGTCCTGAAAACAGTGAATCATCAACTTGTCGTCGTGCACAAATAAAGTCATTCTTCTACAGAAAATCACCAATGCCTCGGGCAGCTATCCCCTTTGTACTTTTCAAACCTCGGTGTTTTGAAATTCGGAGGTAACACTAGGTCAGAAACCAGACACATATCTGAAGCATTGAGACCAACAACATCTTTGACTTCCAAGGCTTAGAATCTCTCATCCAATGCATGCAACCTCTTAGCATACTCAAGAGCTCTTGGGTCTTCAGTCTTCACCATTGGAACCTCTCTTCTTGAAATCAACACAGAGGACAAAGCATCATGATAATCTGAGGTATCAAGAGAAGAAGAACGTTCACTTCGGACAACAAACTGTTCATGCTGATCTCGGTTTTCAACAGAAGGCTGCACAAACTGAGTTACAGTAACGTTGTTCACTTGCGGAAAATCTTCATCGGCCAAAGAACTATACAGAGGATTGGACATCACAGTAAAACCAGACAAGGTATCAACATTCTGGAGGCCGTTCCCTGATATAGCTATCAACAACTTTCAACTGACTACACTGCTTGACGCTGCTTGATTCTGCTTGATTCTACTTCAACCCCTTGGTTGTCTTCCCACAATCAACACTTGCTCAGAATGGTCACCGGAGAATCACCTTCTAAAGCAAAACAAAGGCTGGATAAGAGCTCTGGCGAGCTGAAGAATGCTATGCAAAATGATGCAAGGATGCTTATGCAAATGCAATGCAAGATGCAGCAAACACGGGATCACAGCCCCACAAAGCTCTGAATACTGTTGCGCTGCTGACTGAGTAAGTTCGCTCTGAAGAGAAAAACCTAAATATCGGGTTGGCTGGAAGTCAAGTTTCTTGCAAAAACCCTCCCACTCACGGGTACGGACCTAAACTGACAAGGTGCGGCATCCTATGCGTTCGTTAGCGTCACAAACTTTCAAGAAATGATGATACGTTCACCATTTCTGGTTTGACATCATCGTCTCCTGAAGAGGCCTCACTTAGCTGACTCACAAGTGATCGGTTCCCAGAGTCGACAATTCTCAAATCCAAAATCCCAACCGATCCTAAGGATATGAAGGAAAATCATCAAAGAAAATCTCGTATGAGTGTGAATTTCATGGGGAACTGTATCTGCTAAGCAAATAGGCCCCCCACTAGTCTCCACTACTAATGCTAGGTGTGTACTCAAGCCTGGGTTTTGGCTTATCTCTTAGAGGAACAACCACCCAACAGCCCAACAACAATAGATAAAAATAGTGCGGAAAATGTAAATACAGTAATATACAGAATACAACACAAAAATACACACCCACAAACCAAACAGACAAGCGCTAGGATGGACTCGCATAGGGGATGTTCCTTTCTCCAACAGAGTCGCCAGTTATCGCTACTGCGAAAAACAACCGGCGGAAAAAACAGAAGAGTCGCCACTTTCGTTATTTATCCCAAAGAGAGGGAAAGGAAAAGATCGCAAAAATCTAAAGAAAAAGGGAAAGACAATGTCATCACAACCATGTCTGGATTCAGGAGTCGATTATGCAAGGGGAAGGTATGAGCACCCCTCACGTCCGTCGTACTCGGCGGGATCCACGTTTGTGTTGTCTAGTCTATTGGTGAAAAACAATCTAATATACGACTGCTAAAGCTAAACGGAAAGAAACTGACTCGATAGAGCATCGCGCTCTATGCCTACGTATTCCCTCGTGCAATCGGAAAGTCAGAGTCAACGTAGTTCGGGAAACTACGGGGGGAGATTTCTTGCCAAGACGTTGCGTGTTGTGCCTACATATTCTCATCTAGCATGAGAAATCAGAGCAAAACATAGTTCAGGCTAACTACGGGAAAGCAAAGGTGTTCTCGATCACACAGGGGTGAGAGAAGAGATGGACGATACTAGCATGCACATTCTAGCAGTTAGGTGTATGCTTCTCGAGCATTGGAGACTTAGGCGTTACCTGTTTGTGGTAGAACGGACGTAGTATGTCGGGGTTAAAGGTACGGGAACCTACGGGAACTAGAACTACGGTCTAGTCTCAATTGCGCTAGGGCAAGAGAATGGGAAAGATTAGTCGTCAGCGGGAAAGTCTCGATCGCACGAAAGCGAGAGAACAGAGGAGTTTGTTGTTAGTGTGCTCGCTAGGATATCGCATCCTATGCCTACATATTTTCGTCTGGTACGAGAAATCAGAGCAGCTGTAGTTCGGCCAACTACAAGAAAGGGGGAAAAGTGCTCGCTAGGATTATCGCAATCCTATGCCTACATATTCTCGTCTGGTACGAGAAATCAGAGCAGTTGTAGTTCGGCCAACTACAGAAAGCAGTCTCGATTGCACAGGGACAAGAGAAAAGAGCTCAATCGCCAGAACGCGAGAGAAAAGGGGAAATCTCAATCGCCAGGACGCGAGAGAAAAGGCTCGGAACGGGACGCACACGGGAAGTCCTATACGTAGGAGCGAATGTGTCGCATATCGTCCTAAGGACGTATACTAAACACTCTAGGCAATTGAGAGGTGGCCCCCCAATCACCATTTCCCATGTATCTAACGCTACAGCTCACAACACTCGACGGTTGAAATGAAAGAGATGAAAGAAGTGAAATAAAAACAATGTTACCGAACGAAGTGGTTTCGTTGACCCTTGACTTTTGCGTGCAAGCTCCGTTTCCAAGCTCTACTCTTTTATCCTTGATGATGATATTTTGAACCAAAACCAATGTGACGCTGAACCGTCATAATTCGACTTATAAAATGAAGTCAAACCCCAAGAGGTAGCGTATTGATATCCGTGTCAAAGACAAGATAGAGAAATGATATTGAGAATCATTCTCCGATTGAATCATGTCACACGGACAGCACAACAGAAAAGCAAAAAAATCAGAAGAAGAAAAGATGAGGAGAGAAAAAGTTGTCTCGGATCCTACATCATCTATTAACAAGTTGATTTATAATGGTTTACGGAAGTCTCGTCATCGACCTACAAAAATGAAATGGTGAGAAAAATCCAATAATAAAATGGAAATAATAATCAACTTCAAGAGATTAACAAACTTCTAAAAAGAAAATAAATCCTAAATGAAATTATTAAAAGAAATGAAAAAGAAAATAGAATATAAAATTCTATATATTTAATATATACAATATTTATAACAAAAGAAATTATTAAAAGAAAATATAATATATATTATAATATCAAGATCATTTACAAAAGAAATAACAAAAAGAAAATAAAAGCAACAAAGGGGGTGCAGTTCTGCAAACAGGGGTTAATCCATAATTCTGGTTGGGCTTGGCCCAACAAAGCAGCAACCAAAACAAGCAAAACAACCACAGGGGGTGCAAACAGAAACGGAGAGTGCAGGGATAGCAATTCATTGGGCTCGGCCCAACTCCAAAACACACAGCTACACGGGGAGGGTGCAATGAGTAATATGGGGGGTATATGATCCAAAATGAAAGAGAACTGGGCCGTAGCCCACTAACCCACTAGAGGAAACCACTGAGATCTTCATCTACTTCCTCATTTGATCAAAGGACAAAAAAACCTAAGTTCCTCCGTCGCCGCCGTCCTCCACCTACTTCGCCGTTTTTCGCAACTTAAGCATTCTTTTTCTTCTTCAACATTAACCCTGCACCAAACGAGAGACCAAAACCAAAATCAAAAGATCCTTCCAACTTCATTTGAATGTTGTGACTTTGAAGACGAGTTGTTGAAGTTTTGCGATTAGTGAAGATGACTGACGAAGACGTTCTTCAAGATGTAAATTCGTAGATCTGTAGATTTGCAGTGGAGATCTGTGATGAAGCTATTCGTGATAAAGATCTGATGGTGATGGTTGTTTGCATGTTGAAGATCCGCTGGATTTTGGTGAATGACGAAGACGGTGGATGAAGTTTCTTGATTCGTTGAACGAGTTCTGATCGGAAGAGGGAGGTGCGATGACGATGATGAAGTTTCTTGAAGGTTATTGATGTTGAACAGAGATGGACATCTGAAGATATTTGAGGTTTGAGGATGTCGATGGAATTCGGTTTGCATGTTGAAAATCTGGACAGAGATCACAAGATCGGAAGGTTTGAAGATGCTCTTCAAAATGCAGATTCGAGAGGTGAATTCGTAGATCTGGAGATCGGAGATTTGTGATGAAGCTTGAGGTAGCCGTTCATGAGGTTCGATGAAGATCTGGATCTGGAGATTTACGGATCTGGAAGATTTGGAGTTTTGTTGTAGTTTTTGTTGTAGATCTGCAGATCGAAGAAGGTTTGTATTTGATGGAAGTTAAGAGGATGAATTTGGACGAGTTCTGGGAAACATTTGAAGGATTCTGGAGATAAGTATGAACGCGGATGAAGGTTGGTTGAGGATTTGAATGTGGATGATGAACATTGCTGAGTTTATTTGGGTTTCTGGAAAATAGTTGAAGAATGTTCATACGAAACTGGGAAAAATATGAAGGTCTGATGAACGTATCAATATTTCTGGGAAAAAAGTGATGAACACTATGAATGTTCTTGAGTTGGGATGAAGATGTGAAGAAACATCTGGAAAATGGTTGAAGGTTCACATGAGTTCTGGGAAAAAATGAAGAACATGAGGAAGATCTGAAGAAAGGTATGAACAACGGATGAACACGTTTGAATTTTCCGGTGACAATTTTGATCCGTTTCGATTTTGCCGTTGAGGACTCCGGCATTTGCATGGCATGGGGAAACGTGGCGAGACATTAATGTTGCTATTTAAAGCCCTGACAAGTGTCAGCCTGCACTAAATTGGGCCTGCGAAAAGGACAAGTGGCCCTAAAAAACTGATTAATTAATGACTAAAAATGATTAAAACACAGTTAATGATAAACCATTAGTGATAAAGCTGCACGGTTAATCTAATCTGGCTATAATTATAAACTTAATTAAACTAACAAGCAATTTAAGTGCTAATTAAATTCTATATCAAATAAACTAAAACAAAACTAATTAAATTCTATATTAAAGAATTAATAAAATCTGAAAGAAATCCTAAAACTCAATATATTCTAAAAAACAATTAAAATTCTAATAAACTTTAAAAAAAGAAATTAACTATTTAATCTATTAAAAACTAGATTTAAAAATTTAAACAAAGGATTAAAAATCTAATAAACTAATTAAAACGTCTAGAAAAATATAAATTAAACTCAAAACCTATCTAAAAATTATGCCAAAAATAGGAAACAAATCTAGAAAATAAAATAAAATCAGTGAACGATAAAATGCGAGAATGCGACAAAATAAACAGTAATAAAGCCGGATACCGAAATACCACCGAAACCAACAGCATAGACTGAATCACCGGGAAGAGCGCCAATTCCAAAATAAATCTCCGTTTCCGAAACGGCTTGAATTTTCTGAAACACGAGGAAAAGGCTGTAATCCTGATTAAATCAATTTGGTTGCAAAAATGCACAGTATGCGGTATGCAGATGCAAATGCAAATGAAACGAAACATAAGCCAAAAACGAAAAACGGTTGGTCAAATAGGGCACAACAGCCACGTCTC
This sequence comes from Lathyrus sativus, assembly GCA_963859935.3. Taxonomy (NCBI): domain Eukaryota; kingdom Viridiplantae; phylum Streptophyta; class Magnoliopsida; order Fabales; family Fabaceae; genus Lathyrus; species Lathyrus sativus. Next base: position 150,946,603 of record OZ012736.1, on the reverse strand, counting down.
TCATGTTTTTGAAAGACCAACTCAAAAAACTCGACCTCACTACTCTTAGTCTAGAAGTTCATGGCTTCTTACTGGGCTTGACGGTTGTAGTGAATAATTTGTCTTCAGAGATTCGACAACTCCCTTATCTTGTAAGGACCATTGAAGCTACGGATGGTCGTGAAAGTGTAGCCTGGACTGGTGCACAAGAAGCTGAAGCTTGGGTTGAACAGTTGGAGAACGCCCACAAGCAACATCAGGAAGAACTTACTTCCAACCAAAAAAACATTGATGCGTGGAAACAACAAATTAAGGACCTCTAGGCGAAGATTTCTGATGCCAAAAAGCGTAACCTCGAGATGGAATCCTCTGTCGATCCTGACATCTCTCTAGAGCTGAAAAGTACCATTGACTTTATCGATGCGGCCCAGAGGCTTGAAAAAGAACTTGCAGCAGCCAGGCTAGACAAATCTCTGTGCGATGCTCATCTCAATCATCACATGAATACTTTTGCTCAATTAAAGTCGAAACTTCCCTTTTAAGGCTTCTCGACCCTCATTTTGTAATCATCGTTTTATCTTATGGCTGTCAAGCCTTTTGTAATGACAATATTTAATTTCATTGTCGTAACTATTTATGTACCCCCTAATGTCCTTAGACATGTTGCTTTTATAATACATTGTTATGGTATTACTCCCTATGGCCTCACATTTTGAGTCCAATTCGTATTTAATGTTTTTCTTTTCTCTAAAAAGTAGCGCCTTTCCCTAGTTTATTTATTGCTCCAACGACATAGGCTTTTAGTTTTACCATGGTATTTAAGGCGTAGCTTTTTAGGTGTCCTCTCAGCACTAATCCCTCAGTACTCCACTGTCTTGACTGGCCAATCCACATCTAATCTTCCCTTATAAAACCTATTCTCTCCTGAACCAGGTTCTATACTCCATCAAAGCATGTATGAACTCTCATCCAGAAAAGTCTGCCCTTAAAACCCAGGCAAAAGATTCAAAGGAGCTGGTGGTGGCAACAACAACTAAACCAGCCACCAAACTTGAGGCTTCCCATGGAGCACCTCCTCGTGCGAAGACAACAGAAACCAATATGAAAATGTCCAAGAAAGGTTGCCCTCGTAACCACCACTCTGATGATGAAGTTGATGAGGATTACATGGAATACCTCAAGTCTATTGATTTGAGAGATTTTGATTGATCCTTGTTTTTATGTTATGAATCACTGTACCGGTTTCTTTTGTTTTAATTTCTTGTTTGCCATGTTAGCCTTCTTGACCCATTTTGGCTATTATGTTTTTTAATGAAATCTAGATTTTGATATGAACTTCTTGCAAGATAGGCCTATACTTTTTCAAATATTTGCCATTTACTTTCAAGATTCTTTTATCTTCATCTACTTCCTCGATCTCATAGGCTCCATTAGAGAATAGTTGTATGATTTGAAATGGGCCTTCCCATTTAGGAGACCGTTTGCCTAATGTTCTATCCCTTCGATCCATAGGCAAAATTACCTTCCATACGAGATCTCCACTTAGAAAAGACTTAGATTTAACCCTTTTGTTATAGGAATCCTCGACCCTTTGTTTCTGGCTTCTTAATACTTCCAAAGCTTTAAGCCTTTCTTCGTCCAAGTCTACCAATTCATCCATCATCATTGCCCAATAAGATTGAGAAGGGATCTCATGATGTCTCTGGACTCTCACGGATTGTAAGCATATTTCGACGGGTAACACTACATCATGCCCAAAAGTTAACCTAAATGGCGTGGTATTAGTAGCTTCTTTTGGTAACATTCGACATGCCCAAAGGACTTGGTCCAACGTCTGGTGCCAACTTCAAGGCTTTTTTCCTACATGCCTCTTAATTAGTCCAATTACTACTTTATTAGCAGCTTTGACTTGCCCATTTGCCTGGGCATAATAGGGTGTCGAGGTTAATAATTTAAAACCTATTTTATTGGCGAATTCCTGCATCTTCCGACCAGTAAACACTGATCCCTGACCTGTTGTGATTGTTTCTGGAATGCCAAATCTGTATATAATGTGGTTTTGGATAAAATCGATAACTTCTTCCTGACCCACGTTTACCAATGGTATTGCTTCGATCCATTTCGTAAAGTAGTCAATTCCAATCAAGATATATTTCTGGTTTTTTGACAATGCTTGTAGAATTTCTCCTATTATATCAAAAGCCCACCCTATAAAGGGCCATGGTTTTACTATCGAGTGCAACTCACTTGCGGGGATATGCTGGATGCCAACATGAATCTGACACATTTGGCATCCTCTAGAAAACTTTATGCAATCTTTTAACATAGTGGGCCAATACAGGCCTTGTCGAAACAATAGCCATTTCATTTTGTGGCCAACTTGGTGTGCTCCACAAGCTCCACTATGCACTAACGAGAGCGTGACATATGCCTCTCCTTCACTAAGGCATTTCAACAAAACCCCCTCAGGGGTCTTTTTAAACAACTCATTACCCACAAGTGTATAACTAAAAGCTTGATACTTGATCTTTCGCTCTGTCAAACCCGTTGGATTTTGTAGATACTCGACTATGATCTTTCTCCAATCTCTCTCTGTTAAATTATCTATGGAAAAATTTCAAAATTTTTGCCATCCAAGAACCCAAGTTTAGTGGTTTTTAGATCTGATGAGCACAATCCAACAGTCATTATCTTTCCTCTTGCCTCAATCACTTCTTGAAGTTTTTCTTTCGATACCTTATATCCGGAAGCGATTTGGGCCAAGTCATTAGCAACCTGGTTTTCTATCCTGGGTATATGTTGAATAGACACTACCTCAAACCTTTTTAACAATATATTTGCCACCACAAAGTATACAATGAGATTTTCTTTAACACATTTATATTCCTTTGTGAGTTGCTTTACAACCAATTCAGAGTCTCCCATTGTTTCGACTCTAGTTGCCCCCAATTCTAACAAAATTTCAGTGAGTTGCTTTACAACCAATTCAGAGTCTCCCATTATTTCGACTCTAGTTGCCCCCAATTCTAACAAAATTTCAAGGCCAACAATTAATGCTTCATATTCGGCCTCATTGTTAGAACATGGACCTTCGATCCTGAACTTAAATTTTGTCAGAATTTTCTTAGGAGAAATAATCAGTATACCTACTCCCGTTCCATTTTTATGGCTTGATCCATCAAAGTAAAATTTCCAGGACCTTATTTTAACATAATTTAAATTAGTTTCGTTGATAGAATGGTCGACTAAAATGTCAGCCACGATTTAGCCTTTCATAGCCTTTAAAGGTTGATAAGTTAACGAATATTCAGTTAAGGCTAACGCCCATTTTCCATTTTGACTATGCAAGATAGGTTTAGATAACATTTGTTTTATGACATTAAAATGAGACGAAACATACACATCAACAGGCTTTATATATTGCTTCAATTTGGTACAAGAGAAATACAAGCATAAACACAATTTTTCAATCATGCTATATCTAGTTTCTGCATCATTTAAAACTCTACTTAGATAATAATTGGCTCTTTCGACTCCATTCTCATCTTCTTGATCCAACATGCTCCCTAAGGTTGTATCTGATGCAGCTATGTATAACCTCATACTTTTGTTTCTACATGGTGGAGATAAAATTGGTGGGTGACTCAAGTACTCCTTGATCTTGTCGAAAGATCCTTGTTGTAATTGCCCCCACTCGAAATCATCTTTGTTGAAACAAAGCAGTGGTGAAAAAGCTTCCGTCTTTCCACTCAGGTTGGAGATGAACCTTCTTAAGAAGTTGATTTTGCCCAATAACGACTGAAACTCCTTCTTAGTTGATGGCGCTTTCGCTTCCATTATGGCTTTGGTTTTATTTTGATTGATTTCGATCCCTTTCTTGTGGACCACAAAGCCTAAGAAGTCTCCTTCCTGTATACAAAAAGCACACTTAAGGGGATTCATCTTAAGACCAAATTTTCTCATCCTGAGAAATGAGCGTCTCCGATGGTCGAGATGATCTTGTCCATAAATAAATTTTATACCAATGTCATCAATGTAGACTTGCATGAAAGTTTCTATAAAATCATGAAAAATAGAATTCATTTCCCTTTGGTAAGTAGCACCAGCAGTTTTTAGACCAAAAGGCATCACTACCCACCCGTACGTGCCTAAAGCCCCAGGACATCTAAAAGTAGTTTTTGGAATATCTTCTTCATCAATGAATATTTGGTTGTACCCAGAATACCCATCTAACATGCTAAGATATTCGTGTCTTGCTGCAGAATCGACTAACATTTCCGCTACTGGCATTGAATATTCGTCTTTAGGAGTAGCATCATTTAGATCTCTAAAATCTATGCAGACTCTTAACGACCCATTTTTCTTAATAACAAGCACTATATTAGCCAACCATTCGACATACCTTGCTGTGCGAATGAATTTGCAACGAAGTAGTATTTCGACCTCTTCTTTGATCTTTGACAATATTTCTGGGGCAAACCATCTTGGACCTTGCTTGACTGGTTTTCTCCCAAGTGTCAGGGGTAGCTTATGTTCGACCAACTCTCTGCTTAAACCAGGCATTTCGTCGTAGTCCCAAGCAAAACAGTCTTTGAATTCTTTCAGTAACTGTATCACTTTGATTTTGAGTTGAGGATCTATCTTGGCACTGATATATGTTGGCCTTTTGAGTGCTCCTTCATTAAGATCAATTTCTTCTAAAGGGTCATGTGCTAGCATCTTGACAAGGTTTTCTAGTGGATCCTTTTCGAACCCCAAAGGTTCGTCGTCATAAATGGCGTCCAGCCGTTGGGCTTGTTCTCCATCTGGGTTTTTTATGTCGAAATCCCTTATAGGGATTTCTTGATGAAACTCGCAAATGGCTTCAACAGCCATGTAATCATTAATAGCTTCCAAAGCCGTTTTCAATTTGGTTTCAACCACGTAAGTCGAAATTCTCTTTAATGCTTCGTATTCAGTCATGATCATCGAATCCTTCTCCCCACCCAGTGGGATCTACTAAAGGCCCTGCCATGATTGGTAGCCTTTCTCCTGGTCTTTCACTATCCCATCTAAAGCCTTCAACGAGATGTAGGTACAATGAATGGAATGTTGTTTCGTTTGGGGCAAATTCAAACCCTGCTGGAGGACATGGAGCGATATTCGCCAGATGCTTATCAAATTGGTTCCCATCAACGTAATTAATGGGGATTTTGAAATATCCTTGACCAGCTTCAATGTTTTCCACAATTCCATCTGGCCGCCAAATAACAATCCTCTGGTGCATTGAAGATGGCACAACACCTACACCGTGGATCCATTATCTGCCTAAAAGCAAGTTGTAATTAGCTTTAGTTTCGACAACCATGAACACCGTAGGTCTTGTAATTGTCCCCACTATGAGGTCAACTTGAATGACTCCCAAAGTTGAACCTACTTTTCCTTCATAGTTTGATAAAACCATGTTGTGGGGTTTTGTATCATCATCATCCTTCCCGATCTTCCTTAACAACGATCGACGCATCAAGTTCACTGTCGCACCACAATCAACCAGTATTTTGTTGATAGGCACATTTTCGACCTTTCCGGTGATATAAAGAGGTTTTAAGTGATTCTTCATCTCCTCTGTGGGACGTTCAAAAAACGCATTTTGTTCTTCGACACACCCATTATTCATTATGTAATAACATACCAGTTTGTGTGCCATCATCTCTAATTCAGCATTCTGGTCTATGTCTTCCACTTCTGTGACTTGATTGAACTCTCTGGGCATGACAGACACCATGTTTACTATAATGTCCAAAGCGGCAGTGGATTCACTGTCGAAATTGTCGGTCATATTCTCATCATCTTCGACCAGACCAACTGGCTCATTGTTCTGATCCTCAAACAACCTCCTTTTTATAGCCAGTTTTTCAGCGACTTCACCTTGATTTCCATTGTTCGTACTGGACTCCCCCTGCTTTAAACCCTGGGTTTCCCTAGCAGCTTTTTATCTGTGTTTCTCCCTTCGCCATTGGGACCTGGTCATGGGATTCTTCGCTTTGTAATTCGCAGATACATACGCTGACTTGTTGGTCGTACAGTTTTCTTTGAGATACTCAAACGAATAGACTCTCTCAACATCAAACTTCCTCCACTTTTTGCGTCCCTGTCCTTTGACAGGTTTAATCCATTTCCTTGTAGGTACATTATCCACCGACTTGAACGTATTGGGTTTTACTGGCGTTTTTACCCCTACTGGAGGTTTTTTGGGTTCCATATTTCTAGGGCCTTGACTCTTTTTCTGCCCCTAGCCTTCATTGGTTTTCTTAATCTTCTCTAACTCTCGAGCAGCCATCTCGTCGAAAATAGCACTGCATTTAGGGCATAACATCACTCCTGATCCACCTTTTTGACAACGTTGCAAAAAATCAACAATGTTTTCTTCTTGTTCAGGGTATGCCCTTTTGTTAGGTTCTTCTGCTCTCTCCACTTTAACTAATTCCTTAATTCTCTGGTTGTTAATCTCGACCATGTTGATGTTGACATCTACTTCAAGCTGCATCTTGGAAAAATGAGTTTCCAAATTTTCAACATCTTCGAAATTTCCAACTGAACTTGAATCCTCTACATTAAGTCTCTCAACCTCAGGAGAATTCTTGAAGTATCATTCTGTTGCCAAGCATATCCAATTTTCCAAGAAGCAGCCATCCACTTCAGTCATTTCTTCTATCATCAGCATGCGCTCCATTTTCTGGCACATTTGTGTTTTGGGAACACTTCTTCCTACCACTTCTTTGGTACCGCTACTTTCAAAGTTAGTGTCAGACTTTTCACCAATTTCGACTATATAGACACCCTCAGCAGTGTTTCGTCCCAATACTCCTCCTTCTGCATCTGATTCTTTGGTAGCGTTATCGACTTGTACGAAAAAATCTGCAGTACTCTTGGTCACCAGCATCAGCTTACGACTATCAGTTTTTTCTGGACTGCGTGAGATTGGTTTGTAGCCCTCTATTGCCTTGGCCGCCTCAAGTTGAGTATCTAAGTTCTTAATGACTTCTCCCATTTCGACTGGAGACTTCTCAATGGCTTCGACCATCTGAACTTCAGGTTCTGTGTAGTTGGCTTCCACATTTTGCAATGGGTCAGAATCAATCTTCATTTGAGTCTTTGTTTTGTCTCCAAACTTTAGCCTTCCTTCTTGGATGGTGTTCTGCACCAAATCCTTGAAAAGAAAACATTGAGAAGTCTTATGACCCAAGAAATTATGGTACATACAAAAACCTCTTTTCTTTCTTTGTTCTAAAGGAGACACTTTAGCACCAGCGGGTACTATTATTTGTCCATCCTTAACTAACAAGTCAAAGATTTCGTCAAACTTAGTGACATCAAAAGTATATGTTCTTTTAGGAAACTTATCATTAGACTCAGTGGGATTTTTCCCATTGGAAGGAGCTAAACATTTACAAGCATAAGGTGGACCTTGCTTTAATTCAGCAACGTCTAACTCATTTTCATTGAAATAAAGTGTTTCATCACACATATTTTCGACATCTTCCTGACATTCGACGAAGGCTACTTTTCTACTCTTGCTAAACCTAGCGTTATCTTCTTTCAGCCTTTCCAGGCGGCGAATTCGATTAGCCAGCTGTGCCATATCTCTAAGATACTGGGTATCTAACTTTTTCCTAATGGAATAATCTAGACCCTCTGCAGCCATTTCGACCAATTCGTGTTCTGGTACTTGGGTAAAGCATTTGGCTTTGAAAAGTCAAAACCTATTCAAATAGTCGTCGATTGGCTCCGTGACTTTACATTTAATACTAGCCAATTCTTTCAAACTAATCTTGGTTTGTCCCATGTAGAATTGTTCATGAAATAACCGTTCCAACTGGGCCCAATTATAAACTGAGTTAGAAGGTAACGTAGTAAACCAAGTGTAATACCCCAAATTTTACCCTTACATTTAGTCAGTCATTGCGCATAGCATTTCATTTTGCATCCATTAATCACTAACCAATCATTGAGTGCGATTTGTTTTGCAGGAATTACCCCTAGAGGCGTTTTGGTCATTTTAAGCAGAATTCGTAATTTTGGGATAGATGAGGCATTATTCCTGAGGTATTTATTTACATGGGTTGATTATGTCAAGGTGTTGGCACGTTTTGACTGGTATTGAGAAACTCTTGTCAGAAGTATTTGGACTCAGGGCCGTTTCGGTGTTTTGTTTTGAATGATAGGAGCTTGGGCTGAAAAGAAAGTGGATAGTGTTAGGGCTGTTCAGAGAAGTTATGTGATCAACGGGATTGTAGTTTGAATTTATTCGGATATAATCATGTCGCGGGATACTAGTTATAAAATTGATCAAGGCAAAGGAGAAGGGAGTTTTAAATATTTTTGAGACTTTTATCCATAAGTATTCATAAGTTACAACTCAAAGGTGGATTTAAATAATTTGTGAATTATTATTCATGGATATTTAAATTTATAATTGAGAAAATAAACATGAGTATTTGTTGGATTTTATTTCATAAATATTAAAGTACAGTAGAATTGAAGGAACACTTTCGAATTTTATTCAAGATGTTCATTTGCTTACAAGAGGATGGCATCTACAATAAGTATCTACTCTAAAAAAGGTCCAAAGTCCTAAAGATCCTATTGTGTCTTCATGATGTTCATCCACTGGACATTACTTCATGCTTCTCCGATTAACCTGCACAATCAAAGAGGAACAAACAGAAGCAAGAAAGGGTTAGAAGTTATTTTTGACACTCTCAGAACATCATCATCATCGAGTGCCGGGAGTGGCACGACCGAAGCCGCATCCTACCCCCGTTACCAATCTGAACCATCAGGCGTCAGATCAAGTGGCTACTGTTTCTTATCTAAGGGGCAACCGAGAGAGATGAAGAGTAAAATGAAGTAGGGACTGAATAATTTGCCGAAAGGGATCATATGCCGAAATTGGATTCGTTTTCAAAACCAAACAGAATGCCGTTCATCAAGTAAAACATGGTGACATTATCAAGTAAAGCCCATTTGGTTTCCAAGACTGATACAAGGGTAAAGCAACACAATCAATTTGGTTATAAACCCGGATGCCGACGGGTATGAGCCACTTTGTGTTCAAAGTTTGTCAACACCTGAAATGCAAGCATCAAAACAGTATCAGAGTTTTCAAAGAAATCCATCACTGACTAAGAACCAAATTTCACACCTGCATCAGCTCTAAATCAAACAAGAAGTTTATAACAGTGAAACTAGTTCAACAAGAAAGAACCAAGTCAGACATAATCGAAAACCACACAATAGCAGTTCAGACCCTAAGATCATCATCACTGCGTGACCTCTCTCGGCGGCGTCGACCCGGCAGTACCCGCACCACCAGTTACCTCTGAAAGAAGAAAAAGAAGGGTCAGTGAACTTGTATCAGAAAACCAGAAGAACAGATAACCTGATAACCAAGACAAGCTGATATCCGATATCCACCAGCCATATCACATCTGAAACAACAGCAACCATGCAGTAAATCAAAAGGATAGGTTCAGTGTGAAACAAGCTTAGTGCCAGAACAATCCAACAAGGATCCCAAACTTGGTCAGTCGAAATTCGCCTCGAATAAGATCCCAAGAGCCAAAGTCTGAAAATAACAACAATCAAGCAACATCAGAGGCAACTTGTTGAATTTCAAATACCTACGAGCGAAATCACACCGAAGAAGATAGGGAAGATCATTATGTAATCAGTTCGAGGTAAGTTCAATATGGAAAATCGACAATACGATGCATAAGGCTCAGTTATCACGCATCATCGCCCTGGACCCACGTCGAAACCGAGTTAACCAAAGCAGAGCTACATCAGGAAAAACAGTGCACCAGCAATCCAAACAAACCATATCAGATAAAATATGAAAATCCATATTTGATAAACAACCAAATCGACAAAGGAAATGGATATCAGAATGAAACCAGTTCGGTCAAAACCACATCTACAAGAGAGTCCAAAGGCATCAAAAGGTGTATCCAAACCAATTGGCTCAGACCCTAAGGTCATCATCGCCAATAACCTTCACTCGGCCACCTTGACTTAATCGAAGCATCAGCATCAGTTCACTGGAAAAAAGAAGAGGAAAAGTTAATTCGAAGTGGAAAATCCAAAAGCCGTGAAGACTAAAACGGAAGTCATCTTCAGAACTAAATCGAAATCCAATCAGTTATAATGCATCAAGATAAATCCCAGCAAATCCAAATGAAAAGTTTCCAAAATAAACCTGGAAAAGGAAAGGGAATCACGATCAAATCCAATCAACCCAACAAAATCAAATCGTGTCACAAAATCACAATCCAATCTCAGTAAAAATAACGCAAATCCAACAATATCAAAAAGCCCACAGATTAGAGAGAGTGGTATATAAAGGAACGAGCTCACCATGTTGAAACCCTAACGGGCTAACGGCGAAAACAAAGGGAGAGCCGAGAGAGAAGACGAAGAGGGGCGAACAAAATCGCGAACAAAACCCTAGCGGCCGCGAGAGAGAAAGAGGAGAAGGGTCTCGTCAAAGGTAATCATCAAAGCGCAAACCGAGAGATTGAGGAAGGTCCACCGACGCCGCCTCCATCCACGACGGGCAAACCTTCCCCGGAGGATCAGTTCACCATCATCGCCTCCTCAATACGTTCATCACCGATTGCGAACGAAAACGTAAGCCAAAGATCCTGATAATTTCACATTTAACATGGTTGCTTTGCTTTCAGAAAGGTTCATCACCAAGGAGAAACGGTGAAGATGGAACGGAGAAGGAGAGAGCTCCGGACGCGAAGGCACAACGGCGCCGCGAAGAGAATGGGGTTTTGAAACCCTAGCTCTCCTTTTTTTTACAATTACACCAACCGGGTTGGGTCCGGAGGTGATTACCGGCCCAACCCCTTTCTTTTTTATTTAGTTTTTCTTCATTTTCTTTATAATTATTTTTAACATGTTTTCTAAAATCATTATAATTATTTTAAAATGTTTTTTTCCTAAAATAATATTAAAATCCACCTTTTTTAAGAAAAATAAAAATTAGGTTAAAATAGTTTTTTAGGATTTGAGTAAATTAATATTAAAAATCCTATTTTAATTTAAAGTTTATATCATAAAATAAAACCACAAAAAGATTCATAATTTCACTTCTTCACCATCTGATAATTCATTTAATTCTGCCCACTGATGTTGTTTGTTCGTTTTGCAGTTTATTGCATTTACTGTTATTTATTTTATTATTGTTCAATTCAAACTTCATTATCATATTGTATCTGCTCCTCTCATGTAGCCTAGCGAACTTAACAATCGCTCTTTAATTTCTGCCCTTAAGTTTCTGCTTGCATGGTTAAATTAGGACATTATCTCTCTGTTTGCATGATTCAATTATCTCACGCCTTTACCGTTATTCTGTCACACTACACACATCTGAAGGTTAGGTCTAGCCGTTTGACCGCCGTGTCAATAGTCCTCAACTTCGAACCCTTACAACCTTACAAACCCTAATTTTCACAAATGTCTCGTCGCAGACAAGATTACCATTTTACCCCTAGCATTAGGTCAAAGAGCCGCCACGCTCATTTTAGGGTTTCCCGCCGTGGAATCCCTAAGTTAACCCTAATTACAACTTAACATTTCAACGTAGAAATTTGGAGTTCCTACACTCCGCGTAAGCATGTCCTTAAGATATGTTTATTCCCCTTGAGACCTTGACCATAGTCAAGAAGTCTCTAACCTCCCTTTTGAGGGGAACTACGATTACTCTGATTCCACTCCCGTAAGGATACGTAGGCACAAGATGCGATGTCTTGCCGAGTAAACTTAGAATTAACCCCTTAGGTCTCTTTTCTCACTTGTAATCCCTTTGTACATATACCTTAAGCAAATAAATAAAGCAAAATAGTAAACATCTGAACAAAAGGTTCCTGTAGAGTACTACAGAAGTTTAGGGTGCTAATACCTTCCCTAAATTTAACCAACCCCCGAACCCTAGATCTTTCCCCGCATTGTGTTTACGATGCAAAATAGGTTTTTCCCTCTTTTGACCTTTTCCTTCGGATAAATCAAAGAGCGGTTGTGAATTGAATTGCGATTCAAACTCATTAATAGTTTGTAATCCTATTTCCACCGCAACAGAAAATGGCGACTTCACTGGGGACGTCTTAACTTTTGAGGGTTATCCCTAATTTGTTCATATTTATTACTATTTGTTTTACTATTCATTTGCATGTATATATTTGTGCTCTGATTTGGGACTGTTCCTCGTGTTGTGAGATAAGTCCTACGCCCGGACTAGTGACATTATTATAGGATGGGGATATATTCGATGAGGCTTATAGGGAGTTGAATCCCGACCAAGCTGATTCGAGAATCACCGCTCAGTTGAGACCTTTTCGAAAATGGTTCGGTTGAACGAGTAATCGTGAAAACTTTTTCCATGGTCGATTGAAGTCTGTGATATTGGGAACCGTAGTACCTTAACACAACCTCGGCCTTATTTAGGACGTAGTGCGGGAACTATGTGGGAGTAGTCCTACAATGGTTGCTACGCGATACTACACTCAAAAGAGGTTCTCTTGAGAATATTATTAACCCCCGAGTCAGTCGGAAGGTTGATAATATCCGAAAGATGGGCTGATGACTTTGGGCACCTTTTAGAACCTTGTTTTGCAGGTACGACTAACCTATAGTACACTCCTTTTTGGGGATGGGTAGACCTTAACTCCGCTCACGTTCCTTTAACCTAGGACTTTGTGTGTTTTCATGCATTGCATCCATAAAGCATCATATTACATTAAGACTTCATGGAATTCAAACTCTATTTATGAACATTGCAGGATACCATGGATCACCATAGAAGGCATACTTTGAAATTTACTTTTAGGGGTTTTAATTTGGAAGTCCTAGAGAAGCTAAGAGATTTGGTTCAAGATCAAGAAAAGTTCCAAAACAGATATGGAAGGCTATTGTCTTTGTTGAAGATTCAAGTAAACGAAGGACTTCTTGCGACTTTGCTACAGTTTTATGATCCGGATTATCATTGCTTCACCTTTCCAGATTATCAGCTTTTACCTACCTTAGAAGAGTACTCTCAGTTGGTGGGATTACCTATCTTGGATAAGTCTCCATTCCCTTTCTTGGAGGAAGACCCTAAAGAACGAGACATTGCTAAAGCCATTTGTCTAAGGATATCCGAGGTCAAAAACAATATGATCACCAAAGGGGGGATCTCCGGTTTTCCCAGGGACTTCCTAATTAAGAAAGCCCAATTTTATGCCGATCATAAAGACATGTTTGCCTTCGAGACAATTTTTGCTTTGCTTATTTATGGGTTGCTGCTTTTTCCTAGTTTTGAGGGGTTTGTGGACCTTAATGCAATCAAGACCTTCATGAGGAGAAATCCAGTTCCAACGCTATTGGGTAATACTTACCATTCAGTACATCTTCGAAACTTTCATGGGGGAGGAATGATTACATGTTGTGTGCCATTGCTATACAAGTGGTTTATTTCTCACTTACCCAAGTCCGGTCCGTTCTGGAGGCCTAATCAAGAACGTTGGTCGCAAAAAGTTATGGCTTTAACTCACTCCGATATCGATTGGTATAATCGCATGTACGATGAGATATCGATCATTGATAGTTGTGGAAACTTCAACAATGTGCCTTTGCTCAGTTTCAATGGAGGAGTTAGCTACAATCCAGTCTTAGCTCGCCGACAGTTGGGATACCCCTTGAAGGAACCACCTAAAGGTATTCATGTGGAGAAAATCTTTTTCAAAGACGACAAAAAGCTTCAAGATCAGATTCTATCTTCTTGGAATCATCTGCATAGGAAAAACAAAGAAAGTTTGGGAAGACCTAATTGTGTGTCCATGGAACCATACCTTCAATGGGTCCGAGGAAGAGCTATTGAGTTGAAGATGCCCTACTCTCGCCAAGATCCTTTACCTCAAAGAGAAGAACCTGTCCGGTATTTCATGACTGAAGCTGAGACTTTGAAGATCACTCTGAAGAGATCGCAACGCGAAACAGAATCATGGAAGAACAAATACCATGTGATGGTCAGCGAGTACGAAGAACTTCAAAAGCAGATTCAGTCGAAGAATGATGAGATACAATCTTACAAGAAGAGAAGGCTCTACGAATATTTATTTTCCTCCGACTCTCCGCCTGCTCACTGAAGTTGTGGAAGATGCTTTCTCTAGGACTTTCTAGGCTTTTATTTAGCTATTTTGGTTGCAAGAATATTATTTGTAATTTGTCTTCAATGAATTAAAAGTTTCCTTGGTATTCCGCAATATTCGTAAATATTTGAATTCCATGAAATCTTCATTTGCATTCACATTTTAGCATCTTACTTTTGCATTGCATGTGTCTCCCGATTTCTCATACGCGGTTCTCTCACCTTCCAGTTTTGTCACCCTGAGTTCTCTGCATCAATACGACCCTTCATAAGGATGGAAGATCAAAACCAAGAGATCAACCGTGTCAGCCATGAACTCGAAGATCTTCGAGGAAGTGTAGGGCAGATTTTGGAGATGCTACGAGCTCTTAGTGTGAAGGTGGATGCTCAGTCTACTGTTGTTTCTGAGACTACTAATACCGTTATGGAACCTCAACCAGCTGTTACTGTCGAGAATGTACCTCTTTACGGTCTTCAATCCGGTTTGGTGCCTCCTAGTGCTCAACCAGTTCGACGAGCTACCTCTCCAAAGTGCAAAACCCCTAACTCCGACCATGGTAAAGGACCTGCACGTTCGAGGAACCGCAAAATGGCTACTCCTCAACCTTGGCAACATCAGCAGAGTTATGTTCAAGGTTATCTGGTTCCATATGTCCAACAACCCTATGTGGCTACTGTTGCACCTCCTTTAGATCAGCAGTTTCCTACATACCAGCCTGTGCAATCAGCTCTGGTACATCAAGCACCAGTTTATCAACAACCTTCCGGTTATCCGCCCATGCAAGTTCCTGTCAACAGTCAACGAGTGCCCAACGCTCCTGTTCACCAACAATCACAGAATCAGGTTCCTTATCCCCGTAAGAGGCAGTATAAGCCTTGTCCTCCAATTCCGATAACTTTCACTGAGTTATACCCCCATCTGGTACAACAAGGCTTGATTACCACTCGTGCTTCGGGTCCTCCGCCTAATCCGCTACCTGCAGGTTACAACGCTGCCGCTCATTGTTTATTTCATGAGGGTGCGCCCGACCATGATCTAGAGAAGTGCTACGCTCTTAAGAACGTTGTCAGAAATCTGCTAGAAACGAAGAAGTTGTCTTTTAGCGATGCTCAGCCGAAGATCGATACTCCTCTCGGGGTTCCCCGCTTGTCAAGCTTAAATTCTGCAAAGTATGTTGTCCCCTCAGCAAATCAGTCGAATCCAGTAATTATTCAAAGGCCTAGCTCGCTTCATCTCAGTAACCCTCAAGATGATATGACCGGGATCAACAAAGAATCTGGGAAAGTTATTTTGAAGCAACGACTGAAAACTGTTGAAGATGTGACCAGCATAACTGGGGCAAGCCATGACGACTCACAGTGATCATAAACCTGACGTCCTTTCCATTGAGGCTCCGCCAAAGGAAACTGTTACTCTTGAATGCAAGATTTCATAAACATTTAGAAGGATTTTTCCGACAGTTCATTTGTTTATTTATATGTATTTCTCTTTGATTCAGCATATTTAGCATCCACGAACTTGTTTATCTTTGATTAATTAATGCAACGCATATGTTTGTCTTGAATAAATCCATTCGTTTCACTCATTCAAAAAACGTTTTCATAAATCATAATGCCAACTTTACCCGATCTCTTGTTCTGATGGAGAATTGGGGGGAGGATGACGAACCTAAAACGTCAGATTTCTTGTTGTATGCTTTCAATTAAAACCTGCTGATGATGTAAGGCATTGTTTCAAATCCCAAACACTGGAGATATAAGGATGTTAATCCCTAGTCAACCCTTTGAGCCTTGAAGTAGGAGTTTTCTTTCTTTTTTAAGAACCTTCATCCTAACCTGGGGCAGGGTAGGTTTCAGTTAAACCGATCGAGCACTTAGATCCTCAAAAAGGAAGAGCAAACCTTCGAGAATTCATCCTTAGCATCTTAAGAAGTCCAACACAATGACTATCCCTCGGTTACCTAAGGAGTGAAGCAGTCACGAGCCTTTCAAAAGATTTACACGACTTGTGCATAAAAGAATATTCAAAAATAAGAGACCGCTGAGTCAAAACCTATGAAGGAGACTTAGGCAAAACTGGGGCATCCCGCTGGACTTCAAAGTCAGATCAAAAGACATTGTCCAGGCAAAAGTTAGGGAATAAGAACAACAAACCAGTAGTTTTTTAGAATCCCTATAAAGAACAAAGTCGTGTGACCAATTGCCATTAGCAATAGGTGAGTGACTGCCATGTCCAAAGCCTTGATAAGTTCTCGACCATAGCAAATCCGCTTGAGATATGAGTGCTCGCATCCGATTAACTAAATTAGGATTGGAGAACATCACGAAGAAGGGGTGGGTGCAAATATAACTTCGAGCCTTTATCCTTTGTTTCTTAAACCGTGAACTGAGCCACGATACAACCTTTGAAAGACCTAATTGAAGTAGGACTTCGGTTGAAAGCATACTCGACAAGATCACGTTTCCTGACTCCTACGAGCTATGCTCAGAAAAAAATTCATGTTGGCATTATAATTAAAACTTATATCCTGACTAGTGATTTCGGTCACGAGTTATTGCGATATCTTTTTCAAAACAAAAATTTAAGACAAATATATGTGTACATTGACAAGCTCAGGATAGGCATTTCAGGCATGACGACTTTGCTTGATATCTTAGAGATTTACATATGGACATAACCCGTGGAACTTGAAGATCCTGCTAAACAGGGGCAGGCAGTTTCCCAGTTCGCTTACCAACACGTGTCTGACGCTCTTAAGGAGCTATTTCTCAAAGATTTCGTCGTAACACGATTAATTTGTGCCAGTTACGTCGAGACCTGACGCATCTCTCCAAGAGTTTGAAAACAGTGGGGCAACCAGACTCCGTGTTCTCTATAAAATCCTCTTGAGATGACCATACCTCACAACGCAAGTATCCTGGGGCACCGTGTTTTTTTAAAAGTAACAAATGGCGACTACTATAAGGTCCTTCGAGATCAAAACCATGTGGTCACAACTTTTCTTCATGCACCCGATGGATTTTACTCAGGGCGACCTTCATTCCCCAGTAAATCTCAGTGTTGCAACAGGCTCCTAAACTATTGCCTCATCACAGTCCCCAGCGAGACTATAAGCTGACAACTTTTTCTGGGGTAACTCGAAAGTGTCCCTCAGGTTTTCTTCTCCCCATGTAAAGACATGATACTGTGCACCCAAGCAGATTACCTTCTCCCCAGAGAAGTTAGAATTTTGAAACCAGATTTGGTTCTACCATTGATCGTTCTTACCCATGATTGACGTATTGGTTGCAGAGAACGCAGGGTATCTCCGTCGAGATGTTTATTTCATCTCTCGTCCCGTCTCTAGTCTGTTTCGTCAGCATACGCAGGGGCATAAACATCACATGCCTATTTCATACACTCATTTCACATACTCATTACATACTCATTTCATAACATCTTGCATATTTAACTACATAGACATTAACATACATTCATATTAACATTCACATTAACATATGCGTTAGCATTCACAGGTTCATTGTGTCTCGCCATCATTGGTTGTTACCGCCGAGTAACTGGGGTTCGTCCATTCTCTTCAAATAGATTGTCATCCCTAAGCATAAAATACATAGGTGTTTCCAGTTTCCCCACAGAGCTCGACCCTCGTGGATGACGGTTATTTCAGCCATCTTTCCTCGCCGGGATAAGATATTTACCCTTCGAGTTCATTCCCTCGATGGAGTCTTGATTACCAGTTTTCTTTCTAGCTCGATCCTAGATTGAATCTCAGTCTTGTCGGTCGTCGAACCCAACCGGACGTGCATTTATTTTGCACCATCTAAAAAATTTTTCACCATACCTTGGCGGATATGCGACTGTTCTCGCCTGAGAAGCTTATCACTGTACCCGGATGTGCATTTATTTTGCACTATCTTTCAAGAAAACCTATCACAATCCTTTACAGATTCACGCCAGTTCACGCCTGGAAATCTATCAGTACAGCTTACAACATCGGTATGCAATTGTTCTCGCCTGAGAAGCCTATCGGTACAACACTTTACAATGTTACAGCATCGGTATGCAACTGTTCTCACCTAAGAAGCCTATCGATATTTACAAACCTACATCTTACAGCATCGGTATGCGACTGTTATCACCTGAGAAGCCTATCATCGATCAGCAACAGTTCTCGCCAAGAGAAGCTTATCACAAAATTCTACAATCAATCAGCAACAGTTCTCACCAGAGAAGCTCATCACAACCTTACACAACAAGATACGCAACAGTTCTCACAAGAGAAGCTTATCACAATCGATCAGCACCTGTTCTCACCTGAGAAGCTTATCATCGATCAGCACCAGTTCTCGGTTAAGAAGCTTATCGTAACATTCTTCAGTAACGGTATGCAACAGTTCTCCGCCGATAAGCTTATCATCATCTGTTATCACCTCTACAAGCAGTTCTTACATGAGAAGCTTATTATTGCCACTCTTGCAAATAAGCGACATTTCTCGCCTGAGAAGCTGATCCTATCTTCGTTATGACTCGCAGCAAATGGCCATCTCCATTGAGCAGTTGGGCTTCCATTTTCCTTGTCGTCTTGAAGTATGGGGAGGTTTGAACCGAATCATATTCAGGAGAGCACAGATCTTGAAGTATGAAGAAGTTCATTTACCCTTTAGTAAAAGAAGAAGCCGAATCATATTCAGGAGAGCACAGATCTTGAAGTATGAAGAAGTTCATTTACCCTTTAGTAAAAGAAGGAGCCGAATCATATTCAGGAGAGCACAGATCTTGAAGTATGAAGAAGTTCATTTACCCTTTAGCAAAAGAAGGAGCAGAATCATATTCAGGAGAGCACAAATCTTGAAGTATGAAGAAGTTCATTTACCCTTTAGTAAAAGAAGGAGCAGAATCATATTCAGGAGAGCACAGATCTTGAAGTATGAAGAAGTTCAATTTACCCTTTAGCAAAAGAAGAAGCGGAATCATACCCGATGCGCTGTCCTCGGAAGTATGAAGAAGTTTATTTTATCCTTTAGTAAAAGAAGAATCAGAATCGTATTCCAGGCACCGACCTTAAATACGAGGAGATTTGTATATCAGATAAGCAGCAACCTCTTTATTCGAGTGCTTATCCGTTTTGGCATGTAAGTCCTTTCCAATGATAAGTGACAGTTCTCCCTCGAGAAGCTTATCAGGGCATTTCATATCAAAGTCCATTTATTTTGGCATACAGCCGGTCTTTACCCTATATATTTGATACGGATTTCCGAAAAGTCCGTCTGATCCCATCACGAAGGATAGTTTATAGAAGCTTGGATGTTATTCTTTGCTCAATGCTCCAGCATTCTGTAGTCGATCTTGCAATCGTGTAGATCCAGTTTTATTGTTAGACATTCCCGAGTGGAGGCCATCTCATAGGTGCCATCTCCATTTAAGGATCTTATTCTTAAAGTCCATTTATTTTAGCATACAGCCGGTTTTTACCCTGTATATTTGCTACGGATTCCCGAAAAGTGCGTTTGATCCTGTCACGAGGGATAGTTTACAGAAGCTTGGATGTTATTCTTTGCTCAATGCTCCAGCATTCTTTAATCGATCTTGCAGTCGTACATGATCCAGCTTTACTTTTAGATTCCCCAATGGAGGTCGTCTCATAGGTGCCATCTCCATTTGAGAATCTCGTTCCTTTTCTAAAAATGACAATTGGTCGTGTTCGCACCAGTTGACCATCATTTTAGAATTCCCCGGTGTTGTACTGTGTCCCAGCGCGTCGTTTTCCCCAGTGTGTTCTTTCTGTAGCATCTGTCCCTGTGTCGTCGTATTCGTCAGCATTTTCGCACTCATCATTCCAGCATACGCAACATATCATATTCATGGCATTGTCTGCATTAGTCCGTTCTCGTTTTGTCCATAGCATTGCATATCGCCACATATAAGGGCAAAATTTTCGGTTATCTATATTTAAATCCCTCCACCATGATTCCTCGAGTCTCCGTCACTCAAATCATCTGGTGTAGCTATTTAAATAGGGGCAACTGTAATACCCCAAATTTTACCCTTACATTTAGTCAGTCATTGCGCATAGCATTTCATTTTGCATCCATTAATCATTAACCAATCATTGAGTGTGATTTGTTTTGCAGGAATTACCCGTAGGGGCGTTTTGGTCATTTTAAGCAGAATTCATAATTTTGGGATAGATGAGGCATTATTCCTGAGGCATTTATTTACATGGGTTGATTATGTCAAGGTGTCGGCACGTTTTGACTGGTATTGAGAAACTCTTGTCAGAAGTATTTGGACTCAGGGCCGTTTCGGTGTTTTGTTTTGAATGATAGGAGCTTGGGCTGAAAAGAAAGTGGATAGTGTTAGGGCTGTTCAGAGAAGTTATGTGATCAACGGGGTTGTAGTTTGAATTTGTTCGGATATAATCATGTCGCGGGATACTAGTTATAAAATTGACCAAGGCAAAGGAGAAGGGAGTTTTAAATATTTTTGAGACTTTTATCCATAAGTATTCATAAGTTACAACTCAAAGGTGGATTCAAATAATTTGTGAATTATTATTCATGGATATTTAAATTTATAATTGAGAAAATAAACATGAGTATTTGTTGGATTTTATTTCATAAATATTAAAGTAAAGTAGAATTGAAGGAACACTTTCGAATTTTATTCAAGATGTTCATTTGCTTACAAGAGGATGGCATCTACAATAAGTATCTACTCTAAAAAAGGTCCTAAGTACTAAAGATCCTATTGTGTCTTCATGATGTTCATCCACTGGACATTACTTCATGCTTCTCCGATTAACCTGCACAATCAAAGAGGAACAAACAGAAGCAAGAAAGGGTTAGAAGTTATTTTTGACACTCTCAGAACATCATCATCATCGAGTGCCGGGAGTGGCACGACCGAAGCCGCATCCTACCCCCGTTACCAATCTGAACCATCAGGCGTCAGATCAAGTGGCTACTGTTTCTTATCTAAGGGGCAACCGAGAGAGATGAAGAGTAAAATGAAGTAGGGACTGAATAATTTGCCGAAAGGGATCATATGCCAAAATTGGATTCGTTTTCAAAACCAAACAGAATGCCGTTCATCAAGTAAAACATGGTGACATTATCAAGTAAAGCCCATTTGGTTTCCAAGACTGATACAAGGGTAAAGCAACACAATCAATTTGGTTATAAACCCGGATGCCGACGGGTATGAGCCACTTTGTGTTCAAAGTTTGTCAACACCTGAAATGCAAGCATCAAAACAGTATCATAGTTTTCAAAGAAATTCATCACTGACTAAGAACCAAATTTCACACCTGCATCAGCTCTAAATCAAACAAGAAGTTCATAACAGTGAAAATAGTTCAACAAGAAAGAACCAAGTCAGACATAATCGAAAACCACACAATAGTAGTTCAGACCCTAAGATCATCATCACTGCGTGACCTCTCTCGGCGGCGTCGACCCGGCAGTACCCGCACCACTAGTTCCCTCTGAAAGAAGAAAAAGAAGGGTCAGTGAACTTGTATCAGAAAACCAGAAGAACAGATAAACTGATAACCAAGACAAGCTGATATCCGATATCCACCAGCCATATCACATCTGAAACAACAGCAACCATGCAATAAATCAAAAGGATAGGTTCAGTGTGAAACAAGCTTAGTGCCAGAACAATCCAACAAGGATCCCAAGCTTGGTCAGTCGAAATTCGCCTCGAATAAGATCCCAAGAGCCAAAGTCTGAAAATAACAACAATCAAGCAACATCAGAGGCAACTTGTTGAATTTCAAATACCTACGAGCGAAATCACACCGAAGAAGATAGGGAAGATCATTATGTAATCAATTCAAGGTAAGTTCAATATGGAAAATCGACAACACGATGCATAAGGCTCAGTTATCACGCATCATCACCCTAGACCCACGTCGAAACCGAGTTAACCAAAGCAGAGCTACATCAGGAAATACAGTGCACCAACAATCCAAACAAACCATATCAGATAAAATATGAAAATCCATATCTGATAAACAACCAAATCGACAAAGGAAATGGATATCAGAATGAAACCAGTTCGGTCAAAACCACATCTACAAGAGAGTCCAAAGGCATCAAAAGGTGTATCCAAACCAATTAGCTCAGACCCTAAGGTCATCATCGCCAATAACCTTCACTCGGCCACCTTGACTCAATCAAAGCATCAACATCAGTTCACTGGAAAAAAGAAGAGGAAAAGTTAATTCGAAGTGGAAAATCCAAAAGTCGTGAAGACTAAAACGGAAGTCATCTTCAAAACTAAATCGAAATCCAATCAGTTATAATGCATCAAGATAAATCCCAGCAAATCCAAATGAAAAGTTTCCAAAATAAACCTGGAAAAGGAAAGGGAATCACGATCAAATCCAATCAACCCAACAAAATCAAATCGTGTCACAAAATCACAATCCAATCTCAGTAAAAATAATGCAAATCCAACAATATCAAAATCCCACAGATCAGAGAGAGTGGTATATAAAGGAACGAGCTCACCATGTTGAAACCCTAACGGGCTAACGGCGAAAACAAAGGGAGAGCCGAGAGAGAAGACGGAGAGGGGCGAACAAAATCGCGAACAAAACCCTAGCGGCCACGAGAGAGAAAGAGGAGAAGGGTCTCGTCAAAGGTAATCATCAAAGCGCAAACCGAGAGATTGAGGAAGGTCCACCGACGCCGCCTCCATCCACGACGGGCAAACCTTCCCCGGAGGCTCAGTTCACCATCATCGCCTCCTCAATACGTTTATCACCGATTGCAAACGAAAACGTAAGCCAAAGATCCTGATAATTTCACATTTAACATGGTTGCTTTGCTTTCAGAAAGGTTCATCGCCAAGGAGAAACGGTGAAGATGGAACGGAGAAGGAGAGAGCTCAGGACGCAAAGGCATAACGGCGCCGCGAAGAGAATGGGGTTTTGAAACCCTAGCTCTCCTTTTTTTTACAATTACACCAACCGGGTTGGGTCCGGAGGTGATTACCGGCCCAACCCCTTTCTTTTTTATTTAGTTTTTCTTCATTTTCTTTATAATTATTTTTAACATGTTTTCTAAAATCATTATAATTATTTTAAAATGTTTTTTTTCCTAAAATAATATTAAAATCCACCTTTTTTAAGAAAAATAAAAATTAGGTTAAAATAGTTTTTTAGGATTTGAGTAAATTAATATTAAAAATCCTATTTTAATTTAAAGTTTATATCATAAAATAAAACCACAAAAAGATGCATAATTTCACTTCTTCACCATCTGATAATTCATTTAATTCTGCCCACTGTCGTTGTTTGTTCGTTTTGCAGTTTATTGCGTTTACTGTTATTTATTTTATTATTGTTCAATTCAAACTTCATTATCATATTGTATCTGCTCCTCTCATGTAGCCTAGCGAACTTAACAATCGCTCTTTAATTTCTGCCCTTAAGTTTCTGCTTGCATGGTTAAATTAGGACATTATCTCTCTGTTTGCATGATTCAATTATCTCACGCCTTTACCGTTATTCTGTCACACTACACGCATCCGAAGGTTAGGTCTAGCCGTTTGACCGCCGTGTCAATAGTCCTCAACTTCGAACCCTTACAACCTTACAAACCCTAATTTTCACAAATGTCTCGCCGCAGACAAGATTACCATTTTACCCCTAGCATTAGGTCAAAGAGCCGCCGCGCTCATTTTAGGGTTTCCCGCCGTGGAATCCCTAATTTAACCCTAATTACAACTTAACATTTCAACGTAGAAATTTGGAGTTCCTACACTCCGCGTAAGCATGTCCTTAAGATATGTTTATTCCCCTTGAGACCTTGACCATAGTCAAGAAGTCTCTAACCTCCCTTTTGAGGGGAACTACGATTACTCTGATTCCACTCCCGTAAGGATACGCAGGCACAAGATGCGATGTCTTGCCGAGTAAACTTAGAATTAACCCCTTAGGTCTCTTTTCTCACTTGTAATCCCTTTGTACATATACCTTAAGCAAATAAATAAAGCAAAATAGTAAACATCTGAACAAAAGGTTCCTGTAGAGTACTACAGAAGTTTAGGGTGCTAATACCTTCCCTAAATTTAACCAACCACCGAACCCTAGATCTTTCCCCGCATTGTGTTTACGATGCAAAATAGGTTTTTCCCTATTTTGACCTTTTCCTTCGGATAAATCAAAGAGCGGTTGTGAATTGAATTGCGATTCAAACTCATTAATAGTTTGTAATCCTATTTCCACCGCAACACCAAGTAAAGGTATTCTTTGTGAGAGAACTTGGGAAATATTTGATCTTAAGACTTTCGTCTCCCGCTATCTCTCCGGCTTCGATCAAGTACCTAGCCACGTGTTCGACAGTTGACTCAGTCGTGTCTCCTTCAAACTTACTAAATTTTGGACTTTCGTCCTTGGAGGTAATTCAGTCTGTAAGATATAATCCATTATAGGTGAAGTATAATTTGGCCTGGTAAAGCCAAAGTTTGCACCATTTCGGGTCATTATCCTTTCGACCATAGCTGCAAGGTTGTTCTCTTTTGCAGCGTCATGGCGTCGAACCTGTCTAAGTATTTGGTCAGCATTTTGATGCCTGTTCACCATGACCACCCTTGGCTCTTCCTCCATATGAGTTGGTACCTGATTCCTTGGAGGTTCGACTCTGAAATGTTCGCCTATTTCATGATCCTCCATATTTACCTCGTGAACATTTCGTTGCTGATAGCGTGGAACATTCTCGACAACTGTTGCTCTTTGTTCAAACGCCGGTACTCCCATGAAATCAGCCATACGAACTAATTGTGTTACCACCTGCTGGTTGATTTGAGTAGTATTTTGGATTAAAGGTTGAAAGATTTCTCCTATCGTATGATATAAAGTATGTACCATTTGCATGTTACTTTCATCCATTTGTTGTCTTAAGCAATTTATAGAGGTAGTAGTAAGACTCGGTGCTTGTCCAGAGTAACCAACGCCTATGCTCTGATTGTTTCGACCACCTAACCCAACTCCTTGTACTGGCTAAGACACCGCATTTTCTGAAAATATGGATGGAGCAGTCTGTACATTTTGCATTAGTGATGTAGGCATACCATATGGTTGGTTCCTTAGCAATTGCTGGGAAAAACCTAGAGGAGGAATTGGCCTCTACATCGAACTTCCCGGAGGTGTGAGGGAATTGGGACTTTGTGGTCCTATATATTCCAACACCGGTTGAGTGTACGTTCGTACACATGTTGATCCTGGACTGGGCTGTGTTTGTTCAGACACCACAATTGGTGGTCACGTCTATCCCCCTGTCGAAGAAACTAGGTATGAAGCTGTTTGAGACCCCATGCTTAGCTGAGTGTTTCAAATGCTCCCTTGAGGATCAACTTGTTGATTAGCATTTGTTGCCATTCTCTTATTGTAAATTCATTTTGGTACTTCTTCTTGTCTGGTGGCTATTTTCCACTCCTTAATAACATACAACGAAGTTTTCACCCAAACGATTAATGTAAACTGAGAAATGCTTAGCACTGGGTCCCACCAGGTGTGCCAATTTGTTTACTGTGAATTTTGGCAAACAATCACTGGTCTATCAATTTTAGGGTAAATTGACTAACTTGCAGGATCGACCATACTAAATCCTAGAACATGTGCTAAGTGTGTGCCAAGTGGCCCTAATATAAACTCCACGTTCGACTATGAAAGCTAAAAAGGTTTTGACAATAAAGACAAGAATGTAAAGGGTGAAAGATTATAACCAAACTCCACGTTCGACTACAAACTCTTTGTAAAGTAAAAGGTGCTCGAAGATAAATGTGCAAGAAAGTAAATTGCTCTGAAAATAACTCTAATCTGAACTCCACGTTCGACTAGGGGATCTTTAAGTAAAAGGCTGTAAAGTAAATGACTTTGAAACTAAACGTGCGAAAGACTCAAACAGGAACTCCACGTTCGACTTTGAAGTCTTTTAAAGGTTAAATAGCGAGAAGATAAAGGACTTTGAAAATGATTGGGCGAATAATTAAAGGTGCAGGAAAAGTAAATGGCTTTAAATTAACAACTGGAATGTAAAGGCGGAAAAAACTACTATCAAACTCCACGTTCGACGTACTTCCTTTGAAAATTTAAATGAATTTTGAGAATAAAGATGCAAGTAAGTAAATTGCTTGAAAAATAACTCTAATCAGAACTCCACGTTCGACTAGGGGGTCTTTGGAAAGTAAATGGGCAAAAAAGTGTAAAGGGCAGTTTTGAATGTAAAAACTGAAAGTTAAAAATGACAAGTGAATTGTAAAGACAAATTGCATTGATAAGAAAGGATTTGGTGTTGTATCACGTACATTCTTGTTAACTCGTTTCTCTACACGCGGATACTTTGAGTTGTATGAACTAGTACAATAATGAATGAACACCCTTATTACATAAAATTTACACCTATTTATAGTGCTATAGAATAACTACTACATGGCGGTTGAGACTTCCTAGCCCACTCTTTTGGCGCTTCTTTGTTCTTCTAACCACCCACACGTTCTTTTCTACATAATTTGAATTTTGAATATTTTGCAATTCCCTCCAATTTGGTGAAACCGTCTCCCTGCTCTCTTTAGCATAGTCTTCGTCGAGCATTTTCCAACACTTAGCGTTTTTTGGCCCCTTGTTCATCTTTCTTCGACTTGACGTTTTCCTTGATTGGGTCGATACCCTCCCATACACCAAGTATTGATATTTTTTTTTACCTAAGATAGCTCTGATCTCGACTGGCATCAAAAATTAGGAGCCAACAATACCCCCTTTACTATTTCACTTATTTTATTTTATTTTTGTTTTGTGTTTTCATTTTGATTAATTAAAAATATTTTCAACTATCAAAAAATTCCACAAGAATTGTTTCTTATTATTTCAATGCTTTATTTAATTTTTTATAATTTTAATTTCTGGTTTTATTTTAATTTGCCATTTAATTTCAATTTTGCAATTAGTTGACTTTTATGTGGTTTACCTTGCATAGTCTTGATTGTTTGGACCTCAATTCTCTATCTCCAATGACCATGGCCTCTCCACCACCTAAATACAGGATTGAGGTATTCTTGAGGATGATTTTGAGTGACTAACTATCATTTTTTCATTTGACTTTGTTTTGACTTTTCTTATCCCTCGATAAGGTGGAGCACCCTTGATAATTGATTTATTTGGTGATGCCTTGAGATGA
Source organism: Lathyrus sativus (assembly GCA_963859935.3). Lineage (NCBI taxonomy): Eukaryota > Viridiplantae > Streptophyta > Magnoliopsida > Fabales > Fabaceae > Lathyrus > Lathyrus sativus. Next base: position 150,919,266 of record OZ012736.1, on the reverse strand, counting down.
GTTTGACCTTGAAACTTTGGTTTCTGGTTGCCATTTGACTTGGCTACTCTATGATTTTTATTTTGAATTTATTTAACAACCTTCCTATTTTTGATGAAGCTTGCAAGTCAAGTCATCTTAGAGGAGGTTCATACAAACTTGTTCTACCTAGTTCATTTGGGAAATGACTTCTATGGATACCATATGCACCTTATGAGCTTTGATACTTGTTTATAACATGATTAAGGTGATTTTCCTTTAATTTTAGGTTATACACATGTGTAACTTGTTTTGCAAGTAACTTGGAAGTTAGGCAATTCCACTTGGTTTTAAGTGTTGAATATGAGATATAACTTTGGTTCTTCCATTTTCCTTGACTTGATTCATGTTTCTGCTTTATTTCCCATCTTATTTCAAGTTTTCTTCTTATGGTTTCACTTCTGCCCCATATGCTTTGATCATTATTCAAGGTGATTTGGTGTTCACGCTTATGCTTTGAGTTTGCCTTGAATGATGCATCTCTTCTAGCACTTGTTTGCTCTTTTCTTTTGCATGATCAATTTGAGATGTTTGGTTCAGATAATTCACATATGCTTGCTTCCCAAGTTTCTTTCTCCCATCTTTTCTTTGATCATGGCCCTTTGCCTTTGCTTGGTGTTTAGCTTTTGGTTTAAGTGATTGATGTTTGATGGTTGTAGGAGTTGATACTTCTCCCATTTCATGTCACTCTTCTTGACTTGTTTAAGCCAATTTGTTTTACTTGAATCTCATATTGTTGAATCTTTGTTGCATCCTTTGAATATTACATCTCATCTTTGCATCTTTTCATTCCATGTTTGTATTGTTTTGACTTCTTTAAGTCAACTTCTTCTCTTTCTTCATTTCATCTGTGATTGGATTATCTGTTGTTTACATGGTTTTGCCATGACCCCTTAGGATTCCTAGTCCCTCTGTTTAAGATGGGAGTAGGAGAGACATTAGTTGTTCAATCCTTTGCATGATAGCATTAGGATAGACTTCCCTTTTCAACCCCAACTTTAGGAGCATTTTGCATGACAACATTAGTGCTAATTAGTTTCCCCTTAGAGTTTGTGTCTTCTCTTCTCATCTCCTAAAAATCTTAAGATACTTAATAAAGGATAATAAATATTGTATGCTACGAGCCTTAAGTACTTGAGGAATGATAGTTGGGGGGGAATTCTCTAAATCTGTCTAGAGTGTTTAGCGTATGCCCTTTGGGCGATATGCGACGCATTCGCTCTCAAGTCATAATCATTAGTGCAACATGAGTTACAAAGTTAACTTGATTCACTTCTTCATAAAAAACACTAAATAAAGCATCAAACCTTTTCATCCTTCGGGATTATTTAAAATCATTTTCAGAAAGAGTGTGTTAAGTCTTGGTTCTACCACAAACATTTAACGCCTAAGTCTCCAATGGTCGAGCAGCAATACACCTAACTACTAGAACAAAGGTTTAACCCTACTTAGTTAAAACACTTGAACCAATCTATGATCGCGTCAGCCCGAACTACATTTGCTCTGATTTCTCATACCAGATGAGGATACGTAGGCACAAGACGACGATGTCTTGGAGAGCAACCTTCCCCCTTTCACCCGTAGTTTTTCGAACTACGTTGACTCTGACTTTCCCATTGCACGAGGGAATACGTAGGCATAGAGCGTCGATGCTCTACCGAGTCTCTTTTATTTTCTTTTGTCCTTGTGAACCAGACTTTTGATAGATTAACACCCTTTTAGATAGACAACAAGCGTGGATCCCGTTGAGTACAACGCATGTGAGGGGTGCTCATACCTTCTCCTTGCGTAATCGACTCCCGAACACAAGATTTGGTTGCGATGACCTGTCTTTTCCCCTTTTCGTAGGTTTTCACTGATCATTTCCTTTCCCTCTTTTGGGATAAATAACGAACGATGGCGACTCTTCTGTCTTTGCCGACCCCCTTTTCGCAGCGATGCGACAGCTGGCGACTCTGCTGGGGACTTTCCCATCCCGTATGTGAGTCAATCCTAGCGCTTGTCTGTTTTTGTTTTTGGGTGTGTATATTTGTGTGTTGCATTTGTACTTTATTGCATTTTGCATTTTACTTTCCGCACATTATTATCATATTGTTGTGCTGTTGGGTGAGATTGTTCCATTGTGTGATAAGCCAAAACCCAGGCTTGAGGATATCCATAGCATTATAGTGGAAAGTAGTGAGGACCATTATGGCAGTATGCATTAGTCCTCACAAAATTCGCGTTCAAACGAGGTTTTCTTTGAAGATGTCCCATCCTGTACATTGGTCAGGAGGGGGATGTTTGATTTGAAAACTGTCGACTCTAGAGATCGATCATTTGGGAGTCAGCTAAGTGAGGCCGCTTCGTTAGACTATGATGCCAAACTAGAAATGGTGAATGTATCATCGTTTCTCGAAAGTCTGTGACACTAACGACCGCATAGGATGCCGAACCTCGTCAGATATTAGGTGCAGACCTTGTGAGTGGGAGGGTTATGTAGTAAAATTGACCTTCAATCAACCCGGTTTTCTTATCAAGTGTGAACCTTTGATCCTAATTATTGTGGGTTTCCGATTTCTCAGTGTTGTGATTTTGGGTATTTTCTCGCCGTAGCGAAGCTCCGGATCAACTCAGTCAGCAGTACAACAATCTTGATCCCCTGTTTGCATTTGCATATTCATTTGAATTTTAACATTTGCATGTATTTGTGTTTCAGGTGTATATTTTCCTCTTGATTCTAGTAATCTAATCCACCATCATCATGGAACCTGGTCTCAAGAAAGCTGTTGTGTACAAGTTCCCGGTACCAGATGTAGGATCTTTGGTTGGCTTTATTTCTGTGGTTGAGCGTGGGGTTATGGAAGACTTTAGAAAAGAGTATGGGAGGCTTCTGAGTTTTGCCTGCAAGGTCTCCAAGTATGAGCTGGATGGTATTCATACGCTGCTGCAATTTTATGATCCTCAGTTGCGTTGCTTTACATTCATCGGATATGTTTTGTTGCCAACCTTGGAAGAGTTTGCTCAGTTGCTGGGGATTCCTGTATTGGAAGAAATTCCTTTTGTGCATTCTGAAAGGAAGCTTGATTTGATTAAGCTAGCCAACGCTCTTCATTTGGATGTTTCTGAATTAGATGGAAAGATGGTATGGAGAAATGGAGTTCCTGGGTTCCCCTTATCATTCCTGGTGAATAAGGCTCAACATTTTGCAAAAGAGGGATGTTGGGTCGTTTTCAATGCCATTTTGGCTTTTTGCATCTATGTGTCGCTATTGCGAAAATCGAGGCCGGCAATGAAAGAAGAGTCGCCACCGTGCATTATTTATCCTAAGAGAGGGAAAGGAAACGCTCAGAGAAAACCTAACGAAAAGAGGGATAAGATCGGTCATCGCAACCAAATCTTGGGTTCGGGAGTCGGTTACGAATGGGGAAGGTGTTATCACCCCTCACGTCCGTCGTACACGATGGGATCCACGCTTGTTGTCTATCTAAAAGGGTGATCATCTATCTAGCTAAAGATCAAGGGAAAAAAGAAGAAAAAAAGAAAGTGACTCGGCAAAGCAACGACGCTTTGTGCCTACGTAACTCATCTAAAGTGAGAAGTCAGAGTCAACGTAGTTCGGCTAACTACAAGTGAAAGGGGGGAACGTTGCTCGCCGAGACATCGCGTCTCGTGCCTACGTATTCTCAACAGGTATGAGAGATCAGAGCAAATGTAGTTTGGGCTAAAAGGGAACACAGGTTTGTTCAACTTATTTACCCGAGTAGGGTTAACAATCAGTTCTAGCAATTTGGTGTATGCTGCTCGACCATTGGAGACTTAGGCGTTACTGTTTGCGATAGAACCAAGAGTTAACAAAACTCTGAAGGTGAGATAATACTTAGAAGTGGGTTGAATAAGTATGAAAGATTAAAACTTAGAATAAAAACTCAAGTATTTTTATCCTGGTTCGTTGAACTCAACTACTCCAGTCCACCCTTCCTAGAGTGATTTGCCTTTCTCAATCAAGGACTTAATCCACTATTTAATCAAACAGATTACAATAGTAACACCTAAGAACAACTGTTCTTAGTATTTTCAAGAGCTACTGATTCCAACTGAATCCTCTTAAGGAAATCTTTTACAATCAATGTAAAACTATTACAAGAGTAAGAATGCTTCTAAAAAGCTTTTATCACAACTGTGATATTTCTCTTAAGTTTAAGTACAATGAAATAAGTTCTTAGAAATAATATGAAAGTATGAGAGCTTGAATGTTTTAATTTCTTTTTAACAAAAAGTCAACTGAAGAATTTGGTGGAGTCTTGCTTTTATAGGCAGCTGATCCAAGGTGAGATGCACGTTGAGAAGAGTGTCCAAAAGGTCTGAGCCTTTTTGTCTTCACATCAAGTGACCTTTCCTAGAAGAAGAAAGCACAGAAAAATCCTTTTTGTCTGTGTTCTTGTGTCTAGCATAAATAAGGAAAGAGACGTTTGATTTACTCCAACGGATATAATCTTTGAATATTTCTTCTTCAGTTTTCAACAAGTTCATCAGAGTCTACTTGGGTCAGAGTCTTCTGATGATGATCAGAGTCTTGCTGAATCAGAGTCTTCTGTAGCAGGTGTGCTTTCAGCGTGTTTAATATCAGAGCATATTTGAGACAGAACTTCAGTACTGGCAGCTTTAGTACTTTCAGAAACTTCTGTAGAAACTATGCTTTGAAAAGCTCTTCATACAAAATTCTTCTTTGCTTCAGATGCTTCTGACTTGCTTCAGATTCTTCTGGACCTTCTGCTTCAGATCCTTCTGGAGCTTCTGCTTCAGAATCTTTTGGAGGCTACGCTCAAAATCTTCTGTTGGCAGCAATCAGAATCTTCTAATGAGTGCATCTGGCGCTTCAAAGTCTAGCTAATTTCTTGTGATCAATTCTGATTTGCTTCTAGAGTGTTAATTTCTTTACTATCTGCAGTAAAAACTCTCAAGAAAATTTTAGAGTATATAATTCTTAAATACAAAATTTCATAATAGTTATCATCAAAACATAGAGATATTATTAAGAATCAATCTGTGTTCTAACAATCTCCCCCTTTTTGATGATGACAAAAACATCAGAAATTTTGTTTAATTGAAAATATTAAAATTATAACTCCCCCTGAGATGATGAATCTCCCGCTGAGTTAAATACAGATAAGGAATAGAAACTTCCCTTTTTTCTTGAGTAATTTTCAGAGTTAGGTCTTGATTGTCCTTTTAACATTTGAAGGTCAAAATGTCTTGCAAATAACATATTCAGAGTTTGATAATGGTCAAATGATCTGAGAGACTCAAAGTTTCTTTTATAAAGTGTACTTATCAAATGTTCTGAAATACTCAGATTAAATGTTAGATAGTGTAGATATGTCTGAAGTTTCATTCTGGTGAAGTTAAATTAAACAGTTCAGATCTATATTTTCTCCCCCTTTTTTGTCATAAGCAAAAAGTAAAAACTTTAAAAAAGACAAATAAAAGGAAACAGTAAATAAGATAATTCAGTGGAGAAAACTTTGATTCATTCAATAAGTTCAGATCAAGAGTACATGCATCAGAAGATATATCAAAAAGTACAATAGCAAACATCAGATGCAAAAACAATCAGAATGAAAAAAAAATGAAAATCTAAGAGTGTTTTGACAAAAGCATCTTCAATAGATCTGTAATCTCAGAGGAGGACTGCTCTTGCTTGGACATCCACTTAGCCATTGTTTCATTCTTTTGATCCTGCTTTGACATCCACTTTGTCATGTCCTCAGATTTCTTATCCTGTTTTGCCATCCAAGACTTGATCTCTGATTGACCAGCTTCCAGAGCAACAATCTTATCCTCAAAATATGGATGTTCTTTCTTTATCTCAGATGAAGAAGTATGATCAGATTCTAGAGCTTGAACAGAGTTAATTTCCATTGGTTCTGTAGAGTCTGGAGCATTAGAGCCAGAAGGCAGGTCTACCAGAGTCATAGCCAACGGATTGTCCTCAGATGCAACTTCAGTAGTTTCTTCTGATGATGGAGAAGCATCTGAAAGGAGCAGTGGTTCAGATCTCTTGACGGTCCAGAACAAATTTCTTGCAAATTCAGCAAATCTGAGCTTCGCATCATCAGAACATATGTTCTTCAGATTTGAGGCCACATAGTTGAATCTGTTGATGAATCCATTCCAGATAACATCAGATTCTTGGGCATCCATTGTTGCTGAGCATTTCTTCTGTACAGTACCTAAATACAACTGTATTTCTTGCAAAAAAAGTTTGAAATAAATGATTAACATTAAGTCTGGGCTTAGGATGTAACAGAGTTTCCAGTGTTATTGGTTTTGGTTGGGGAGTTGGTGGAAAAATTGATTTCTGGATGGAGATCAGAGGAGGAGGATAATATGGAATGAAAGGAATTTCAGGTTTATTGGGTTTGGATCTGTTTAAGGCATTTAACATGAGGTTTTGCTCTGGTGTGAAAGGAAACCACATCAAAGGGTTTATTAGAATAGGATTGAAATGCAGATTTTGGAGGTTCATCAGAAACAATAGTTTTATCAGATGACACTGGGATAGCTGAAGCAACAGCTTTGTCAGATTTAGCAGAATAAGATATAGTTGCTAATGAACCTACATTTGACATAGATTGAATGTAGGTGAGAATCACAGATGGAAGGGTCATTGTGAGTTTGGGTTTCAGAGGGGTGATAGGGTCAGATGGTTCAACTCTGTCATAAAAATCTTTGAGTTTGAAACCATATGCCAAATTGTGAAATAGTGATGAAACTTGTGCACAGGAAATAGATGATCTTGGGTTAGAATTGGGAATCAGTATTTCAGATGATGGTGCAGGTGTGGGAATAGGATCTGGAATAGGAGCTTCATAAGGTATAATGGGTTCTGGTTGGTTTACCTCAGAGTCTCTATGAGATGGAGAGATTAGAAAGTCTGGGTGGATGTCAGATTCTAAGGAGTTTGATGAGGTGGTTGGTGTGCAGGAGGTAGAAGATACTTGAAACACAGTTTTTAATGGTGTGACATCAAGAACTTCTGTATCAGGAATTTTGGGTTCAGAAGTATTGGTTGGTTCTGAAGGAATTTCAGAGGGTTTTGATGGTTGTTCTGAGGTAGGTGAATCAGATGGAATTGTGATTGGTTCAAATGAAACTGGAACATATGGTATTTTTGTAGTTTTAGAAATAACAGGTGCAAATGCAGTGGGTTCAGATGATTTTTCTGGTTGTTTTTCTTGTGGGTGCTTTTGTTGGTCAGATGGCTTTTGTTTAGATGGTTCAGAGGATTTTTGTTGAGCAGATGGTTGTGGTTGTTGTTCTGTAGGTTGTTGTTCTGATGGTTTTTTCTGTGGTACAAATTGTTTGATTTGAATTTTTGGTTGAGAAGATTGAGGTACAAATACTTTTGGAGTTTGAATTGTTTGTGTTGTGATTGGTGTTGGAACAGATGATTGTTTTTGTGGTGATGTGGAAATAGGAGCAGTAACAGAAGTATTTTGTGTAGAGGGTGGTTTTGGAATAGACTTAATATTAGAATCATTTAAAACAACAGGATTTGCAGAAGATACAGAAGATTTAGTACCTTTGATTTTGATTCTCTTAGCTGGTACATAAGGAGTGTCTCCAGATTCTTTCCTCTTTAAGAGCTTCTGTGGCTTCTCAGCAATCTTGATCTTCTGCTGAGCAGGTGCAGCTTCTGCTTCTGGCTGAGTCCTCTTTCTCTGTAGTTGTTGTTCTTCTTCTTCTACAATAGGTAGTGGTTGTCTTGCTAGCTGTATAATGTTTGCAGGAACAGGCTTTCCTTCTTTCTTACACTCATCAATATACATCACAACAATGTGCCTTGGTTCTTCAGCATAGAACAGTGGATAATCATCTATAGGAATTCTCTTCTTACTCAGTTCAGAAACATTCAGCTTCTTGGGAGCTGTTGTGAGTTCATCCACTATTTTAAGTCTCTGAAGACTTTTGGCATTCAGAGGCTTTCCCATAATGAATTCCAATTCCTCTGTAACTCCAGCAGCGTACAGAGCAGTAACTAGTCCATTCTCAGTTAGAAGATCTGAGATTAACCTTCCAAAAGGAATCCAGGTTCTGATCTTCTGTCCTTTTTCTTTCACATACTCTCTAGAGGCATTTATATGGTTCCAGAGATGCATAAAGAGAATATATGGAAGATCTACCTTGGTGCTCTGACTGAGGCAATACATGAAATAGAGTTGTTCATTATTGACATAGTCTGGAGATTTTGTTGACATTCTATGATGAATGCATCCCATGAAGATCTTAGCCTAGATCTTGTAGTCAGGCTTCAGATCCTTGAACTTGTTAGAAGCTTGACCAGCAGTCATCACTTCTTCATACACTTCATCCATATCCACACGCCCAGCTGGCAAGTGTGAAACTCTATCTGTTTCTTCATATCTAATAAGCTTTCTGATCAGATCTTCTGTTATTATTATTTCTTTGCCCAGTACAGAAGATAGGATAAACTTAGGGTAAACTGAAGCATGGATCCAGAACTCTTTCACAAGAAGTGGGTAAACTGGTCCAAACAGTCTATCAAAATATTTAACCCATCCTTGAGCACCTATGATTGAACGAAACTCAAAACCATTTTCTGCAAGTGAATCAAATTCCACCATTGATTCACACAGAACTTCCAGCTTTTCAACAAGGGTTAACAGTGTTCTTTTTGGTGGAGAATAAGGAGCAACACCCATGTTAGCAGATGTAACTGCAGCCATTGAAGATTGAAATTGTGCAGCAGTTGATGATGAAGTTGCCATTTAAGATGGTTTTGTCACACGCTTAGGGTTTTTATGCAGAGAGAAGAGAAGATGAAAATGCATAAAATTTTCTGAGATTGTGAAAAGTGTGAAAGTGAAGAGAGGTCATGTATTTATACTAAAACAAGTAGGCATACAAACAGTCAAATTTTGCACGTTTGAATCAAAGCATTAAATGAAAAGAATAAAAATCATTTCAAGCATTTATTGCTTCTGACAAATTGGGGGGAAAATCAAGATTTTCACTATTCAAACTTCACCTCAAACGTCTCTTCAGTAATGTACACGCGACCTTTGCAGAAATGGAGTGACACGTGTTTGCTTGCATGTGTTCTGAATTCTCTTGAGAAATGAAACGTTAACCAACGTTCAGATCCTCTAAGGATTGTTAGTTCAGAGTTTCACAAAAAAAATTATTAAGCAGAATAAATAAGCAATCAGAAGAAATACTTCAGAGCATTAGGCATTTTTGCATCTGTAAAAATTTGCTTCTGACAAATATCATTCTAGACAAAAATCCATACCAATATTTTTCAGAATAAATTTGAATCTATCTTCAACAAGGGGTTTTGTAAAAATATCTGCCCATTGATGATCTGTATCAACAAAGGCTAAATTTATGATTCCCTTCTGAACATATTCTCTGATGAAGTGATGCTTAATTTCTATATGTTTTGCCTTAGAGTGTAAAATGGGATTTTTAGACAAACATATAGCAGAAGTATTATCACAAAAGATAGAAATGTTACTTTCAAATATTTGATAATCTTCTAGCTGACTTTTCATCCAGAGCATCTGCGTGCTACATCCAGCAGCAGCAATATATTCTGCCTCTGTGGTTGAAAGTGCAATTGTGGGTTGCTTCTTGTTGTACCAAGAGATTAGATTTCTTCCTAGAAATTGACAAATTCAAGAAGTACTTTTCCTTTCCACTCTATCTCCAGCGTAGTCAGCATCACAAAATCCCACTAATTTGAAATCATCAGATTTTCTATAACACAAACCCACATTAGAAGTACCTTTCAGATACCTTAGAATCCTCTTGACAGCTATCAAGTGTGATTCTCTAGGATCTGATTGGAATCTAGCACACAAGCATACACTGAACAATATGTCAGGTCTAGAAGCAGTTAAATAAAGAAGAGAACCAATCATACCTCTGTAGAGCTTCTGGTCTACTTTCTTACTTACCTCTTCCTTGCTAAGTGAGCTAGTTGGATGCATGGGAGTCTTTGCCAGCTTACTATCATTCATGTTAAATTTCTTTAGAAGTTCTTTAACATATTTGGTCTGATGTATGTAAGTGCACTCTGGAGTTTGATTGACTTGGATTCCTAGAAAGAATATGAGTTCTCCCATCATGCTCATTTCAAATTCTGCCTGCATACATGTAGCAAACTCCTTTCCCAACATAGTATTGGTAGATCCAAATATTATATCATCCACATAAATTTGACAAATTAGTAGATCTTTCTTAATTGATTTACAAAAGAGTGTTGTATCCACTTTGCCTCTGATGAAATTATTCTCCAGAAAAAAATTGCTCAATCTCTCATACCAAGCTCTGGGAGCTTGTTTTAAGCCATACAGAGATTTCTTTAATTTGAAAACATGATCTGGAAAATTTTCATTTTCAAAACCAGGGGGTTGGTGGACATAAACTTCTTCTTCTATAATGCCATTAAGAAAGGCACTTTTAACATCCATCTAATACAGAGTGATGTTATTTTGTGCAGCAAATGAAATAAGAAGGCGTATAGATTCTAACCTTGTCACTGGAGCATAAGTTTCAGTGTAATCAATACCTTCTTGTTGACTGTACCCTTGAGCAACCAGCCTTGCCTTATTTCTTTCAACTTCTCCTTTCTCATTCAGCTTATTTCTGAAGACCCATTTTGTTCCAATTATATTGAATCCTTGTGGTCTTTGAACTAGATCCCATACATCATTTCTGGTGAATTGATTCAGCTCTTCTTGCATGGCAATAATCCAATCATTGTCTTGCAGAGCTTCATCTACAGAAGATGGTTCAATTTCTGACACCAGTCCAAATAGTGATGCTTCAGATGATCTTAGAAAGGATCTTGTTCTGATGGGATCATCTTTCTTTCCAATAATGACATTCTCTAGATGAGAAGCTTTAATTCTGGATGATGATCCTCTAACAGTTGATTCTTCAGAAATGTTTAGATTATTCATCTGAGAAGTTAAAGGAATAGCATATGGCGTTGCTTCTGGTTCCTTCACTTGAATTTTGTCTGCTTCTGGGAATTCAGAGTCAATGAAGACTACTCTATCTACAGAGTTTTCAGACTGCTTTGGCTTTTCAGAGCCAAGCCTATCATCAAATCTGACATGAATGGATTCTTCCACAATCTGTGTCTCAGTATTGTATACTCTGTAGCCTTTAGAGCGTTTAGAATATCCAAGCATGAAACACTTTTGTGCTTTGGAATCAAACTTGTTCAGATTTTCCTTAGTATTTAACATATAGCAAATACATCCAAAAGGATGAAAATATGAAATGTTGGGCTTTCTGTTCTTCCACAGTTCATATGGAGTCTTTTTCAGAAGAGGTCTTACAGACACTCTGTTCTGAATGTAACAGGCTGTGTTGATTGCTTCTGCCCAAAAGTGTTTTGCCAGATTTGTCTCATTGATCATGGTTCTGGCCATTTCTTGCAGAGTTCTGTTTTTCCTCTCTACAACCCCATTTTGTTGTGGAGTTCTAGGACAGGAAAAATCATGAGCAATGCCATTTTCAGAAAAATATTTTTCAAAATATTTATTTTCAAATTCACCACCATGATCACTTCTGACTTTTATAATTTTGAAATCTTTTTCATTCTGGACTTGCTTGCAGAAGTCTAAGAACACAGAATGTGACTCATCCTTGTGTTTTAAGAACTTTACCCATGTCCATCTACTATAGTCATCAACAATGACTAATCCATACTTCTTGCCTCTGATGGATGCAGTTTTCACTGGTCCAAACAGATCAATATGAAGTAATCCTAGTGGTTTGGAAGTAGAAACAACATTTTTTGATTTAAAAGATGATTTTGAAAACTTCCCTTTTTGGCATGCTTCACAAAGAGCATCTGAAGTGAACTTCAGATTAGGGAGTCCTCTGACAAGATTAAGTTTATTAATCTGAGATATACGTCTCATATTAATATGGCCCAATCTTATGTGCCAGACCCATTGCTCTTCATTAACAGACAAGAGGCATTTAACATTTTGAACTTTAAGTTCTGAAAGATTTATTTTATAAATGTTGTTTTTCCTCTTACCACTAAATAGGATAGAGCCATCCTTTTGACTAATAGCTTTACAACATTTTTGATTAAAGGTAATATCATAACCATTGTCACTTAATTGACTTATGGACAATAATTTATGCTTTAACCCTTCCACAAGTAAAACATTAGTAATAGAGGGAAATTTACCATTTCCAATGGTGCCAGATCCAATGATCTTGCCCTTCTGGTTCCCTCCAAACTTCACATCACCTCCAGATCTAAGTTCCAGGCTTTGGAACATAGACTTTTCTCCTGTCATGTGTCGTGGGCATCCAGAGTCCAGGTACCATGATTGGCGTCCTGACCTTGCTGCTAAGAACATCTGCAACAGGAATTATTTTACTTTTAGGTACCCAGATCTTCTTGGGTCCTTTAGGGTTAGTTGGTTTGTAGGTTTGTCTAAACTTCTGTTTTTCAACATAATGTTTATTCTGACTTGCCTTGGGTTTAAACACATAAGTATTCTTCTCAGAGCTTGTGTGTTTAATGTCATTTAAGTGACCAAACTTAAATTGAGAGTACAGAGGTGTCTTCTTGAAGAAGAGTTTGTCAACAGATTTTGGATTACTTCCAGAGGAAGATTCATATCCAATACCTCTTCTGTTGTTCCCACTAACACCATAGATCATAGAAGCCATCTTGCTTCTGTCTATGCTCTTAGTAAGAAATCTCTGAAAGCTAGAGTCATATTTTTGTAAAATGTTTTCACATGACTTAGCCTCAGATTCAGATTCTTGTTGAGTTACTTCAAAGTCATTTTTGATTTTCAGATTAATTTCTTTTTGCTCAACAAGTTCTGTCTTCAGAAGATCAATCTCAGATTCAAGACTGCTTTTCAGCTTCTTGTATTTGAGTTTGATATTGTTATAGCTTTTCAGAACTTCTGATAAAACTTTGACAAGTTCTTCTTTAGTAAGTTTAGCCATTACCTCTTCAGCGTCATCGTCAGATTCAGAATCAGATTCAGATCCTGAAGTTCCTTCTTCCTGATCTTCTGTGCTGGCCATCAGTGCAACATTAGCATATTCTTCTTCTGATTCAGAAGATGATTCAGATTCATCTGAGTCATCCCATGTTGCCATCAGAACCTTCTTCTTTTTGTTAAACTTCTTCTTGGGTTTTTCTCCTTGATGTTTGGGGCAATCATTCTTGTAATGCCCAGGTTCTTTGCACTCATAGCATACAACTTCTTTCTTGCCAGATCTTCTGTGCCCAGAAGATTCCTTTCTATGATTAGATTTTCTGAAGTTGTTGAACTTCTTTCCCTTGTGCTTCCAGAGTCTGTTGATCCTTCTGGACAGCATGGATAACTCATCTTCTTCTTCAGAAGAAGATCCTTCAGAGCTTTCTTCAATAACCTGCAAAGCTTTAGCAGATTTATTAGATTTTAAAGCAATGATTTACCTTTTTCTTTCTTATGAGGTTCATCTTCCTCAAGCTCAATTTCATGGCTCCTCAGTGAGCTGATGAGTTCTTCTAAAGAGATCTTGTTCAGATCTTTAGCCATCTTCAGCGCTGTCACCATAGGTCTCCATCTGGTAGGTAGACTTCTGATGATTTTCTTTACATGATCTGATGTGGAATATCCCTTGTCCAGAACCTTTAGACCAGCTGTGAGGATCTGAAATCTGGAGAACATAGCTTCAACAGATTCAGAGTCTTCCATCTTGAAGGCTTCATACTTCTGGATCAGAGCCAGAGCCTTTGTTTCCTTGACTTGAGAGTTTCCTTCATGAGTCATCTTTAAGGATTCAAACATGTCAAATGCAGTTTTCCTGTTTGTAATTTTTTCATACTCAGTATGAGATATTGCATTCAACAATATTGTTTTGGCCTTGTGATGATTTCTAAAATCGTTCTTCTGAGCATCTGTTATAGATTTTCTGTCTGTCTTCTTGCCATTCCCATCTGTGGGATGAACATATCCATCTATGACTAGATCCTATAAATCAGCATCATATCCAAGGAAAAAACTTTCAATTATGTCTTTCCAGTAATCAAATTTCTCCCCATCAAACATAGGGGGTTTGGTGCTGATTTTGTCCCTTTCTTCATATTTGTTGTTAGTGTTAGATATTTTATTATCAGCCATTGTAACAACCAAATATATATCAAAGTATTTCTCTCTGGATCTTTACTGTCACTGTTAAGTGGTAGCACACACAGAACCGGAGCTCTGATACCAATTGAGGGTGAGATAATACTTAGAAGGGGGGGTTGAATAAGTATGAAAGATTAAAACTTAGAATAAAAACTCAAGTATTTTTATCCTGGTTCGTTGAACTCAACTACTCCAGTCCACCCTTCCTAGAGTGATTTGCCTTTCTCAATCAAGGACTTAATCCACTATTTAATCAAACAGATTACAATAGTAACACCTAAGAACAACTGTTCTTAGTCTTCTCAAGAGCTACTGATTCCAACTCAATCCTCTTAAGGAAATCTTTTACAATCAATGTAAAACTATTACAAGAGTAAGAATGCTTCTAAAAAGCTTTTATCACAACTGTGATATTTCTCTTAAGTTTAAGTACAATGAAATAAGTTCTTAGAAAGAATATGAAAGTATGAGAGCTTGAATGTTTTAATTTCTTTTTAACAAAACGTCAACTGAAGAATTTGGTGGAGTCTTGCTTTTATAGGCAGCTGATCCAAGGTGAGCTGCACGTTGAGAAGAGTGTCCAAAAGGTCTGAGCCTTTTTGTCTTCACATCAAGTGACCTTTCCTAGAAGAAGAAAGCACAAAAAAATCCTTTTTGTCTGTGTTCTTGTGTCTAGCATAAATAAGGAAAGAGACGTTTGATTTACTCCAACGGATATAATCTTTGAATATTTCTTCTTCAGTTTTCAGCAAGTTCATCAAAGTCTACTTGGGTCAGAGTCTTCTGATAATGATCAGAGTCTTGCTGAATCAAAGTCTTCTGCAGCAGGTGTGCTTTCAGCGTGTTTAATATCAGAGCATATTTGAGACAGAACTTCAGTACTGGCAGCTTTAGTACTTTCAGAAACTTCTGTAGAAACTATGCTTTGAAAAGCTCTTCATGCAAAATTCCTCTTTGCTTCAGATGCTTCTGACTTGCTTCAGATTCTTCTGGACCTTCTGCTTCAGATCCTTCTGGAGCTTCTGCTTCAGAATCTTCTGGAGGCTACGCTTAGAATCTTCTGTTGGTAGCAATCAGAATCTTCTAATGAGTGCATCTGGCGCTTCAGAGTCTAGCTAATTTCTTGTGATCAATTCTGATTTGCTTCTGGAGTGTTAATTTCTTTACTATCTGCAGTAAAAACTCTCAAGCAAATTTTAGAGTATATAATTCTTAAATACAAAATTTCATAATAGTTATCATCAAAACATAGAGATATTAATAAGAACCAATCTGTGTTCTAACAAACTCTCCTTATGAAAATGATTTTCCAAGATTAAAGGCCCCAAAGGTCAAAAAGAATTTTGAATGATTTGTTTTTGTGTTTTTTAGAGAAGAAGTGTTTTTGAATTGTTTGCAATTCATATCGCACTAGAGACTATGACTTAGGAGTGAATGCGTCGCATATCACCCAAAGGGTGCTACACTAAACATCCAAGCCATTGAAGAGAAACCCCTCAACAACCCTTTCCCGAGTGCTTAAGGCTCGTAACACACAATAATCATTAACCTTTATTAGGTGTTTTATGATTGTTTTGAGATGAGAAGAGAAATGACACTAAAGGGGGACTAAACTCAAACCTAAAGTTGTCATGCAATGGTGATCCTAAGATTGAGATAAGGGAACGCTACCTAATGTTATCATACATGGTTAAGATCCTAATGTCTATCATAACCTCCCTTGAACAAGAGAGATTAGAGATCCTAAGGGAAAGGAGACAAAAGAGGAAAAAGAAACAACATAAACATGCAAGAATGCAAACATGGAATGCAAGTGAGGGAGGAAATTGGTGTGGGGCAGTAGCCTCCACAAGCTCATCTCAACCTCAAGCAACAATATGACAAATGCAAGAGATGAAATGAAAAATAAATGCATCAAAAGAAACACACAAGTGCACTAAAATGCGATGAAATGGCCTAAGCCATTCAAACATCAACCACAATGCCAAAACCCAAACACAAATGAAAGGAAAAGAAGACTTAAAACAAAGTGAGGATGGGAGGCTATACGAGGACATCAAGGAACTCATAATGTGCACTCAACCGTGAGTATCACAAGAAAGGTGCAAAATAAAGCACAAAGAAATCCTCATGGATTCATCATTTTAGGCATACTTCAAGTACCTCCAAAGGAGGGACCAAGCCACCTTAAATGAGACTCCAAAGTCATTGGACAACAAGGGAAATGAGATAAAAGTTCTCAAAATCAAAAGCAAACAAACCACAAGGAAATGCAAGCAAATTCCCACAGGAAAGCAAACATGTTTCACATAGAAACCTTAATTGGAAACTCAAAAGTAGACAACCAAATGAACAAGCAATACACAATGAAATTACCTAAAAATGGGTAAGCATCATCCTTAACATGTTAGAAACATGAATCAAAAGGCATTGAAGGCTCAAAGGATCCATAAATGCCATATCCAAAGCAAACTAGGTTAATGTGTATGTATGAACCTCCCTTGGAGGTAACTTGACTTGCAAGTTACCTCAAAATTAGGAAAACGATTCAAAAGCAGCCAAATAAAATGCAAGAAGCTCATAAACATGCTGGCAACCAGTGGCCACAAGATTACAATCAAAGTCACTTCACAACATCACCATAGAAATTGATTCAGAAGGGTGCTCCATAATGAAGGAGGATTGTCGAGGGTCAAATGAAATGCTATCAAAACCAAACCAAAACTCAACAAAACAGGGGCAAAATGGTCCTCAAAATCAATCCATTTATCATTGATATGCGGATTGATTTTTACTCATTGGATCAAAAGGAAATGAGAGAAGCAAAATAAAAACTAAAATATGTCAAGAATTAGGTCAAATAAAACACCTCTAATGTTAAATTCCATTTTTTAATTGAAAAATAAACCATAAAATAAAATAAAAATTTCTAAAATCAGAGAACATCTCAAAGTGTCTAAAACATATTTTGGTGGAATTTTATCACCAATAGAGGTATTTTATTTTGAATTAAATCTAAACAGCAACAAAATAAAAAAGAAAGAAAATAAAACTAAAAATAAATAAAACAGTGGTGTGAATAGCATCCCATAAGCGTGTAAAACAAATGGGCTCAGGTAGGGGGGTGTCAAGAGCAAAACGAGCCCAAGTCCATCAGCAAAAATAAAATTGTGAGTGCTCGTGTGTGGTGAGTCAAACAGAGGTCCATGGTAGAAAACGTTCTGGATAGTTGGATCAAAAAGTATGCAAATCCAAAGGCTCACAGCAAGCACACGTGGCTCAGGCTGGCCATAAAATGAAACGCAGTGTTTTGAGTGATTCCATGCACGTGGTCAAACAGAGCTACACCATACGTCTTAATCTGAAGCGTGCAAAGAAAAGTAATTAAATCCAAAGGCTACAAACATACACACGTGGCTCAGGCAGTGTTCAAACTTGGAGGGAAAACCAGACGACTAGAGCACGGCGGCCCCGGTCGTCTTCTCCGGCGAAACAACACACCAGTTCACGGCAAAAAACGCAGATGCTTCGAAACTTAACCAAATCAAGCAAAATAAAAGCCAAAAATGATCTCCAAGTCACATAGATCTCAAATCCACAAACCATTTTCATTGATCATGCCTAAATAAGCCAAAACGAAAAGGAAAAGAAATAAGCTCAAAACACAAAAGCTCACAAACAACCATCAGTCCAATCTAGAAATCATCTATGATATGCAAGGATCACAAATATATAAAAATGGCGTGTAAACAATGATTAAATAGAGAGAAAAATGGATTGAAAAGAAACCTAATGAAAAGCTTCCATAGAGCTTGGTTCTTTGGTAAAGCTCAAAGGAAACCACCCAGAATCTTTCTATAAACCTCAAGGGAACTTTTTAAATGCTTGGTTTGGATTGATACTCAATGAAAGGCAAAAAAAAAATTTTAATTTTCTCTCACTTGTTCTCAATGTGTTATTGGACAATTTCACTCTAAAGTCCACCTCTGAGAGCTTCTGAACAATGCTGAGAATAAGTATGATGGATTTGATACCAAGAAGGCCCAATTCTATGTTTCTTAAGCCCAATTGAAATTCAAATTTTCTCCTCATGGCCACCTCCAAAAGTGCACGAAAATGGCCTTGTCAAGCTGTAAAAATGGCTCAGTTAGCTTACACCTAAGGTAAATTGATCCAAGGGCTAAAAATGGCTCTTCAATTTAATCCTATGGCATGGTTTGTATGCGTTACTTAAACTTGAAGTAAGCATGAAAGTGGCCAGCAAATTGAGCTCAAATCTCAAATCCAAAATTGGCAGTGTGCTTGAAATGTATTTGGCACTCAAAAAATGCATAAGGTTGGTACAAAATGATCCAAATGAATTTAATTTGATTTTCCCCTTTTAAGGCCTTTTTCATGGAAATTTCTTTAGGGATTCTTCAATCCAATCCAAAACCATGATGCCTTGATGTTTGGTTGAGAAAATGACCCTATTTTGAGAAAGTTTGAAGTTGGAAAGATTTCCATTTGGAGTGTGCAAAGTGGTGAAATGGACCTATAAGGAAAATGACCTGTAATCCTACTTTCCAAAATACCCTTGCCTTGCAAGCTTCATAACTTGAGTTCTACAAATTAGATGATGGACTTCTAGTACTCTTTGGAAATCTAAGATCATGAGGAATAACATTCATGTTTTGGTCCAGTTGAGGAGACACATCCTTCTTGGTCAAAAGTGGATTGGAAGTTGGTTGACTTTTGTTGACCAAAATCACATTCATCTGAGGACCTGTAACTTGCCAGCATCATAACTTGAGTTCTAGAAATCAGATTAATGACTTCTAGCACTCAAAAGAGATCTAGAAACATGCTCTACAAGTTTCATGTTAGGGTCAAGATGAGATGAAACTTGTATCTTGAGATAGGTGGTCTTGAAGCTAGGCATTAAACAGGGGAATTTACACTGAGAACCCTAATTTAGTAACTTCTCACACTCTTGATTCTTCTTGATTTGATCTTGAAATGATATATTAGGCATCTTAACACAACATTCCATGACCACAAAGACTTGTAATTGAGTCTTAATCTCCTTCAATTTCACAACTGACTGTGGGTTGACCAGATGAAAACCCTAGATGCAACACCTTCAACTGTAGCTCTTCACACTTGGTGTAAACACTTGAATGAACTCCACAATGACCTACAAGGCCTCCAATGAGCTTAAATGGTAATCTCCCTCCCTAACCATGGGCTTGTGATCCTCAGATGACCTTTAAATGGCCTCCTAGACAGGAGGTGAACCACACACACTTATCTGCCTATCCAAAGGGCTTTGACTTGTCTCTGATGATGATAACCCCTCTGGTGACTTGAATATAACCTCTTGATTAGGCTTGGAACCCTTGGTAATCTCATCTTGCTATACACACATCTCTTGATCCCTTATAAATACAAAATGCTATGCAATGCAAAATGCTATGCAACGCAATATGCTAGAACAATGAAATGAAACATAAACGAAGTAAAGAAAAGGTTGGGTAAATTTTGGGGTACAACACTATGGCATAGTACTGTTCCCCTGTATACCTGACTTTGTAGATTTGGATGCCTTCTGTAACAGCCCAATTTTCAATAATTAATTATTCACATTAAATAATTTGTTTATTTGAGTTATTTAATTATTGGATTATTATTTAATGAAATTGGTAGATATTTGAGAATATGATGATGGAAATAGAGTGGAAAGACATATAAGGAAATTGGAAAGAAAAGAGAAAGATAGAAACATAAGAGGAAAGAAGAGAAAGAAAGTGGAAGAGGAGAAAAAGAGAAGAAAAGAGGAAAAGCTTGGATTCACCAAGAACAACTCTTGGCTATCGATTTCATCAAGGTAAGGGTGCGAAATATCATCACTTTGATAATGTATATGATTGTGTATGGATTGTATGAGTTGTTTGGATGTTTTCTCCATTTTTCCATTTTAGGTCGAAATGAGTTTAATCGGTAGAAATTGAGTTTTATCGGTTAGAATCTGGAAGGGATGATGTAGATTAGTCGAGATATGTTAGGCTAAGTCTACTGGAACGAGTTTGGTTGGAATCGGGTGAATCGGGAGCTCCAGATGAATTCTGGACAGTTTGGAGTTTGGTGTTCGCAGACACTCGCTAGCTTGTTCGCTAGGCGAGCAAGTCGCGAACATTCGCTAGGTCCTCACCTAGCAAGCATGTGGCGATCGGTCCCAGACTTGGGACAGAATGGATTTTGGACTTCCTCGTTGGTAGCGAGTTGCTCGCTAGGGCCTCGCTGTGGAGAACTAGTAGTGAAGCCTTCCATTGGGTTCTGTTTGTGTTCTGTAGCTTGTTCGCTAGGCGAACAGGTAGCGAATGTTCACTAGGTACTTGCTAGGTGATCCAGTAGCGAACGTGACAACATTTTGTTTTTCTTGTGGTTCCATCCAATGTTGATTGTGTGGTTCGGTTGTATTCAATCCTCGTTGGAATTGAATAGTTATGCTATTGTGTTGTGTTGTGGGTAGCCGTATGGCGTGAATCCTAGATGGTGAGATGAATTATGAATTGTGGTCGTTTGGCGATTATGTTGCATTATTTGAATTGATTAAATGCATGAGGAATATGATTGAATTCAATGCCATTGGCGCGATATTGTGAATGCATGGGAACATATTGCGAATATGTGTGCATTGTGTGATAGATGTGAGGTCGGTGAGGTACGCATTAGGGTAGAATGATGAGATATCATTCCTAGTGGCGAGATCATTAGGGTAGAATGACTAGATGTTGTTCCTAATGAGGCGTAAGTATTGGTGCACTAGGGTAGAATGGCTAATGATGTCATTCCTAGTGTGGAACTCACTGGGGTAGAATGATGTGATATCTTTACTAGTGAGAAGCTCATTGGGGTAGAATGACTTGATGTCGTTCCTAATGAGATATGAGTGCTTGGATGCATTGGGGTAGAATGACTTGATGTTGTTCCTAATGCAGTACAAGTGTTGGTGCGCACTGGGGTAGAATGGCTAACGATGTCATTCCCAGTGTGAGACTCATTGGGGTAAAATGACTTGATGTCGTTCCTAATGAGGTATGAATGTGAAACTCACTGGGGTAGAATGATTTGATATTGTTCCAAAGGGAGTAGTTACTGGGGTAGAATGACTATGTGTCGTTCCTAGTTACGTAAGCACCGGGGTAGAATAACCGAGAGGTTGTTCCTGGTGGGGTACGAGCGATGTACCATAGTCTCGAATAGAGAATTATGAGAGTGACGAGTTGTATAAACCACATGGTGTGGAACTGATTCGTGATAGGAGAGAATGGTTGTGTATGAATGATTGAGTCGAGAATTATGGATGTGTACATGATGAAGCATGTTTGGTGATTATCCATTATTGGTTTATGCATATATCTTGATGCATATGATGATTGTGATGAGAAGTGGTGAGAATGTGAAATATATGTATTATTATGTTTACGAATATATATATATATATATATATATATATATATATATATATATATATATATATATATATATATATATATATATATATATATATATATATATATATATATATATATATATATGATTATATGCAGTGATTATTATGGTAATATTTCTCACCCTTCTGTTGTTTTATAATGCTCTATGAGGCATTGCAGATTAGGATGGCTGGAAATCCTTTTTTGTGAAGTATAGCTTCATTCTTTTGGTTGGTTCGCTCTGATATGTAGCACCGGGAAGTTAGGCTTGTATAGCATTCTTTTGGGATACATTGTGTATATGTATCTGTTGGCAGATGTTTTGTAAAATGATGATATTGTGAATCAAACTTGGTGATATGTAAATTATATGATTACATGTTTAAATGATTCAATGTTTAGATTTTCCACTTTTAATTCTAAATATTGAAATGTGGGTGTAAGGACGAAGTTCCTCTGTTAATAGCTACCCCACTGTTACATGTCTTTTATAGAGCAGGTGTTGTATGTTTTGGTGTATGATGTGGCATGTATCTTTTATACCCAACAGAGTTTATCAATTACAGTTATCAGTTACAGTTTCTTTTACGGTTGGCAAATTTCTGAGTTCTTTGGTATTCAATCGTCTTTTACCTTGAAAGTTTGAAAGCTGCTCGCTCTTCATCGCTTCAGGTCCAAGTTTTTTGAATAGGGGCAGCTGTTGTACCCCAAAATTTGACCAACCTTTTCTTGTACTTGGCTTATGTTTCATTTCATTTTTAGCATTTGCATTTGCACAACATTGTTCTTAGCAGGGGATCAAGAGTCGTTGTGCCATTCAAGAGGAGGGTCTTATTGGATTCAAACTCAAGCAAAGGTATTTGTGCAAACCATTAAGTGTTTATCATCACCATGGAAGGTTCAAAGCTCTTTGAAATGAGATATTGGTGAGTGGATGTTATCTCCTATCTTGGGGATCATCAGAGGATCATCAGGGATTCATGAGGTCTTTATCTTGGAGAAGACATGGTCTACAAACTCATTGATTACCCTAGGGGTCATTGTGGAGTTTGTTTGGTCATTCAATCCATCTGTAAAGGGGCACAATCAAAAGATATGGAACTACGGTTTTATCTGGTCAACTCAAGGTCAACTATGGACTTGAGAAGGTTCAAGACTTGATTCTAAGTCACTTGAGTCATGGGGAGTCATCTCTGAGCATTTAGGATGTCATGCTAAGATCAAATTAAGAAGAATCAAGGGTTCAAGAAGTTACTAAATTAGGGTTTCAGAGGTTTTCAGTGTAAAATCCCCTTCTTTGGTGCCCAACTTCAAGGACAATTTACCCCATGATGGAAGCTCAATCTCATTTTCATGAAAACATGAGAGTTGTAGAGAATCCTTAAAGCTTTCTTTTGAGCACAAGAACTCATCCATTGAGTTTGTACATCTCAAGTTATGATGCCAACAAGTTAAGGTCCTCAGATGAAGATATGTTTGGTCAACTAAAAGTCAACTCACTTCCAAGGAATTTTTGGCCTAGAAACAAGTTTCTCCTCAACTTCAAGAAAACATGAAAGTTTTTATTCATGATCTTATATTTCCAAAAAGTCCTAGAAGTCCTCTTTATCATTTGTACATCTCATGTTATGGACCTCACAAGGCAAGGGCATTTTAGGAAAGTTCATTATAGGTCATTTGTTTCAATGACCAATTTCAGGAATTTATGGACCTCAAATGCAATTTCAACCAACGTGAAACTTGTGCCTAAGGGTCTTAACTCCATATTGAACTCAAAATTCATGAGGATTGTTGAATTATGTGGCCATATGGAGCATTTTCAAAGTGAAATTTTGGTTTTTGGTTTTTGGTCATGGTTTGAGTACCTTGCATTACAAGTCACATTTTGTTTCATTTTTGATTTATTTCACACCATTACATGCCTAAAAGAAGTTTTCCACAAATGGAAAAACATGAAGAGTCATAATATGCCATATTTTCAAATTTCTTACTCAAAAAGTAATGAATTTAAAATTGGTGAATGGAAGGTTTACAAAGCCAAAATTAATCCAATTCATTTCTACACCATATACTTGATTAATTGCTGACCCAATGTAATGAAATTTCACCAATAAGGCATTATGGGCCTTCATGATCATCATGAACCCATCATATAAAAGCAAAATGGTTTTCTCGAATGCTCAGAACGTGCCATTGCAGCTGGAGAGAGCATAGAGAACTTGAAATTTTCTCAATAATTTCCATTTCCGAATCACACTTTTCTCTGCAAATCAACCTCAATTGGAGCTTGAATCTTCTTTATCAAACTTCAAGGAGTGGATTAGAAGTAAGAGATTGAAGCTTTCAAGCATTTCAAGAGCCAACAGAGCTGCTCCATTCAGTAAGTTTCCACCTCTAATATCTCTCATCCTAGGCATGATTTAGGGACATTCTGGGCTGCATTTGAAGCCCTACCTATGGTAGGCCATGTTTGAACCATTGTTGTGTTTGTTTTCTGAAGTTTCAGATCATGTGTTCATTTATTCAAGCTTTCGATTTTCTTTATTTAGGAACCTTTTTGATGTTTAAATGGTAGATTCATAACCCTTCTGGAAGCAACTTTCAAATGGTACAGGATTTGGCCATTTAGATTGAGTTTTGAACCCTGAGCTCCGGCGAGCTGGCCGGAGAAGACGACCGGAGCCCTAGCTCCGGCGTCTGATTCATTCTCAGTCCAAGGTGATGTGGCTTTAGTTGGACATTTTGACTTGCTTGTTTGTCACTTTTCCATTGGATTGACCAAGGCCACACGTGCGTTGAAATCCAGTAAGGATTAATGAAACGCAACGTTTCATTTTGTGAATTGGCTTGGATCAAGTGGGCTCAGAGTGCTATTCACGCCCCCCCCCCCCCCTCATTCATGGCCCAAATGCGCTTTTGCCTGTTTTCAATTTATTTTCCTTTTTGCTATCATACCCCCTTTACTATTTCACTTATTTTATTTTATTTTTGTTTTCATTTTGATTAATTAAAAATAGTTTCAACTATGAAAGAATTCCACAAAAATTGTTTACCATTATTTAAATGTTTTATTTAATTTTCTATAATTTTAATTTCTAGTTTTATTTTTATTTGCCATTTAATTTCAATTTTGCAATTACTTGACTTTTATGTGGTTTACCTTGCATAGTCTTGATTGTTTGGACCTCAATTCTCTATCTCCAATGACCATGGCCTCTCCATCACCTAAATAAGGGATTGAGGTATTCTTGAGGATGATTTTGAGTGACTAACTATCATTTTTTCATTTGACTTTGTTTTGACTTTTCTTGTCCCTCGATAAACCCTCGATAAGGTGGAGCACTCTTGATAATTGATTTATTTGGTGATGCCTTGAGATGAGTTTGACCTTGAAACTTTGGTTTCTGTTTGCCGTTTGACTTGGATACTCTATCCTTTTTATTTTAACTTTATTGAATAACCTTCCTATTTTTGATGAAGCTTGCAAGTTAAGTCATCTTAAAGGAGGTTCATACAAACTTGTTTGACCTAGTTCCTTTGGTAAATGACTTCTATGGATCCCATATGCACCTTATGAGCTTTGATGCTTGTTTATAACATGATTAAGGTGCTGGTCCTTTACTTTTAGGTCATACACATGTGTAACTTATTTTGCAAGTAACTTGGAAGTTAGGCATTTCCACTTGGTTTTAAGTGTTGAATATGAGATAGAACTTTGGTTCTTCCATTTGCCTTGACTTGATTCATGTTTGTGCTTTGTTTCCTACTTGTTTCAATTTTTCTTCTTATGGTTTCACTTCTTCCCTATATGCTTTGATCATTATTCAAGGTGATTTGGTGTTAATGCTTCTGCTTTGAGTTTGCCTTGAATGATGCATCTCTTCTAGCACTTGTTTGCTCTTTTCTTTTGCATGATCAATTTGAGATGTTTGGTTGAGATATTTGACATGTGCTCTTCCCAAGTTTCTTTCTCCCATCTTTTCTTTGATCATGGCCCTTTGCCTTTGCTTGGTGTTTAGCTTTTGGTTTAAGTGATTGATGTTTGATGGTTGTAGGAGTTGATACTTCTCCCATTTCATCTCACTCTTCTTGACTTGTTTAAGCCAATTTGTTTTATTTGAATCTCATATTGTTGAATATTTGTTTCATCCTTTGAATCTTACATCCCATATTTGCATCTTTGCAATCCATGTTTGCATTGTTTTGACTTCTTTAAGTCAACTTCTTCTCTTTCTTCATTTCATATGTGATTGGATTATCTGTTGTTTAATTGGTTTTGCCATGATCCCTTAAGATTCCTAGTCCCCCTATTTAAGCTGGGAGTAGGAGAGACATTAGGTGTTCAATCCTTTGCATGATAACATTAGGATAGACTTCCCTTTTCAATCCCAACTTTAGGAGCATTTTGCATGACAACATTAGGGTTGATTAGTTTCCCCTTAGAGTTTGTGTCTTCTCTTCTCATCTCCTAAAAATCTTAAGATACTTAATAAAGGTTAATACATTTTTTACGCTACGAGCCTTAAGTGCTTGAGGAATGATAGTTGGGGGGCCTCCTCTCAATCTTTCTAGAGTGTTTAGCGTATGCCCTTTTGGCGATATGCGATACATTCGCTCTCAAGTCATAGTGTTTAGTGCAACATGAGTTACAAACTTAACTCGATTCACTTCTTCATAAAAAACACAAAATAAAGCATCAAACCTTTATATCCCCAGGATTGTTTAAAATCATTTTCTGAAAGAGTGTGTTAAGTCTTGGTTCTACCGCAAACAGGTAACGCCTAAGTCTCCAATGGTCGAGCAGTAATACACCTAACTGCTAGAACAAGGGTTTAAACCTACTCAGTTAAAACACTTGAACCAATCTGTGGTCGTGTCAGCCCGAACTACGTTTGCTCTGATTTCTTATACTAGATGAGGATACGTAGGAACAATACGGCGATGTCTTGGCGAGCAACCTCCCCCCCTTTCACCCGTAGTTTTCCGAACTACATTGACTCTAACTTTCCCATTGCACGAGGGAATACGTAGCTCATGCTATATTGAGTCACTTTTCTTTTCTTTTGTCCTTGTGAACCAACCTTTTGATAGATTAACACCCTTTTAGATAGACCACAAGCGTGGATCCCGTTGAGTACAACGGACGTGAGGGGTGCTCATACCTTCCCCTTGCATAATCGACTCCCGAACCCTAGATTTAGTTGTGATGACCTGTCTTTTCCCCTTTTCGTAGGTTTTCTCTGATTATTTCCTTTCCCTCTTTTGGGATAAATAACGAATGGTGGCGACTCTCTTGTCTTTGTCGGCCCCCTTTTCGCAGCGGTGCGATAGAAATGACACATATACAAAGTTGGAGAGAATTGGGGGAAGCAATTGTTCATCAATATCAATATAATAGTGACTTGGCGCCGAATAGAGGGCAATTGCAAAATGTGTCACGGAGAAACAACTAGGGGTTCAAAGAGTACGCCCAGAGGGGGCGAGAGTTAGCAGCTAGAGTGCAACCTCCAATGGTGGAGCATGATCTGATTGACATGTTCATGACGACCTTGCTAGGAACATATTATGAAAAATTAATCAAATGTATGTCTGGAAGCTTTTCAGATTTGGTGATGGTAGGAGAGAGGGTAGAGAATGGTATAAAGATAGGTAAGATACCAAGCGGAGCAGGATCTTCATTAAGAGGGATGAAGAAGCCATACAACCAAAACATTAAGAATAGAGAGAGAGATATGAATGCAATATCATCCTATAGAGGTAAAGTCCGGGCACAACATCAGTATTAACAACTGGTTGCTAGTATAGTCATTCCAGTTGTACCTCAGTGTTGCACCCAAAATTTTGACCCCTTAGATCTTCATCATAATTTTAAGGTCATATTCATTTGATTATCTAACCTTAACCTATTTCAAGTTTGTCTTTATTAAGATACAAGCGAATTAGGGTTCCGTACAGCCGAGAATCAAGATTTTGAGAGTTTAATCAGTTAATGTCTTGGATTGATTGCCCATGAAATAAGTCTCCAGATCATCAAATATACTCCATTGGATCATGTATGAATCTAATTTGAGGTTGTCACCCAAGGGTCAAGAACAATGCAGTTCAGCATACCCGATTAGGATTTTCGATCAGGAAAAGTCAGCTGTAGTTTGACTTTTGATTTAAATGGTGTTCCAATGGTGGGATCATGGTCCATGAAGTTCATATGGCTTAGTGAAGTATACTGAAGAAGTTTCAAGGCCTCAAAAGACCCAAAACATCGACAGTCGACACGGTAGTCATCGATCGATCGTTCGGTTGATCGAAAAGTCAACTCTTCACTCATAAGGAATTTGACCTCAAAGTATGAAGCAAAAATGTTCCTAGTAACATATTACACCTGTCCATGAAGTTTCATGACCATTGGATCAAGGATTGAGGAGTAATCGAAAAATTGGGAAATTAGGGTTTTGAAAAGGGCAAGACCATAACTCCCTAACCACACATCCAATTGAGTTGGTTCAAAGCTCATTGGAAAGCTCTTGACAAGTCTTACAAAAGTCCCACAGTGGTCCATGAGCAGAAAATGCATAGAGTTTGAGTTATGACCAAAATCATTTCAAGAGGAAAAAATAACTTAGAAAAATTCTAAGTTATTGGCCTTTTTAGGCATGTTTTTAGCAACTTTGAGTGGATTTTTGACCTAGTTCCACTTGGAATCTGAAGATCATGAAACCATTAAAGTTGTAGAGCTTCATGAGGGTTTTCCAAAAAGTTATAGAACTCTTCCATAGCCCTTGTGAGCTGAGAGTTATGAAGCGATAAAGTTAGGTCTGTGCACTAGTTTGTCAACTTGCTAAAACCTAACATGAACTTGATTTCCAACTATGAACTTCATCTCTAACCATGGATTGATAGCTGATATGATATTTAAGAGTGCATAGTGAAATAATTCAGAAGGGAATCCAAGCATATCCCAAGGAATCATGGAAAACCATTTGTTTAATAAGGAAAAAGTCCAAAGGTACAAGAGGAGAGAGATGATTTGGGGCTGCAGGATGGCAAATTTGTCCTTGCTATCTCTATAGTCATTCCATACAGCTCAAAATTATCTGGTTTTAGAGGTTTATGGCCCTTGGAAGCATGCACCATCTACAGAAAGTAAGCACACATAGATTTGCTTAGTTTTTCAACAAAACCACCATATGAAAACCACTTGAACAAAATCTGCCCCAAGTCATTTTTCCTATAAATAGAGGCTACCTCTATGTTACTTCTCACACCAGAGCACTCTAAACCTAAGAGAAAATCAAGCTCTCTCATCTTACCTTGCTTTACTTGAAAGTGAACAAAGTCTCCAAAATCACCGAAATTCCCTTTGTGCAAATTCTACACCAACTCCATTTCCAACCATTCAAACCTCACCAAAACCATATACGCAACTTCAAAATAACCATCTAAAGTTGTTTCCATCATCACATTCACCAAAAACTCCATGGGTCAAAAAGTCAAACTCCACACCACCATAGTTTGACTTTTGAGCACTTCACACACCAAATCACTACTTGTATCCACTCCTACCAATTTAACACTCAAAATACACCATATCCATGATGTTCTAGCTATCCACCATATTAAATCATAGCTGGAAGTGAAGCTACTCAAACTGTCCTCAATATTTGGTTATTTCTTCAAAAGGAAGCAAGCTTCACCAATTTGCTCCAAAGGAATCTCTGGGCAGCTAGCTGGTGTTTGGAAGTCTACAAGAGGTTGGTGACCTCTAACTTTTGCTTCCTTTCATGTATATATGCATCATCAAACTGTTGACCATAAAATTGGATATGCTTGCATTTATTGTCATAAATTCATATGTGCCATATCCATTTGGTCCTTGAAGTTCAAAACTGTTATTTTAAGTGTGTGTTTGTTAATGACAAAACCTGTTCCTCATTATCAAAGTTTGTTTATACATATTGTCCAGGTTGTAACCATCATGAGAAAATATGCATTGAGTTTGATGTTTGACTTTGCCATGCCAAGTTTACTTCTATGATGTTTTGAACTGTTGTTTTGTGCTTGGTACATACTTGCTGTCATGAGAATGTAGTATCAATTGAATCATGATCTGTTTAGATGGTTGACATTGTCATGTTTTGCATCAGTTGCTGTCAACAGTAGGTTTGTATACTAGGATTTGTTTTTCTTGCTAAAATGAAGTAATGGATGTCATGTTTAGAGCAATGTATTAGGGTTGTCTTGAGGATTTAAGTTTGTTACTGTTCAAATCATTGAGGGTTGTTTTGGTTTTGGTTTAAAGGTTGTTACCTTAGTTCTGGTGGAGTTTTTGATATTGGTGTGCTCAACTAGATTTCAGAGGTGCACTATGAACATTGTTATGTTTAGTGCCTCTCTTTTGGAGGCCTGATCTTGTTCATGTTTTTTGGATCAGTCTAGCCTTTAGTAGGATGCATAGATTTATCATAACCAAGAGTGTTTGTCATGAGGGTCTAGGTATGTGGTGAGCCTCAGTTCAGTTTAGATCTTTGAAGACAATTTGTTTGGTTTGACTGTTAACTGAGTTAGTATTGGTTCATGCTAAGTTCATGAGGCTGTTACCATGTTTCTGTTGAAATTCATGACAGGTTGACTTTTTAAAGACTTGTTTTCATGCTGAGTCCGCTGTTCAGGTCTGCTGTTGGAGTTGGTGTTAGGAATGTAATGCATGAGTTGCTAACTCTTCATTCCCTTTAGACTTGGCATTGCATGTCAATTTCATAATTCTGTTTAGGCCTAGATTTAGTTGGTTCAATTCCTAGTCATGTTTGTGGTTTGTGATTTTTCACTTAGTGCATACTTGAATTAATCTAGCATTTTAGTAAGTGTGCATAGGTCTGTCATTATAATCTTGCTGTTAGGGGCTAGGTCTTTGTAAGGACATAGTTATTTGGAATTCATCAATGCTTGAAACACCAAGAATCATGTTAGTATGTTTGTAGTGACTGCTCAGTTTGTTATGCAATTGAAAAGAATCACCTGGATATGCTGATGCATATGTTGGTCAACTTTGTGTTTGTTTGATTTTTTTTCACTATCAAATCTGTTGGCTTTAGTACTGAAGAGGTTGAGTTTATCAACTCAGGCCTGTTAATTGCCAGGTCTAGTTTCTCTTTAAAAGGGCAGTATTGCTTGGATTTTCATCTAAGATGAGGTTGTGACAGGGCTGTTGTCTAAAGGTATTTGGTGAAGAACAGGTTTGCTGTCATGAGGATTTTAAGAACTGTCTTGTACCTCAGTTCTTATTGGGCCCTCGAGGGGAAATTTGCTTTGGTTGGTTGTTAAGAGGTTTAGTATGGTTTTTTGTGGAGCTTTTGCTGCTTTGGCCACTAGTGTCTATAATAGTGTGAGACTTGATATGTTTCTCTATTGGTATTAAGGTGTGAGGAGAGGGCTATTACTGTTAGATCAATTTAGGATAGATTGGTTTCAGTTAGTAAACCAATTATCCTCTTGTTGTGCCTGCTATCCAAGTTTGTTGAGGGGTTTGGCCAGCTTAGGTTCTCATCAAAACCTTGTTCAATTCCTTGTTTTACCTAGTGCTTTTGATGCAGAACATAATGTTAGGATTTTAGTTGGTTTTTATGTTGGTATTTGTGAATAGGCCCAGCCTTTGTTGAACTGTTAACTTTATTTTGAGTATACAATAATGCCCTTATCATTTATGTTTTGAAGATCTGTCATATTTTGCTTGTTGGTATCATTGCCCATTTGATTGGAAACCTTGTGTCAACAGAACCATTTTGGCTTGACAACCTCAATTTAGATCTAAAATTCTTCTGTTAACTATTGGATGTACTTGGCTTCGAATCTGCAGTTACACTACTGTTTCTATTTTCCAAACAAAATAAGCCTGCTATGTTCCTTTTGTTCTTTGAATTTTTCTGTTGGAAGTATGATGGTTGTCAGCTTCTACTTTGAGCTTAACAACTTTTGATGTCATCAAACTTGTTTTTCAAGTTATTACAATTGGTGTGTGTGTTGTTTTGGAGCCCTTGACATTGATTAGATTGCAAAGAATTTATCAACACAAATCCATCATTTGCAGTTTTGCAGCCATGTTATGTTTCTGTTGAGAAATTGATTTGTTAATCAAAATTCATCATGAGTTTTACTTTTAAGGTGTGAGCAGATTCTTATTTACCTAAAAATGCTTTTGTATTAATCTCTATATTTCAATTTACATCTCAACATCTTTTTTAGCATGTTCAATTGGGTTTTGAGTTGTAGAGGTTATTTCTGATTTTGGTTGATACCATCTTCTTCTCCTTAAAAAAAACAAGTGGTTTTGGTTTAAATTTCATTGAAAATGATCAAAATTTGAGTGAGTTGGGATTAAACCGTATTTTGAGTTTTCAACTTGGTTCTTGCCTTGGTCCATGCCTAGAAATACATGCCATTTTGGTATATGATTTAATGGGGTGGCTTGATACAACGGATGTATCGCCACCCCAATGGTTATGCCTTGCTCTCATATTGCCTTGCCTTGCTACATGTCATGGGTTCGATCCGTGTGGAGATCAACCCTTTTGATTTTATTTTCCATATTTGCCATGTTTTCACATTTTTTCCATCCCTTGCCTTCAAACAACACGCGCGCGTTTATGGTTGGTTTGGCCAAGTTTTGGACTGGTAACCCAAGGGTGGTGGGTTCAACAGCCACCAAGTGCACTCCCTTCTTTTTTAATTACTAAAAATCTTGATTATTTATTTAATTGTCATTAATTTCAAAAATTCATAATTCTTTCATTTTTTATCATTTTTAAATGATTCCTTTTGACAAATTCTTGTATTAATGCATGCTTTCATATAATGCTTAAAGAATTCTAAATTTTTAATTTAGAAACACTTTGCATTACGGGGAATTTGTGATTCGTTTTAGGGTTTTAATCCTTATACCTTTCCTCTTTCATTTCAAATTTGAATTTCATTCTCTTTGAGTTTCAGTTTGAACTTTGGCTTTTTAGCATCCTTGTGTATTTGAGTTTGACTTAAACTCCTTGCTTGTGAGCATTTATGTTTGATCTTCTCTTAAAACTTATGAGTTTTCCCATTGAAGTTTGTGAACTTTTTGTGTACCATTTGTTGTGACATTGTTTGTTTAGGCATGATGCCTGTAAGTATACATGTCATCTTGTAAGCCCTATTGAAGCCTCTGTGAAGGCAAAGTATCTACCAACACAAGCGTGCCTCTGGTTTTTGATGATGACAACTTGCTAAGAGATATCCTTCTTTCGTTTAAATCATTCACGCTACTTATGATTCAATTTTTACAATGACGTAATGCACAAAAAGCTGTAGAAATTTATGTTTTTGCAGATTTTTGAACCATGAGCCGACCATACCGTCAGCACACAGTTTCATTCAGTTCACACGGCTCAGCGCATGAAGGTCATGCGTCGACCGTTAACTTGGCGCATGCAGGTTTAAGAATCAGACGGCTCAGCGCATGAAGATCATGCGTCGACCGCTGACTCGGCGCATGACAGTTTGAGTGTCACACGGCTCAGCGCACGCCGACCCTATGGTCGACCGTTCGCGCGCAGAAACAGAAATTCTGCTATGTTTCATTGATCTGTCAACTGTCTGTTTTGTATATTACTATAAATAGCTGTCTTTTCAATTTTAACAACTAACATTTTTGAAAGCATTGTGAGAAAGTGTTCAGGTCAAGAAACGTGAAAGAGGTGCATCAGTGTTCTTCATCTTCATCGTTCAATCAACTCACAAATCCTCAAATTACAGATAATCAATTTTTTTGCTGCGGTTTGTGGTTTGCTCGACGGTGATAAGGTTCGAACGCGTGATTGAAGATCCGGTTCGAGTGGAAGCTGGTGCAGGTGTTTCTTGGGAGAAAACCTTTGAGGTTTTACCTATAAAGACTACAGGTTTTGAAGGCTTTTGTTACGGAATCGTCGGTTCAACAATCAAGCGAGTGCGAAGGTGATTGATTAGCGGAAGGTTGATCAATCTAGTAGCTAGGGCGTTGAAAGGTTGAAGACGTTCCGGGTTCAATTTGGGTGTGTCTAAGATCAGCCGTGCCGAAGGTTTGATCAACGGAAGAGTTGTCAATAAGGTGGCTGCAATCGGAGGTCATTCACATCAAATTGGAGGACTTGATTCATCTTGAATCAAGGGGCAAGAAGTGGTAGAAATTATCAGCAACATTAAGATTGTTTGTATCAATTGTCTATCGATTCTTGTGTATAACTGTTCTACCAAACAGGTGATATCTATTCAATACATATCTCAATTCTCATTGTAGAATTGAGGGCAGACGTACCCCAACGCGAGGACGACTGGGGGAACTGCCTCATCAAATCTTGTGTTCCTTTATTTTCTGCATTTTCAATTACAGCTTAAAAATTAAGTGATTCTAGAATAAGTGATTTTGTCAAATTGTAGTATTGATTGAGTGAGTTGGTGAAACACTGTTTTTTAACTACTAAGTACAATAGAAATACTGTACTAAGGCTTTTTCAATCACTCATTCAACACAAATATCATTTAAGGTATTTGTGCACACCAACTGTTCGACAAAAGTGCTGAACTAAAATTGCCTTAATTTTGCTGCTAGTTTTGGTGTAATTTTTGATCATTGGAATAAGGAAATAGTACGAGTGAATCACATCTGAGTTTTGCATAAAAGTGTGTAGTGATTTACTATCCGTTATCGTCTTAAATTCATCTGCTTGACGCATATCCGGCTCTCCAATAGTTGTTCGTTTTAGACTATATTTTCCAAGGCCGCTTCCGCATTTGAAAACAATTTTGAAAACCAATTTTATTGGTAGCGCCACTCAAATTTTTAAAAGGGATCTATTCAACCCCCCCTTCTAGATCCGTGCCTTAGTCTAACAAGTGGTATCACGAGCTCCGGTTCTCCGGTGCTTCAAATACAACATTGATAGAATAATGGCTAACGAACCAAAAGGGGCGTACAATAGAGCTCCCGTTTTTAACGGTGAAAATTATAGCTATTGGAAAGACTGTATGCGGGTGCACATTAATTCCATAGATAGAAAGATATGGAACGTTATTCTCAATGGTCCGATTGAAATAACCATGACAAATGAGAATAACGAAGTTGTGCCAAAGCCCGAAGCACAATGGACCGACGACGATGAGCGAAAGTATAATTACGATTGGAAAGCTAAGAACATTCTAATCTCCTCATTAGGTGTAGATGAATACTACCGTGTATCCCATTGCCCTACGGCTAAGACTATGTGGGATGCACTACAAATTGCCCATGAGGGGACAAACGATGTTAAGTTGGCTCGAATCAACACTCTTATACAAGAGTTTGATCTCTTTTTCATGGAGCAAGGGGAAACCATTGCTGACATGCAAAAGAGATTTACTCATCTCATAAACAGATTACATTCACTAGGAAGACCTATTTCCAATGATCTTGCTACTAATAAAGTTTTGAGATGTCTTAGCAGGGAATGGCAGCCGAAAGTGACCGCCATCAAAGAGGCAAATGATCTTACGGTATTAGACCTGACTACATTGTTTGGCAAACTACAAGAGCATGAACAGGTACTCTTGAGTCTTGACCAACATGAAAGGAAAGAAAAGAAGGACAAAGTAAAGATGAGTGAAAAGAAGTCCATAGCTCTTAAGGCTTCTTCCTCGAAGTCTAAAGCAAAAGAGCAAAGTGATTATTCTTCAAGCGACGACGAAGAAGAAGACATAAATGAGGACATGGGGCTGTTCGTTAAACGGTATAACCGGTACGTGAGAAAGAACGGCATCCAACATTCGGAGAAGAACCTGGTAAATTTCCGAAGGCAATCAAGGTTCTCCAAAGATGACAATCAAAAAGGCAAAAAGACTAGAGGAACGTGCTATAAATGTGGAAAGCCCGGTCACTACAAACCGGACTGTCCAATGAACAACAAGGGAAAAGAAAAGGAACAATCGAAGTCACATAAGAGAGCATCAAAGCCTAGGAGGGCGTACATCGCGTGGGAAAGCGACAGTGATTCTTCCTCCTCTAATGAAAGCTCTAGTGATGAAGAAGAGTCCGTGAATCTATGTCTCTCCGCAAATCAGAAAAAGAAAAAGAAACAGGTACGTCACTCTAGATATAATATGTCATCTAATATGTCTCATTCCGAATTACAAACCGCATTCGATGTTTTACACAAGGAAGCAACTGAAGCCTTTAAGAAACTTGCTTCTAATAGAAGAATTTTTACATATTTAGAGCACAAAGTCTTAGAGTCCGAAAAGAAATTAGAGGACCTTAAGGCTTCCATTGTGAAAGATAATGAATCGGATTGTAAGGACAATAGTAATCCTTTCAACTTTGGTTGTGATACTTGTCATATTTGGCAAGGTGAGGTTAGAAACCTTAAGGCCAAATTAGACAAGGCACTTGAACCTAAAATTACATTTGCAATCGATAAAAAGGATTTTAGAAAAAGTATGATAAACCCATATCAAAAATATGCATATGTAATTAGGGATCAAGCAAGTGAAAGTGATTCTAATGTCGACTTTGTATGCTTTTACTGTTGCAAGAAAGGCCACTCCATTGGTAAATGTCGATTTAGGAGATTTCTTGTTCCTAAAGGCATCTACCAATGGTTGCCCAAACGCAACCGTCTTGTCGCTAACCTATTAGGACCCAATATGCCATTGGGTACCTCCCTTTTCTAAGTTATATTTTGACAGGTGAAATGTGTCGAGTCCACCGAGAGAAGATGGGTTCTTGATAGTGGGTGCTCAAGGCACATGTCTGGAGACATATCCTTATTCATAGACTTCGTGGCTAAGAAGAAAGGGTATGTAACATACGGTGATAACAACCGCGGAGCGATACTAGGTAAAGGTAGTATAGGTAATCCCTCCTCTACTACAATTTCCGATGTGTTGCTTGTCGAAAACCTTAAACATAATCTCCTTAGCATTAGCCAATTATGCGACAAAGGTTACAATGTTTCCTTTTCAAAAGATTGCTGCAAAATTGTGCATGAAAGTGATAAGAAGAATGTGTTTATTGGTTTTAGAGTAAACAATGTGTATATGCTTGACTTGAATGTGGTATCCCCAACAAGCGATCAATGTCTCATATCTATGAGTGAAGACTCATGGCTATGGCATAGGCGCTTAGCGCATGTCAACTTTGACTTACTCAATAAGATTGTCTCAAAAGATCTAGTACTAGGACTTCCCAAAATTAAGTTCACCAAGGATCACCTTTGTGATGCTTGTCAAAAAGGAAAACAAACGAGAATCTCCTTTAAATCCAAAAAGATTATTTCAACAACGAAACCTCTTGAACTACTTCATATGGACTTGTTTGGGCCGTCTAGGATCAAAAGTCTAGGAGGAAACTATTACGGATTCGTAATAGTGGACGACTTTTCTAGGTTCTGTTGGACCATCTTCTTAGTGAGTAAAAGTGACACGTTTGCCGCTTTTGAGAGATTTGCCAAGCTCTCCCAAAATAAGTTAAATACAAACATTGTGTCAATAAGAAGTGACCACGGAGGTGAATTTGAAAATCATTTATTTGAAGAATATTGCGGTAACCATGGCATCGATCATAACTTCTCGGCTCCACGAACTCCTCAACAAAATGGGGTTGTGGAGCGTAAAAACAGAATTTTAGAAGAATTGGGAAGAACAATGATTAATGATAGTGGTTTACCAAAATACTTTTGGGCCGACGCCATTAGTACGGCATGTTATGTTTTGAATAGGGTACTCATCCGCCCCATTCTAAACAAAACTCCGTATGAACTTTTAAAAGGGCGAAAGCCTAATGTTTCTCACCTTCATGTTTTTGGATGCAAGTGCTTTGTATTAAACAATGGAAAGGAAAACTTGGGCAAGTTTGATTCAAAAGCCGATGAAGGCATTTTTCTAGGGTACTCGCAATCAAGTAAAGCATATAGGATTTATAATAAAAGATTACTAGCTGTTGAAGAGTCTGTGCACGTTACGTTTGATGAGTCCTATCCGAGAAATGTCGGAAAGGATAGTGTTGTTCATGGTGCAGGTACATCCACAGAAGACATACTCAAAGGTGGCGAAACGGGGATTGATCAACCCGATAGAGTCAAAATTGAGGAGGATAAGGATGCACACCATGAGGTAACTGAGGAAGCTCATCCGCCTACAAACGATGATCTCCCTCAAGCTTGGAAGTCGTGTAAAGATCATCCAATTGACAATATTCTCGGAGACATCACAAAGGGAGTCACCACTCGATCTAAGCTAAGTAACTTTTGTTATCACTTCGCTTTCGTTTCACAAATAGAGCCTAAAAACCCCAAAGAGGCCCTACTCGATGAGCACTGGTTTTTATCGATGCAAGAGGAACTAAATCAGTTTAAAAGAAACGAGGTATGGGACCTTGTCCCTCCTCCGCGAGGCCATCGAGTAATCGGCACCCGATGGGTGTTTAGGAACAAGTTGGACGAAAACGGGGTAATAACCCGTAATAAAGCGAGATTGGTCGCTCAAGGGTATAACCAAGAGGAAGGCATCGACTATGAGGAAACTTATGCGCCGGTTGCCCGACTCGAGGCTATACGCCTTTTACTCGCCTTTGCATGTGCAAAGGATTTTAAGTTATTTCAAATGGATGTTAAAAGTGCGTTCCTTAACGGTCACATAAATGAAGAAGTATATGTGTCTCAACCTCCCGGTTTTGAATCTCATGAATACCCTGAACATGTTTACAAGTTAAAAAGAGCTTTATATGGTCTCAAACAAGCTCCTAGAGCTTGGTATGAGCGACTAAGTAAGTTTTTACTTAATCAGGGGTACTCACGAGGAAAGGTTGACACTACACTCTTCATTAAACGTCAAGGAAAGCACTTGATTTTGGTGCAAATCTATGTTGACGATATTATATTTGGATCCACTAACATGAATCTCGTGAGAGAGTTTTCTGACCTCATGCAGGGCGAATTCGAGATGAGTATGATGGGGGAGCTCACATACTTCCTCGGCCTGCAAATTAAACAACTCCAAGAAGGGACATTCGTGAGCCAAACAAAATATTGTTTGGACTTGATCAAGAGATTTGACATGGCAAAATCCAAGGCCATAGACACCCCAATGCCTACATGCGTAAATTTGGATAAAGATGAAAATGGCAAGGACGTAGAGGTAAAACGATATAGAGGTATGATTGGTTCACTTCTCTATCTTACTGCGTCACGTCCTGATATTATGTTTAGTGTGTGCATGTGTGCACGATACCAATCATGTCCCAAAGAATCCCACCTAAAAGCTGTTAAACGAATTCTTCGATACCTGTCAGGTACCCCGAAGTATGGATTGTGGTATTCTAAGGGTAGTGATTGCTCGTTGGTAGGTTACTCCGATTCCGACTTTGCCGGGTGCAAATCGGATAGGAAAAGCACTAGTGGTACATGTCATTTGTTTTCAAACTCCTTGGTTAGTTGGCATAGCAAGAAACAAGTTTCAGTTGCTTTATCAACGGCCGAGGCGGAATACGTTGCCGCTGGTAGTTGTTGTGCTCAAATTCTGTGGATTAAGCAACAACTACTAGATTTCAATCTTAAACTTGAACGTATTCCTATCCTATGTGACAACACTAGCGCTATTAACCTTACCAAAAATCCCGTATTACACTCTCGCACTAAACATATAGAAATTCGACACCATTTTCTTAGGGACCATGTTGAGAAAGGTGATGTTGTATTTGAACACGTTGACACTAAAAACCAACTAGCGGACATTTTCACAAAGCCGCTAGCAACGGAACCTTTCTTTCATATCCGCCGAGAACTTGGCATCCTCGACATTTCGGAACGGGAATAATATTTGCTGATGTTATCTTATTTCATTCAAATAATCATGCTGTTGTACTTCTAACAATTTGATATTCGTGTAAGTATAAGTATGTTGTGTATCAAGCAAATCAGGCATCAAGGTGATATTGTTCTTTCTCTCTCTCTTTGTTTGATAATCCTGTTGATCTCAAATCATATCGCTTATACTACGCTAAATTTGTATGACATCTACTGCATATGTATATAGATATTTTTTTCTTATATGTCATGACATCATTTTTGCATAGCATGTACCTCTGAATATGGTAAAATACCAAAATCTGCTGTTTGTTGCATATTGAGTCGACCATTACTATATTACAAGCCGGATGTATGAACTAAGAGACTCCAAGCGAGGCACCGCGCTCGCCTATGGCTCATTCATTCAGGAAGCTTTAAACTCTGCAGGTATCAATTACCCGTCTTTTCCGTATACTCCAATTTCTTCCGATAAAGAGTTCAGTTCAAAGGTCTTTGCTATGATGGGATATGTGTGGGATCAGTCGCTCAAAAAGTACAGATTTTATCGGCGCTCAACCATGGCTGCAGCTGCCTCCTCGAGTGAAGAAAGTGCTGATGAGTCAGAGGGTGGAGAAGATGAAGAAGCAGAAGGAAGCTCAAGTGAAGATGAAGACAATCAAGGTGACAATGCAGGAGAGGCACAAGAAACCGCTGATGAGACTCAGCTGGACCACGATATTAATGAAGGTCATCAACCATACGTGCCTTCTGAAAACTATCAACAAACATATTAAGATGACAATCAACACAATAACTGGTCTGCCTACTCAAACCAACAGGAAAATGAGGATGAGGAGAATAACCAAGGCTGGGGTGAATGGCAATACACCGGGTGGACCACCCTTGGCAAATTCTATCAGCCGTATCAACCAAGCACTGCAGACCCACCTTCTCCTCAACAACCGTCAAACAATTCGGAGATTTTAGAAATGATGCAGTCGATGCAGTTGGAACAGCGAAATTTTATGACCAATATGCAGGAACAACAACAAAAATTCATGAGGGATCAAAATGAAAGAATGGCACAAATTCGTTCTGAACTGCATAACCAAAATGAACGGATCAGTGGAATGTCGACTCAGCTGGACGCTCGATTCGAGACTCTAACTCACTGTCATCAAGCTGAAGAGCGCGCCATTGTCGACAGTCTTGACTTTTTGAATAACATCACAGAAGAATTTACTGATCTAGCTCATCCCCAACGCCATCCTCATTACTATGACAGGCGTGGTCGTGGTCGCGGACGTGGACGGGGCTATTAGCATGCGCTCATATGTCATTTGTTGTTTCCTGTTTTGGCTTGCATTCATTTTGTTTGTTGTGTTTTGCTTTTCTGCCCAAACTCACTATGATTGTTGCTTACTTCTATGTTGCTATCATGACATTTTTGTGGTTCTGTAATCTATTAACTGTTATCTCCATCGTATGTATAACTGTTGTTTACTTCTCATCTGTTGGTATCTCATTTATGCATGATTCAATGTGTTGTTATTGTGTCACGAGTTTACCTCTTTTTGATGTTGTCAAAGGGGGAGAACCGAGCAGTAGATAGACGATGATTACGACCGCTATAATTGTAAAAGAAAGGGGGAGCATACCTATACCTATCACGTGTTGCGTAACAGTAGGTTGCCATCATCAAAAAGGGGGAGAATGTGAAGGCAAAGTATCTACCAACACAAGCGTGCCTCTGGTTTTTGATGATGACAACTTGCTAAGAGATATCCTTCTTTCGTTTAAATCATTCACGCTACTTATGATTCAATTTTTACAATGACGTAATGCACAAAAAGCTGTAGAAATTTATGTTTTTGCAGATTTTTGAACCATGAGCCGACCATACCGTCAGCACACAGTTTCATTCAGTTCACACGGCTCAGCGCATGAAGGTCATGCGTCGACCGTTAACTTGGCGCATGCAGGTTTAAGAATCAGACGGCTCAGCGCATGAAGATCATGCGTCGACCGCTGACTCGGCGCATGACAGTTTGAGTGTCACACGGCTCAGCGCACGCCGACCCTATGGTCGACCGTTCGCGCGCAGAAACAGAAATTCTGCTATGTTTCATTGATCTGTCAACTGTCTGTTTTGTATATTACTATAAATAGCTGTCTTTTCAATTTTAACAACTAACATTTTTGAAAGCATTGTGAGAAAGTGTTCAGGTCAAGAAACGTGAAAGAGGTGCATCAGTGTTCTTCATCTTCATCGTTCAATCAACTCACAAATCCTCAAATTACAGATAATCAATTTTTTTGCTGCGGTTTGTGGTTTGCTCGACGGTGATAAGGTTCGAACGCGTGATTGAAGATCCGGTTCGAGTGGAAGCTGGTGCAGGTGTTTCTTGGGAGAAAACCTTTGAGGTTTTACCTATCAAGACTACAGGTTTTGAAGGCTTTTGTTACGGAATCGTCGGTTCAACAATCAAGCGAGTGCGAAGGTGATTGATTAGCGGAAGGTTGATCAATCTAGTAGCTAGGGCGTTGAAAGGTTGAAGACGTTCCGGGTTCAATTTGGGTGTGTCTAAGATCAGCCGTGCCGAAGGTTTGATCAACGGAAGAGTTGTCAATAAGGTGGCTGCAATCGGAGGTCATTCACATCAAATTGGAGGACTTGATTCATCTTGAATCAAGGGGCAAGAAGTGGTAGAAATTATCAGCAACATTAAGATTGTTTGTATCAATTGTCTATCGATTCTTGTGTATAACTGTTCTACCAAACAGGTGA
Organism: Lathyrus sativus; assembly: GCA_963859935.3. Classification (NCBI taxonomy): domain Eukaryota; kingdom Viridiplantae; phylum Streptophyta; class Magnoliopsida; order Fabales; family Fabaceae; genus Lathyrus; species Lathyrus sativus. The sequence goes on along the minus strand of OZ012736.1, from coordinate 150,876,995 downwards.
TATCTATTCAATACATATCTCAATTCTCATTGTAGAATTGAGGGCAGACGTACCCCAACGCGAGGACGACTGGGGGAACTGCCTCATCAAATCTTGTGTTCCTTTATTTTCTGCATTTTCAATTACAGCTTAAAAATTAAGTGATTCTAGAATAAGTGATTTTGTCAAATTGTAGTATTGATTGAGTGAGTTGGTGAAACACTGTTTTTTAACTACTAAGTACAATAGAAATACTGTACTAAGGCTTTTTCAATCACTCATTCAACACAAATATCATTTAAGGTATTTGTGCACACCAACTGTTCGACAAAAGTGCTGAACTAAAATTGCCTTAATTTTGCTGCTAGTTTTGGTGTAATTTTTGATCATTGGAATAAGGAAATAGTACGAGTGAATCACATCTGAGTTTTGCATAAAAGTGTGTAGTGATTTACTATCCGTTATCGTCTTAAATTCATCTGCTTGACGCATATCCGGCTCTCCAATAGTTGTTCGTTTTAGACTATATTTTCCAAGGCCGCTTCCGCATTTGAAAACAATTTTGAAAACCAATTTTATTGGTAGCGCCACTCAAATTTTTAAAAGGGATCTATTCAACCCCCCCTTCTAGATCCGTGCCTTAGTCTAACAGCCTCATCTTTGTTAAGATCTCCTTCCATCTTTATTAATATGTACCCCATTTTTTGTCAAGATATGTCTGTGGTTTTCACCCTTTGTGTTTAGTCTTGTAAGAACTTCCCCCTTTTCTTGATATTATAATATCTTAAATGCTTGCTTTGGTTCTAACCATTCATCCTGATTCAAATACCTGCTTATTGTAATATGCTTGCTTGCTCTTGGTTGTAACCATATCCCTTATATTCATCATGTGTGAATGATTATGCTTTGTTAAGTTTATTTCCCCAAAGGTATGGAACTCTTTAGTTCTCATCCAAGTTGCTTAATTCCTTTCCCTTCCAAAGGAAAGTCTCTCTATTGACCCTTGGGTCATAGATAGCTCAATTAAATCATAGCTCTGGATAGAACCTTCCCCCCTTTTTGGTCTGGATAGAACCAATAGGATATTAAACTCATAGGTTTGGATAGAACCTTCCCCGCTTTTTGGTCTGGATAGAACCAATAGGATATTAAATCATAGGTCTGGATAGAACCTTCCCCCCTTTTTGGTCTGGATAGAACCAATAGGATATTAAACTCATAGGTCTGGATAGAACCTTCTCCCCCTTTTGGTCTGGATAGAACCAATAGGATTTAAACTCATAGGTCTGGATAGAACCAATAGGATTTAAACTTTTGGTTAACTCTATGTAAGAATCATGGAAATGATTACTTACTCCCCTTTCTTTAGTGTACAATGTAGATCTAGAGAGTTTTCCATTAAATCATAGGTCTGGATAGAACCAATAGGATTTAAACTTTTGGTTAACTCTATGTAAGAATCATGGAAATGATTACTTACTCCCCTTTCTTGAGTGTACAATGTAGATCTAGAGAGTTTTCTTAAACTCTACACAAGCATTGTAATGTTTGTTCCCCTTTGAACCTTGATCATAATCAAGTGTTCTTCATCCCTAGTGAGGTGAACTACGATTGCTCTGATTCTATCCTAGTAAGGATACGTAGGCAGAGGACACGATGTCTTTGCGAGCAAACTTAGAAACTATCCTTAGGTCTTTGCCTTCACCTTTTACCCAATCCCAATCCATAGTAAACATTTAGAAAACTTAGCATACAAACAAACATAAGGTTCCTGTAGAGTACTACAGATGTTTAGGATGTGAAATAGCTACCTTATGCATAACCAACCCCCAATCCCCGAATCTCTTAGCATTGTTGTTACATCATGCAAAAGGTTCCTTCTTTCTTTAGACCTTTCCTTTGGATAAATTAAAGTTTGGTTGTGAATTTAAGAATTAAAGATTAAAGTTAATCAATATCTTGGTATCACGATTCTCACCGCAACACTCAGCAACAAGCTAATGCGCCTCGTCGTTACTAGGATAGGGGAAGGATGGACAACAGGCAATTTGAGGCGCCGCCTATGCCTTATTCTTAGCTTTTGCAGCATTTATTACAATTACTGCTTATCCAGAAGAGAACTTTGGCGCCACTCACTAGTGCGTCTCTGCCAGGTTATGATACAAACGCTAGGTGTGAGTTCCACTCTGGAGCTTCAGACCACAATATTGACAATTGCAAAGCGTTTAAGCATAAGGTTCAAGATTTACTCGACTCAAAAGCAATCAATTTCACCAATGAAACCCCCAATGTAAGTCAGAACCCGATGCCAAACCACGGGGTGGCCAGGGCCAATGATGTCATTAAAGGAGAAAGGCTAAACTTGATAACTGATGTTGCAGAGTTGAAGACCCCTTTGAGTTTCATAAAAGATAATCTGCTAAAGGGAGGTGTATATCCAGGGTGTTCAGAAGATTGTTTAGAATGCATTAGGCAGCCATAGGGTTGTAGTTCTTTGAGAAATCATATTCAGAGTTTGATTAACGAAGGCAATCTACATTTTGACAGGGTTGTATGAGAAGAGTTGATTGATGAGGTTAATAATGAACAGGATGAAGTTGCAACAATTTCAATTCCGTATCGGACGATCAATATCTCAGCACCACCAAGGCCAGTTTCGGTCGTTATTACCACTCTAGGGCCTGTACCTTATGAAAGCACCAAGGTCATTCCCTAGAATTATGAGGCAGAGGTGTTTTGCAATGGATAAAAACAGGAGTTGAAGGGGACATCACATGGAGGTATTTCAGTTGAAAACATCGTCAGAACAAGAGGGGTTACTAGGAGCGGCAAGATTTTCTCTTCGCCTGGAACTAGTGTTGATAAAGGTGATAAGGGTAAAGGAAAGGCCATGGTAGTAGAAGATGTTCAGCAGCAAGTTGATAAAGATTCTTTTTTGAAGGGTACTAAAGAGTTCACGAGGCTTATCCGTAAAAGAGATTACAAGATTATAGATCACTTACACTAGACGCCATCAAATATTTATATTTTATCTCTATTATTGTGCTCGGAGGCACATCAGAACTCACTGTTGACAATTCCGAATTCGACATTCGTGCCGCAAGAGATTTCGGTGAACCAACTAGAAGGAGTGGTGGCTCATGTGAATGCTGGTAATGGTCTGGGTTTTATAGATTTGGATTTGAATCTTTCCCGGAGGAACCATAATCATGCTCTACGTATATCTATGGAGTGCAGAGGGTCTCTATTATCTGACGTGTTGCACGCCAAGTGACTTAGTTGTGAGAGTTTTTGATGGAGCTAAAAGATCAGTGTTTGGTGAGATCACTATGCCTATACAGGTGGGTCCGGAAACTTTTTATGCAACACTTCATATCATGGATATCCAGCAAACTTACAGCTATTTGCTCGGCTGACCTTGGATACACTTTGCTGGGGCAATTACTTTAACGTTGCATCATAAATTGAAATATATGATGGAGGGGAAAGTAGTTACTGTCTGTGGAGAGGAAGACATCACGGTGATTCAGTTATCGTCTTTCAAGTATGTGGAAGTGGATGGTGAAATCCACGAGACACTTTGCCAAGCTATCGAAACTGTGCAGATTTAAGAGAAGCCTCCTGTAGAAGCTAAAGGTCCAGAGGTCTTCATGTCATCATTCAAGGAAGCCCGTGCTATAGTGGAATCTGGGTCTTCCCAAAAATGGGGCCAGGTGCTTGATGTTCCTACTAAGCACGACAAGTTCGGTTTGGGGTATAGTCTTTCTTCTTCTTCAAAAGACCCTCCATGGTACAAAAGACCTGTTCAGCTTACCAGAAGTGGGGTTATATTCGACAGGGTAAACATTGTTGGTGATGATGAAGGAGACAACGACTGTGATATGGATGCTTGGATTCGTCCGTGTGTCCCTGGATAGAAGCTTTGCAACTAGATTGTGGAGGAAATTATCCATGTCACATAAGAAGATTAATTTTCGCTTTTGTTTTTATTGTACTGGTCCTACGTTCTGCCCAAGGTGTGGTGACTTACTTTGTAGGGTCCTATTTTAACATTTTAACGTTATCATGAATAAAAAACGTCCCTTTTGCGTTCAAATATTTTGATCCCTGTCTTTCCTTCTTGCTTTTACATAAAAAAATGGCAATGTGTTTTGTGTTTGTTTGCATATTATAATCAGCATAAAACATCAATCATGCAGGTTGCCCATTTCAGATACCATCGATCATGATTCGGCTATGGCTCGGTATGATTTCCATAACCCTATTTATCAAGTTGAAGAAGAGGCTGATGAAGATTGTAACCTACCTAAGGAATCAGCCAGGCTTCTAAAGAAAAAGGAAAGGGTTATTTTGCCTCATCAGGAGGATATGGAAGTCATCAATCTGGGTATCGTAGATGAGAAAAAGGAAGTCAAAATAGGGGCTGCATTGGAAGGTGATGTCAAGAGAAGATTGGTTGAAATGGTTCATGAATATAAAGATGTCTTCGCTTGGTCGTATCAGGATATGCCTGGGTTGAATATCGACATAGTGGTGCACCATCTACATCTTCGAGAAGAATGTATGCCCGTGAAACAGAAGTTGAGAAGGACCAGACCTGATATGGCAGTCAAGATCAAAGAGGAAGTCCAAAGGCAGTTGGATGCTGGTTTTCTTGCTGTTACTAATTACCCTTCGTGGGTTTCTAATATTGTTCCTGTACCTAAGAAAGATGGGAAGGTCAGGATGTGTGTTGATTATTTAGATTTGAATAGAGCGAACCCAAAAGATGATTTCTCGCTCCCCCACATTGACATGTTGGTTGATAACACCGCTCAGTATTATGTGTTTTCTTTCATGGATGGCTTCTCTGGCTATAACCAAATCACGATGGACCTAGAGGACATGGATAAAACTACTTTTATCACACTGTGGGGGACCTTTTGCTACAAAGTTATGCCTTTTGGATTGAAAAATGCAAGGGCAACTTATCAACGGGTGATGGTGACTCTCTTTCATTATATGATTCATCATGAGATTGAAGTATATGTTAATGATATGATTGCAAAGTCATAAATGAAGGAAGAACATTTGTTCAATCTTCTAAAATTGTTTGAGAGGTTAAGGAAGTTCAAGCCGAGTTTGAATCCTAACAAATGCACCTTCAGGGTGAGATCAGGAAAGCTGCTGGGTTTCATTGTTAGTGAAAGAGGTATTGAGCTAAATCCTGCTAAAATAAAATCTATACAAGAAATGCCTGAGCCGAGAACAAAGAAAGAGGTTCGTGGTTTCCATGGGAGATTGAACTATATTGTAAGACTCATATCTCACCTTACAACCACTTGTGATCTAATATTCAAATTGCTGAGAAAAGATCAGGCGATTGTCTGGAACGAGAATTGTCAAAAGGCTTTCGAAAAAATAAAAGAGTATTTGCAGGAGCCTCTGATACTAATGCCTCCAGTTGCTGGAAGACATTTAATTATGTATTTAACGGTTCTAGAGAATTTTGATGGTTTGTGTGCTTGGTCAACACAACAAGACAGGTAGGAAAGAGCATGTTATCTACTACCTGAGTAAAAAGTTCATTGATCGTGAGTCAAGGTACTCAATACTAGAGAAAACATGTTGTGCGCTTGCTTTGGCATCCAAACGCTTAAGGAAATACATGTTAAACCATACAACCATTTTGATTTCGAAGATGGATCTGATTAAATATGTGTTTGAGAAGTAGGCGTTTTCCGGAAGAATTGCTAGATGGAAGATGGTGTTGACAGAATACGACATTCAATATGTTTCCCAAAAAGCCATTAAAGGGAGTGTTTTATCAGAGTATCTTTTCGAATAGCCAATTGAGGATTATCAACCAATAAGGTTTGAATTTCCTAATGAGGATATAATGTTTTTGAAGATGAAGGACTGTGACGAGGGCCCCGAGATTAGGCCTCAGTGGAAATTGATTTTTGATGGTGCTGTTGTTGCACCCAAAAATTTGCCCAACCTTTTCTTCTATCTTGGCTTATGTTTCATAGCATTTTGAATTTGCATTTGTGCATAGCATTGGTTCTAGACAAGGGATCAAGATGTTGTATTTTCCACTCAAGGAAGAACTTTCATGTTTAAGCTTGAGCAAGGGTATATTGTCAAGTCAACAAGTCCTGATTATCATCAGAGTGGGTCTCAAGGCTTCTTGAGGGGAGAAAGTTGGTGTTTGGTTATCACCTCCTATCTTGAGGATGATCGGAGGCACATGAGGTTATCTAATTGGATGAGACGTGATTCAATGGCTCAATGTATATCCTAAGGGTCCTCTAGGGGAGTCCCATGATCACACAAATCATTTTCAAGGGTCTCAATCAGTGGATAAAGTGTTAGGGTTCCATCTGGTCAACAAAGAGTCAACTGTGGATTTGAAAGGGTTTAAGGCTTGGGTATTGATATTTGAAGCCATGAGAAGTTATCCTAGATCATCTTAAATGTCATGATGAAGCTAGATCAAAGAGATTCAAGAGTTCAAGAAGTTACTAAATTAGGGTTTCAGATAATTCTAGGTGTAAAATCCCCTCTTTTGGTACCTAACTTCAAGGATAAATTTCACTATATACAAGTCTTATCTCATTTTCTATCAAACATGAGACTTGTTCCTCATCATTCAAGCTTTCTTTTGAGTACAAGAACTCATCCATTGGATTCATACATCTCAAGTTATGGTGTCTATGAGTTGGTGTCACAAAGTGAAGAGATTTTAGAGGCACTCAAAGATAACTCACTTCTAAGGTATTTTTCACATGGAACCAAGCTTTTCCTCATTCTTCAACAAACATGAGAGTTGTTCCTCATTGTCCTAGATTTCCAAAAAGTGCTAGAATTAATCATTATCATGTGTGAAGCTCTAATTATGGCCATCCCAAGTCAAGGGCAATTTTGGAAACATAGTTTTAGGTCATTCACTTTAAGGACCAATTTCATCCACTTCAAGACCTCAAATCCAAATTCTTGCCACATGAAAGTTGTGTCTTATGATCTTAACTTCATCTTGATCTCAAATTCCATGGAATTTGATGAATTATGAGACCATTAAACCATGACAAGGATGAATACATGAACATTTAGACCTAATATGAGTTCCTTCCATTTCAAGTCACCAAATGAGTTCATTTTTAATTCTTTGGTACTATACCATCATCATGTCATGGTCATGATATTTCTTACCCAAAATGAGCCAACATAAATCCATATTTCAAGTCATTTTTGAACTTTCATGCCATTTGAAGTAATAGTTCAAAACCTTAAGTGAACTCATTTTCAATTCTCCAAATGACCATTATTCCTTTCCTCACCCCACCTGATCAAAAAGAGTGAGTTGGAAGAGTTACAAAACCTCAAACCCGTGTGTACTCCATTTTTTGGTATTTTTGGCCAAGTTATGAAATCAAGCAAAATACCGAACATGGGCCTGCATGAACTCCCCAAAAGCCTTTATATTTAAGCTGTGAAAAAACCTTAATGCATCAGAGCATGAGTAGCTGCGTAAAAGAGCATTTTCCATCAAGATCTTCAGATTTTTTCTCTATCTTCGAATCATACGTCTCCCTAGTTTTTCCTTCTATTTTTGGCTGCATTCTCAATCATTGAAGCATCAGGAAGAGATTAGAAGCTTGGGATTGAAGCTTACATAAGGATTGAAGGACCAACGGAGTTGCTCTGTTAGTTAAATTTCTTTGAATTGAAACTTTCATTTTAGGTGTGCATTTAAGCTCATTTTGGTTGCATCTGAAGACCTACCTCGTGTAGGCAATGTTTGGTTACCTTTTGTGGCTATTTGAGCCAATTTCAGTTTATGAGTAAGATTTTTGTGGCCTATTTTCATGTTATTTAAAGGACCTTTTTGAAAAATTAATGTTGGATTCTTAATCTACGTGAAAAATCGTTTAAAATGATGTCAAGGGTTTGTATTTTTATAACGGTTTTTAGGCTACGCCGGTGAAGCTCACCAGGGAAGACGACCGGAGCTAGGGCTCCGGTGTCTGAGGTTGATGTTGAGGTGTTTTTTAGGTGGCACGTTGACTTGCTTGCGTGAGTATGTTGAATCTGATGTGTTTCCCACTTGGATTAGTGAAACGGTGTGTTTCACGTAGCTGAAGCTCGTATTGGTGTGGGCTTTGGATCCATTTGATATCCACACCCCCCCCTTTTTTGGGGCCCAAGTGTGTTTAAACATGAATATAGTTCATTCTGGAAATGCTATCTCACCCCCTTTCCATTTTAGTTTCTTTTTTATTTTATTTTTATTACATCTTCATTTTAATTCATTTAAAATAGTTTTGATCATCACAAAAATCCCCAAAAATATGTTTATGACATTTTAGGATGTTGAGATATTTTTCCATATTTTTATTTTATTTTTCAATTATTTTTAGTATTTTTAATCAATTTAATTTGTGAAGTGGTTTTATGGTTGGTGCATTGGATTTAGGTTTGATCTTTGACCTAAATTGAACACCCCTCTTTGACCAATTTTACTCTCACATTTAGGTGTTTGATTGAGGCTTATTTGAGGGCTGGTTTGACGTCTTGATGATCATTCCTTAATTGTTTTTCATTGGTTTTTATTTGTCCCTCGATGAATGCTCGATAAGTGGAACACCTTATCTTATTGGACACAATTGGTGGTGCTTTGAGTTAATTCTTGCCATGAACTTTTGCACACTGATTTTGGTTAGGTTTAACTTGAGTTTGGTATTTTATATGGATTTTATTTAGGCTCATTTATATTTTTGATTGATGCTTCAAAACTCAAGTGTTTTTAACTATGTGTATGCATGCAAGCTTTGACCTAGTTTTGGGATATGATCTTGTGTGATCCCTTGAGGACTTTTTGAGTCTTGTTAGTTTTTGTTAACATGGTTAGGGTGATTACTTGTATGATTTGAGTTCCATTGGATGTGTTTCTTTCCTCACAATTCTTTTATGATCATGTGTTTTCACTTGTGTTAGAAGTGTGAGACTTTGGTTTGGACTTTGGATCTTCAATTTGAGTTGGATCATTCTTGTTTTAGTTTGATAACTTGAGATTGGATTGGATGTACATCAATTGAGTTTGCTTCTGACCTTGATGGTTATATACTTGTTCTTGATGCTTTGGTGATGTGTGTTTCACTTTGAGGATGATGAGAATATTTGAACTTCTTTTGAGAAGTATTTGGTTGTTTTCTTTTGATTGATCATAAGTGAGTGTTTGATTTATATGTTCATGATGTGGTTGCTGCCCCACTCTTTTTCTCTCCTGATTTCATTGTCTATGGTTCATTGTTTATCATCATTCTTCTTAATATTTTTGTGGCATTTGGTTGTGTGCATTTGGTTTTTTCATTCTCTCTCATCTTTCATGACTTGTTTAAATCCTTCTTCTATTTTCCATCTGTGATTGATTATGCATTGAGTTTACTTGTGCTTGCTCACATGATCCCTTAGGATTCCTAGTTCCTCTGTTTAAGATAGGAGTAGGAGAGACATTAGGCTTTCAATCCTTTGCATGATAACATTAGGTAGTTCCCTTCTATCCTAACTTTAGGACTACTTTGCATGACAACATTAGAGTTCTCAGTTCCCTTTAGAGTCCTTATGTCTTCTCTTCTCATCTTAAACTCTTTTAAGACACTTAATAAAGAATGGCGAGTGTTGTATGCTACGAGCTTTAAGTACATGAGGAATGATAAGTGGGGAGGTCTCTCTTCACATCATCTAGAGTGTTTAGCGTATGCCCTTTGGATGATATGCGATGCATTCGCTCTCATGTCATAATCTTTAGTGCAACATGAGTTTCAAACTAATTCAATTCACTTCTTCTAAAACTCATAAACCAAACTCAAACCTTTTTCATCCTCCGGGATTATTTTCAAACCTCATTTTTAGAAAGAGTATGTCACATCTCTGTTCTATCGCAAACAGGCATCGTCCCTAACTACTAGAATGGAGATTTAACATGGCTCATAAAACACTTAACTAACTAGTGGTCCAGTTTCCTGAACCACGTCTGCTCTGATTTCTTAAACCAGATGAGGATACGTAGGCACAAGACGGCGATATCTTGGCAAGCAACCTTCCCCCCCATCACCCGTAATTTCCCGAACTACGTTGACTCTGACTTTCCCATTGCACGAGGGAATACGTAGGCATAGGGCGGCGATGTCCTACCAAGTTTGTTCTTTCTGCCCACCCCATTTAGCAGTAGCCTTTAGATAGTTTTCACCCATAGATTTAGATAATAAGTGTGGATCCCGTTGAGTACAACGGACGTGACGGGATAGTCATACCTCCCCCTTGCGTAACCGACTCCCGAACCCAAGATTTGGTTGCGATGACCTTGTCTTTCCCTTTACCTTAGGTTTTCTTCGATCGTTTCCTTTCCCTCTATTTGGGATAAATAACGTTCGGTGGCGACTCTTCTGTTTGTTTCCGTCGGCCCTTTTTGCTGTTGCGACAACTGTTAACTCATTCGACAGCGGAATTGGGGAAATTATTACAACTCCTCATGGTTACCACATACCATTCACTGCTCGATTAACATTTGCATGTACGAATAATGAAGCTGAATATGAAGCATGTATCATAGGTCTACAAGAAGCTATTGATTTGAGAATCAAGAATCTAGATGAGTATGGTGATTCAGTATTAGTCGTCAATCAAATTAAAGGAGAGTGGGAGACTCGTCAGGCCAACCTGGTGCCTTATAAAAACTATACAAGAAGATTTCTACCATTCTTTGATAAAGTTAAGTTATATCCTGTACTGAGGGATGAAAATCAGATGGCAGACGCTTTGGCTACGTTATCATCAAATGTATAAAGTGAATTTCTGGAATGAAGCTCTACCAATCACTATCGTGCGCCTTGACAGACCGACCTTCGTATTTGCAATTGAAAAGACGTCAGATGGGAAGCCCTAATATTTTGACATCAGACATTTCCTCAAGACTCAGGAATATCCCCCAGGGGCATCAAGTAAATACAAGAAGACTCTAAGGAGACTGTTGGGCAATTTCTACTTGAACGAGGATGATGTGACGTACAAAGCAAACTTCATCATGGTGTTGCTACGTTCTGTGGATGAGCATGAAGCAAGCTTGCTGATGGAAGAGGTCCACAGAGGTTCTTTTGGTACTCATGCCGGTGGGTATGCAATTTCTACAAAACTATTGAGAGCAGGGTATTATTGGATGGCTATAGAGTCCGATTGTTTTAAATATGCCAGAAAATGCCATAAATGCCAGATTTATGTGGATAAAATGCATGTGCCACCGAGCCCACTAAATGTATTGACATCTTCGTGGGCCTTTGCTATGTGGGGTATTGATATGATCGGGAAAATTGAGCCGACTGCCTCCAATGGGCATCACTTTATCTTGGTAGAAATTGATTATTTCACCAAGTGGGTAGAGGCAGCTTCCTATGCCAATGTCACCAAGCAAGTGGTTACTCGTTTTATAAAGAAGGACACCATCTGCCGTTACGGAATACCAGAACGAATCGTTACTGACCATAGTTCGAATTTAAATAATAAGATGATGAAGGAGTTATGCCAGAGTTTCAAAATTGAACACCACAATTCCTCTCCATATCGTCCAAAGATGAATGGCACTGTTGAGGTAGCAAATAAGAATACCAAGAGGATCATGCAGAAGATGGTGGTGACTTATAAAGATTAGCATGAGATGTTGCCCTTTGCTTTACATGGTTATTGTACTTTGGTACGTACATCAACTATGGCAACACTTTTCTCGCTAGTATATGGTACGGAAGTTGTCCTACCATTAGAAGTTGAGATTCCTTCTTTAAGGGTATTCTCTGATGTGAAGCTTGATAAAGCAGAACGCGTGAAGGCTGGGTTGAATCAACTTAGTCTGATTGATGAAAAAAGATTGGCAGCTACCGCCCATGGTCGGCTATTCCAGAGCAGAATGAAAAAGGCTTTTGATCAAAAGGTGCACCCTCGGAATTTCCAGATAGGTGACTTGGTATTGAAGAGGATCCTCCCTCCACGAACATACCACATGGGCAAGTGGACTCCTAATTATGAAGGTCCATACATAGTAAAGAAGGTTTTCTCTGGCGAAGCCTTATTACTATCAACCACGAACGGTATGTTAGCTCACAAAGTTCGACGCTAGTTGATTTCAGAATCACCTCAAGTCAAAATATCAATTTGAAATATGTCAACCTTTCGACACAATCAGAGAACAATCCAAGTCGAAGAGAGGTGGACAAAGCTACTAAAATTTGCTAAGTGATGAGAAGTGCTTGACAAGGGTCTTGCTGAGAAGAACGCGCATAAGTCACAACCAAAATGGGAGGGAGATATTCAGTGTTTAAAATTCAAACCAAGAGTGGACGAACATGGGAACGGTTGAGATAGTGGAAAAAGCGCCAAAAGGAACACGTTGTGAAGCTTCAACTGTCATGTAGTAGTTATTTTCTAGTACTATAAATAGTTGTCATTTTCATGTAAGAAAGGTGTTCATTCATTTTATACCAGTCACTCCAAACAACTCAAAGTACCCGCGTGTAGAGAAACAAGTTAGCGAGAATGCATGTGATACAACACCAACCCCTTTTCATTAATGCAATTTACTTGCCATTACCCTTTATGCACCTTTACTCATTTTTCACTTTAACTTTCAGCCTTAACATTTAAACCATTTTACAATTCTTTCTGCTTTTTTACCTTCAAATATCCCTTAGACGAACATGGAGTTCAGATTAGAGTTATTTTATGCCATTTAACTTTCCTGCACATTTAAACTTTTGCCCATCTATTTCCAAAGCTATTTACCTTCTTGTAATTTAACTTCCAAAGATCTCCGGTCAAATGTGGAGTTCAGAGTAGAATCTTTCGCCCATTTATTATTAAAGCACTTTACTTTCTTGCATATTTATCTTCAACGCGATTTACTTTACAAAGACGTTATAGTCGAACGTGGAGTTTGATTGTAATATCTCGCCCTTTACTTTACTGCATATACTTTTGAGCTTTTACATAACTGCACTTTTACATTCTTGCTTTTATTCTTCGATGCACTACTTGCTTTCTTTTAAATCTTCAAGTCATCTTACTTTTCAAAAGGTTTCACAGTCAAACGTGGGGTTCTACTTAGGGTCCTTTGCATGCTTAGCACATATTCTTGGATCTAGTATGGTCTATCCTGCAAGTTAGTCAATTTTACCCTAAATTGATAGACCAACGGTTGTTTACCAAAATTCACAGTAAACAAATTGGCACACCTGGTGGGACCTAGTGCTAAGCATTTCAAAGTTTATATTATTCTTTGTTTGGGCGAATACTTCGTTGTATGTTATTAAGAAGTGGAAAGTTAGTCACTACGCACGAAGAAGTACCAAAAAGAAGTTACACTCAACGGATGGCAACAAGTGCTAACCAACAAGTTAATCCTCAAGGAAGCATTTTAAATGCTCAGTCGAGCATGGGGTCGCAGAATACTCCATATCCAGTTTCTTCGACGGGAGGAAAGACGTCACCACCGGTAGTGGTGTCTAAACAAGTGCAGTCCATGGTGAATCCAGGATCAACATGTGTGTGAACGTACACTCAACCCGTGTTGGAATATGTAGGACCTCAAAGTCCTAGTTCGCCAACACCCCCAGGAAGTTCAATGTATAGGCAAATTCCTCCTCCAGGATTCTCACAACCATTCCTAAGGAGCCAACCATATGGTATGCCTACGTCAATAATGTAGAATTTGCAAAATGCTCCATCTATATTTTCAGAAAATGTGGTATCTTCGCCAGTGCAAGAAGCTGGTTTAGGCGGTCGAAATAACCAGAGCATAGATGTGGGTTATTCTGGGCAAGCGGCTAGTCTTACGACTACATCCATAAATTGCTTAAGACAGCAAATGGAGGAAAGTAATATGCAAATCGTGCACACGCTGTCTCAGACAATGGGAGAAATCTTTCAACCCCTAATTCAGAATACTACTCAAACTAACCAGCAGGTGGTGACGCAATTAGCCCGCATGATAATTTTATGAGAGTACCAGCATTTGAGCAAAGATCAACAGTGGTTGAGAACGTCCCAAGGTATCAGCAACAGAATGTTCACGAGGTGAATATGGAGGATCAGGAAATGGGTGAACCTTTTAGAGTCAAACCACAAAGGAACCAGGTACCATCCCATATGGAGGAAGAGCCAGGGATAGTCATGGTGAACAGAAATCAGAACACTGACCAAATACTTCGACAAGTGCGACGTCATGATGCAGTGGAAGAAAATAACCTTGCAGCTATGGTTGAAAGAATAATGACTAGAAATGGAGCATACTTTGGCTTTACAAGGCCAACTTATACTTCACCTATAGTGGATTATATTTTGCAGGCTGAGTTACCTCCTAGGACGAAGGTTCCAAAATTTAGTAAATATGCAGAGGACACCACCGAATCGACCGTTAAACGTGTGGCTAGGTACATGATCGAAGCAGGGGAGATAGCTGGTGACGAGAGCCTTAGGGTCAAATACTTCCCAAGTTCTCTCACAAAAAATGCTTTTACATGGTTTACTACGTTGCCTCCTAATTCAGTTTATAACTGTGCCCAATTAGAGTGTTTGTTTTGTTTCATGAACTGTTCAAATTGATGATTACCTGAATAGATTTCGACTTCTTAAAGCCAGGTGCTTCACCCAAGTTCCAGAGAACGAACTAGTCGAAATGGTTGCAGGGGGATTAGATTATTCTATCAGGAAGAAATTGTATACCCAATATCTTAGAGATATGGCACAGTTAGCTGATCGAGTTCGACGTCTAGAAAGGCTAAAAGAAGAAAAAACTAAGTTCAGTAAGGGTAAAAAAGTGGCTTTTGTCGAATGTAACGAAGATGTGGAAAATCTGTATGATGAAACACTTTACTTCGACGAGCATGAGGTTGATGTTGCTGAATTAAAGCAGGGTCCACCTTACGCCTGTAAACTCTTGGCTTCTTCGAATGGGAAATTCCCATTGAGTTTAATGACAGATTTCCTAAAAGAACATACACTTTCGACGTTACTAAATATGACGAAATCTTTGATTTGTTAGTCAAGGATGGATAAATAATAGTGCCTGCTGGCGCTAAAGTGCCTCCTTTAAAACAAAGAAAGAAAAGAGGTTTTTGTAAGTACCATAATTTCTTGGGTCATAAGACTTCTTAATGTTTTCTTTTCAGGGATCTGGTGCAAAGCGCAATTCAGGAAGGAAGGCTGAAGTTTGGAGACAAGGGGAAGACTCAGATGAAAATAGATTCTGACCCACTACAAACTGTAAAAGCTAATTATGCAGAGCCTAAAGAAATTCAGATGTCGAAGCCATTGAAAAGTCTCCAGAAAATGTGGTAGAGGTTACTAAGAACTGCATCACCAAAGTCGAAATGGTTGAGGTAACTGAAAGTTGTAACTTAATACCAAATAATTCAGCCAACTCTGATGTTCGTAACTTGATGTTGGTAACTAAGAAGACTGCTGACGAATTTGTTCAGTTCGACAACCTGGCTAAAGGATCAGTTATGGCAGGAGACGAGTTAGGTCAAAATGTCGTTGAGGGTGTTAATGTGGTTGAAGTTGGTGAAGAATCTGAAGATAGTACTGATAGTATTAGCACCAATGAAGCGTTAGGAAGAAATATTCCCAGAGTCCAAGTGGTCAAGGAATTGTTGAATAACATGCTGCTGGTGGGAGAGGTGATGGAAATGGATGGTTGTCTGCTAGAAAATTGGATATGCATGGCAGCAGAACACTTCTTCAACACTTCCCCTGACGTGGAGAGATTCAACGCTGCAGATGCAAGTCAAATTGAAGATTCCAAAGATACTGAAAACCTTGATGTTCACTTGTCTAAAATGAAGCTCAAAGATAAGGTTAATGTCAACATGGTCGAGATCACCAATCCAAAAGTCGGAGAAACGAATGAAGAGCCTAACAAGATGGTGTATCCCAGGCAGGAGGAAACCATTGTTGACTTTCTCCATCGTTTTCAGAAGAATGGATCAGGGGTAATGTTGTGCCCCAGATGCAGCGCCATTTTTGATGAGAAAGATGCTCAAGATGTGGAAGAGATAAAAAAGAGTAATGGAAGCTGGGGGCAGAAGAAGAACTAGGGCCCAAGGAATCTTGATCCCAGAAACCCTTTGATGGGTATAAAAACTCCAGCTAAGCTCAACACATTCAAACCAGATGGGAATGTGCCTGCAGGAAAGTGGGTCAAACCTGTTGAAGGACAGGGACGGAAAAAATGGAGAAAGTTTGAGGTGGAAAGAGGTTCCTCATTTGAGTATCTAAAAGATAACCACACCACTAACAAGGCAGCATATATATCTCAGAATTACAAAGGAAAAAACCCTATGACCAGGTCTCAATGGCGAAGGGAGCAGCGCAGGCGAAAGGCCATTAGGGAAGAGCAGGGACCAAAACAGGGAGAGTCGAGTACTAACATTGGCAATCAAGGAGGAAACACTGAGTTGATGCCTATAAGATGAAAGTTGTTCGAAGACCGAAAGGAGGAACTAGTTGGCTTAGTCAAAGACGATGAGAACATGACTAACAACTTTGACAGCGAGTCAACAACCTCCTTAGACATCATAGTAAATGTGGTATCCGCCATGCCTAGAGAGTTCAGCCAGGTCACAGAGTTAGAGGATGTGGATCAAAATACTGAGATGGAAATGATGGCACACAAGCCTGTATGCTATTACATTATGACCAATGGGTGCGTGGAGGAACAAAATGCTTTCATCGAACGCCCTATAGAGGCTATGAAAGGTCACTTGAAGCCTCTTTATGTCACTGGAAAAGTGGAAAACATACCTGTTAACAAGATACTAGTGGATTATGGCGCAACAGTGAACTTGATGCCTCGTTTTCTACTTAGCAAAATTGGGAAATGTGATGATGATACTAAGCCCCACAACATGGTTCTATCGAACTATGAGGGAAAAGTGGGCTCCACTTTGGGAGTGATCCAGGTTGATCTTACAGTGGGACCAATTACAAGACCTACAGTTTTCATGGTTGTCGAAACCAAAGCCAGGTATAATCTGCTCTTGGGAAGAGAGTGGATTCATGGCGTAGGCGTTGTTCCTTCTTCAATGCACCAAAGGATTACCATTTGGAGGCCAGATGGTATTGTTGAGAACATTGAAGTTGACCAAGGGTACTTCAAGATTCCTATCAATTATGTCGAGGGGAACCACTTTGACAAACACTTGGCGAATATTGCTCCATGTCCTCCGGCAACATTTGAATTTACTCCAAATGAAGCAATGTTTCATTCGTTATATTTGCATTATGTTGAAGGGTTCAGATGGGACAATGAAGTACCAGGAGAAAGGCTACCAGGTTTTGAAGGGCCTGTAGTGGAACCCACTAGGTGGGAAGAAAGATTTAGTGATCATGACTGAGTTCGAAGCATTGAAGAAAATATCGGCCTATGTGGTCGAAACCAAATTACAAGCGGCTCTGGAAGCTGCTAATAAACACTTGGCTGGCAAAGCCATTGATGAGTTTCGCCGAGAATGTCCTAGGGAGGACTGTAACCTAAACTCTCTAGAGTAGATCTGTGGCGGTGAAAATAGGATACCAAACTATTAATTAGTTTTAATCACAATTCTTGATTCACAACCGCTCTTTGATTTATCCAAAGGAAAAGGTCAAAAGAGGGAAAACCTATTTTTGCATCGTAAACACAATGCGGGGAGAGACCTAGGTAAGGGGTTGGTTAAGCTTAGGGAAGGTACTAGCACCCTAAACTTCTGTAGTACTCTACAGGAACCTTTTGTTTATTGTATGCCTTTTATTTTTATTTAGTATCTACTTTAATATATATTGAGCTAAGGGATAGAGTGACTTAAAGACCTAAGGGTTATTCCTAAGTTTACTCTGCAAGACGTCGCATCTTGTGCCTACGTATCCTGGATAGGGAATGGAATCAGAGTAATCGTAGTTCCTCTTAAAAGGGAGGTTAGAAACATCTTGACTGTGGTCAAGGTTTCAATGGGGAATAAACGTATCTTAAGGACACGCTTACGTGGAGTCTTGAAATTCCTATTTCTACGTTGAATTTGTTATTGAAAATTAGGGTTAAAATTAGGGATTCCACGGCGGGAAACCCTAAAAAAGAGTACGACAACTCTTTGATCTAAAGCTAGGGTGAAAGGGCATTTTCGTCCACGGCGGGACGCCTAGGCTATTAGGGTTTTGGAATAGTCAAAAGGTTAGGGTTATTGACTCGGCGGTCAAACGGCTAGACCTAATCCTTCGGAAGGGATTCTAACGGTAAAAACATGCCAAATACGACAAATTACTATTCGGCAGAATTAAAGTGCAGAAAGTAAATAAAACGGTAAAGAAAGCGTCGCGACGATCACTCGCGTAAATTACAAATCCCCAAAAAATGCAAAAATAAATAACTGCGACGATAGCCTCGCATAAATTACAACCCAAAGAATGTAAAAATAATAATGAAACAAAAGCGACGATGTCCTCGCATAAATTACAACCATAAAAATAAATGTGAAAAAATAAAGGATTAGTAGCAACAGCCAAAATGAGAGCCAATAAAAGTCAGATGATAATTAACGGGAATGCTGAGAATTTTTTATTTTTAGACTTTTAGGTTAGAAATTAGAATGAAGGGGTTTGTAAGTAACTGAAAATAATTTTAAGTCTAGTGTTGAAAAATGTTAGTATTAATTTATTTAAAAAGTTTTAAAATAAAAAAAATATTTTAATTTTAAAGGGTTTTGATTTTTGAAAAGGGTTTTACTATAAAAAAAAGTTTTAATAATAAAAAGAAGGTTTTAATAAAAAGAAAAGGTTTTACTAAAAAAAAGTTTTAATAATAAAAAGAAGGTTTTGGTAATAAATTAAAATATGACGTGATTACTAATTACAGTTTATTTTTTTAAAAAAAGAAAGAAATAATAAGATAATATAGTAAAAAAATGAAATAGAAATAGAAATAAAAGGAGTGAGGATAGGTGGATGGTATTGGGAAAAAAAAATTCGGGTTAGGGAAAAAACCTTTTCCCCTTTTTTAGGGTTTGGGAAAAAACCTTTTCCCTTTTTTTGAGGGTTTGGGAAAACCTTTTCCCTTCTTCTTCCCAACCGGCGGCGGCTGTCTTCCATGGTTCATAGTCTTTTCTCCTCATCTTCTCTTTAATCTATAATCAATGAACAAAACAACATAGAAAAATAGTAAAATGATGTAAATCAAAGGAAAAAGAAAGTTTACGGTAACGACGATGATGTTGAATGAACTGATCCTCTGCCGTTGGAACTTTTTTGTTCGCCAGTAGCGCTTGTGCGATGATGAATTCAAGCCTTTTAGGGTTCTTCCGAAAAAATTCCCTCTTCCTCTGATGACCTGCTCCTGATTTTCTGATGTTAATGAAGTTTTTTCCCCTCATTTATGTTTATATAGGTAACAAATTAGGGTTAACTCTAACCTAATGCCCACTTTAAAGCCCAACTTAAATAATTAGTCAAAGCTAAAAAAACAAACTAAAACAAACTTAAAAGAATAAAATCTTTTCTAATATTTTTAATTTTATGATTTTTGGATGTTTTTATGAAAAATATGGAAAAAAGTGAAAAAATAGTTTAAATAAAATACGAAAATAATAATTAAATAATAAAAAAAACTATTTTTGTTATTTTTTTTATGAAAATAGAAATGTTAGACTAAAAATAAAAGAAACAAAACAAAAGGTGAAGAAGGTGGGATTCGAACTCTCGACCTCTCACACTCACAACTCCTTAGACACGGTCTCTTGCCAATTGTGCTATTTTATTCATTCAAAATAAAGTGGCACTAGAAACCCTGTAAACTAAAAGAGCGCGCCACATGATATTTTCTTGCAACAATCAAACAATTGCACAACCCGTTAGTGGTTAGTTTAAACGCAATGCAAAATGAAACGACTAATCTTAGGGCAAAATTTGGGGTATTGCAAGATCCAAGATGGAAAACAAGCTTAAAGGCTTGATGCCATCTACGAAGACGAACCTTTGGGGTTCGAAAAAGATCCGCTAGCAAACAGTGTCAAGATGTTGGCACAAGACCCTTTAGAAGAAATTGATCTTAGTGAGGGGGAACTCAAGAGGCCTACATACATCAACGCCAAGTTGAACCCTCAACTGAAGGTCGAAGTGGTCCAGTTATTGAAGAAGTTTAAAGATTGTTTTGCCTGCGACTACGACGAGATGCCTGGTTTAAGCAGGGAGTTAGTCGAACATAAGTTTCCTGTGACACCTGGAAAAAGACCAGTCAAACAAGGTCCAACACGGTTTGCACCAGAAATACTGTCAAAGATCAAAGAGGAAGTCGAGAGACTGCTTCGTTGCAAATTCATTCCTACAGTAAGGTATGTCGAATGTTTGGCTAATATAGTACGTGTTATTAAAAAGAATGGTTCTTTAAGAGTTTGCATAGATTTTCGAGATTTAAATGCTGCAACTCCTAAAGACGAATATTCAACGCCAATAGCATAAATATTAGTAGATTCTGCAGCAGGACATGAATATCTTAGCATGTTGGATAGGTATTCCGGTTATAACCAAATATTCATTGCTGAGGAAGATATTCCAAAAACTGCTTTTAGATGTCCCCGGGCTTTAGGCACATACAAATGAGTAGTGATGCCTTTTAGTCTTAAGAATGTTGGAGCTACTTACCAAAGAGCAATAAACTCTATTTTCCATGATTTTATATACACTTTCATGCAAGTTTATATTGATGATATTGTTGTAAAATCTATTTCTGGAAAAGACCACATTGAACATCTTCGACGATCATTCTTCAGAATGAGAAAGTTTGGTCTAAAAATGAATCCCCTTAAATGTGCTTTTTGTATACAGGCAGGAGACTTTCTAGGCTTTGTCGTCCACAAGAAAGGGATTAAGATCAATCAAAATAAGACCAAGGCCATCATGGAAGCAAAAGTGCCATCAACCAAAAAGGAGTTGCAGTCATTATTGGGCAAAATCAACTTCTTAAGAAGGTTCATCTCTAACCTAAGTGGCAAGACACAAGCTTTTTCACCACTGCTTCGTTTCAACAAAGATGATTTTGAATGGGGGCAATTACAACAAGGAGCGTTCAACAAGATCAAGGAGTACCTAAGTCTCCCACCAATTTTGTCACCACCTTGTAGAAATAGAAGTATGAGATTATATATAGTTGCATCTGATAGAACTTTAGGGAGCATGTTGGCTCAAGAATATGAAAATGGAGTCAAAAAAGCCATTTATTATCTTTGTAGAGTTTTGAATGAGGCAGAAACTAGGTATAACATGATCAAAAAGTTGTGTTTATGCTTGTACTTCTCTTGTACCAAATTAAAGCAATATATAAATCTTGTTAATGCGTATGTATCGTCTCACTTTGATGTTATAAAACATATGTTATCTATACCTATTTTGCATAGTCGAATTGGCAAGTGAGCTTTAGCTTTAACTGAATATTCTTTAACATATCAACCTTTAAAGGCTGTGAAAGGACAAATAGTGGCTGACTTCATAGTCGACCACTCCATAAACGAAACTGATTTAAATTATGTTGAGTTAAAGTCCTGGAAGTTATACTTTTATGGATCAAGTCATAGAAATGGAACAGGGGTAGGTATATTCATTATTTCTCTTGAAAAAATTCCAACAAAATTTAAATTCAGAGTTGAAGGACCATGTTCTAACAATGAGGCTAAATACGAGGCATTGATTGCTGGCCTTGAAATTTTGTTAGAATTAGGGGCAACTAGAATTGAAATAATGGGAGACTCAGAGTTAGTTGTAAAACAAATCACAAAGGAATATAAATGCGTTAAATAAAATTTCGTTGTATGCTTTGTAGTGGAGAATAGGCTATTAATGAAATTTGAGGTAGTGGCTATCCAACACATACCCAGAGTAGAAAATCAGGTCGCTAATGATTTAGCACAGATTGCCTTAGGATATAGAGTGTTGAAGGAAAACCTTCAAGAAGAAATTGAGGCAAGAGGGAAATACTGACAGTTTGATTGTGCCCATCATATTTAGAGACAACTAAGCTTGGGTGCCTAGATGGCGAAAATTTTGAAATTTTTGCCATAGATGGTCTAACAGACAGAGATTGGAGAAAACCTATAGTCGAGTACCTACAAAATCCAACGGGTTCGAAAAATTAAAGGATCAAGTATCAAGCATTGAGCTACATCCTCATGGGTAATGAATTGCTAAAAAAGACGCCTGAGGAGTCTTGTTGAAATGCCTTAGTGAAATAGAGGCATATTTAGCACTTTCGACAGTTCATAGTGGGGCCGGTGGAGCACACCAAGTTGGCCACAAAATGAAGTGGTTATTGTTTCGACAAGGATTGTATTGGCCTACTATGCTGAAAGATTGCATAGAGTTTGCCAGGGGTTGCAAAGAGTGCCAGACCCATGCTGGCATACAACACATACCCGTAAGTGAATTACACTCCATAATAAAACCATGGCCTTTTAGAGGATGGGCCCTAGACATAGTAGGAGAGATTCGACCAACATCGTCAAAAAACCAAAGATATATCTTGGTTGGCATTGACTACTTTACTAAATGGATCGAAGCAATACCATTAGTAAATGTGGGTCAAGAAGACGTCATCAAATTTATCCAAAATCACATCATTTATAGTTGGTATCCTAAAGACTATTACGACAGATTAAGGATCAGTTTTCACTGGTCGAAAGATGCAGGAGTTTGCCAAAGAGATAGGTTTTAAGCTCCTAACTTCTACACCCTATTATGCACAGGCAAATGGAAAAGTCGAAGTTGCCAACAAGGTAGTAATTGGACTCATCAAGAAGCATGTGGGAAAGAAGCCTAGAAACTGGCATAAGACGTTAGACCAAATCCTTTGGGCATGTCAAACGTCACCTAAAGAAGCTACCAATGCTACGCCATTTCGATTTACTTTTGGCCATGATGCAGTACTACCTGTCGAGATATGCTTATAATCTATGAGAATCCAAAGGCATCATGAAATCCTGTTTGAAGATTATTGGGCTATGATGATGGATGAGCTAGTAGATCTGGATGAGGAAAGGCTTAAGGCCTTGGAGTTACTAAGGATACAAAAGCGAAGGGTTGTGGAATCCTACAATAAAAGGGTCAAAGCTAAATCCTTTCTAGATGGAGACCTAGTATGGAAGATAATTTTGCCTATGGATCAAAGAGATAGAACTTTGGGCAAATGGTCTCCTAAATGGGAAGGCCCATTCCAAGTCATACAAGTATTCTCCAATGGTGCTTATGAAATTGAAAAGTTAGACAAAGATAAAAGAATCCTGAAAGTAAATGGAAAATATTTGAAAACGTATAAACCTATCTTGCAAGAGATTCATATAAAAACTTAAATTTTATTAAGGAGTCACCAAGGCCAAAATATGCCCAACAAGGCTAACATGGCATACCCAAAGCAAAAATCCATACAACAATTTATAAGTTAAAAAACAGGGATCAATCAAAATCCCTCAAATCAATAGACTTGAGGTATTCCATATAATCCTCATCAGCTTCATCATCAGAATTGGGCGTGCGAGGGCGTACTTGTTTGAGTATATTCATTCTAGTTTCCTTCGTCTTCACGGGAGGAGGTGCTCCAGTGGAAGCCTCGGGTTTGATGGCCTCCTTAGTCGCCGCCACCACCGCAAGTTCCTTTGAACCTTTTTCATGGCCCTTGAGAGTGGGTTTCTCTGAATTGTTGTTCATGCTTGCTTTGCTGAGTGATAACGCGAAAGTATATCGTTTATTTGACTCGATTTACATGAATTTAGTTGCGACTATTGTTAATTTATCTTGATTTATGTTCTATTATACGATTAATTTACTATGTTTTACAGATTATGGAGAATTTGGGTTAAATAAAGAAAATAAGAAGAAATGGAAGGAAAAGAAAGAAGAAAGAAAGAAATAGAGAAGAAAAAACAGAAAAAAGCAGATTTTGTGAGTGTGACGCTCGTCACAGCTCCAAGATGCCCGTCACGACCATCACGGTCGTCATGTCCTATCACGCTTGTCACGACCATCACGGTCATCACAGTTCCATTACGGTCGTCATGCATCAAATATCAGGACAACGCGCAAAAATAGAAGTGGCCACGGACACGTTCAACTTAATTTCTTCCTGCACTTTCTCCACTAAGTGCCCACTATAGGAAGTTACTCCCACTTCCTCCATAACTCACGCATGATCTATGAAAGTTGAGAAATGAAATATCTCCTATAAATAGGCCAGAGATTCACAGAACCGGGGGGGGGGGGGGGGGCTTCAACGTATCGAAGTGCTGCCAAAATTTCCATTGAAGCTGAATTTAAATTCTAGCATTGTTTTCCCGTTTTCCTTTCCTTTTATTTTCATTTGTACCGCTTTATTTCCTTCATGTACCTTTACTTCTCGCCAAGGTAGAATCCTGCCAACATTGTGGAGGACTACTCGAGGATCCGAGATTAGTACGATTTACAGGCTTTTATTAATTGAATATTTATTTTGTTTCCGTCGTAATGCATATTTTATTATTGTGCTATTTATGTTTATTTCCGTCTGAATTAATTATCATGTATAGCTAAATTAGTTTTATCGGTATGTAATCAAATTAGTAGGACGGGATTCGATAATTCCCGGTGCACCTTCCCTTTTTACAAATAATCTTTCTGGCCGTAGTTTTTAATCTAAATTTCTAAACAAACCTTCGTCACGACAGTGAGAAGCTATTTACGGTGGTTTTGCCATGAGAGTGTGAAACCATATTAAGGATCGAGCCGGCACGTGAAAGCGTGGGGTTTGAACCAGATAGTAAAAACTAGGCATTGATTTTAAACACAGCGAAAGCGCTTTAAAAGAAATCAGAACTTACTTATTTTCAAAGAGTAATTTTAACCCCGAATGGGACTGATGACCCGAGTCAATAACCATCGTGAGGAAAAGGTCTTTAAACGAGTATTTTCTCCTGAAAAGTGTTTGCAAAGACTAAAAAGAACAGGCAACCTGTCGAATCCCCGAAAACTAAAGCATTACATACCGATATCCCTTTACCGCTCTTCCTGAAACCAATAACCTTTATTTTCCTTTAAATTTAATTTCACTTGCATTTAACCTTCGAAATTCCATTAGCCTTAGCTTTACGTCGTAACAATAGACAACGGTAGGTTGACATTGGTCTCTGTGGGTTCGACAATCTTTTATATTACTTCGATATTTCCATGCACTTGCGGACGCATCACTGAGTACAAGACATGGTTCAGGAGAAAGAAGGATTTATAGAGGAAAGATTGGGCATGGATTGGTCAGTCAAACATAGAATTTTATTGGTCTTGGGAGTATGCCTAAAAAGGCTATGCTTTAAATACCATAATAAAGCTAAAAGCCTATGTCGTTGGAGCAATAAATGAAACTGGGAAAAGGCATTTTTTTAGGAAAACGAAGAAGCCTTAATCACAAATTAAACTCAAAATTGAGGTCATAAAATATAAAGCGTCATTCATGTAACACAATAATAAAAACAACAATATGTCGAAAAGCATAAGATGGCGCAGAGAATCAAATTACAAAAACAACATATTGTCATAACATAAAGATGGCTCGAAAGGCCATATAGAATCAATGGTGGTTACAAAATGCATAGGTCAAAAGGTGATTAGAAAGGAAGCTTTGCTTTGAGCTGAGCAAAAGTATTCGTGTGATGACTAAGGCGAGCGTTGTAACGCCCATTTTAATTATCTAGTTTTTCTGTGTTATTATAATTTCGGTGTGTTTCGTGGGGGTGTGTTCGAGTGCGATAGTGAGTAGCCCTTAAGTTGGAGTTCATTTAACAATTTTGGACTTTGGTATTAGTAATAATATTTAGTCATACTAATTTAATTAATAATAGTATTATTATTATTATTATTATTAACTATTATTATTATTATTAATATTATCATTATTATTAAAATAAGACGAATTTGGAATAAGGTGTTGCGGTGAAAATTGGATATCAAACTATTATATTAACTTGAATCTTAATTCTTTTACAACCGAACTTTATTTTATCCAAAGGAAAGGTCTAAAGAAAGAAAAACCTTTTTCGCGATGTAACGACAACGCTTAAGAGATTCGGGGATCGGGGGTTGGTTATACCTAGGGAAGGTGTTAGCACCCTAAGCATCTGTAGTACTCTACAGGAACCTTTTGTTTGTTTACGTGCTAAGTTTGTGAGATGTGCTATAGATTGGGAAAAGATATAAGTTGAAACCTAAAGTTATATACACTAAGTTTGCTCGCAAAGATATCGCATCTTCTGCCTACGTATCCTAACTAGGATAGAATCAGAGCAATCGTAGTTCACCTCACAAGGGATGAAGAACACTTGATTATGATCAAGGTTCAAGGGGGAAAAAACATGACAATGTTTGTGTGGAGTTTCACAAAACTCCCTAATCTAAATTCTAACACTCAAAAGGGGAAGTAAGAAATCATGACGATGGTTCTTACATAGAGTTGACAAACTCTATCCTAGAGTTCTAGTTGAAGAACACTCCTAGTACACGTGGGTTCTCTTTAGACTTAAAGCAAAGTCTAATGGTTTCTAAACTAATGTTGAAGTGACTTAACAAAGTCAATGGAATGGGTGAATGAGTTATCCATAACATAAGGGTTAATGGAAAGATCTTTTCCTTTGGAGAGAGAGAGGGGAGGCAACTGGGATAAGAGCTAACAAGCTTCATCACTTGGGGAAAGAAAACATTAAGCAAAGCATTAACATGATAAAGGTACATACATGGTGACAACCATTAAATGAGCATGTGAGAAAATAAAGATGCATTGATGACAATCAAAGCAGTTGATTAAGCAGGAAGTATGACGACAGATCGAGCTTAAGTAAATGCAACATGGGGGACAAAATAAACATGGTAACAACCACAAATAAAATCCTAGTATGTTGACTAACATTAAGGAAAAACGGGTAAGCAAATATCATGACATTCACAAGTATAACAAGAGAAAAATTCATCTGCATATGTGGAAACGGTTACAAATTGCATTTTAACTTGCAAGTAGTCATAAGGGATGAAAAATTAGGCAAACATGAAATTTTAAAATATGACATAAAAGTAGACATAAAAATAGACACAATGAAAAAAGAATAGGTGAAAAAATGATAAATATTGAAGGAGATATGAATTTTTGAAAATGGGGTGAAAAATAGCAAAAGTTGGTAAAAGGGTTGCCCTCCTCAGGGGTCGAACCCAGGTTCAATATGTGCAAGGCGTGTTTTTGGCAATGGTCTTACCACTGGGGTGGCTATACATTCATTTGTAAATGCCACCCCATTAAAATATAAGGGTGCAAAACATGGCAGGCCGGGCAAAATAAGAACATCCAAACATGGTTTGTATTTTGGGCATAACTTCCTTAAGTCTCAATGGATTTTGACAAAATTTTAGTGTAAACTGACTAGAATTTCATGAGGAGCGAGATGGCACTGTTAATTGTTCAAAATAATGCACACACTGAAAAATTCAAAGACACATGCATTGTGAGTGTGTTTTGTGCATTTTGATGTGCAAGTTCAAATCCAAATAGTTCCAGGTCAGGTCAAGCATCCACACACATTGCCTCTAGTAGCCTGTGTTGAGCAAGTTTGATCAATAAGAAATCCAGAGAAAACTTCAAATACACCTAGCTTTGGAGATTTCTTCTTCTTGAAGCAAGAATACAAATTTCAAGACTGTTTGAGAAATAAACTCCACCAATGACCCTTAACTCTTTGGACAGTTGAGAAATGATATAGGTGAGGTGTTAGAGTGATTAGAACACTAAACCAATGCCTAGAACAAGTTTTGGCAGATTTTGTGGATTTTGGTCAAAGTATCTTGGTGTAGGAGTTGACTTTTTGAATGAGGAGGTTTTTGAGTGGTTCAATGGTTGGAACACCTTCTATATCATATTTGTGGGTTGTGGGGATGATGTTTGGTGAGTTTGAGTGTGGAGAAATGATTTTGGCAGCAATTGTACCAAGACAGATTTTGGTGGTTTTTGGTGAAAATGTGATTTTGTGATTTTGAAGCAAAGTGTGCAAGAGCAAAGGCTTGAGATTTCTCTGGTTTTTTAGAGAAGATATTTTGTGTGGTATGAAGTGGTGATGGCCTCTATTTATAGGTAAACGAATGGAGGGGGCAGATTTGGAGATTTCCTTCATATGAAGGAAAGATTTACTTTTTTGATCAAACCTCCACAAAGAGGTTTCCTTGGTTGATAGCTAAGCTCTAAAGTTAAGCTTCATGATGAGTTTGAAGTGGCTAAATGCAGGCTAGAATGCATAGGTTGATGGCTGGTTCAGATTTGTCTTTCCACCTCATGCTTGCCATTTTCACTTTAAGTGCAAGTTGTAAAGCCACTTGCAAGCCCACTTGCAAGCTTGGCTAATTCCATTTCCTCTGCATTTGCATTGCATTTCCATGCTACAAAGTCTCTACATATCATATAAAAAATGTTTCCAAAACTGAGATTGGCCCAATTGATCAAAGGAGTGATTTTTGAAAGTTTGTCAATGTGGGACTTAAGTGTGAAAACACCAACTTGCGAAATCCATAACTCTCAGCTCACAAATCCTTTTGAGATGTTCTAGTACTCTTTAGAAAGACCTCAAATAGCTCTAAAACATTAATGTTTTCATGAGTTTCAAATTTTTAAAGGAACTTGGCCAAAAGACCTCTCAAAGTTGCTAAAAGATGAGCTTGAAAGTGAAATTTTTCTGTCTTTTTCCCTTCTCAAAATGAAATTGGTCAAAACTCCAAATCCATATATTTTCTGATCATGGACCACTTAGGGACTTTTGTAGGATTTGTAAAGAGCTTTCTAATGAGCTTTGAACCAACCCAATTGGATGTGTGGTTAAGGAGTTATGGTTTAGCCCCTTTCAAAACCCTAATTTCCCGATTTTTCGATTACTCCTTCATCCTTGATCCAATGGTCCTGAAAATTGATAGGCAAGTGAAATATAATATAAGGATCATTTTTGATTCACACTTTGAAGCCCAATTCCTTAAATTTGAAGAGTTGACTTTTCGGTCAACCGTACGATCGATCGGTGGCTACCGAGTCGTCCGTTGACACTCTGGACCTCCTGAGACCTTGATACTTCTTGAATGAACTTTATTAAGCTATATGAACCTCATGTATCATGATCCCACCATTAAAACACCTTCCAACACCAAAGTCAAACTACATTTGACTTTTACTAGTCAAAACCCTAATCGGGTGCCCTGAAATGTACTGTTCTTGATTCTGGGGTAACAACCTCAAATTGGATTCTCAATTGACATCATATGATACCCTTGATCTTGTTTCATGATTGAACTAGTCTAAAACTTGGATTGATCACAAACCCTGAAGCTTCGATTTGACTGTACAAAACCCTGATTCATCTGTTAACTTGACAAAGACAAACTTGCACTGGGTTAGGGTTAGATAATTTATGAGTATGCTCCTAAAATGATAATGAGAATCTAAGGGGTCAAATTTTGGGGTGCAACAGTTGCCCCTATTTAAATATCTTCACTAGATGGAACTGAGAGATGACAATCCTCGTAGAATCGCAGTGAAAGGTATTTAAATATAGAAAACCAAAAATTTTGTCCCTTAGATCCGATGATATGCAAAAGGACAGGTCATGATATGCTATGAATTCTAAATGATGTTTCATGATGCTTGGATGCAAGACATATGCAGAGAACAGGAAAAAAACAAAACAATGAGTAACTACTCATGGGACCTGATTTTGTGAATCCGACATTGGGGAAAACTGAAGTATAACAATCAATACTTCAAACACGACTATTGATAACTGAGAGGAGAGTTTCACATGAGGATGCAAGAACTGCAATGAAGATGATAATCCTACTAGGGAAGAGCAAACACTCTACTGGGGAGAGAAGTAGGTTTTCATTGGGGAAAAAAGGCGATTTTATATTGGGGAAGTGATAAACTAGCAACGTGAACCTCACTGGGGATGATCAGATGAGGAACTTCCTATAGTGAAGAGTTCAAACGGGATCTTCAGGAATGGACTAGAAACAAGGACCAAACATACTGGGGATACTAGTGACGACCAGATCTCCGAGACTTGTTTGGGGAAAAAGGTTTCGTTGGGGATAATGATGTCGCCCAGTTTTAACAAATGGTTCAAAAACAGTGCTAGTAACCACTAGACTCTCCGGAGGTAATGGTAACGACCGTCCTGAGATAATAACAAATGAGATTTCTCAAATCGAATTGGTAACAACGGGATTTCGACTGGGGAAATTGGTGACGATCAAATTTCAAGCAATGCTAGTAACTACTGGACTTAAAGGAGGCGGGTAACGACCAAGTTCGGGTACCAATGACGATTGGATTTCAAGTAATGCCAGTTACGACTGGACTTTGAAAGAAAACATGGTGACGACCAAATCAAGGTATATCAACACATGTGGTTACGAGAATGCTAGCAAGCTATTAGGCTTTAGCTTGGGGGGTTTGGTAACGACCAAACCAAAAGATACCAATAACGATTGGATTTCAAATGACGCCAGTTACGAATGGACTTCATGGGGAAGGTTGGTAACGACCAAGAAGATACCAATGCCAATAGGATTTCGACCATCTTCCAGCTACGACTGGACTTAAACGGAAATCAACTAGTAACGACTAGACTTCACAGGGGATTTGCTAGTAACGACTAGACTTCAGAGGGAAAAAGTTGGTAACGACCAAACCAAAAGATAACAACGAGCGGAGTTAAGAAAATGCCAGTTACGACTGGACCTTAAAGGAAAATATGGTGACGACCATAAGAATACCAATAACGATTGGATTCTAAAACAATGCCAGTTACCACTGGAATTTAGATGGAAATTCACTAGCAGTGTTTAGACATTCATAGGGAATCGACAGATAGCACACTGACCCCGAGAGACAAAATGAATCACACTGAACCCAGGCTGAAGGGTGTAGGCAGACTTGGGAAATAAACCTAATCCTAATAGGGAAACAGAGCTTTTAAACAAGCTAGTCAAAGATGACAAAGAAAATTTAATCAACTGCTCAGAAATCCTCTGCTGGGGATGAGTCCTCATTTCATCATAAGAGGTTTTGAGAGATAGTCTTCAAGCTCGATAACCACACATGACCAAAGGAGACTCAGCAGTTCAACGTGCTTTCGCTTCACCAGGGAGTGCGATAGGTTTGCGTATCAAATTTTCCGCTACCCTGAGGTTTCGGGGAAGTATGATTTTCCTCGACTCTTTTCCATGAGTTGAAGTTTTTACGTTTGTTAATCTTTTCAAGTTTTATTCAATAATTTGACCCCTATGCTTTCAAAATTATCTTTGATCAACGAACAATATTTTGCATAACAAAGAAAATAAAGGAAATTATAAATTTGCAAAAGAAAGAATGGCTCAAAAACTGATTTTATTCAGGAATGAAATTTTGCAAATGACAAAATTCCATAGAAATTTTACAAGTGAAAAATGGCAACGTAGATAAGGTTACATTGAATCCCATGACCAATTATCCCTAAAGACTAAAAACTCCCTAAAATCCTCGCTTCTGACAAGAGTGATTGGAGTGAATTC
Source organism: Lathyrus sativus (assembly GCA_963859935.3). Classification (NCBI taxonomy): domain Eukaryota; kingdom Viridiplantae; phylum Streptophyta; class Magnoliopsida; order Fabales; family Fabaceae; genus Lathyrus; species Lathyrus sativus. The sequence goes on along the minus strand of OZ012736.1, from coordinate 150,845,384 downwards.
TTGTAGGATCTTCTGCGGTAGTGACAACTCATCTGATGCAATGAAATGCCTTTGTCCCTAACTTTTGCCTGGATCGCCCTTTTGGGTTTTCAATCCACCGGGACGCTCATTTTTGCCTAAGCCGCCTTTTCGGGTTTTCAACTTAGCGAGCTCTTATTTTCTTTTTTCTTTTTCTTTTTCTCAACCCTAACTTTTGCATAAGCCGCTCCTTTCGGGTTTTCGGCTTATCAAGTTCTTCTAGGCGTAATATTTTCTTACTGCATCAGAATTCACTGGATGAGTAAGCTGCTCTCCATCCATGGTGGTGAGAATTAACGAGCCTCCTGAGAAGACTGTTTTCACAACAAACGGGCAATCATAATTAGGCATCCATTTTCCCCGTGCATCTTTGTGAACTGGTAAAATCTTTTTGAGTACAATCTCCCTTTCTCGGAATTCTCGGACACGAGCTTTCTTGTCAAAAGCCCTCTTGATCCTTTTCTGATATAACTGCCTATGACACATTGCAAACATGCGCTTCTCATCGATAAGATTCAACTGATCAAACCTTTCTCTCACCCATTCTGCTTCTTCAAGCTCGGTTTCCATTATGACTCTCAAAGAAGGTATTTCGACCTCAATAGGAAGTACCGCATCCATTCCATATACCAAAGAAAAAGGGGTTGCCCCTGTTGAAGTGCGGACAGACGTTCTGTACCCATGCAAGGCAAATGGTAGCATCTCATGCCAATCTTTGTAAGTTTTCACCATCTTTTGCAAAATCTTTTTGATGTTTTTATTCGCAGCTTCTACAGCCCCATTCATCTTGGGACGATAAGGAGAAGAATTGTGATGTTCAATTTTGAAGTCATCGCACAACTCTTTCATGATTTTATTGTTCAAATTGGTACCGTTGTCCTTTATGATTCAGCTCGGAATTCCGTAACGACAGATAATCTCCTTCTTGATAAAACGGGCCACCACTTGTCGAGTAACATGAGTGTAAGATGCGGCTTCAAACCACTTTGTGAAATAATCAATAGCAACCAGAATGAATTGGTGTCCGTTAGAAGCTTTTGGCTCAATTGCCCCAATCATATCAAAGCCCCACATAGAGAAAGGCCACGGTGATGACAACACATTTAGCAACGTCGGAGGTACGTGCATCTTGTCCTCATAAATCTGACACTTGTGACATTTCTTGGCATATTGAATACAGTCAGTTTCCAAAGTCAACCAGTAATAACCAACCCTCAAAATCTTTCTAGACATAGCATATCCATTGGCGTGAGTGCAAAATATTCCCTCATGAACATCTTACATTAACAATTTTGCTTCTCGTCTGTCGACACATCTAAGTAGGACCATATCATGATTTCTTTTGTAAAGCACATCATTGCTAAGAAAGAACTTGGATACTAATCGTCTCAGAGTTTTCTTGTCAAGTGACGTAGCATCTGCTGGATACTCTTGTTTGGACAGGTAATTCTTTATGTCATGGAACCATGGCTTGTCATCAGTTTCTTCTTCAACCATCTAACAGTAGGCGGACTCGGTCTTGCGTTCAATTCGGATGAGAGTGGCATCATTGATATCCCTGACTTTCCACATTGAGGCTAACATGGCTAGGGCATCGGCAATGTGATTCTCATCTCTTGGAACATGCTTGAAGGTGATTTCATCAAAATGCTCCATCACCTTGACGATGTAGGCTCTATAAGGGATCAAATTCTCATGCCTAGTCTCCCAGTCACCGGTAACTTGATAAATAACCAACGCTGAATCCCCACTGACTTTAAGAAGTTTGATTTTGAGGTCGATAGCTGCCTCGAGGCCGAGAATGCATGCTTCATATTCAGTGATATTATTTGTGCAGTCAAAATCTAACCTGGCTATGAATGGAATGTAACCACCCTCCGGATTCATTAAAACGGCGCCTACACCATGCGCAATGTAGTTGGAGGAACCATCAAACATCATTTTCCACCAAAGACTTGTCTGCGGACCTTCATCGGAACTTGGCTCTTCACAATTCTTCACCAACATAATGTCCTCATCTGGGAAGTCAAATTTGAGAGACTCATAGTCTTCCACTGGTTGATCTGCAAGATATTCTGACAAAACACTACCCTTGATAGATTTCTGGGCTACATACTAGATGTCGTATTCTGATAATAACATATGCCATCGGGCGAGCCTTCTGGTCTGAGTAGGCTTCTCAAAAACATACTTTATCGGATCCATTTTTGAAATCAACAAAGTGGTGTGACAAATCATGTACTGCCTCAAGCATCTGGCAGCCCATGCTAAGGCACAACAAGTTTTCTCCAGGAGTGAATATCGGCTTTCAGAATCAGTGAACTTCTTACTCAAATAATAAATAGCATGCTCTTTTCGTCCGGACGCATCCTGCTGACCTAACACACAACCCATTGAATTCTCGAGCACTATCAAATACATGAAGAGAGGTCTTCCTGGAATAGGAGGTATTAAGATCGGAGGCTCTTGGAGATAGCCTTTAATCTTATTAAACGCTTGCTGACAATCTGAATTCTAAACAACCGTTTGGTCCTTGCGTAACAACTTGAAGATGGGCTCGCAAGTAGGAGTCATATTGGAAATAAATCTGGATATGTAGTTCAATCTTCCAAGAAAACCTATGACTTGCTTCTCAGTTTGTGGAGCTGGTATATCTTGAATAGCTCGGACTTTTTCTGGATCCACCTCAATCCCTCGGTGACTGACAATGAAACCGACTAACTTCCCAGATCTTTCCCCAAAGGTACACTTGGCTGGATTCAGTCTCAACTGATATTTTCTGAGTCTCTTAAACAATTTCAAAAGATGTTCCAAATGGTCCTCCTCGCTTTGAGATTTGGCTATCATGTCATCAACATATACCTCTATCTCCTTATACATCATATCATGAAATAAAGTCACCATGGCCCTTTGATAAGTAGCTCCTGCGTTCTTCAGACCGAAAGGTATAACTTTGTAACAGTAAGTCCCCCATGGAGTTATGAAAGTAGTTTTTTCCATGTCATCGGGATCCATTTTAATCTGATTGTAACCGGAGAACCCATCCATAAATGAGAAAACTGCAAAACGAGTCGTATTATCCACCAACGTATCAATATGCGGCAAAGGGAAATCATCCTTCGGACTGGCCTTGTTTAGATCCCTATAATCCACACACATTCTGACTTTCCCATCCTTTTTCGGTACAGGTACAATATTGGCTACCCATTCGGGGTATTTGGACACTGCTAAGAAACCCGCATCAATCTGTTTCTTTACTTCATCTCGAATCTTGAGAGCCATGTCAGGCCTTATTCTTCGGGGCTTTTGTTTAACCGGTGGGCATTCTGGTCGAAGTGGTAATTTGTGAACTACTATGTCAGTGTCTAAACCCGGCATATCTTGGTACGACGAAGCAAATACATCCACATATTCTTTCAAAAGCTCTTCTAGTTGCTGCTTGACTTCTGCCCCTAGAGCTGCCCTAATCTTGACTTCTTTCTTGTCTTCTTCGGTGCCAAGATTAATGACTTCTAACTTTTCTTTGTAGGGTTGAAGCTCTGCATACTCATGGTGTGCCAATTTTACCAGTTCATCAAGGATTTCGAAATCTTCATCCTCATCTTCAGCTTGGTATATTGGTGAATCAAAGTCAGGAGAGAATGCAAGGTCATAGGATTCAATGGGTTTTAGGACATCACTACACGTTGGAATGGCTTAATTTATTAAAACACACAAAGATAAATGCAACACACAAAAAGGAATATTTTTTTGGGTTTTTTAAGATTGCCATTTTTCTTTTAAAATGAAAGCAAAAGCAGTAAAGGAAATAACACAAGGAAATTAACAAAATAGTTCATTTTCATTGATTTTTCTTGAAAGCACGGGGCCCTTACAAAACATTCCTATAGCCCTGGGCATGGCTATGGAGATTCAAACCTAAAAGAAAATAAAGACAAACAAATTACTTTAACTCAGGAAAGACCATAGGAATGTCAATAGCTTCCCAGTTGCTCAAGGCAGAGCTGCAATGATACACTAACTGTTCAAGGTCTTCATCCTCAAAATCTTCTTCCACAGCACTGATTTGGAATCCTCCACTGATGAATACTTCTTGTATAGTCTTTGGGCGTCCTTTGTCATGTGTCGGTGCTTCATCATGAGTTGGTTTCTAACCCAACCCTTGGCGATCCATTTTTGGCTTTACTTTGATAACCTCTCCCCAACCTGCAGGAGTACCTTCTTCCAGTGTAGACTTGATGCTCTGAGCGGATGCAAAAGACGAACCACTCTTAGCCACTGTTTCTTCCAACATCACTGCATTAGCTATCTCGAGTGCCTGAAAGGCAGTTTCTAACGTGCCCTCATCTGCTTCAATATACTTGAATGATGAAAGATTGCTCACCATTAGGTCCTTTTCACCGTGTACAATCACTAACTTGTCATTCACCATAAATTTCATTCTTTGATGCAATGTGGAAGTCACTGCCCCAGCCATGTGAATCCACGGTCGTCCCAACAAACAACAATAAGTCGGGTTAATGTCCATGACTTAGAATGTAATATCGAACACATGAGTGTTAGAACACAGATTGGTTCTTAATAATATCTCTTTGTTTTGATGATAACTATTAGGAAATTTTGTATTTAAGAATTATATACTCTAAAATTTTCTTGAGAGTTTTACTGCAGATTGTAATGAAATTAACACTCCAGAAGCAAATCTGAATTGTATACAAGAAGTTATCTAGACTCTGAAGCGCCAGATGCACTCATTAGAAGACTCTGATTGCTGCTAACAGAAGATCCTGAGCGTAGCCTCCAGAAGGATCTGAAGTAAGAAGCTCCAGAAGATTCTGAAGCAGAAGCCCAGAAGAATCTGAAGCAAGCAGATGCATCTGAAGCAAAGAAGAATATTGTATGAAGAGTTTTTCAAAGCATAGTTTCTACAAAAGTTTCTGAAAGTACTAAAGCTGCTAGTACTGAAGTTCTGTGTCAAATATGCTCTGATGATCAACACGCTGAAAGCACACATGCTGCAGAAGACTCTGATACAGCAAAGTTCTGAACATCATTAGAAGACTCTGACTCAATCAGATTCTGATGAACTTGCTGAAAACTGAAGAAGAAATATTCAAAGATTATATCCGTTGGAGTAAATCAAACGTCTCTTTCCTCATTTGTGCTAGACACAACAACACAGACAAAAAGGATTTTTCTGTGCTTTCTACTTCTAGGAAAGGTCACTTGATGTGAAGATAAAAAGGCTCAGACCTTTTTGGGACACTCTTCTCAACGCTCAGCTCTCCTTGGATCAGCTGCCTATAAAAGGAAGACTCCACCAAATTCTTCAGTTAGACATTTTGCTGAAAAGAAATTATAACATTCAAGCTCTCATACTTTCATATTCATTCTTAGAATTATTTGTACTTAATCTTAAGAGAAATATCACTGTTGTGATAAAAGCTTTTTAGAAGCATTCATACTCTTGTATTAGATTTACATTGATTGTAAAGGTTTTCCTTAAGAGGATTCAGTTGGAATCAGTGGCTCTTGAGAAGACTAAGAACAGTTGTTCTTAGGTGTTACTATTGTAATCTGTTTGATTAACTAGTGGATTAAGTCCTTGTTGAGAAAGGCAAATCACTCTAGGAAGGGTGGAATGGAGTAGTTGAGTTCAACGAACCAGGATAACAATAATTGTGTTTTTAATTCTAAGTTTTAATCTTTCATACTTATTCAACCCCCCTTCTAAGTATTATCTCACCTTCAGTTGGCATCAGAGCTCCGGTTCTGTGTGTGCTACCACTTAACAGTGACAGTAAAGATCCAGAGAGAAATACTTTGATATATATTTATTTGTTACAATGGCTGATAATACAATATTCAACATTAACAATAAATATGAAGAAAGGGACAAGATCAGCACCAAACCCCCTATGTTTGATGGGGAGAAATTTGATTACTAGAAAGACAGAATTGAGAGTTTTTTCCTAGGATATGATGCTGATCTATGGGATCTAGTCATAGATGGATATGTCCATCCCACAGATGGGAATGGCAAGAAGATAGATAGAAAATCTATGACAGATGCTCAGAAGAAAGATTTTAGAAATCATCACAAAGCCAGAACTATATTATTGAATGCAATTTCTCATACTGAGTATGAAAAAATTACAAACAAGGAAACTGCTTTTGATATGTTTGAATCCTTAAAAATGACTCATGAGGGAAACTCTCAAGTCAAGGAGACAAAAGCTCTGGCTCTGATCCAGAAGTATGAGGCCTTCAAGATGGAAGACTCTGAATCTGTTGAAGCCATGTTCTCCAGATTTCAGATCCTCACAGCTGGGCTAAAGGTTCTGGACAAGGGATACTCTACATCAGATCATGTAAAGAAAATCATCAGAAGTCTACCTACCAGATGGATACCAATGGTGACTGCCTTGAAGATGGCTAAAGATCTGAACAAGATCTCTTTAGAAGAACTCATTAGCTCACTGAGGAGCCATGAAATTGAGCTTGAGGAAGATGAACCTCAGAAGAAAGAAAAAGGTAAATCTTTTGCCTTAAAATCTAACAAATCTGCTAAAGCTTTGCAGGTTATTGAAGAAAGCTCTAAAGAATCTTCTTCTGAAGAAGAAGATGAATTATCCATGTTGTCCAGAAGGATCAACAGACTCTGGAAGCACAAGGGAAAGAAGTTCAACAACTTCAGAAGATCTGATCATAGAAAGGAATCTTCTGGGCAAAGAAGATCTGGCAAGAAAGAAGTTGTATGCTATGAGTGCAAAGAACCTGGGCATTACAAGAATGATTGCCCCAAACTTCAAAAAGAAAAACCCAAGAAGAAGTTTAACAAAAAGAAGAAGGTTCTGATGGCAACATGGGATGACTCAGATGAATCTGAATCATCTTCTGAATCAGAAGAAGAATGTGCTAATGTTGCACTGATGGCCAGCACAGAAGATCAAGAGGAAGGAACCTCAGGATATGAATCAGATTCTGAATCTGATGATGACGCTGAAGAGGTAATGGCTAAACTTACCAAAGAAGAACTTATAAAAGTTTTAACAGAAGTTCTTAAAAGTTATAACAATATCAAGATCAAATACAAGAAGCTGAAAAGCAATCTTGAATCTGAGATTGATCTTCTGAAGACAGAAATTGTTGAGCAAAAAGAAATTAATCTGAAAATCAAAAATGACTTTGAAATAACTCAACAAGAATCTAAATCTGAGACTAAGTCATGTGAAAACATTTTATAAAAATATGACTCTAGCTTTCAGAGATTCCTTACTAAGAGCATAGACAGAAGCAAGATGGCTTCTATGATCTATGGTGTTAGTGGGAACAACAGAAGAGGTATTGGATATGAATCTTCATCTGGAAGTAATCCAAAATCTGTTGACAAACTTTTCATCAAGATGACACCTCTGTATTCTCAATTTAAATTTGGTCACCTAAATGACATTAAACACACAAGCTCTGAGAAGAATACTTATGTGTTTAAACCCAAGGCAAGTCAGAATAAACATTATGTTGAAAAACAGAAGTTTAGACAAACCTACAAACCAACTAACCCCAAAGGACCCAAGAAGATCTGGGTACCTAAAAACAAAATAATTCCTGTTGCAGATGTTCATAGCAGCAAGGTCAGGACGCCAATCATGGTACCTGGACTCTGGATGCTCACGACACATGACAGGAGAAAAGTCTATGTTCCAAAGCCTGGAACTTAGATCTGGAGGTGATGTGAAGTTTGGAGGGAACCAGAAGGGCAAGATCATTGGATCTGGCACTATTGGAAATGGTAAACTTCCCTCTATTACTAATGTTTTACTTGTTGAAGGGTTAAAGCATAACTTATTGTCCATAAGTCAATTAAGTGACAATGGTTATGATATCACCTTTAATCAAAAATGTTGTAAAGCTATTAGTCAAAAGGATGGCTCTATCCTATTTAGTGGTAAGAGGAAAAACAACATTTATAAAATAAATCTTTCAGAACTTAAAGTTCAAAATGTTAAATGCCTCTTGTCTGTTAATGAAGAGCAATGGGTCTGGCAAAGAAGATTGGGCCATATTAATATGAGATGTATATCTCAGATTAATAAACTTAATCTTGTCAGAGGACTCCCTAATCTGAAGTTCACTTCAGATGCTCTTTGTGAAGCATGCCAAAAAGGGAAGTTTTCAAAAACATCTTTTAAATCAAAAAATGTTGTTTCTACTTCCAAACCACTAGAACTACTTCATATTGATCTGTTTGGACCAGTGAAAACTGCATCCATCAGAGGCAAGAAGTATGGATTAGTCATTGTTGATGACTATAGTAGATGGACATGAGTAAATTTCTTAAAACACAAGGATGAGTCACATTCTGTGTTTTTTGACTTCTGCAAGCAAGTCCAGAATGAAAAGGATTTCAAAATTATAAAAGTCAAAAGTGATCATGGTGGTGAATTTGAAAATAAATATTTTGAAAAATATTTTTCTGAAAATGGCATTGCTCATGATTTTTCCTGTCCTAGAACTCCACAACAAAATGGGGTTGTAGAGAGGAAAAACAGAACTCTGCAAGAAATGGCCAGAACCATGATCAATGAGACAAATCTGGAAAAACACTTTTGGGCAGAAGCAATCAACACAGCCTGTTACATTCAGAACAGAGTGTCTGTAAGACCTCTTCTGAAGAAGATTCCTTATGAACTGTGGAAGAACAAAAAACCCAACATTTCATATTTTCATCCTTTTGGATGTATTTGCTATATGTTAAACACTAAGGATAATCTGAACAAGTTTGATTCCAAAGCACAGAAGTGTTTCATGCTTGGATATTCTGAACGCTCTAAAGGCTACAGAGTATACAACACTGAGACACAGATTGTGGAAGAATCCATTCATGTCAGATTTGATGATAAGCTTGGCTCTGAAAAGCCAAAGCAGTCTAATAACTCTGCAGATAGGGAAGTAGTCTTCATTGACTCTGAAGTTCCAGAAGCAGACAAAATTCAAGTGAAGGAACCAGAAGCAACGCCATATGCTATTCCTTTAACCTCTCAGATGAATAATCTAAACATTTCTGAAGAATCAACTATTAGAGGATCATCATCCAGAATTAAAGCTTCTCATCCAGAGGATGTCATTATTGGAAAGAAGGATGATCCCATCAGAACAAGATCCTTTCTAAGATCATCTGAAGCATCACTATTTGGACTGGTGTCATAAATTGAACCATCTTTTGTAGAAGAAGCTCTGCAAGATAATGATTGGATTATTGCCATGCAAGAAGAGCTAAATCAATTCACCAGAAATGATGTATGGGATCTAGTTCAAAGACCTCAAGGATTCAATATAATTGGTACAAAATGGGTCTTCAGAAATAAGCTAAATGAGAAAGGAGAAGTTGAAAGGAATAAGGCAAGGCTGGTTGCTCAAGGGTACAGTCAGCAAGAAGGTATTGATTACACTGAGACATATGCTCCAGTGGCAAGGTTAGAATCTATACGTCTTCTTATTTCATTTGCTGCAAAAAATAACATCACTCTGTATCAGATGGATGTTAAAAGTGCCTTTCTTAATGGTATTATAGAAGAAGAAGTTTATGTCCACTAACCTCCTGGTTTTGAAAATGAAAAATTTCCAGATCATGTTTTCAAATTAAAGAAATCTCTATATGGTTTAAAACAAGCTCCCAGAGCTTAGTATGAGAGATTGAGCATTTTTCTTCTGGAGAAGAATTTCATCAAAGGCAAAGTGGATACAACACTCTTTTGTAAATCAATTAAGAAAGATCTTCTCATTTTCCAAATTTATGTAGATGATATTATTTTTGGATCAACAAATATTATGCTTGGAAAGGAGTTTGCTACATGTATGCAAACAGAATTTGAAATGAGCATGATGGGAGAACTCAGATTCTTTCTAGGAATCCAAGTCAATCAAACTCCAGAATGCACTTACATACATCAGACAAAATATGTTAAAGAACTTCTGAAGAAATTTAACATGTCTGATAGTAAGCTGGCAAATACTCCAATGCATCCTACTAGCTCACTTGGCAAGGAAGAGGTAAGTAAGAAAGTAGACCAGAAGCTCTACAGAGGTATGATTGGCTCTCTTCTTTATCTTACTGCTTCTAGAACTGACATATTGTTCAGTGTTTGCCTGTGTGCTAGATTCCAATAAGATCCTAGAGAATCACACTTGACAGTTGTCAAGAGGATTCTAAGGTATCTGAAAGGTACTTCTAATGTGGGTTTGTGTTACAGAAAATCTGATGATTTCAAATTAGTTAGATTCTGTGATGCAGACTACGCTGGAGACAGAGTGGAAAGAAAAAGTACTTCTGGAAGTTGTCAATTTCTAGGAAGAAATCTAATCTCCTGGTACAACAAGAAGCAACCCACAATTGCACTTTCAACCATAGAGGTTGAATACATTGCTGCTGCTGGATGTAGCACGCAGATGCTCTGGATGAAGAGTCAACTAGAAGATTATCAAATTTTTGAAAGTAACATTTCTATCTTTTGTGATAATACTTCTGCTATATGTTTGTCCAAGAATCCCATTTTACATTCTATGGCAAAACATATAGAAATTAAGCATCATTTCATCAGAGACTATGTTCAGAAGGGAATCATAAATTTAGCCTTTATTGATACAGATCATCAATGGGCAGATATTTTTACAAAACCCCTTGTTGAAGATAGATTCAAATTTATTCTGAAAAATATTGGTATGGATTTTTGTCCAGAATGATATTTGTCAGAAGCAAATTTTTACGGATGCAAAAATGCCTAATGCTCTGAAGTATTTCTTCTGATTGCTTATATGTTCTGTTTAATATTTTTTTTGTGAAACTCTGAACTAACAATCCTTAGAAGATCTGACTGTTGGTTAACGCTTCATTTCTCAAAAGAATTCAGAACACATGCAAGCAAACACGTGTCACACCAAATCTGAAGAGGTGGCGTGTACATAACTGAAGAGACGTTTGATGTGAAGTTTGAATAGTGAAAATCTTGATTTTCCCCCCAAATTGTCAGAAGCAATTAATGTTTGAAATGATTATTATTCTTTTCATTTAATGCTTGTTAAAACGTGCAAAAATTCTGACTGATGGTATGCCTAAGTGTTTTAGTATAAATACATGACTTATCTTCACTTTCACACTTTTCACACTCTCAGAAAATTACATGCGTTTTCATCTCCTCTTTTCTCTGCATAAAAACCCTATACCTAAGCGTTTGACAAAGCATTCTTCAATGGAAACTTCATCATCAACAGCTGCTCAATTCCAATCTTCAATGGTTGCAGTAACCTCTGCAAACATGGGTGTTGCTCCCTATTCTCCTCCCAAAAGAACTCTTCTAACCCCTGTTGAAAAATTGGAAGTTCTATGTGAATCCATGGTAGAGTTTGACTCTCTTGCAGAAAATGGGTTTGAGTTTCGTTCCATCATTGGAGCTCAAGGATGGGTTAAGTATTTTGATAGGCTCTTTGGACCAGTTTACCCTATACTTGTGAAAGAATTCTGGATCCATGCATCAGTTTACCCCAAGTTCATCTTATCTTCTGTACTGGGAAAAGAGATCATTATCACAGAAGATCTGATCAGAAAATTAATAGGATATGAAGAAACAGATGGTGTTTCCCACTTGCCAGCTGGGCGTGTGGACATGGATGAGGTATATGAAGAAGTAATGACTGCTGGTCAAGCTTCTAACAAATTCAAGGATCTGAAGCCGGACTACAAGATCTGGGCCAAGATCTTCATGGGATGCATCCACCATAGGAAGTCAACTAATTCTCCAGACTATGTTAATAATGAACAGCTCTGTTTCATGTATTGCCTCAGTCAGAGCACCAAGGTAGATCTTCCATACATTCTTTTTATGCATCTGTGGAACCATATAAATGCATCTAGAGAGTATGTGAAAGAGAAAGGACAGAAGATCAGAACTTGGATCCCATTTGGAAGGTTGATCTCAGATCTTCTAACTGAGAATGGTTTGGTCACTGCTCTGTACGCTGCTGGAGTTACAGAGGAATTAGAATTTATAATGGAAAAGCCTCTAAATGCTAAAAGTCTTCAGAGACTCAAAATTGTTGATGAACTCACAACAGCTCCCAAGAAGCTGAATGTGTCTGAACTAAGTAAGAAGAGAGTTCCTGTAGATGACTTTCCATTATTCTTTGCTGAAGAGCCCAGACACATAGTTGTTATGTATATTGATGAATGCAAGAAGGAAGGAAAGCCAGATCCTGCAAATGTAATTCAGCTAGCAAGACAACCCCTACCAGATGTAGAAGAAGAAGAAGAAGAAGCACAACTCCAGAGGAAAAGGACTCAGCTAGTAGCAGAATCTGAACCTGCTCAGAAGAAAGTCAAGATTGCTGAGAAGCCAAAGAAGCTCTTGAAGAGAAAAGAATCTGAAGACGCTGCTTATGTACCAGCCAAAAGGATCAAAATAAAAGGTACTAAATCTTCTGTATCTTCTGCAAATATTGTTATGAATGATTCCAATATTAAGTCTGTACCAAAACCACCTTCAACACAAACCACTTCTGTTACTGCTCCAAGTTCAAAATCACCACAAAAACAAACTTCTATTCCAACACCACCAACAACAAAAAACACTCAAACACCAACAGTTTCTGTACCAAAACCATCTCAACCAAAAATCCATATCAAACAGTTTGTTCCACAAACACAATCCTCACATAAACAACCATCAGAACAACAACCACAACAATCTGTACAACAAAAATCATCTGAACAACCAGAAAAATAACAAGAATCTCAACCAGAAAAAGCCTCTGAAAATCAACCACCATCAATATCATCTGAACCCATTGCACCTGTTACTTCTGAACCTACAAAAGTAGCTTCTGCTCCAATTTCATCAGAACCAATCACTATTCCATCTGACTCACCCATCTCAGAACAACCATCAAAACCATCTGAAATTCCTTCAGAACAAACCAATACTTCAGAACCTCACATCCCTGAGACAGAAGTTCTTGATGTCACACCCTTAAAAACAGTGTTTCAAGTATCTTCTACCTCCTGTACACCAACCACATCTTCTAACTCCTCAGAATCAGACCTCCACCCAGATTTTCTAATCTCTCCATCTGAAAAATACTCTGAGGTAAACCAACCTGAGCCTTCTATACCTTCAAAAGCTCCCATTCCAGATCCTATTCCCACACCTACACCATCATCTGAGATATTAATCCCCACTTCAAATCCAAGATCCTCTATATCTTGTGCTCAAGTATCTTCTCTATTTCATAATTTGGCCTATGGTTTCAAACTAAAAGACTTTTATGACAGAGTTGAACCATCAGACCCCATCAACCCTCTTAAACCAAAACTCATCATGACCCTTCCATCTGTGATTCTTGATTATATAAAATCTATGTCAGATGTAGGATCTTTAGCAACCACTTCATGTTCTGCAAAATCTGATAAAGCTGTTGCTTCAGCTCTGCCAATTGCATCTGATAACACTGCTGCATCTGATGAACCACCAAAATCTGCCTTCAAAACCTACTCAGATACACCTTTGGATGTTGTTACCAATCACACTAGAACAAAACCTCATTTGCTAAATGCCTTAATCAGATCAAAAGAAAAAGCTCCTGAGATACCCTTCATTCCATACTATCCTCCTCCTCTGATCTCAATTCAAAAATCTCTTTTTCCACCAACTCCCTAACCTAAACCTATAACTCTGGAAACTTTGTTACGTCCAAAGCCCAAACTTAATGTTGATCATTTATTTCAAACATTTTTGCAAGTAATACAGATGTATTTAGGTACTGTTCAGAAGAAATGCTCAGCAACAATGGATGCCAAAGAATCTGACATCATCTGGAATGGATTCATCAACAGATTCAACTCTGTAGCTTCAAATCTGAAGAACGTCTGTTCTGATGATGCAAAGCTCAGATTTGCTGAGGCTGCAAGGACTCTATTCTGGACTGTCAAGAAATCTAAACCTCTGCTTCTTATAGATGCTCCTCCATTTTCCACTGAATCTACTGAAACTGCATCTGAAGAAAATCAATTGGCTATGACTCTGGTAGACCCTTCTTCTACTTCCAATGCTCCAGACTCTACAGAACCAATGGAAATTGACTCTGTTCAGGCTACAGAACCTAATCATACTTCTTCATCTGAGATAAAGAAAGAACATCCAGATTTTGAAGATAAGATTGCTGCTCTGGAAGCTGGACAATTAGAGATAAAATCCTGGATGGCAAAACAGGATAAGAAGTCTGAGGATATGACATAATGGATGTCAAAGCAAGATGAAAAGAATGAAACTATGGCTAAGTGGATGTCCAAACAAGAGCAATCATCCTATGAGATTACAGATCTATTGAAGATGCTTTTGTCCAAACACTTTTAGATTTTTTTTTCATTCTAATGTTTTTGCATCTGTTGTTTGCATATGTACTTTATTGCTATATCTTATGATGTTTGCCTATGTACTCTTGATCTGATCTTATGAATGAATCAAAGTTTTCTCCATTATATTATCTGATTTACTGTTTCCTTTTATTTTTCCTTTTAAAGTTTTTACTTTCTGCTTATGACAAAAAAGGGGGAGAAAATATAGATCTGAACTGTTTAATATAACTTCACCAGAATGAAACTTCAGACATATTTATTCTATCTAACATTTAATCTGACTATTTCAGAACATTTGATAAGTACATTCTATAAAAGAAACTCTGAGTCTCTCAGATCATTTGACTATTATCAAACTCTGAATCTTAAATCTGCAAGACATTCTGACCTTTAAATGCTATAAGAACAAACAAGATCTAACTCTGAAGATTACTCAAAGACAAAAGGGAAGTTTCTATTCCTTATTTGTATTTAACTCAGGGGGAGATTCATCATCTCAGGGGGAGTTATAATTCTAATTTTTTCAATTAAACAAAATTTCTGATGTTTTTTGTCATCATCAAAAAGGGGGAGATTGTTAGAACACAAATTGGTTCTTAATAATATCTCTTTGTTTTGATGATAAATATTAGGAAATTTTGTATTTAAGAATTATATACTCTAAAATTTGCTTGAGAGTTTTACTGCAGATTGTAATGAAATTAACACTCCAGAAGCAAATCTGAATTGTATACAAGAAGTTATCTAGACTCTGAAGCGCCAGATGCACTCATTAGAAGACTCTGATTGCTGCTAACAGAAGATCCTGAGCGTAGCCTCCAGAAGGATCTGAAGTAAGAAGCTCCAGAAGATTCTGAAGCAGAAGCCCAGAAGAATCTGAAGCAAGCAGATGCATCTGAAGCAAAGAAGAATATTGTATGAAGAGTTTTTCAAAGCATAGTTTCTACAGAAGTTTCTGAAAGTACTAAAGCTGTCAGTACTGAAGTTCTGTGTCAAATATGCTTTGATGATCAACACGCTGAAAGCACACATGCTGCAGAAGACTCTGATACAGCAAAGTTCTGAACATCATTAGAAGACTCTGACTCAATTAGATTCTGATGAACTTGCTGAAAACTGAAGAAGAAATATTCAAAGATTATATCTGTTGGAGTAAATCAAACGTCTCTTTCCTCATTTGTGCTAGACACAACAACACAGACAAAAAGGATTTTTCTGTGCTTTCTACTTCTAGGAAAGGTCACTTGATGTGAAGACAAAAAGGCTCAGACCTTTTTGGGACACTCTTCTCAACGCTCAGCTCTCCTTGGATCAGCTGCCTATAAAAGGAAGACTCCACCAAATTCTTCAGTTAGACATTTTGCTGAAAAGAAATTATAACATTCAAGCTCTCATACTTTCATATTCATTCTTAGAATTATTTGTACTTAATCTTAAGAGAAATATCACTGTTGTGATAAAAGCTTTTTAGAAGCATTCATACTCTTGTATTAGATTTACATTGATTATAAAGGTTTTCCTTAAGAGGATTCAGTTGGAATCAGTAGCTCTTGAGAAGACTAAGAACTGTTGTTCTTAGGTGTTACTATTCTAATCTGTTTGATTAAATAGTGGATTAAGTCCTTGTTGAGAAAGGCAAATCACTCTAGGAAGGGTGGATTGGAGTAGTTGAGTTCAACGAACCAGGATAAAAATAATTGTGTTTTTAATTCTAAGTTTTAATCTTTCATACTTATTCAACCCCCCTTCTAAGTATTATCTCACCTTCAATGAGGTCCTATGATGATTGGCAATTCGACCTCCCCAACAACCGTTCTTTTTGAACTGTCAAAAGCTTTTACAATTAATGACGTCGATTTCATTTCTTCCCCTGCATATGCTAACCTTGCGAGTGATCTTGCGGGCAATACATTCAATGAGGATCCAGTGTCAACTAAAACTCGCGCCATTGTGTCTTTTTGGCACTTGACAGATATGTGCAACGCACAGTTGTCATTACGTCCTTCTTTTGGCAACTCTGCATCACTAAAGCTCAGGGTGTTACAGACTGTAATGTTATCTATTACTGAATCAAATTGGCCGAGAGTTATATCTTTTGTCACATGTGCCTGCTTCAATACTTTTTGCAGAGCTTCTCTGTGAGCTAGAGAGTTCATCAAGAGAGACACGATCGATATCTTTGATGGGGTTTGGTGAAGCTGATCAATAACCCTGTAATCACTTTTCCGAATAATCCTTAAGAATTCTTCGTCGTCTCCTTCAGTACCTGGTACCTCTTTTTCCTTTGTCGCAGCAGGAGTAACCTCTCTTGGGGTGACTACTGTTATCTTTGGCTGATAGATTCGGCCACTACGGGTCATATTGCTTGTACCTGCAATGTTTGTCACGTCCACTTGGTCGTCTTTCACTGTCTTTTTCTGACTAACCTTCCCAGATCCTCGGTCTATCACAGTCATGTCATATTTCCATGAAACGGCTTTTGTGCTTTCAAAAGGAAACAGTCTTGGTTTCTGAATAATAGCCAGTTGAGGTTGATCAATAGCCGACTTGTTGAAAACAGGCTTTACACTTTTGTTGGTCATTTTGAACACCGAAACTTTCTCACCTTTCTTTGGTAAATTAAAAACAGGCTCAATTACCAAAACTTCTTCTTTCCTCACCTTGCTATACACTTGCAACACTCCATCATCAATCAATCTTTGTATATCTCCTCGTACCACATCACACCCTTTAGAATCGATAGAACATTCTTCACAATCATTATGGGTACCTTCTATCAATCCTGCTTTTAACAGCTTCTTATGAAGTAACTTTACCGGAGTCTTGATCTCTGACACACCTCAGACTATCCTTTCATCTGAAACTTCTTCTACAACATTAACCCCTCCATGGTTCAACAATGGATTACTTTTAACATTTGGGGGTACATCATCAAAAGACAAGATCTTCTTTCCCATCAACTCCCTGACAAGATGTTTTAAAGCAAGACAACCTTCTAAATCATGACCAGCAGCGCCTTCGTGAAAAGCACAATGAGCATTTGGATTATAGTGAGGAGATGTAGTTTCTGGATTTAGCGGTCGCGTTGTTACCAATCCTTGCTGCACCAAGGAGGGGTACAACTCGGTGTAAGTCATCGGTATCTGAGGAAGTGGCGGTTTTGCTGTTGGTCTCTGATTCTGGTAGTTTTGTCTGGGTGCCTGAGCTCTAGGCTGATGATGTTGCTGATAGGGTGGAGCGTTGGGCGCTCGTTGATACCCTTGTTGAATTAGCTGATATACAGGTGCTGGCACTGCCTGATAATTGGGAATAGGATGGTTGAAAGCCGGAGTTACAACTGCCACATATGGTTGTTGGGCATACTGCAACGGATACATCGGCCGTTGTTGCTGGGATTGCTGAACATAACTTGGTTGAGTCTGCTGAACAAAGCCTTACTGAGGTTGTTGAACATAACTTTGCTGATACTGTTGGTAAGGCGGTTTCCAGGTGCGACTCTTTCTTCCCACGGTTACTGCATTTGTCTCCCCTTCCTTCTTTTTATGAAAATTACTGTTGAACTTCTTCACATTGTTGTTACAAGAACTGCTGGAACCACTAGTCACCTTTCCATTCTTCATTCTTAACTCCACTCTCACCCCTACTGCTACTATATCTGAGAAACTTGCGGTTATACTACTGATCATCTTCTCATAAAACTCCGGTCTTACTGTATCGACGAACCAATCTATCAACTCTTTTTCACTCAAAGGAGGTTCCACCTGAGAGGCGGTTTCCCTCCACCTTTGTGCATACTCTTTGAAAGATTCCGAACTCTTCTGCGACATACTCAGTAACTGTCTTCTATCAGGGGCTAAATCCATGTTGTACTTGTAATGTTTCACAAAAGAATCGGCCAAGTCTTGGAAACTGTGAATACGAGACTGACCCAAACCCAAATACCATTTAGCAGGAGCTCCTTTCAAACTATCTTGGAAACAGTGAATCATCAACTTGTCATCTTCTACATGAGCGGACATTTTTCGATAATACATAATCAGATGCGTCCGAGGACAAGTAGCACCAGAATACTGATCAAAATTGGGAACCTTGAATTTCGGCGGAATTACCAATCCAGACACTAAGCACAAATATCTGGCATCAGTACCAAAGATGTCATTTCCTTCCATTGCTCTGACTTTCCTGCCGATAGTCTCTACACTTTCTTTCAACTTATCATGTCGTCCACTCTCTTCTTCATACCCATCAAGACCTTCGTACACTTGTGGAGGATTATTAAAGACAGGGCACGCTTGAATTTGAACAGAAGGCTGAGTGTAAGTAGGAATAACTTGAGGAACTTCTTCCCCTAGGGGAACTGCTTGTTGATTGACTACTGGTGGAGGTACAAAACCAGGCGGTAACCCATATGGTGGAACATTTGCAACAGTGACTGCCGTTGGGATCGGCTCCACAGCTATGCCAGTGATTTCAGAAACAATAGTGGCTTAAGTGTCCAACTTTGCACGAATGACTTGTAGGGCTTCCATGATCTGCCCCATGCCTCCTCGTAGCTCTCCAAGTTCATTATCAATCATGTCCACATCCAAATTCTGTCTTTCCATTCTTAGGCGAGCTTGGGCTCGGGTGTTATATCGGTGTTGAGGATTCAGTGTGATTCTTTTTGGAGACAAGACAGCGAGATGAGACACAACACAAGAACATGCACATGCAATGCTTATGGATGCAAAATGCAAAATTAATCATTCAAGGAATCCAAAGAAATATTTGCAAAAATCATAACAATGGGGAAATGAGCAAATTCAAAATCTTCATAGATTAATAACTGAGAGTTTTACAACAACGATTCTGAAACTGAAATACAAGTCTTCAATACAGATACATGATGAAATAAAACGAAAAATAAAAGGTTTTTAGATCTTCTGGTTGGATGACCCTTCGTCTTCTGGCTGACTTCTCTTTCCACCTTGACGGATCAACTCTTGAAGCTCTTCTTTCTCTTGCATAGCCTTGAAATACTTATCCCTCCAAGCCTTTCCTTCTTTTTCAGCTTTTGCCAAAGCGACTTTCAATTCTTCTACGAAAGTAGGCTTGGGTGAGTCAGGCTCAAAGCGAGTATAGAATATCTTCAACGCTGCTTCTTTTACCCATGATAAGTAAGATTCTGAAACAATGGTGTCTGTAGCGGTAAAAAATCGTGAGCATAAGTTATTAATTAACTTAACTCAAAAAACAAGAGTCGCCACCACACTTTTATTTTATCCAAATAAAGGAAAGGAAAAAGAGAGAACAAAACCAAAGAGTTCTAAAACAAGAACAAGAAACAGAGATCGGGGTAAGGGGGTTGGTTACGCAATGGGAAGGTGTTAGCACCCAAAACGTCTATAGTACTCTATAGGAGCCCTTTGAAATATTTACGTTTTTTGGTTTGAAAATGGTTTGTTTGAAAAGAGATTGGGGAGATGAGAAGAGAATTATTTTTTTAGATTTTTTGTGTTTGGAGAGACTTATCGCCTCATGCCTACGTACCCACAAAGTGCAATATGGAATCAAAACCCCGTAGTTCGTGGTACAAATGACAAAAATTTGTTGGTTTTGATTGATTTTAGATGTAAAGACAAGTCGTCATTTTAAGGAGAAAACTACGACTATTCACCCACGAGTATTAAGACAACATCTGCGTCACATAAAGATGGAGGATTTGCTTGGATTATCAACAAGACTATCACTCAACATCAACGTGGAAAATGTCAAAGTCTTAATAATATGGGGAATAGGAGAATTACATCTCAACTATAGAAATGAATCATGTCTAAACTTTATGAAAAAAGTTTTAAAGTGAAAAAGTGCATAAAGGCACAAAAAGAGTTGATGAGTTTTTGTATTTTTTATGTCTTTTGAAATTGGTCAAAGCATGATTAACATTGATTGACTTTTATTAAGAAGAACAAAAGTTTAAAAAAAATCACTTGACGAAAGTCAAGGCTTTATTGCGAAAGCGGTTTTGAAGTTTGAAACCAAGAAGGTTTTGAAAGAGGGAGAATGTTTTGAAAATTCAAGAAGGGGAGGAGATGAAGTGACTATCCTAGAAACCAAAATAAAAGCTAGAGGTAAGAAAGATCTAAAGACTTGTAGCACACTCCATAGAAAACAGAAAGAATTCCATCTGATTTAAAGCATAAGCTAATGAGCGAGCCAAATAAAGGCTAAGATCCACAATACTCCAAGCATAGGAATGAGAGCCCTAATTCTAAGTCCAAAGGTCCAAGAAGTCCAAGGTCTAAGAGTAGTCCAAGAGCATAACCATAAAGTTAACAACACCAAGTTTTTTAGAGATTTTTTATCCTTTATTAGTATTTTGAACAAGGTATGGTCCAAGTGGACAAAAGAGAAATGACATAAAACATAAACAAAGTTATGATATGAAATGATAATATGGAAACATAAAAGTAAAGAAATAAGGAATAAGAAGAGAATATAAACAAAATTAAACAAGGATAATGTTAGTGAATTAGTAATTAGTGGTTAGAACATATGATCAATGATGATTAATTCTTGCACTTAAACCAAGGTGAATGAAAAATCATTAGAGGATTGATAGAATCAAAGCCTCCTAACAATGATTTTCATAGTTATTGGACTTAAGACAAGCAACTAATCATAGTTGGACTTTTAAACATAAGTTTGAGCCACGAATGATCATTTTCCGATTAAGGGACACTTTAGCGCTATGTTAAGCAATCGTAATCGGGTTTATGTAGAAACCATGACTATCTAAGGCCGGTCAATAAAATGTTAGTGTTAATACATGTTAGAGAAGTGATATGTAAATCACTCTCCTAAAACATGCCACACAAAAAGAAAAGAGGTAATGATCTCATCACAATCAAGATTTTTCATCAATTAATCAAAGGTAATCTATCACTATTCCAAAGTACGGATAATTATCTCAACGATTAATCATCCATAGATTTGAAATAATGAAGATTAAACAACCTTGATAATCAACAATCTATGATCCATAGATTTCATCGATCAAAAATAAAAAGAAGAAGAAAGAAAATTAAAATGAAAAGAAATTTCAATTTGAATCTTAAATCGATTAAATCATCATCAATATCAATCACCTCTTTTAGTGGATAAAATCAACACTCAAAGTCCATTGATATTGATGAGATCTTATCAAAATTCAAGATCCAAAACAAAACAACAATTAATCCAAAACTAAAATATTTTCAAATAAATTTTTTATGAGTTTTTTTTCAAGAATATTAAAAATAAAAAATAAACTAATAGCAAATAAGAAAAATGGAAAGGCCCACACGGCCAAGTTTTTTAAGAGAAATAAAAAAAAAAGAGAAAAATAAATGAAATAATAAAAAAACAACTGAAAAGGAGAAGGAGAACATAAGCAAAAACATCATCTTCCTCAAGTTCTCACGCGTTTCATTTGTTTAACTCCATAGTTAGCAAGATCAAACCAACACGACGGGACATGAAGATTACACAGAACGGATCGAGAACAAAATCTCTTCACAACAGTGTAGTCGATTTCAGAAAAAACTTCAACAACAACTTCAAATCGAAAACACAACAGATCGATCCAATATACCTTCAAATCAAGATTCGTAAGCTTCTACTCTTCTTCTTCTACTCTTCTGAATGCGAAATCCTGTTGTGGTTATTGAATGAAGTTAAAAAAATATGGTGAGATTTTGTATGGAATGGTTGTGAACGAAATGAAAATTGAATTGAGTGAAGAACGATGAATTCAGAATTGATGGAGGTAATTTGGTTGAAGCTTGAAGATGAGTATTGGCAAGTTTTCAGCAGGGATTTTCTGGCTTTTCAAGCTTGAAGAATTGTGAATGAAGTGGCTTGTATTTATAGATTGAGAGTGAGGGTGAGATGATTTTCCGTTTTGAAATTTTCACTGCGTTTTGGTTGTTGCAAGTTGTGCGTGACTTGTGGAGAAACTTTTTCATGTCGTTTTTACTCCTTTTCTTTCAGCTTCTGTATGACGTGTTACTTTTTCTTTTTGACTTCAACTTATTTTCAATTACGTGACGTGGATTTTTTTTTTCAGCTGGCTGTTTCACTTGAAAATATAGCTTGGATACAATTTCTCTTCAAGGGTTTCAATGATAGATGAAATGTTGAAACCTTGTATATCTCCTGTATCTCTGGTTTCTTCTCTGAAGATGATTGAATACCAACTGTATTAGAGGGAAAACTCGGTGATAACTTGAAGATCTTGTTACACGGCCATATTTTGGAGGCAAAGACTTTTCGCCGCTTAAACTCAAACATCTCCTCACTGTTCTTTGAATATTGAATAGCCGTGGATACAAATTCGGAATATTGGAGCAGCAAGAGATGTAGTTGCTACTGACACAGAAAAAATTCCCTTGATACTGGATGCTGAATGCTGAACCACAACCACAAGCTCCATTCAAAAGTCTCTTTTAAGGGCTATGCAATTTATGTAGCTGGTCAACTACATCAAAGGAACTGCTCAACCGTTGGATATCAGATCGGTGAAGTACACTTCCTTGAACATGCCTGGAGCCATTTGGTTGAGGGTCTGCAAGTTGGTTTTTCTTGGATGAATAACAGTGGTGAACACGGACTGTGTGATTTCTTGTCTGGATAGTGTAATTCCCATGCACCTTAACAATTAAAATTGCTTCCTTGTCTCTTGAATCTTCACCCCAAGAGTTTTGTACAACACCATCGACAAACTCTTCCTGAGTCTGAAATTCCTTGTGATGCACAGATACCTCAACAATCTGATCTGGTCTTATAATACCTGTTGCAGGACTTACCTCAAGCCACCTAGGCAAGCCAAAGGAACCTCTCAACTGATGGTTTGCTGCCTTCCGATCCTCCATAATAGTAGGTTGCCCTTCACAAATTATTTCAAACAAAGCACTGTCTTCTCAGTTGCTGTTCACATACATGGGGGAAGATGAAGGAGTGATGGCAGATAAAACATGGCTCTCCAAAAAAGTAATATCACTGAAGAGATCAACAGGTGTTGCGGGCATGCAACAGGTTGAGTTCTGTTAAATACTTCTCAGAAAAATCGCTCAATATTATGCGCAGCCCAACTGCATTGGCTCTTATTCTATGGCCACACTCATTCTTTGGCCAAATTTATATACCCTCATTGGCCATGTTAAAAAATAAATCTGTTTATAGAAGAAAACATGTCGTGGATATAAGTGTTTCAAAATCTAAGCCAATTGAATGATGAAAGATATTCATGAGAACCAATGGTGAAACTTTCTTAAACCAACACAGATCTCCAACTCCAAACAACATATCCCTCCAGAAAGTCATGAAATGAAGATCACAAATTAAATCCAAGATCATTTGCCAGCTGAATTATGCCACGCATTTAAAGGTATGGATTTTCCAACAGTTTTTTATTGTTACTCTGTCGAGCTTTAACAACAAGATTCTGAAGCATGTGTTGATATTTCTCTGGCTTCTCCGTCATCATTCGCTTAAGAAGAAAAGCAGATGAATAATATGCCACTCTTGAATCTGTGTCGTCTAAAAGTTCCCTGAAAAATTGTTCCTGGCCTACTTCCTGGAAAACAACAGGATCTGCTGAGCATTTACCAATAAGAAGCAATATAAGTATAGCTCGAATATCTGATGTGGCACCAGGCAGATTTCCTCTTCCTAGATGATTCATCTGCAGAGACTATATCAAACTCATCAGAATTGCCATGATGCACATACTTGCATGAGTCTCCTACTCTACACCTTCCCTTTACAAAATGAATATAAGCTTCATTAGATCTTCGACTTGTAAGAGAATAATCCCCACTCTCACGGGGATTACAATATCTGGGTCCATCTTGCATGTATCTATTTTCCCTACTATCCTCATAACTTTGCTTATCATGGTGAAGGAAATGACAATGGCTGCCTCTTCTGCAATTCCCAACAGCAAAATCTCTGCAAGGTCGTATCAATCTGCCAACCCTTGTTCTGTTCACATCATCGACAGCTGAATACTTAAACCTAAGTGGAGGGCTCCGACTTTGGCTCCTGCTTCTCCTGCCGTAATCATTTTTTGCAGATTGACTGTGCTTCCTATTTTTCAATTCCTCAAACCTTGGAGATGTTTTCATATCATAACTTCCATCAGTGTCTTGTGCAATTGTTGCATCCATCGTAGACACAGTGAAAAGCCTTATGGCTTCTTGCACATTCTCTTCAGTAGCAAGATGAGATAGTTTCATCTTTGCAAGTGACTCACTCAACCTTACAATAGCTTCCAACTGCCTTACAGTAATTGGTATTGCAGCAGCTGCTCCAGTTTCATTGTCTTCAGGTTGCACTTGATCAATCTGTTGTGCATAATTGTCAATTGGCAGATCATTGTTTACTACATCTGTTACCTGATGTGGTTTGTCCATCCTTGCTTTCATAGATGCAAGATTTCCATCATTTAAGAATGAGGGATATGGTTTAGACACTTTGAATAAACAGTTCCTTTTCTCAGCACTTTCCACAAGTTTGTTCCATTGTACACTCCTCTGAGTCTTTCGTATTTCCATGAACATGTAATACTCCACCTTCCCTCCTTAAAGCCCTCACAGCTGTGACCAAGCTACATTCACTAGATGGAATGAGACCAAGACAGACTCTATCAGCCACACCCTTAGGAGTTGTATTTCGATTATCTCCTTCAAGCAGGATACAATAGTCAGCCACATAATTTGATTGTAGATTATGTCGGAGTGCTTCAATAGCATGAGGATTCCAATCACATGCATATACAAGTTTTGCCTAGGCCCTGACAAGAAAAGGTAGCACAAAGTATCCAATGCCCGCAAACAGATCTACTATAACCTCATTTTTGCAATTCAACTTGGCCATCCGGAGCTTCTCAGAAAGATTACCCCATGAGAACATGCATTTTGTAGCATTAAAAGAATAGAGTATTCCATTTTCTCGATGGTTGACCCAACCATCATCTCCAACAAGAATCTCTAATGTACTATCTCTTGTACCAGTTGCAGCAATTGGGCCTTGGCGAGCAAGGCGATGAGCCTTGAGTGATTTGACAACAATTAGCCAGAGCTCATCTGCAATAGAGTTCCACAATATATTCTTGAATGAAGTAGTTGGAAGTATAACAATATCACCAATCCGATCCCACCTTGCTGGAAGTTCATCTAGAAGCTCAGTCGGTAGGCCTTTTTTCTCAATCAAAGATGTTACTGCTTCAGTCATTACTTTCAAAGAAGACATTGCAGCTTTTTTGTTTCAACAACCTTATCTTCCAGCAGAATAGCACCATATTCATGGAGAAAAGTCAATGCTTCAGAGCATGACAGCTTTTTTAACAAGTACCCATCTCTGTGTAAGTGGTTTTGAAAGTGGAATTTCATTTTCCAGGTCAATTGCATCGTCTCCTAAATGACAACTCCTTTCATGAAATACAGCAAAAAGCTCTTTGCAGACAGGAAAACATATACGTACACCACCCTCTTCAGAGTATGCCTTCCTTCCTAAGTCTAACCATCCAAATTTCTTCAATATCTCCTCACCCTGTTTTGCGTATTTTTTCTCTAGTTGCAAAACACAATGCAATAGAATCATCTGACTTTGACCATTGATGTGAGGCATGTTATCATTAAAATATAAACTTTCATTTTCAGATATATTTGGTAGATGTTCAAGGAGTCCTTGAGAATTTTCAACCTGTTAGCAGCTTGGTTTTTTCCAAATGCGGATGAAGAACACGATGCCGTCCTACTACTTCAGGAATGTTGACTCATGATTATGATGAAGAGCCTCTTGTCAAGGGCACTAAATTAGAACAGCAACAGCCACAACCATAATCCTTTTTCCCATTGAAAACTAATTATACTTGTGAAACTGAATGGAACAACTGGCGTGTGTTTTATCTTTTGCAGTGCATGAAGCAACAAATTTTCATTTTTTGAATAAAACTCCAATATTATCTGTGCATCTTTTCTTCCAATTTTCCATCTTCTCAACTTCAGATAATACTGAATCAAATTCAGAGACACTAAAGGCAACAGAATCTCCAAATTCCTTGAGCTGCAATATTGATGACCAATTTCATTCCATAGAACATAGACAGAAAAAAGAATTGATGTACTTGCCATCAACCTCATTGCAAAACCCTAAACACACAGAGAAGAAGAAGAAACAAGCAAAATTGCAAAAAATATTTTTGGTATTTTGGTTAGAGGTTAGTAAACATAAACAATAAAAAGCAAGTAAGAAACAAAAAAGGGTGGGAGAGCCAAAAGTATGATCTTATTTGCGTATGTAATGATGCAAATGAAATGTGGGATCTTATGGGTAAAAATGAGGGTATTACAGCTGCCCCTATTTAAGATTCTTCTATCCGGAGATATGAAGATTGACATCTTTGTCTCGACCAGATAGAAGAGACTTAAATATAACAATAAACCCAATTTTTGCCCCTAAGAGACCACAAAATGATGTGATTATGCTAATGGTATGCAAACACAAGACCTTTGTGGGGAGAGAAATGCCACAGGAGACAAACAAAAGCTAGGGAGAAAAAGAGAGACTCCACAAGGGAAAACAAAAGAGCAAGATACTATTCCGATAAAGGAAAGGAAACGACTCAACGGGAAAAGAGATACCAACTTCCAGTTACTGGGCGAAGATAGTCGATCCAAAGAGAACAGGTAAAATGCTTCTACTGGTTACTGAGTAGAAAATAAGCGTAATAAACCAAAGGGGGTGAGAATATTACCGACTACCAATCAATAGATAGCACAATAAAGGCAATATACTCAAAAGGTGAAGAAACATTGTCGGATACCCAGTACTAGGTAGAAAATTTTTGGGTAATGAACTCACAAGGAAAGATTACCGACTACTGATTACTGGGTAGAAAAATATATCAATAACTGACCAAAAAGGATATGCAAAATACTCAAAAGGGTGAAGAAACATTACCAGATACCCATTACTAGGTAGAAAAATTTGGGTAATGAACTCACAAGGAAAGATTACCGACTACCGATTACTGGGTAGAAAAATAGGACGGTAACTGACCAAAGGGAGGATACAAATGCTACCTACTACCTATCACTAGGCAGAAAATAAAGGCAACAAGCTCGGGAGGAAGGATTACCTTTTACTGGTCAAATGGGTAAAACATAACCAACCAGAAGGGGTGAGAAATATTACCAGTCAATAGAGGTAATATACTCGAAAGGGGAAGAAACATTACCGGATACCCAGTACTAGGTAGAAAAATTTAGGTAATGAACTCACAAGGAATACCTGCTACCAATCAATGGGCAACTTAAATCACACAACAAACTTCTCAAATAAAGAGACAACCATTTGTTGGGGTGAGTTTTATCTTGTTGGAGACATACAAGTTGCTCAAATAAAGAGACTGTCACATGAAGTTGCCTAAGCAATCACCAAGAGAGTGTTATCAAAACACCGCTGGGGAAATCAAATCTTCATCTTCTGATGGGAATCAATAACAGATTCCTTCCGAGGAAAACAAATCCTCAAAAATACCTTCTCATCATCCAGGTTTCACAGCCCAGGGAAATCCAAAATAACCGCTGCAAGAGACCAAAGTTCAATCCAGGAACAAACTGGAGAGAAACGGTCAAACAAGACTCGACCCCATGAGGAAATAACTCAAATGGGGAACAATTCCATCCAGATAAAAGCTGGGGAGGAAAGCTAAACAAACATCTTCCACGAGGCATAAACTCAGTGGGGAATTAGAAAGGATAAGTATTTTCTGCTTAAGGGTGGACACTCTAATGGAGAGAGGACACATGCACTCCGCGGGGATAACAACACCGGCGAAAGGGAAACACCAAAAAATGCAAGATGCACAATGCAACAAAAACATGCTATGCTCAACCAAAATGAATGCGCATGCAATGCATATGAGTATGAATATGCTGACAAAACAGACAAAAAAGGCAAACAGAGGGTGAACAAAAAATCACAACACCACTGAAATACTCGACTTATCTCAGCAAATTAGAGATATCATTGGTGATCGTGCTAGGGATCAGCAATAGAAACCCTGCAAGAGATACACAAGAGCCATCAAAGGAAAATAAATCCTACTACAAGGCTTAAATCTCGCCGAGGAGATAAAGATATCGCTTGGGGAGGAGACCCCAAAGATCAATCTTCAACCATCAATAATTCAACAAGAGGGAACAACAATATGAACTCTGCTTCGAGAAAAAAAACGGTTGGAGAAAACGTAGCAACACAAATCTTCCAACCCTGCCAGGGGAATAAGAAGTTAACACCATAGCAAAAAGTCAAACTGTGGGGGATTTTAAATCAACACCCAATCACAAGGTGATAGAAAACCTGACAGGTGACTGCTATGTCAACACTTCTTAGAAGTAAGCAACATTGTTCTCTACTTGTGGAATAATCCAAAGTAAATATGCATAATCTCTGCTAGGAATCCTCAAAGACAAATCTCCGCATGGGCAAAAACATCAAGGAGAAGTGGTCCTCAAACTACTCAATTTTCTGATCATAACCTGGCTGGATGAAGGAAACATACTCATCTGGAGAAGATTTGAATCACGACTTCGCTGTGGAAAACTGATCAATACTTGTCTGGTCATCCGTAGGAACAAAACTCTGCTAAGGGAATATCAGCAAACCCTACTGGAGAAAACTCGATACAACTCTACTGGGGAACTGCCAATAAATTCTACCAGAGGAGCAAGAAATAACTCTGCTGAGGAAAACATCAACAAACTCTACTGAGGAGAATAAGAACCTGATGAGGGTCATATCCTATCTTTCACAACCATTTGTAATAAATGCATATCCTCTTCATGAGATCGGCAAGGATAATTCTCTGGGTACTAACAACCTCGAGAGAAATAACTAGGAATTAAAAAGTTAACATCATAGCAAAAAGTCAACCTGCAGGGGATTTTAAATCTCAACACAGGGTGAGAGAAAACCCAACGGTTGACTGCTACATCAACCCTTCTTAGAAAGGAAATGTGATTCAGATTGGCCATAAGAGAAAGAAACCATAACGGAGGAGGTAGGAACCTGCCAGGGATTCCTCTTCAAGTTTTATCACAGAACATGATGGGATCCAACAATCACATTCACACTTAAATATGCTTGATCATAAACAGGTTAGGGAAGGAGAACCATGCTCAAATTGAAGAAATCTGAATCAAGACTTTGCAGGGGGAATCCAAGTTAAAAATGCTTGAACTAGTGCCCAACTGAGAAATGCATCAATAAGACCAAACTCTGCTTGAGATATTGTCAACAGTATCGAGGAGAACATCAACAAGGACAAACTCTAATTGGGAGAATACCGAGAAATAATCTGCCCCAATATCTTCAAACTCTAAGAGTTTCGTCGAATCTCGACGTAACTACCCCAGATTAACTGTAGTCGGCATATTCTTTTACTAATGGAGTATTCAAGCTTTGCCCCTGTGAAAGCATCAACTGGGAAAATGGACTTGCTCAAGATCAACGAAGTCTTCAGGTAACATGCCCCCGGATATGATCATTCCTTGAAATAATTTGCCAATTACTCATCAGATTTTCAGGCTTCAAAATATTGAGTTCATCACTAATGCTCATATGTAAGCTTCCATGATGTCAACAAATGTATGTAAGTAGAAAATGCTTAATTCTGAGAATGACAATTCTAATGCAATTACATATGTTTGTCTTGAAGTTTTTACTAAAAAAATGTCGAAAACCTTATGAATGAATTACTAGTTAAAATGTGAGATTAATTTTTGAATGCACATGCAATACCAACAAAAGTCTTTTAGCAAAACTCATGGGAGTCAGGAACGCTATCTCGTTAAAGTATGCTTTCAAAATAAACCCTGCTTCAATTAGGTCTTTCGAGGGTTATAATGTGGTCTGGTTCACGGTTTTCAGAAAAAAAAAAGGATATTTAGGCTCAAAGTTTATTTGTACCCACCCATTCTCCGTGAGGTTCTTCAGTCCTACATTCAGCTAATTTGACACAACTGTTCATCTCTCAAAAGATTTTGATGGTTGAGGAACTGATGAAAATGATGGTTTAAGAGCCAATAAGGCTTTTCAGGGAATAACAATCACCCCCTTTTTTCTTTTGTAGTCACATAGATTTGTTTAGGATTTTTCATTGTAATCCTTTCTTTTCGCTTTTCGCATTTTTTTTCTTCTAATATTTGCCTGGACCAATTCTTTTGAATTTTGATGTCCAGCAGGATGCCCTAATTTTTGCCTAAGTCACTTGTTTTCAAGTTGTACGACTTAGCGGGCTTTTTATTTTTTTTCTTTTTTGTTGTTGAACAAATCATGTGACATTGGCTTATTTGTCTTGTTAAAAGGGTTGTGGCCGTCTCTTTCCTTTGGAATGAGGATAACCATCGTGGTTGGTCCTTAAATACACACTCTTTTTGGAAATTTGAACACTTGGTCAATTTAACTGAAGACTACCCTGCCCCAGGTTGAAATGTGAGGTTTTTTCCATTTAAAAAGGAAACTCCTACTTCGAGGCTCAAAAGGGTTTACAAGGGATTATCTTCCTTATATCTCCAGTGTTTGGGAATTTGAAACCATGCCTTACATCATCAGCAGGGTCTTATTCAAAAGCATATAACCAGAAATTTTGCGTTTTCACTTCATCATCCTCCCTCCAAGAGTTCAAACAAGAAGTTGGTATTGCAAATGCAGGAAAAAATTTATGAGCGAACGCGAATGGATTTCTTCAAGACAAACATACTCATTGCATTATGATTAATATTCAAAATCAAACAAGTTTCTACAAGCAAACAAATCATTAATAAACATGAGAGATTACAAATAAAATTATAGTAAATGAGCTAATGATCTGAGGAGACTATCTCAATCTGAGCTTGAAGGAACACCCTCAACTTTCTTTGGAGAAACAGAAGCAAATGCACGACCATTACAGGTCACTCCACTAACACTGGCAATATGAATTTCCTCGAGTTTTAGATTTATCAACATAAAGGCGTTCCATTCAAAAATGGGCTTCCTCCTTCGAAAGTCAACACCCCATCGTCAATCATCTCTTGAACCATTTCTTGGAAAACTTTGCACTCCTCAATCGGTTGCCACATTACCCCATCATGAAACTCACAACTGATATTTGGATTGTACCAACGAGGACGAGATTCCATGACTCTGGTTTTTCTGGGTGTCACTACCGAGTTTCGGGAAAAATAAGACCATAATTGACTGTAAGTCATTGGAATTGGATCAAACTGACAAGTCTCTCCTTTTGGCTTATTCAGGACTGGATTTTGCAGAGTCTGAGAAGAATTTTGAATTGCATGAACCTCAACATTCTCTCCCACTTGGGAATCTAAATTTTCTTCACTAGCTTGGCCATTCGAACCATATTGGATTTTGAACAATTCTTTCTCAAAAAGTGGCGGACGAACTTGGGTTTCTTTGAAATGATTCGGAGTTGCGGCATGCATCTCAACTATAGTGGCGTTACCATGTTTAGGCAGCATATTGACTTGGACGTTTGTGCCTTTGAGAAACAAAATTCCTTTTTGCACTAGTCTTTGCACTTCATGTTTCAAAGGAAAACACTCTTCAAGACCATGCCCCGGTGCACCCTGATGGAAAGCACAACGAGCCTCTGGTTTATACCACCATGGAATATCTTTTGGAACAGCAGGAGGAGACCTGGTCTTCACAAGATTCTTCTGTATCAAGACAGGAAATAATTTTGCATACGACATCGGAATCGGATTAAATTGCATTTGCTTTTGAACACAACTTTGTTGATCAATCTTTTGTTGTGTCTGTTGTTGCTTACTTTTGTTACGAGATCTTCTACGCTTTTCTTGCGAAATAGCGTTAGCAGCTTGTTCTTTCTTCTTGGAAAAAACATTTCCATACTTCTTAGAACTGTTAGAAGAACCACTTTCTTTGGTCAACCATCCTTTCCGGACAACTTCTTCGAGACACATCTCGGTAACATGATTGGAAGCGCTAAAGGGAGCCACAGAAATGAGTGTTGAAATGATTTCAGAAATCACAGTCTTTTGTAGTGGAGTCTGAGAAATATGAGGAGAATGTTGATTCTGAGCAACAACCAGAGTTTCAACCAAAGTAGAGATCCTTTCCATACCATCCCTCAAAGTAGCCAATTCCTCGTGAAGCTCGCGGTTCTCTCGTTGCAACTGATCCATCTTTAGCTCGAGTATTGTAGTCATGCGACAACTTGTCTGAACAAAGACCAAGAACGGGAAGTAAATAAGACACCCGGGAAAGGCAAGATACAATGCAGAATGATGCTTGATGTGCAAATGCAAATGCAAGTTTTCAAGGAACTATAAAGCAGTTTGCAAACATTACATTAAGATAACACACTGGATATACCAAAAATCTCATTTCATTAATATTGAAAGAATTACAGCTTTGAAGTACAGTTTCATCAATCTTACAACACAAGAGAGAATGAAATCTAGTTTTAAGGAATCGTGTCTAAAAACGACTCAACTCTGAGCTGATACTTCTTGCGAAGCCTCTTGATTTATCTTATATAACTGATCTTCATGGTGTCTTTCTCTTTCACGAGTCAATCCACGATACCCTTCCAAGAACCGGAGGTAAGAAGATGAACAGATGATGATATGCTAGAGGAAAATAAATCCTCTGAATCCCTGGATCTCTTCATGACACGTCACTCAAGAAACTCAATGAAGACTTACACACCCATAAGATAGGCATACTCCCCTAAAGTTGGCAATAGTTGATAATCTGGGAAAGTAAATCAACGATGCAACAGATCGTAGAACTAGACCAAGGTATTAAGAATCCCCTCTTCAACATCAGTCCTCAAAATAATCAACAGTTTCCTAAACAGCATTTAAAATCCACAGGACTAGATACCAAAGATCCAAACTTTCTCAACTCGTGAAAGTGTACTTCTTAGTGTTACTTCTTTAAATATCCATGATTCTAAAAAATTTTTTGGCAATATTTGCAAAAAGAAATCTCTGAGTTCCTTGAAAATTGAGAAAAAAATGCTCATGAATGAATGAGTGCAAGATGCAACACCCACAAACAAGACACACAAAGCACACGGGTTCAAAGGTTCGGCGCGAGCATGGAGCCATAGGTAAGAACCACCCACAATGGTATGTACTAAGGTTATAATATCACTTGTAGAACAAGGTTCTAAAAAGTTCCCAGAGTCATAATTCCATCTTTTGGATATTATCGGCTTAAACGACTACTCGTCGGCCAACAATATTCTCAAGAGAAACTCATCTGAGTGTGGTATCGTGTAACGACTAATTCAAGTCTACACCTGAATAGCCACCGCACCACGTCCTAATAAGGCCAAGATGGGTTAAAGGGTTCTAAGGTCCTCAGCTTCTCATGCTCCCAGTCGGAAAAAGTAATATCAATTACGACTACTCGTAAGACATCAGTAATTCCAAAGGGGCCTCCACCGAGCGGGGGATCTCAAGTCAGCTTAGTAAGGACTACTCCACGTAAGCCAACAAGACTATACCACCCTCCTATCATAAGTGCACTCAAGTCCGGGTTAGGACTTATCTCACCACACAGATTACCAGGCACCAAAACAGAACAATCAATAACAAACAAGTCAAACAAAAAACAATAAATAAATCAAAGTAGGCGAAACCCACTAGAAACCTAAATGTCCCCAGCAGAGTCGCCACTTTTCTGTAGCGGTAAAAAATCGTGAGCATAAGTTATTAATTAACTTAACTCAAAAAACAAGAGTCGCCACCGCACTTTTATTTTATCCAAATAAAGGAAAGGAAAAAGAGCGAACAAAACCAAAGAGTTCTAAAACAAGAACAAGAAACAGAGATCGGGGTAAGGGGGTTGGTTACGCAATGGGAAGGTGTTAGCACCCAAAACGTCTATAGTACTCTATAGGAGCCCTTTGAAATATTTACGTTTTTTGGTTTGAAAATGGTTTGTTTGAAAAGAGATTGGGGAGATGAGAAGAGAATTATTTTTTTAGATTTTTTGTGTTTGGAGAGACTTATCGCCTCATGCCTACGTACCCACAAAGTGCAATATGGGATCAAAACCCCGTAGTTCGTGGTACAAATGACAAAAATTTGTTGGTTTTGATTGATTTTAGATGTAAAGACAGGTCGTCATTTTAAGGAGAAAACTGCGACTATTCACCCACGAGTATTAAGACAACATCTGCGTCACATAAAGATGGAGGATTTGCTTGGATTATCAACAAGACTATCACTCAACATCAACGTGGAAAATGTCAAAGTCTTAATAATATGGGGAATAGGAGAATTACATCTCAACTATAGAAATGAATCATGTCTAAACTTTATGAAAAAAAATTTAAAGTGAAAAAGTACATAAAGGCACAAAAAGAGTTGATGAGTTTTTGTATTTTTTATGTCTTTTGAAATTGGTCAAAGCATGATTAACATTGATTGACTTTTATTAAGAAGAACAAAAGATTAAAAAAATCACTTGACGAAAGTCATGGCTTTATTGCGAAAGCGGTTTTGAAGTTTGAAACCAAGAGGGTTTTGAAAGAGGGAGAAAGTTTTGAAAATTTAAGAAGGGGAGGAGATGAAGTGACTATCCTAGAAACCAAAATAAAAGCTAGAGGTAAGAAAGATCTAACCGACTTGTAGCACACTCCATAGCAAACAGAAAGAATTCCATCTGATTTAAAGCATAAGCTAATGAGCGAGCCAAATAAAGGCTAAGATCCACAATACTCCAAGCATAGGAATGAGAGCCCTAATTCTAAGTCCAAAGGTCCAAGAAGTCCAAGGTCTAAGAGTAGTCCA
The DNA here is from genome assembly GCA_963859935.3 of Lathyrus sativus. Classification (NCBI taxonomy): domain Eukaryota; kingdom Viridiplantae; phylum Streptophyta; class Magnoliopsida; order Fabales; family Fabaceae; genus Lathyrus; species Lathyrus sativus. The sequence goes on along the minus strand of OZ012736.1, from coordinate 150,810,101 downwards.
AGAGCATAACCACAAAGTTAACAACACCAAGTTTTTTTAGAGATTTTTTATCCTTTATTAGTATTTTGAACAAGGTATGGTCCAAGTGGACAAAAGAGAAATGACATAAAACATAAACAAAGATATGATATGAAATGATAATATGGAAACATAAAAGTAAAGAAATAAGGAATAAGAAGAGAATATAAACAAAATTAAACAAGGATAATGTTAGTGAATTAGTAATTAGTGGTTAGAACATATGATCAATGATGATTAATTCTTGCACTTAAACCAAGGTGAATGAAAACTCATTAGAGGATTGATAGAATCAAATCCTCCTAACAATTATTTTCATAGTTATTGGACTTAATACAAGCAACTAATCATACTTGGACTTTTAAACATAAGTTTGAGCCACGAATGATCATTTTCCGATTAAGGGACACTTTAGCGCTATGTTAAGCAATCGTAATCGGGTTTATGTAGAAACCACGACTATCTGAGGCCGGTCATTAAATTGTTAGTGTTAATACATGTTAGAGAAGTGATATGTAAATCACTCTCCTAAAACATGCCACACAAAAAGAAAAGAGGTAATGATCTCATCACAATCAAGATTTTTCATCAATTAATCAAAGGTAATCTATCACTATTCCAAAGTATAGATAATTATCTCAATGATTATTCATCCATAGATTTGAAATAATGAAGATTAAACAACCTTGATAATCAACAATCTATGATCCATAGATTTCATCGATCAAAAATAAAAAGAAGAAGAAAGAAAATTAAAATGAAAAGAAATTTCAATTTGAATCTTAAATTGATTAAATCATCATCAATATCAATCACCTCTTTTAGTGGATAAAATCAACACTCAAAGTCCATTGATATTGATGAGATCTTATCAAAATTCAAGATCCAAAACAGACAACAATTAATCCAAAACTAAAATATTTTCAAATAAATTTTTTATGAGTTTTTTTTCAAGAATATTAAAAATAAAAAATAATATAATAGCAAATAAGAAAAATGGAAAGGCCCACACGGCCAAGTTTTTTAAGAGAAATGAAAAAAAGAGAAAAATAAATGAAATAATAAAACAACAATTGAAAAGGAGAAGGAGAACATAAGCAAAAACATCATCTTCCTCAAGTTCTCACGCGCTTCATTTGTTTAACTCCATAGTTAGCAAGATCAAACCAACACGACGGGACATGAAGATTACACAGAACGGATCGAGAACAAAATATCTTCACAACAGTGTAGTCGATTTCAGAAAAAACTTCAACAACAACTTCGAATCGAAAACACAACAAATCGATCCAATATACCTTCAAATCAAGATTCGTAAGCTTCTACTCTTCTTCTACTCTTCTGAATGCGAAATCCTGTTGTGGTTATTGAATGAAGTTAAAAAAATATGGTGAGATTTTGTATGGAATGGTTGTGAACGAAATGAAAATTGAATTGAGTGAAGAACGATGAATTCAGAATTGATGGAGGTAATTTGGTTGAAGCTTGAAGATGAGTATTGGCAAGTTTTCAGTAGGGATTTTCTGGCTTTTCAAGCTTGAATAATTGTGAATGAAGTGGCTTGTATTTATAGATTGAGAGTGAGGGTGAGATGATTTGCCGTTTTGAAATTTTCACTGCGTTTTGGTTGTTGCAAGTTGTGTGTGACTTGTGGAGAAACTTTTTCATGTCGTTTTTACTCCTTTTCTTTCAGCTTCTGTATGACGTGTTACTTATTCTTTTTGACTTCAACTTATTTTCAATTACGTGACGTGGATTATTTTTTTTTCAGCTGGCTGTTTCACTTGAAAATATAGCTTGGATACAATTTCTCTTCAATGGTTTCAATGATAGATGAAATGTTGAAACCTTATATATCTCCTGTATCTCTGGTTTCTTCTCTGAAGATGATTGAATACCAACTGTATTAGAGGGAAAACTCGGTGATAACTTGAAGATCTTGTTACACGGCCATATTTTGGAGGCAAAGACTTTCCGCCGCTTAAACTCAAACATCTCCTCACTGTTCCTTGAATATTGAATAGCCGTGGATACAAATTCGGAATATTGGAGCAGCAAGAGATGTAGTTGCTACTGACACAGAAAAAATTCCCTTGATACTGGATGCTGAATGCTGAACCACAGCCACAAGCTCCATTCAAAATTCTCTTTTAAGGGCTATGCAATTTTTGTAGCTGGTCAACTACATCAAAGGAACTGCTCAACCGTTGGATATCAGATCGGTGAAGTACACTTCCTTGAACATGCCTGGAGCCATTTGGTTGAGGGTCTGCAAGTTGGTTTTTCTTGGATGAATAACAGTGGTGAACACGGACTCTGTGATTTCTTGTCTGGATAGTGTAATTCCCATGCACCTTAACAATTAAAATTGCTTCCTTGTCTCTTGAATATTCACACCAAGAGTTTTGTACAACACCATCGACAAACTCTTCCTGAGTCTGAAATTCCTCGTCATGCACTGATACCTCAACAATCTGATCTGGTCTTATAATACCTGTTGCAGGACTTACCTCAAGCCACCTAGGCAAGCCAAAGGAACCTCTCAACTGATGGTTTGCTGCCTTCCGATCCTCCATAATAGTAGGCTGCCCTTCACAAATTATTTCAAACAAAGCACTGTCTTCTCAGTTGCTGTTCACATACATGGGGGAAGATGAAGGAGTGATGGCAGATAAAACATGGCTCTCCAAAAAAGTAATATCACTGAAGAGATCAACAGGTGTTGCGGGCATGCAACAGGTTGAGTTCTGTTAAATACTTCTCAGAAAAATCGCTCAATATTATGCGCAGCCCAACTCCATTAGCTCTCATTCTATGGCCACACTCATTCTTTGGCCAAATTTATATACCCTCATTGGCCATGTTAAAAAATAAATCTGTTTATAGAAGAAAACATGTCGTGGATATAAGTGTTTCAAAATCTAAGCCAATTGAATGATGAAAGATCTTCATGAGAACCAATGGTGAAACTTTCTTAAACCAACACAGATCTCCAACTCCAAACAACATATCCCTCCAGAAAGTCATGAAATGAAGATCACAAATCAAATCCAAGATCATTTTCCAGCTGAATTATGCCACGCATTTAAAGGTATGTATTTTCCAACAGTTTTTTATTGTTACTCTGTCGAGCTTTAACAACAAGATTCTGAAGCATGTGTTGATATTTCTCTGGCTTCTCCATCATCATTCGCTTCAGAAGAAAAGCATATGAATAATATGCCACTCTTGAATCTGTGTCGTCTAAAAGTTCCCTGAAAAATTGTTCCTGGCCTACTTCCTGGAAAACAACAGGATCTGCTGAGCATTTACCAATAAGAAGCAATATAAGTATAGCCCGAATATCTGATGTGGCACCAGGCAGATTTCCTCTTCCTAGATGATTCATCTGCAGAGACTATATCAAACTCATCAGAATTGCCATGATGCACATACTTGCATGAGTCTCCTACTCTACACCTTCCCTTTACAAAATGAATATAAGCTTCATTAGATCTTCGACTTGTAAGAGAATAATCCCCACTCTCACGGGGATTACAATATCTGGGTCCATCTTGCATGTATCTATTTTCCCTACTATCCTCATAACTTTGCTTATCATGGTGAAGGAAATGACAATGGCTGCCTCTTCTGCAATTCCCAACAGCAAAATCTCTGCAAGGTCGTATCAATCTGCCAACCCTTGTTCTGTTCTCATCATCGACAGCTGAATACTTAAACCTACGTGGAGGGCTCCGACTTTGGCTCCTGCTTCTCCTGCCGTAATCATTTTTTGCAGATTGACTGTGCTTCCTATTTTTCAATTCCTTAAACCTTGGAGATGTTTTCATATCGTAACTTCCATCAGTGTCTTGTGCAATTGTTGCATCCATCGTAGACACAGTGAAAAGCCTTATGGCTTCTTGCACATTCTCTTCAGTAGCAAGATGAGATAGTTTCATCTTTGCAAGTGAGTCACTCAACCTTACAATAGCTTCCAGCTGCCTTACAGTAATTGGTATTGCAGCAACTGCTCCAGTTTCATTGTCTTCAGGTTGCACTTGATCAATCTGTTGTGCATAATTGTCAATTGGCAGATCATTGTTTACTACATCTGTTACCTGATGTGGTTTGTCCATCCTTGCTTTCATAGATGCGAGATTTCCATCATTTAAGAATGAGGGATATGGTTTAGACACTTTGAATAAACAGTTCCTTTTCTCAGCACTTTCCACAAGTTTGTTCCATTATACACTCCTCTGAGTCTTTCGTATTTCCATGAACATGTAATACTCCACCTTCCCTCCTTAAAGCCCTCACAGCTGTGACCAAGCTACATTCACTAGATGGAATGAGACCAAGACAGACTCTATTAGCCACACCCTTAGGAGTTGTATTTCGATTATCTCCTTCAAGCAGGATACAATAGTCAGCCACAGAATTTGATTGTAGATTATGTCGAAGTGCTTCAATAGCATGAGGATTCCACTCACATGCATATACAAGTTTTGCCTAGGCCCTGACAAGAAAAGGTAGCACAAAGTATTCAATGCCCGCAAACAGATCTACTATAACCTCATTTTTTCAATTCAACTTGGCCATCCGGAGCTTCTCAGAAAGATTACCCCATGAGAACATGCATTTTGTAGCATCAAAAGAATAGAGTATTCCATTTTCTCGATGGTTGACCCAACCATCATCTCCAACAAGAATCTCTAATGTACTATCTCTTGTACAAGTTGCAGCAATTGGGCCTTGGCGAGCAAGGCGATGAGCCTTGAGTGATTTGACAACAATTAGCCAGAGCTCATCTGCAATAGAGTTCCACAATATATTCTTGAATGAAGTAGTTGGAAGTATAACAATATCACCAATCCGATCCCACCTTGCTGGCAGTTCATCTAGAAGCTCAGTCGGTAGGCCTTTTTTCTCAATCAAAGATGTTACTGCTTCAGTCATTACTTTCAAAGAAGACATTGCAGCTTTTTTGTTTCAACAACCTTATCTTCCAGCAGAATAGCACCATATTCATGGAGAAAAGTCAATGCTTCAGAGCATGACAGCTTTTTTAACAAGTACCCATCTTGGTGTAAGTGGTTTTGAAAGTGGAATTTCATTTTCTAGGTCAATTGCATCGTCTCCTGAATGACAACTCCTTTCATGAAATACAGCAAAAAGCTCTTTGCAGACAGGAAAACATATACGTACACCACCCTCTTCAGAGTATGCCTTCCTTCCTAAGTCTAACCATCCAAATTTCTTCAATATCTCCTCACCCTGTTTTGCGTATTTTTTCTCTAGTTGCAAAACACAATGCAATGGAATCATCTGACTTTGACCATTGATGTGAGGCATGTTATCATTAAAATATAAACTTTCATTTTCAGATATATTTGGTAGATGTTCAAGGAGTCCTTGAGAATTTTCAACCTGTTAGCAGCTTGGTTTTTTCCAAATGCGGATGAAGAACACGATGTCGTCCTACTACTTCAGGAATGTTGACTCATGATTATGATGAAGAGCCTCTTGTCAAGGGCACTAAATTAGAACAGCAACAGCCACATCCATAATCCTTTTTCCCATTGAAAACTAATTATACTTGTGAAACTGAATGGAACAACTGGCGTGTGTTTTATCTTTTGCAGTGCATGAAGCAACAAATTTTCATTTTTTTGAATAAAACTCCAATATTATCTGTGCATCTTTTCTTCCAATTTTCCATCTTCTCAACTTCAGATAATATTGAATCAAATTCGGAGACACTAAAGGCAACATAATCTCCAATTTCTTTGAGCTGCAATATTGATGACCAATTTCATTCCATAGAACATAGACAGAAAAAAGAATTTATGTACTTGCCATCAACCTCATTGCAAAACCCTAAACACACAGAGAAGAAGAAGAAAAAAGCAAAATTGCAAAACATATTTTTGGTATTTTGGTTAGAGGTTAGTAAACATAAACAATAAAAAGCAAGTAAGAAACAAAAAAGGGTGGGAGAGCCAAAAGTATGATCTTGGTTGCGTATGTAATGATGCAAATGAAATGTGGGATCTTAGGGGTAAAAATGAGGGTATTACAGTGTCGTGGTAACCTAAGGCAGTTACTCCCCTCGTGTGGACATGACGCCAAGCATACATAATTCGAGCCCTGTAAGCGGGATTCTTCCCCTCTTCAATGTAAAAGCTTCTCAAAAAGTTTGGGTCTGGTTCATTTTCGATTGGGTGCCCCAATTGTCGACGAGCTAAGATAGGATTATAGCTGATGCAACCATTAACGCTGATAAGCGGTACATTCGGGAAATCTCCACAGCTCTTGATCATGGCAATCCCCCCATACATAGGGTCATACCACTTAATATTTGAGTGTTTGAGAAACAGCAGCTTTTCTGTCCATGAGAGCCCATTTTGCTTATCCCAGGTGCTGGAATTCTTGGCAAGTGCGAAATAAACCACTTGTGCAAGAGAACGGTGCAACACTCAATCTGTCCAACTCCATAACGGTTCCTACGGTGGATGGAAAAGTACATATCAGCCAACAAGGTAGGTACATGATTTTTGATTAAGAAAAGGTTGATTGTATTTGCGTCTACAAAGTCATTAGCAGTTGGGCACAGGAACAGTCCGTAGATTAGTAAGACCAGGATGGCCTTAAATGCTTCAATATTCTTTGACACAGCATAACCTTGAGCTTTTTCATACAGGAACAGAGCTGGAAATCCATACAATCCTCCCTTAGCAACCATATGAGATCGTACCTCATCCACCTCCAAATACGCGGCCTCTGCAACTGCTCTTTCATTAGGAGTTCCTTCTCTTCCAGAAAATGGTCTAGGAGTAACGCCTACTCCCATCAGGGCGGAATATTCTTCCAAGGTTGGCAGCAACTGATAATCTAGAAATGTGAAACAGTGATAGGTTGAATCATAGAACTGCACGAGTGCGGATAACATCTTTTCATATACTTGAACTTCAAGCAAAGACAACATATTCCCATACTTCTCTCGGAATGCCTCGGGATTTTCTACTAAACTTCCCAGTTTCTTCAAGTTCTCCAATTTTGGTCTTTGGAACACAATCTCTGCTTTCTTTCCAGAATCCATCCTCTAATATCTGCAAAACAATCTTTAGTTCCTTGAATGATTAATTAATGAGAATGCAAATGCAAACGTTTTATGGAACTCGGATTTTGTAAACATCATTTCATTTCATTGATTTTCAAGTTTTGAATTACAAAATAGTACATCTTACAAAAAGTCCTAAACATAGAGATAAAGATATTCTAACAAAAGCCCTTTCTTGCTTTGATCTTCTTGAGTTCTTCTTCTATCTGCGTCTTCTCAAGAATGAGCTTGTCCACCATTAACTTCCATGGAGTTGACTGATGGCTGGAATAAATAAAATCTTCATGCGCCTTCCTCTTCTTACAAGCAATCATTTCTTCATCCTTCATCTGAAGTTGTCTACGGAGTTCATTATTTTCTTCCACAGTCACTTGGTACTTGTATCTCCAGGCTACTTCAGTTTGTTGTGATTTTCTCAAAGCAATCTTCAACTTCTCCTCTTCGGACATAAAGATCATTGGGGTTCTTCTTTCAACACCATGGGTGCCTGCTGAGGATAGGGCATCTTCATCTGAATGGCTCTCTTTCGGACCCATTGGAGATAAGGCTCGAGAGAGATGCAATTAGGTTTCCCTAAGTCTTCCTTTCCTTTCTTGTGTACGTGACCCCAAGCTGTTAAGATTTCTTCTTTCAATTCTGAACTTCCTTTAAAGAAAATATTCTCCACATGAGCGCTATTGGGTTTATCCTTCAAAGGATATCCAAGCTGTCGGCGAGCAAGAACAGGGTTGTAATTGATTCCTCCATTTGTACCAAGAAGAGGTACGTTACCAAAACTTCCACAATTGTCAATGATTTTTATCCCATCGTAATTACGACTGTACTAATCAATATCAGAGTAAGAGCCATAACCTTCTGAGACCACCAACCTTCCTTCCAAAAAGCATGAGCCTTTGGTAAGTGAGAAATAAACCACTTGTATAGTAAGGGGACACAGCAGGTAACCATTCCTCCTTTATGAAGATTCCTCAGATGAACAGAATGATAGGCGTCAGCTAATAAAGTAGGCACAGGGTTTTGCTTCAAGAAAAATCTTAATGGTGTTGAGATCCACAAAATTATCAAAGCTTTGAAACAAGAAGATCCCATAAATGAGCAAGGCAAAGATGGCCTCGAATGCATCCATACTCAAATGATCAGCATAGTATTGGGCTTTCCCAACCAAGAACTCTGCAGTCAAACCAAATACTCCTCCTTTAGAAACCATATTTTTCTGAATATCCACCAATCCCAAACGTGTAGCTTTAGAAATTTCTTCCTCCTTAGGGTCCTTCTCCATGATTGGAAAAGGAGAGTCTTCAAGAATAGGCAAACTAATCAAGCAAGAATATTCCTCAAGTGTAGGTACCAGCTGATAATCAGGAAAAGTGAAATAATGATAGAGTGGATCATAAAACTGGAGAACTGTGGAGAGAAGTCCCAGATCCATCTTCTTCTTTACCCTCAATAATGACAATAAGTTCCCATACCTGCTCTTGAATCCTTCTAGATCTGTTATCAAAGTGCTCAACCTTTCTATGTCATCCAAGTTAGGACTCTTGTAAGTGTACTTCATAGTTTTCTTTTTTCCACTATCCATGATGATCCTAATGTTTACAAACAAAAAGCCTGAGTTCCATTTATGACATGATGTTCATGAATGCATGAATGCACAAACACAGGTAAGCACAGATACACATATACACATTGGTACACAGACAAAGGTTTAGGTTTGGAGAACATGAGCGTGGAGCCAGGGTCTACCCATCCCAAAGGTATGTACTAAGGCTTTCAAAAACTGTAGAACAAGGTTCTAAAAGGTTCCCAGAGTCCTTGACCCATCTTTCGGATATTATCAATTTCCCAAATACATGGTGGTCGATAATATTCTCAAGAGAGTCTCGTCCAAGTGTAGTATCGCGTATCAACTATTTCGAAATTACTCCCTTATACTCATCGCACTACATCCTACTAAAGCCAAAGTGGGGAAAAGGTAATCTAAAAGTTCTCAGTATCACGGGCTCCCATGTAGAAAGTAGCATTGTTTTCACGAATACTCGATCAACAATACTAACTCTCAGAAGGGCCTCTACTGAGCGGTGGTTTTCTCAAGTCAACTTGGTCGGGAATCAACTCCCTATAAGTCTCCTTGAATATACCACCATCCTATCATAAGTACGCTCAAACACGGGTATAGTGTTGTCTCACCACTCAAAGTTCCCAAGATCCAACAGGGCACATATATACATTTTTACAAGTATTCACAAATAAGCAAGTAATCAAACAAGATAGGCTAAACCCTCAATACATAAATCCCCAGTGAAGTCGCCATTTCTGTTGCGGTGAAAATTGGATATCAAGCTATTATATTAACTTGAATCTTAATTCTTTTACAACCGAACTTTATTTTATCCAAAGGAAAGGTCTAAAGAAAGAAAAACCTTTTTCGCGATGTAACGACAATGCTTAAGAGATTCGGGGATCTGGGGTTGGTTATACCTAGGGAAGGTGTTAGCACCCTAAGCATCTGTAGTACTCTACAGGAACCTTTTGTTTGTTTGCGTGCTAAGTTTGTGTGATGTGCTATGGATTGGAAAAAGATATAAGTTGAACCTAAAGTTATATACACTAAGTTTGCTTGCAAAGATATCTCATCTTCTGCCTACGTATCCTAACTAGGATAGAATCAGAGCAATCGTAGTTCACCTCATAAGGGATGAAGAACACTTGATTATGATCAAGGTTCAAGGGGGAACAAACATGACAATGTTTGTGTGGAGTTTGACAAAACTCCCTAATCTAAATTGTAACACTCCAAATGGGAAGTAAGAAATCATGACGATGGTTCTTACATAGAGTTGACAAACTCTATCCTAGGGTTCTAGTTGAAGAACACTCCTAGTACAGGTGGGTTCTCTTTAGACTTAAAGTAAAGTCTAATGGTTTCTAAACTAATGTTGAAGTGACTTAACAAAGTCAAGGGAATGGGTGAATGAGTTATCCATAACATAAGGGTTAATGGAAAGATCTTTTCCTTTGGAGAGAGAGAGGGGAGGCAACTGGGATGAGAGCTAACAAGCTTCATCACTTGGGGAAAGAAATAATAAAGCAAAGCATTAACATGATAAAGGTACATACATGGTGACAACCATTAAATGAGCATGTGAAAAAATAAAGATGCATTGATGACAAACAAAGCAGTTGATTAAGCAGGAAGTATGACGACAGATCGAGCTTAAGTAAATGCAACAGGGGGGACAAAATAAACATGGTAACAACCACAAATTAAATCCTATCATGTTGACTAACATTAAGGAAAAGAGGGTAAGCAAATATCATGACATTCACAAGTATAACAAGAGAAAAATTCATCTGCATATGTGGAAACGGTTACAAAATGCATTTTAACTTGCAAGTAGTCAAAAGGGATGAAAAATTAGGCAAACATGAAATTTTAAAATATGACATAAAAGTAGACATAAAAATAGACGCAATGAAAAAAGAATGGGTGAAAAAATGATAAATATTGAAGGAGATATGAATTTTTGAAAATGGGGTGAAAAATAGCAAAAATTGGTAAAAGGGTTGCCCTCCTCAGGGGTCGAACCCAGGTTCAATATGTGCAAGGCGCGTTTTTGGCAATGGTCTTACCACTGGGATGGCTATACCTCCGTTTGTAAATGCCACCCCATAAAAATATAAGGGTGAAAAACATGGCAGGCTGGGCAAAATAAGAACATCCAAACATGGTTTGCATTTTGGGCATAACTTCGTTAATTCTCAATGGATTTTGACAAAATTTTAGTGTAAATTGACTAGAATTTCATGAGGAGCAAGATGGCACTGTTAATTGTTCAAAATAATGCACACACAGAAAAATTCGAAGACACATGCATTGTGAGTGTGTGTTGTGCATTTTGATGTGCAAGTTCAAATCCAAATAGTTCCAGGTCAGGTCAAGCATCCACACACATTGCATCTAGTAGCCTGTGTTGAGCAAGTTTGATCAATAAGAAATCCAGAGAAAACTTCAAATACACCTAGCTTTGGAGATTTCTTCTTCTTGAAGCAAGAATACAAATTTCAAGACAGTTGGAGAAATAAACTCCACCAATGACCCTTAACACTTTGGACAGTTGAGAAATGATATAGGTGAGGTGTTAGAGTGATTAGAACACTAAACCAATGCCTAGAACAAGTTTTGGCAGATTTTGTGGATTTTGGTCAAAGTATCTTGGTGTGGAAGTTGACTTTTTGAATGAGGAGGTTTTTGAGTGGTTCAATGGTTGGAACACCTTCTATATCATATTTGTGGGTTGTGGGGATGATGTTTGGTGAGTTTGAGTGTGGAGAAATGATTTTGGCAGCAATTGTACCAAGACAGATTTTGGTGGTTTTTGGTGAAAATGTAATTTTGTGATTTTGAAGCAAAGTGTGCAAGAGCAAAGGCTTGAGCTTTCTATGGTTTTTTAGAGTAGATATTATGTGTGGTATGAAGTGGTGAGGGCCTCTATTTATAGGTAAATGAATGGAGGGGCATATTTGGAGATTTCCTTCATATGAAGGAAAGATTTACTTTTTTGATCAAACCTCCGCAAAGAGGTTTCCTTGGCTGATAGGTAAGCTCTAAAGTCAAGCTTCATGATGAGTTTGAAGTGGATAAATTCAGGCTAGAATGCATAGGTTGATGGCTTGTTCAGATTTGTCTTTCCACCTCATGCTTGCCATTTTCACTTTAAGTGCAAGTTGTAAAGCCACTTGCAAGCCCACTTGCAAGCTTCGCTAATTCCATTTCCTCTGCATTTTCATTGCATTTCCATGCTACAAAGTCTCTACATATCAGATAAAACATGTTTCCAAAACTGAGATTGGCCCAATTGATCAAAGGAGTGATTTTTGAAAGTTTGTCAATGTGGGACTTAAGTGTGAAAACACCAACTTGCCAAATCCATAACTCTCAGCTCACAAATCCTTTTGAGATGTTCTAATACTCTTTAGAAAGCCCTCAAATAGCTATAAAACATTCATGTTTTCATGAGTTTCAAATTCTCAAAGGAACTTGGCCAAAAGACCTCTCAAAGTTGCTAAAAAATGAGCTTGAAA